>CM066328.1:428409964-429009964 GCA_033807585.1 Hydrophis major
GAAAGCCTTGTCAGCCACAGAAGAAGAAGTTCCTGACGGTCTCTGACAGCAAAAAGGAAGCCGGGGGCAACACACCCAAGTGAGGTTAGTCAGGGGATGACTTTCCCAAAAAATAAGACCTGGTGCCTTTTTGGGTGGTTAAAAAAAAATAAGACAGGGTCTTGTTTTCAGGGAAATACAACAGTGGTTAAGGCACCAATCTAGAAAGCAAAATGCTGGGAATTCTAGTCCTGCCTTAGTCATGAAAGCCAGCTGGATGACTTTGGGCAAGTCACGTTCTCTCAGCGCAACCCACCTCACGGACTGTTTTTCAGGAGTGGGGAAACAGGAAGAGGAAAGAGTATTAAGTATATTGAGTTTAGGATGATTAAAGGCCTGGAGACTAAACTATACGAAGAACGGTTACAGGATTTGGGTTTGGGTTTGGCTAGTCTAAAGAGCAACAAAAATGATTCGGAGACTGGAGGTTGAAACGTATTTTTAAAAAGTTGCAGGAATTGGGGATGTCTAGTTTAATGAAAAGAAGGACTAGGGGAGATGTGATAGCAGTAGTCCAGTATTTGGGAGGTTGCCACAAAGAAGAGTCACAGCGATTCACTTAGCAAATGTGGCAAGGAAAGCCATAAAATGGGGCAACATTCACTTAACCAACCTCTCGCTTAGCAAAATCGATTTTGGGGACCTCCACTGCAGTCGTAAGTTGAGGACTACCTGCATAGTGGTAGCATCCAACGAAGCTCCCTGTTCAGATTGGAAGGTTGTGGGGGAGGAGAAACCCAATCTTGAGGCTGCAGCCGAATCCACAAATCGATGGCAACGGCCATTGTTTAGTGCTAAAACCTCAAACTGCAGTGATTAGAAAACACATTACTGTTCATCAATTAGCAGCCCAGCAGTTGCCTTCAATTATTCATGGGGAAATGACTGAGGCACAAGACTCAGGCTGGTGTATTGTCAGGAAAACCTCGGCCGAGCCAACAGAACCAGGCGCCATTCGGTATTGACGGCACCGATCCAGCCAGGAAGCCTGATTAACCTCCGAGATGCCTCACTTGATGTACTTACTCCATTAATGCTAATGGAGATGCTACCACTTAAAGAAAGAAAAAAAAGAGACAGAGAGAGAGAGAGAGAAAGAAAGAAAAAAAACCCATTGTCGAAGCCAGCCAAATCTTTATCAAAGGAGAGGACGCTGGGTTTTTAACATCTCTTAGCAATAGACACATCCTGTCCTTTGGGTTCTGTCCCTCTCATTCCACCCTCCGCCCTTTTAAACTCTCCCCAGAAGTGGAAGAAATAGAATCCTTAAACAATTGGCACCTAGTCAGCTTCTCAGAAAACACACACACACACCACATCCGACAAGCACACTTCGTGGTCTCAGCCTCTGATGGGCCGGATCATCGGGGGGGGGGGGAAGGAACCTTCTCCCATTTTCTGTGTTCTTGAATTTGGATCAGGCTGAAATTTTGTGAGCAGCATAAATCGGGACAAAGAAAATGAGGGGACTGGAGGCTAAAGCAAATGAAGAAGGTTGCGGGAATATGTCTAGTTTAATGAAAAGAAGGACCGGGGGGAATGTGATAGCAGTGGTTCAATGTTTGAGGGGTTGCCCCAAAGAAGCCATGGATGGAAACTAATCAAGGAGAGAAGGAACCTGGAACTAAGGTGAAATATCCTGAAGTTATGGAGTTAGAAGTCTATGGAGATTCTCAGTCATCCAGGTCATGGTTGTCTCAAAGTTGCTTTTTCAAGAGGCCACTGGACTTTTTGCTTCTCATCCAAGAAGCTTCTCCAGTACTGAGTAGATGGGGGGAATGGAAGGAGTTATATTCCTTGCAGGCAGATGGTCATTTGCATTATTTTAGAGAGGCTAATATGATCAGGTGACCCCGAGGACACAGATATACTTCCAAGTGGCCTCAACCACTCTCAAAATGGATGCAAATGACCAGCTGTCTGTAAAGAGTATAAATCCTTCCCTTCCCCACCATCCAGTCAGAGTGCAAGAAGCTTCCTGGATGAGAAGCGAAATGTCTTCAAACAAAACCCCAAAAATCCAGTTGTCTCATGAAAAAAGCACCTTTGGGATTCACAGTTAGAACAATTAACCAGTTCTACAGAATTAACCAATTGCCTCTAGCAGCTGTAGGTGCTCCATCACTGGAAGTTCATCAGTGGAATGAGTTGCTTCCGGAAATTGTGGGTGCTCTGATGCCTTTTAAGAAGAGATTGGACAACCATTTGTCTGAAATGGGCCCCCTGCTTGAGCAGGGGTTTCGACTAGAAGACCTCCAAGGCCCCTTCCAGCTCTATTCTGATTGATTGAGAATGGTCGTAAGTCGAGGGTTTCTTGTATAAGCTATGGAAGCATTTTACTTAGATTAAAAGAAAGACCCCACAAATGAAAGTGGTAGTGGGGAGAAAGCAGAGAGATAGCAACAGGACAAGGATTCAAAACAAATATTGAGACTTTGTAAGCGGAAAAATTGAAGATCTGGTCATGAAAAGGCTTCATTGTAGGCACCCGGCACTTATTGGGCCTGTGTAAATCATTCAATAAGGCAGCCTGGTTGAAGGTGTCTTCCACACTTGTCCACGATTGCCCAGAAGACTTTAGGAGGAACTTGGGAAGGGTTGGGCAAAGCTTTGGAGCAGCTGGGACTGCCTCCCGGCTTCAAGGCAGAGATTTACAGAGGTGTTTGGCTAACAGGCGCAGCAGCCCTCAGAGAAAAAAAGTGTATTTTGCAGATGGACTCAACTTTGAATTAAGTTCAACCAATATACACAAACTCACACTTAAGAATGGGAACACGGGACTGACACGAAGATGCTCACTTTAAAAATGGAAGAAGTCGGGACTGATTATAGGTACTGAAGATTCATTCCCCCAAAACTGCCATAATTATTCTAACAATGCATTCTTGGGCAGCTGATGGCTGCAGAATGGTAGGTATTGTTCGGTCACTAAGCTGTGTCTGATTCTTCTCAATCCCATGGACCACAGGACACCAGGGGCCCCCTGTCCTCTGCTATCTCCTGGAGTTTTGCCCAAATTCACATTCATTGCGTCAAAGACACCATCTAACCATCTCATCCTCTGCCATCCCCTTCTCCTTTCACCTCCCACCTTTCCCAACCTCAGGGTCTTCTCCTAGGAGTCCTCTCTTCTCATTCGGTGGTCGAGGTATTTGAGCTTCAGCTTCAGGTTCTGTTCTTCCAAGGGCTCCTTTAGGATCGATTGATTGCATGTCCTTGCAGTCCAGGAGTCTACTCCAGCACCCCAATGCAAAAGCATCCATTCTTTGGTGATTGACTTTCCTAATGGTCCAACTCTCAGAGCCATACATTATTACTGAGATATCTCTGGCTATATGGACCAATTTTTGGCAAGGGGAGGTCTCTGCGGCTTAATAGAAAGGTAACCCAATCACTTAAAGCAAGGGACCCCAAACTTGGCAACTTTAAGAAATGGGGACTTCAACTCCCAGAATTCCCCACTGGGAATTCTGGGAGTTGAAGTCCCCAAGTCTTCAAGTTGCCAAGTTTGGGGTCCCCTGACTTAAATTGACATGATAGCTATGACAGCTTCTCTAAGGCTTCTCTAATGGGTCCTGTAATTAGGATAGTGTCTCCTTTGGGCCATTCTTCCTGCTCCATTTGGTTTAATGGAGAGGCATTGCTTTGGGTCCAATTTTTAACTAATCGAGGAGCTGTTTAGAGACTCTCTACACTGCAGTTCTAAAATCCCCTCTAAAATCAACCCACCACTTTCTAGAAGTCAATTCCCAGTTCTTCACGAAGAGCCAAATTTGGACAAGTGTTGGTTCAACTCTGGTTGCCTTCTGTACCTCCCCTGTTATGCTTTAAATATTAATATTGTTTATCAGGCTGTACGCTTCTTTCGCTCCCCTATTCAAGGCACAGGAAGCTGTTCAGAAATAGAAAGGATGGAGTATCTCTTTGGGAATTGTTTCCTTTCACTGCAGAGGCGTGTAGAGGAGCGTTCTCATGTTATCTGAGAAGCCTCAGATTCAGATTTACAGATTAGTAGAGTTGGAAGGGGCGTTGTAGGTCATCTAGACCAACCCCCCACCCAAGCTGGAGACCCTACACCATTTTTGACAGATGGCAGTCCAGTCTCTTCTTGAAAGCCTTCAGTGATGGAAACTCCCACAACTTGCAACAGAATACCCTATATCACCTGACTTGAAATTTTGGGCTTGGACAATCTTGAACTATGCCGCCTACGGTTGGACTTAAGCGTAGTGCACAAAATTATCTGCTACAATATCCTACCAGTCAGTGACTACTTCAGCTTCAACCGCAACAATACAAGAGCCCAGAACAGATACAAACCCAATGTAAACCGCTCCAAACCTGATTGCAGAAAGTACGACTTCAGCAACAGAGTGGTCAATGCCTGGAATGCACTTCCTGACTCTGTTGTCACATCTTCTAACCGCCCCCCCTCACTCCTTTAATCTCAAACTATCCACTATTGACCTTACCCCATTCCTAAGAGGTTTGTGTAAGGGATGTGCGTAAGTGCACTATCGTGCCTCCCGTCCCTGTCCTATTGTCCCCATGTAATTGTACTTATTTTCTGTATTCTTACTCATGTTTATATTTATACCTATAATTTTGTAAGTGATTGACAAATCAAATAAATAAACAAACAAACAAACAAATTAACTCCGAAGGCAACTTCTATTCCATCGGTTGTGTTCTGACCAAGGCTTCCTGAAACCGTAATTAAGCACATACTTAGTCAAAATAACTCTTGTTTTATTTCAACACTGGGAATTATGTACATTCCCAGCCCGTAATGAGTCCCAAACAGTCCCTCGAGATAAGTACTGTTGTGTATGTACCATAGTTAATAAAGTATGAGCTTGAGGTAAAGTGCAGGGTTCTGGCCCTGCACTTCTGATTGGCTGTTAGGCGGCCAGATCGGATTGGTTAGTTCTGAGGAATCCGATTGGCCCTTAACAGAGGATTCTTAGTGGTTAAAAGAGCTAGCGTTCATAGCTCTTTATTGGACAATTTTTACAAGGGTTGCCTATATAAGGCAGAGTTCACTGTTGTTGTTTTGAGAGGTCACTATGCTAATAAAGAGCTGAAAGTCACTATTCAGAGGCTGTCTCTATTTACTCCGACCCATGTCCAAGTACTTAACACTGGCGACGAAGGTGGGATTTGGAGACGTCTGAACCGAAGAAGCCAGGAAGCAATACCGAGCACGTAATAGATGACGACAACAACGGAACCATGTCCGGCGGCATCGTACCACCCGCTCCGTTCGATCCAAACCAAGAGGATTGGGAATCCTACATGGATCGCTTCCAAATGTTTCTCGAGACAAATAACTTGAAGGACGCTACACCAGCAAAGAAGCGGGCACTGTTCCTGACGCATTGCGGCCCAGCTGTATTTAAGATGGCTAAAGCACTCGCCAAACCTCGAGAAGTGAAAGCCATGAGCTGGGACGACCTTGAACCCATCCTGAGAGACCATTATGCACCAACCGTGCCTACACTCGTGAGACACCACGAGTTTTATCAGAGAAACCAGCGAAAAGGAGAGAGCGTAGCCGATTTCGTGGCGGACCTCCGAAATTTAGGGGGTCTCTGCGGGTTCGCCGATTTAGAAGAGGCACTAAGAGATCAAGTAATTCTGGGATTAGATGCGCTGGGCGTGCAAAGCAAGCTGATGGCGAAAGGCGACATCAGCCCTGTTGATGCCATCGCTGAAGCCACGGCTGCGGAGCCGACCAAAAAGTCGGCTGCACAATTACGGCGAAGCCGCACTCCGGTAACACCACCGACCAGCGAAATCTTACCCAACTCAGAAGGGCAGCTACTAACAATGCACCACGAGGACCTCTCTTCGTCGTCAGACAGCAACGAAGAAGGGTCCATCGACTGCGGTCCGACCGGGACCTTCGCCCGAAGCCCTTACGCCCTTGCGCTGGCTGTGGAGCCAACCATGCCAGGGCCGAATGCAAATTCCGCGACACACTCTGCCATGAGTGCGGGAAACGAGGCCACATCGGCCGGGTCTGCCGCAGCCTACCAGGACTCAGCCAGGCCTCAAAAGGGGCCAACTATCGCCAATCGACAGGAAACCGTCCTGTAAGGCGAGAGCCAGTAAACCACTCCTACAGAAATCGAGCTTTGCAAAAAGAAGAGGCTCACCATACTATCACTATCGGTCACGCCTCAGTTTTGGACACTAAGAAAATCCGAGTCACGGCAGCCATCGAGGACCAGCCTTGCCACATGGAGGTCGACTCAGGATCGTCCCTCTCGATGGTGTCTTGGAAGAAACTCAAGCAACTCATCCCCGCAATTCAATGCCAAGACCTCCAATTTCAACGACTCATCCTCAAGGACTACCAAGGAAATCGAATCCCCGTTGTCAGGTCCTGCAGAGTCCGAGTCTCCTTCAAGAAGCATACAGCGTACTTACCTCTAACGATCATCGATAGAGATAGGCCTAGTCTATTAGGCCTCCAATGGTTTGCGCCACTCGGCATTGAAGTGGCCGGCGTGAACCAAGTCGGTGGTTGTGAGTGGGAGGAAGACCTTATCTCTGAGTTCAGCGACGTCTTCGCAGACAGCTTAGGCGAGTATAAGGGGACCCCAATCTCATTTAGTCTAGATCAAAAAGTAGCCCCCATTCACTTGAAGCCCCGTCGAGTTCCGTTCGCTCTTAAAGCAAAGATCGACGAACAACTCGACAAGCTAATTACTCAAAGGGTGTTGAAGCCCATCGATCACTCTCCATGGGAAACCCTTATTGTAACACCCATTAAGCCAGACGGGTCAATCCGAATTTGTGGAGACTACCGGGCCACTTTAAACCACGCCCTGCAGCAGAATGCGTATCCAGTTCCAGTGGTGCAGCACCTCCTCCATTCCTTGGGGGGTGGAAAGGTTTTCGCTAAATTAGATTTAGCTCAAGCTTATCAACAATTACCAGTAGATGAAAAAACGGCCCAAGCCCAAACAATTGTAACGCACAGGGGTGCCTTTAAATGAACCCGATTGCAATTCGGAGTTAGTGTAGCCCCGGGGATTTTCCAGAGCCTCATGGAAAGGTTATTACAGGGAATCAAGGGCGTGGTTCCTTATTTTGATGATGTATTAATTGCAGCGCCTACAAAAAAAATCTTGCAGGATCGTTTGAAATGCGTTCTTAAAAAATTCCAAGAGGCTGGACTTAAGGTGAAAAAAAATAAATGTCAATTATATACTGACAATGTTGAGTTTCTAGGGTACCAAATTGATAGCCAGGGCATTCATCCTACCGAGAGTAAATTAAAAGCAATCAAAAACGCTCCCAGACCACGCAACAAGGCCGATCTCCAGGCGTTCTTAGGCTTCATTAATTTCTATAATGTATTTTTACCGCACAAGGCAACTGTCGCTGAACCGTTACACCGATTATTAGATAAGAAAGCATTGTGGGTATGGGGTTACCGGGAAGAGCAAGCGTTTCGGAATGTTAAAAAACTGCTCACATCTGACTCTGTACTTATGCAGTATAACGAGACTTTGCCGTTAGTCATAACCTGCAATGCATCGCCTTTCGGGGTGGGCGCCATTTTGAGCCATGTACTGCCTAATGGGAACGAAGCCCCTGTTGCATACTTTTCGAAGACTCTTTCACAAGCAGAGCGGAACTATGGACAAATTGATAAAGAAGCCCTCGCAATCGTCTCAGCTGTAAAAAAATTTCATGAATATGTGTATGGAAGGACATTTACCATTATAACTGACCACAAACCGTTGCTAGGGATAATAGCCGGGGACAAGCCAACCCCCTACATATTATCCCCTAGAATGACCCGATGGTCAGAATTCCTAGCTGCTTATAATTATCGGCTGCAATATCGCCCAGGGAAAGCCATTCCCCACGCCGACGCATTAAGCCGAGCACCGCTTCCAGAAATTCTCGACGATCCGGCACCAACGGCAACCACATTGCAGATCGAAACACTCAACTTGCCGCCTATGACCGCCCGAGACATCGCGAGAGAAACCAAACGAGACCACACCCTGGCTCGAGTCCTAGGCTGGGTAGAACGTGGATGGCCATTGGATCAAGTACCAGATGACTTCGCACCATTCAAATCTCGACAGACTGAACTATTTTCCCAAAAGGGCTGTATCATCTGGGGCGATAGTCGTTGTCCCAGAGCGACTCCGGAAGACGCTGCTGCGAATTCTGCACGAGGGCCACCCCGGCATCGTGCAAATGAAGGCACTTGCACGAAGCTACGCATGGTGGCCGGGCATGGACCGGCAAATCGAGCAGTGGGTTAAAGCGTGTCCCAATTGCCAACAAGTCAGCAACGCCCCACCAAAAGCCATGCCTACTGAATGGGAGACGCCACGTGGACCCTGGTCCAGAATCCACCTAGATTTCGCGGGGCCACCCAAGGGCTATACCTTCCTGCTGACAGTCGACGCATACTCCAATTGACTAGAAATTCATCGTATGATGACTACGACCTCCGAGGCGGTGATCAAGATTCTAAACAGACTCTTTGCAACCCATGGATTGCCAGACGTCCTGGTGTCCGATAACGGGCCACAGTTTACTGCACTAATGTTCGAGCAGTACCTCGCTGACTGCGGCATCCGCCATGCGCTCACCTCGCCTGCGCACCCTGCGACCAATGGCCGAGCTGAACGCATGGTCCAATTTATAAAAAAGACTTTGCAAAAAGTGGACTATGAAAATATCAATGACAAGGTCAACCAAATTCTCTTTTTGCAACACATAACTCCACATAGCATCACCGGCAGAACTCCCGCTGAACTACTGATGGGACGAAGACTCCGCTCCCACCTCGACCGGTTGACCCTGCTTACGAACCAGAAAAGCCAATAGGATCCAGCGGCCGCTGTCGCACCTTCCAGGTAGGAGACCTCGTTTACGCACGAAACTTATCGGGCGATCCGTTATGGATAGAGGTGACAGTAGTACGAGTGACCAGCCCCAAATCCTACGTAGTGAAATGCTGTGACAATAGACTGTGGAAACGGCATATCGACCAATTACGGTCACGACTCACAACGGCCAATCAACAACTCCCCCCATGACCAAACCGAGGGGGAGGGAGGAACGGAAGAAGATGAAGTTCCAGGGAACCTGCTCGAAGGGAGCAATGAACCAAATGATACTCAGGAAATGGAGCAGGAAGGAGAATCGTTTGCACTGCAAGAAATTGCACCTGAGCAAGAAGCAGAACCACTGCCAAACAACAATCTACCTCAACAGGATTGCAACCAACCAATCCAACGAAAATCCAAAAGACTTAAAAGACAACCGTCCTATCTAAAGGACTATATAACTACACCATAATTTAGAAGCCAGGGGGAAGGGGTGTTGTGTATGTACCATAGTTAATAAAGTATGAGTTTGAGGTAAAGTGCAGGGTTCTGGCCCTGCACTTCTGATTGGCTGTTAGGCGGCCAGATCAGATTGGTTCGTTCTGAGGAATCCGATTGGCCCTTAACAGAGGATTCTTAGTGGTTAAAAGAGCTAGCGTTCATAGCTCGTTATTGGACAATTCTTATAAGGGTTGCCTATATAAGGCAGAGTTCACTGTTGTTGTTTTGAGAAGTCACTATGCAATAAAGAGCTGAAAGTCACTATTCAGAGGCTGTCTCCATTTACTCCAACCCATGTCCAAGTACTTAACAAGTACCCACCTTTATCTCCTTGAATTGCTGCCAACAACTAAAATGCCAAATTAACTGGGGGGAAAAAAACCAACCTAAGTACAAAGTCCACACAGAGCTTCAAGGTTTAATCCGAACAGAACAAATGACTTTGCATCCTGCAAAGGTTTCTCTACCTTTGCATTTCCTTTATCCCTTTTGGGAGGGGTAATCACCTCCAAGCCTTACTCCTGAATCACCCCTTTTGTTTCAGCTGCTCTTGCCTTCTAGCAGCTCTGCACACACATGGACTGGGAACAGGCTCCCCTGGGTCTTCTGCCTTGCTGCTGCCAGATTCTGGATGCTCTGGAATCAACACCCCACTCCCAGATGGTCCTGGCCCCATCTCTGCATCAGACGCAGGACCCTCATCCGAGTTCTCTCCAGACTCCCGGACTGATCCCCTTTCTTCCCCACTGTCCGATTCCACTGCCATCTGTACAGGCTGCCAGCGAACCACAACAGGTTGATCTCAGTACCAGAAAATTTCTCATTTGTAGGTTGAATCTCTCCTTGTTCAGTTTGCATCCATTATTCCTTGTCTGGTCTTCGGGTGCTTTGGAAAATAGACTGCGCCCCTCCTCTCCGTGGCAGCATTCAACTCCATATAAGGTTTTAGGGGTACATGGATGTTGTGCCCTGAACTGAAGTGGGTTCGCCAGTCTGCCCTTCATTTTATTAGCACCCTGAGACATACAACAATAGCACTTATATACTGCTTCACAGTGCTTTACAGCCCTCTACAGATTTACAGAGTCAGTATCTTCTCCCAACAATCCGGGTCCTCATTATAGCAACCTCGGAAGGATGGAAGGCTGAGTCAACCTTGGACTCTATACCCATGGGCTCTGAGAGTCCTATCTAAAGTGCAATGACAGCTGTTCAATCTTCTGGACAACTGACCTCAAGAAATCATCCAGGCCCACCTGACAATCAAGGTTCAGAATTCACTTTTTGACCCGAGCTATCTGTCCAATATGCAAGGCTGTCTCTTACTCTCTATACCAGGGGTCTCCAACCTTGGCTCCTGGAAGCCTGGCGGACTTCAACTCCCAGAATTCCACAGCCAGCTTTGCTGGAGACCCCTGCTCTATACCAACAGAAGAGAATATATGTAGCTCAAGATTGAACCATGAGGTCCTTGGTGCTCTCTGAGCTTGGTGGTTTTCTTACAGACGTTTCATGACCCAAATAGGCAACATCATCAGAGTTAGAAGGGAATGGGATATGTTAAGTGAGAATTGCCCCATTTTAAGACATTTCTTGCCAGTTCTTAAACGAATCATTGCAGTTAAGCTAGTAACCTGACTTTGCTTATCAAAAGGTCACAAAAAGGAATCACATGACCCCATGATGCTGCAATGGTCATAAGTATGAACCAATTGCCAAGCATCTGAAATTTGATCACATGATCAAGGGGGGAATGCTGCAAAAGTTGTAATTGTGAAAAATGGTCACTTTTTTTCAGTGCCCCTGTAACTTTGGGCGGTCACTAAATGAATGGTTGTAAGTCAAGGATTACCTGTACTTGGATAATGAAATGTGTGCAAGAAAACCACCAAGCTCAGAGAGCACCAAAAACCTCTTCTTCTCTATTTCTGATTGCTGCTGACCATTTAGCCTCTAGATTTCCTTTGGAGTCACAACTATGATAATTGCCAGCCCCAGTAGCCCCAGACAGCAGCTCCGGGCATGGCTGGCTGGGCAATTCTGGGAACTGAAGTCCACAAGTCTTCAAGTTGCCTAAGTTGGAGACCCCTGCTTTCTGGAACATCCAAGGAAGGCTACTTTTAAGGGGAGTATTCTGTATTTCAGATTTACAGATTAACAGAGTTAGAAGGGACCTTGTAGATCATCTAGTTCAACCTCCCGCCAAGCAGGAGACCCTACACCATTTACTGACAAATGGCAGTCCAATTTCTTCTTGAAAGCCTCCAGTGATGGATGCTCCCACAACTTCTGAAGGCAACTACTGTTCCATTGGTTGATTGCTCTGTCAGAAAATTCCTCCTTATTTCCAGGTTGAATCTCTCCTTGTTCAGTTTCCATCCATTGTTCCTTGTCTGGCTTTCGGGTGCTTTGGAAAATAGCTTGACCCCTTCCTCCTCTCTGTGGCAGCCCCTCAAATATTGGAAGACTGTTATCCTGTCTCCCCTGGTCCTTCATTTCAGAATACCTCACTTGAATCCTGGGCCTTAACAAGATTGCTGGCTCCATGTGGACAATAGGAGTTGCCGGAATACATAATATATATTATTATATAAAATTAAACTTGAGAGATGGCAAATTAAAGGCCTTTTCTATGCACATATGCATACACAACCAAACCACACCATTTTTTTTACAAGTCATTAATCTCTACCATTTTATCACCCCAAGTGATTAAACAAACGTCATTATGAGAAGGTGCAATTCTGCAGGAGACGGGAGATGAACTGCCTTATAAACACACAGCGAATTTTGCATAGAGGGATGATATAATCAGATAGCAGGTTAGAAAGAGCTCCGTTTTATTTATTTATGCAGACATAAGAAGCCTAGTTACCGGAGGCATACAAGCATTTGGGAACTTAATTTTGTTTTGTTTTCTTTTTTCTTACACTGGAGTTTTCAGATGAGTTCAGTGCAACTCCCACAGCAACAAGAGGGAGGAAAAAAACCTTTGGCTACAGATGACCAAAATTGCATTATCCTTGCAGTTTGGCTGCTGGAATGGGTTCCTTTGATGTGTCCCGGGGTCAAGTGATCCCAAGAGTGGGATTCTACCAGTTTGCACCTATTCGCTAGAATTGGTTGTTAACATTCTAAGCAGTTCGGAGAACCGGTTGTTAGAAGAAATTATTGGACTAATCCTGTAAGGAAGACAGGAAGGAAACATTCTGGTGTTACTTACAGAAACTGCCTCTCCGTTAACCCTTATTACATTCTCGGCAGGACTAGACTTCCTGTCTCAGGAATTTCTCTGGAGTTTTTTTCCCTTCCTTTGGTGGTACTTTGCTTGTGTGGCGTGACCATTCAAAGTAACAATGGCACTGAAAAAAGTGACTTATGACCATTTTTCACACTTATAACTGTTGCAGCATCCCCACGGTCATGAGAGGCCAGGCGAGGAGATGCGTGCCTCAATGTGAGTGATATTGAGTTGGCACGCCCAGCCAAAAGTATGACCACCAAGCCACATCCACCCAGTCACATGACCACCAAGCCACCCCCCACCAACTAAGCCATGCCCACAGAACCGGTTGTTAAAAAATTGGATCCCACCCCTGAGTGATCCCCTTTTGTGACCTTCTGACACAAAGATAAAGCCAATGGGGAAGCCAGATTCCCTTAACAACTGTGTTGCTAACTTAACAGCCGCTGTGTTGGATTTAACAACTGTGGCAGGAAAGATCATAAAATGGGGCAAAACTCACTGAACAAATGTCTTGCTTAGCAACAGAAATGTTGGGCTCGATTGTGGTGGTAAGTTGAGGACTACCTGTATAGAGACATTGTACTGCATTGGCTATCCATTAATTTCAATGATTTTAGTTCACCCACCATCTGCATATCAACTTATTATATTGTTGAGGTTTGGGGATCCTGTTAACTGCTCTAAGGGAATGTTTTATACTTTGCAAACTTTTGATAGCTTTTCAATATTGCTGTTAATTCTTGAACTGTCAGATTCCTCTTGAAATGAAATGTAGGTTTGTTATTGTAGTGCAGGAGTCTTCAAACCTGACAGTTATAAGACTTGTGGACGTCAACTCCCAGAATTCCTCCTCCAGTCATGTCAGCTCAGGAATTCTGGGAGTTGAAGTCCACAAGTCGTAAACTTGCCAAGTTTGAAGACCCTTGTTGTAGTGTGATCATATTTCAACTGCCTGCTGTAGTCTATGAACCAGCCTGACCTTCATGGATTTGTCAAAAATGAAATATATAAATAAAATGGGCTAAGAGCAATTGATTCCATTTAAACATGCTTGCTTCCACAATCAAAGTTTCTAGACAGATGCCATTTTGCAATTATTATCTGAAATTCAAATTATCCATTTTTTGATTGATTTCACAGTATTTATAGCAGCCACAAATATACAATTGCTTGGCAGCCAGAACATTGAACTGAAGCAACCAATATTATGAGAAAATTTGGGCAGATTCAGACTTTTAAAACGATGATGGAGCTGTCCCTTACAATACAGATAGTCCTCGACTTACAACAGTTCACTTATTGGCTGTTCAAAGTTGCAACAACACTGAAAAAAGTGACTTAGGACCGTTTTTCACAGTTACGATTTTTTCAGCATCTGCCTGGTCACATGATCAAAATTCAGATGCTTGGCAACTGACTTGTATTTATGACGGTTGCAGTGTCCCAGGGGTCATGAGATCCCCTTTTGCAACCTTCTAACGAGAAAAATTAACGGGGAAGCCTAATTTACTTAACAGCAGGGGTTACTAACTTTTCCACTACAGTGATTCAATTAGAATAGAATAGAGTAAAAGCGTTGGAAGGGGCCTTGGAGGTCTTCTAGTCCAACCTCCTGCTTAGGCAGGAAACCTTACACCATTTCAGACAAAATGGTTATCCAATCTCTTCTTATAAACTTCTAGTGTTGGAGCCCCTACAACTTCTGGAGGCAAGTTCCAGGTTGCTTCTCTCCTTGATTTAGTTTCCACCCATTGCTTCTTGTCCTGCCTTCAGGTGCCCTGGAGAATAAGTTGACTCCTTCTTCTTTGGGGCAGCTCCTGAGATATTGGAAAACTGCTATCATGTCTCCCCTAACTGTGGCAAAAAGGGGTCATAAAAAGAGCAAATCTGACTTAACAACAGAAATTTTGGGCTCAATTGTGATTATAACTGGAGGATTTCCTGTACCTTCTGTTATATTCTTAATGATACTAGCATGAATGCAAGCAACAATAGCAGAAATATGCCTAAGCAGAGGGTTGGACTAGAAGACTCCAAGGCCCCTTCATTCTATTCCATTCCATTCCATTCCATTCCACTTACTTAACTGAGTCGTTCAAAGGTAGGTTGCTCTCTCCTTTAATTCATGAAAACTGTCCTGGATCAACTTACTTACTTACTTACTTACTTTATTACTTCCTTCTTTATTACTTACTTACTTTATTACTTACTTACTTGCTTACTTGTTTACTTACTTACTAATTTTATTTACTTTATTTACTTTATTACTTACTTACTTACTTACTTACTTACTTACTTACTTGATTACTTCCTTACTTACTTCCTTACTTGATTACTTACTTACTTACTTTATTACTTACTTTATTACTTACTTACTTGATTACTTGATTACTTACTTGATTACTTACTTGATTACTTACTTACTTACTTACTTACTTACTTACTTACTTACTTACTTACTTACTTTGTTACTTACTTACAGTACTTACTTATTTATTGAATTTATATTGCCACCTATTCACCCATGGTGACTCTTACCACTTACTAACTTACCAGTGAACCTTTTAATTTGGACTTCAGATTTGAATGCAGCACAATTAGGACCCATTCCAGCAAGCAATTAGAAACTGCCATTACTTAATCACATTTGGCTAAATGGCAAAGATGGCAGATCAGCACTGACTAAAGATGGAAGAAATATAGATTTGCTTAAAGTGCCGTAATTCAAGTGAGAGTGTTCAGACTGTGGTTATTGCCCTGATGCAGGGCTATTTAACTGTTCTTTCTTATATATATAAAATCAGAGTAAAAAGGTAAACAGAAAATATGAATCAGACCTGTGAATGAGTCTTCTAAGGACTGTAAAGATCACCTGAATTCACTTGGATAATTAATGCAGCCACCAATAAAAGATTTTCATGAATTCCTGCCTCATACCCTCAACTACACATCTATATGGATTGTCCTTGACTTACATATTTCCTTTGTTAAGCAGGACAGTTGTTAAGTGAATTTTGCCTCGTTTTATGACCTTTCTTGCCACAGCTGTTACGCAAATCACTACAGTTGTCAAGTCAGTAACACGGTTGTTAAGTGAATGTGGCTTCCCCCATTGACTTTGCTTGTCAGAGGTTCGCAAAAACTGACCCTATGATCCCGGGACATTGCAACCATCATAAATATAAGCCAGTTGTCAAGAATCTGAATTTAGAGCATGGGACCATGGGGATGCTGCAATGGTTGTAAGTGTGAAAAATGGTCATAAGTCACTTTTTTCAATGCCGTTATAACTTTGAATGGCCACTAAACGAACGGTTGTAAGTCGAAGACAACCTGTACTGAACATGTCTTCCCCATGCAACCAGTTCCTGTCTAAAACCTGGACTGATTAAATTGATTACAGTCCTCCTAGGTTTATTTTTACAGACTTTTTCAAATGAAAAGAAAAGGCTGGAATCTCTTCAGGCAGGAAACTTTGTACCATTTCAGACAAATGGTTGTCCAGTCTCTCAAAAACCTCCAGTGTTGGAGCATTCACAACTTCTGGAGGCAAGTCGTTCCACTGATGAATTGTTCTCACTGTCAGAAAATTTTTCCTTAGTTCTAAGTTGCTTCTGTCCTTGATTAGTTTCCATCCGTTGCTTCTTGTCCTGCCTTCAGGGGCTTTGGAGAAGAGCTTGATCCCCTCTTCTCTGGTAACAGACTCTCAAGTACTGGAAGATGCTATCCTGTCACCCCAAGTTCTTCCTTTCATTAAACTACTAGACATACCCAGTTCCAGCAACTGTTCTTGATATGTTTCAGCCTCCAATCCCCTCATCATCTTTGTTGCTGTACTTTCTAGAGTCTCCACATCTTTTTTATAATGTGGTGACCAAAACTGGATGCAGTATTCCAAGTGTTGTCTTACCAAGGCATTATAAAGTTCTATTAACACTTTACGTGATCTTGATTTTATCCCTCTGTTGATGCAACCTAGGATTGCATTGGCTTTTTTGGTTGCAGCTGCATGCTGCTGGCTCATATTTAAGTGATTGTCTACTAGGATTCGAATATAGAATAACAGAGTTGGAAGGGACCTTGGAGGTTTTCTAGTCCAACCCCCTGCTTAGGCAGGAAACCCTATACCATTTCAGAAAATGTCAATCCCCTCTTCTTTGTGGCAGCCCATCAAATATTGGAACACTGCTATCATGTCACCCCCTAGTCCTTCTTTTCATCAAACTAGACATTCCCTCTCCAACTCTCGCTGCTAAACGTTTGTCCAGATGCTGTGGTTTTGTGGTTCTTCTGAGATGCCCACTCGGACACGTGCAAGGTCAGCCAACCTGGCCACAGCACCAGGGAACAACTGCTGAGGTTTCAGAAAATAAAAAGCAGGGTGCTTATCTAAGCAATAACCACCTGTGGCCACCCTGTCTTGCAACAGAACAGGAAGGCAAGGCAGCCAAAAAAGGACATCAGAAACGCCGATTCCAATTTGACCCAATCCATTAGTCCGTAAATATCAAGCCTGAAACCCGCCATGCCTCATTCTCTTCTGCAGTAAGCATATTTATGAATTTTTCTTCAGTAATCTTTTAACCTTTCCCATGCCATATCAGCTGTCTTCTTTGTCCATTAGTGCTAATGGCCCAGCTCTCACATAAGCTGTTAGGACTCATTACGGAGTTATCCGGTAACAAGAGAAAACAGATGCCTGCTTTTTGCGTATGGTTTTTTAGAAGTGACTTGTGCTACTTTGGAGCTCAAAGGACTCCAAAAAAAGAGAGAGAGAGAGAGAGAAGAACGGAAAAAGTATCGGTGTTACTATGGGTGAGGAAGTCTGGGTGTTTAAATCTGTGTCTGGCATGTCAAAAGTACATTCTTTAGGGGGGGTTTTTTTGAGGGGGGGAAGCTGTAAAAATCCTGAATATCAGCCTTATTGTTCGTTACAGTCATAAGGCTGGAAGGGACCTTGGCGATCTTCTAGTCCAACCCTTTGCAGTGCTAATAATATTATCCTGGATAAATGGTTGTCCAATCTTTTCTTGAAAACCTGCATCTAACTATGTTCATTGAGGTGACAAGATTGAACATTCAGAGTAAGGTGACAAGATTGCTTCTTTCAAACCTTATTGCTATTCAACTTGCCAATGAACTGGGGGGAGAGAAGGGTGGAATGGAGTGCTGAGAAGTTACGCACAGATCGGGAGAGCCTGGAAACCATCAAAGGTCACCACTGCAGGTGCCTGAGAAGGAGTTGGACTGTTCCCAAAATGAAAGGACACCTCACAGTTGGACAATGTGAACCTCCAGGGGTGGGGAGAAAGGGAAACTATGGTTTAACTAAGCAAACATTTGCGCAGGGAAACCAGAGCTGGTTTTAAAACCAGAGCTGGTACCAAACTGGTGTATCCAATAAAGTCTTACACTTTTGGGGATTCAAAGCTCCTGAGAGTTGTTTCCTTATTTTGGGTTCACTGGTCAAAGAGTTGATATTAGAACTGTAACAGCCAGTATGTAAGACAAACAGGTAGAAGACTAGCAGAGCGCATGAACACCAACTAGAAGTCAGAAGACATGATGAAAACTCTTTAATTTCACAACATGTGGACAGACTCAACCATAGTTTCAACTGGGAAATTGTGACCATTCTAGACCAAACCAAGTCCAAAAATGCTAGAGAACGCCTAGAAGCCTGGCAACAACATCTCCATACTGCCGGCTGCCTGCAATTTGGCAGTTCAAATCTCACCAGATTCAAGGTTGACTCAGCCTTCCATCCTTCCGAGGTTAGAAAAATGATGCTCCAGTTTGTTGAGGGGAAAGAGACTGACTCTGTAAAACTGCTTAGAGAGGGCTGTAGAGCATTGTGAAGCGGTATATAAGTCTAAGTGCTATTGCTATCCTGCAAAAGAGACTATCAACAAGTCAAAATGGGAATAAAAGGACCCAAACACCTCCTCACCAGCAATCAGCACCCAAATGAGCATAATTAACACCAAGAATAACATCAGACCAACAATCCAGAAGTAAAAAAAAAATACCCCAATCAAGGAACTGCCAAACAAGATAACAGTAAACACCCCAACCAAAGAACTGTCAAGACCGCTCCCACCATTACGGATGGGGCAAGTTATAGAATATAAATTGAGAGCAAACCTCACTCCCTACTAGCACTGATAACATTACCTAGTTTGGTCATGAAACATCTGCAAGAAAAAACCAAGCTCAGGGAGCACCAAACACTGTTCGTACCTAGTTCCCTTAGTTATTCATCCTATGGTTTAGAGCAGGGGTCTCCAACCTTGGCTCCTGGAAGCCTGGCGGACTTCAACTCCCAGAGTTCCACAGCCAGCTGGCTGTGGAATTCTGGGAGTTGAAGTCCGCCAGGCTTCCAGGAGCCAAGGTTGGAGACCCCTGGTTTAGAGTCCAGAACTCTTATCGTATTTATTGCTCTTCTGTGCATCCTTTCTAGGGTCTCAGCATCTTTTTGGGGATCCTGGTGACCAGAACTGGATGCAGTATTCCAAGTGCGGCCTCACCTATACAGTATAAAGTGGTACTATCACTTCTTGAAATCTGGATGCTATCCTTCTATTGATACAGCCCAGGACTGTGTGGCTTCTGCAACACAGCCGGTTCTTATTTAAGGGGGATCCACTAGGACACATCACTCTCTCTCTCACACACACACACACACACAAACACACAGGCACTGCAGGTAGTCCTCGACTTACAACAGTTTGCTTAGTGACTGTTCAAAGTTACAACGGCACTGAAAAAAGTGACATGACTATATTTCACGCTTAGAACCACTGCAACATCATCATGGTCATGTGATTTGCATTCATATGCTTGACAACTAACTCACATTTATGATGGTCCTGGGATCATGTGATCCTCTTTTATGAACCTTTTGGCAAGCAAAATCAATGGGGAAGCCAGGTTCACTTAATAATGGTGTTACTAGTTTAACAATTGCAGTGATTCACTTAACAAATGGGACAAGGGAAGTCGTAAAATGGGGCAAAACTCACTTAAAAAATTTCTCATTAAGCAACCTAAATTTGGGGCTGAATTATGGTCATAAATTGAGGACCATCTGTACTGTTGACTACTTCAGTGGCTAAAGAAAACTTCATCAGAGTATTTGCTAAAAGCAGCAAAAATACAGTGTTGCCTAGGTACCAGATTCAGATAGCTTTTTCTAATTTCAATTAATAAAAGTGCCCAACTTATCACATTACGGCAAGAGAACAGATACAATACTCCTTCCTCCTCCTATTTTCCCCACAACAACAATATGAGGTGAGTAGAGCTGAGAATGACTGGCCTGTGGTCACCCAGCTTTCAGGCTTAAGGTGGGACTAGAACTCTCCATCTCCTGGTGACTGGCCCAAAATCATCCCGCTGACTTTCATGCCTAAGATAGAACTAGTTAGTTAGTTAGTTTACTTTATTGTCATTGCACCTTGTAAAACGAAATCAAACACCCTCTTCAGTGCACATCAATGACCATTAAAATAAACACAAACACATATCCTTCACACTCCACACATTGAACTGAAAACCTTGACACTGCACCAACACTGCACTATACAGTAGACTTCAAAAGAGCTACTGCCCTGGGATAGAAGCTGTTTTTCATCCTGTTTGTGCTTGTTTTTAATATTCTGTACCATCTAGAACTCACAATCTCCTGGTGATTGGCCCAAAGTCACCCAGCTGAATTTCATGCCTAAAACAGAACTAGGACTAACTGTCTCCCAGTTTCTAATCTGCTGCCTTAGCCACTAACCAAACTCTACTTGGCCGTATTTACCACGCCTTCTACTTTGAAAGCACACCAAACTTTCAGCATGCCCAAAACATCCTTCCTCCCTCAATTTGTTTGCTGTAAGTCTTGGGGAAGTGGACACGCTAAATATTAATTAACTACCTTACAATATGCCTCTTTAACATCTGCAGCATAAAACCCACTCGACCATCAAGGTGTATTTCACTGGGTGAATAGTTAAATAGTCTCTATGAAAACAGAAATACAAATCCAGAAATGGAGAAACTATCTTTTTAATTGTAAGAATAAGAATGAGAATATGCTGGCATTCATGAAATTAAGGAAATGTATGTTTAGAATAGAACAGAATAACAGAGTTGGAAGGGACCCTGGGGGTCTTCTAGTCCAACCCCCTGTTCAGGCTGGAAACCCTATCTAACATCTTTTAAAAACTTCCAGTGTTGCAGCATTCACAACTTCTGGAGGCAAGTTGTATTTTATTCTGTATTAAAGTTGATAAAACAAATTGTGTAACACAGTTCCATATTCCCCCTCCCCTTCAAAATACACACACACAGATCCATATTTGTCTTGACCAATACAAAACCTGTGATTTTTCCACACTTTTAACAGAAGATTGGTTGGCATTCATAGTCATCATTATGGGATGCACTTTTTTTTCTTTTCAAAATGTTGCTTGTTTATCTAAGGAAATGGCACATTCTCTGCCTTTTTCTGTGGGTTGTTTTGAAGAAGCTGGTCAAAGCCCACCAATTGAAAACTTCAACTTTTCAATTCCTTCCTTGCAAACCACCATGTCTTCTCCCAGAAAGTGAGAAACTGATGTGAGTTATAATAAGCACGGCTTCAGAAACCCAGAGAGGGGTGTATTTTACAGTTAAATGACAATGTTTCTCGTGTTTTACTGAATTTACACATATAAATTTAGAATGTAGGAGCTGGAAGGGACTGTCACCTAATCTAACCCTTTAGCCAGTTCAGAAATCCACCGAAAAATGCCTGACAGAAGGCCAATATCAGAACAGAATTCTTGAATTATGGATCTATGTGTTACATTTTCCTACCGGATTGTAGAGGGAAAAGGAAATGGCCTGGAAGAAAAAGCTGCTACCAAGGCAATGGTGAGAGCCTATTAGGTGTAGTGGTTAAAGTATCAACCAATCAAACATTTATTGTCAATGCACAACATGTGTACAATGAAATTCAAAATCAACCTAGAAGAGGGGTGCTTATATTTGGCCTGTGGGGCCAGCCTGGAAAAGACTGGCCCGCAATGCCTCTGCCGGCTACGATGGGCATTGTGCCTCCCTCCGGCAGCTGGTTTTCGGCCTCCACAGCCTCCTGCAGCACTCTGGAGGCCATGGAGGGCAAAAATAGGGCAAGGGGAAGCTGCACGCTGTCCTCTCACTACACCACGTTTTGTCCAGTAAAGTACTGCAGGATTCAGTATTCAGGCCAAAAAGGGGGCAAAGAGGGGCATTCAGGCCAAAAAGGGGGCAAAGAGGGGTCCCTCCCAGCCCCCCCACGCCCCGTTTGGGCCGGCAGGGTACTGTAGGAGGCATCTATCCCATCTCCCCACTGCCAGCACACAGAGGAGAACCACAGTGCTGATCCGGCCCTTGAAGAAATCCAATTTGACACCCCTGGCCTCGAAACTGGGAGACTGTGAGTTCTAGTCCTTTGATTACAGGCAGTCCATGACTTACACCCATTCATTTAGTGACGGCTCAATGTCAACCCTGAAGCGAACCTGACTGGGGCCATCTTTGAGGCTTCAGGGTTGCCACTGGATGGGAGGGGGAGGGAAATAGTTAACTGGGGTTTTGCAAACAAAATGACCTTGGTTCCTGTAGGAACCAAGGTCATTCTATCAGGTGGCTGGAAGGGGAGGAGCAAAGTAACCAAGCAACTGGCCAGCACCTCGATTGGACCATATGACTGATGACTTAGGGGAAAAGGAGGAAGACTTTCTCTTTTAATTAGGTAAAAACCGCAGGAACTTTCAGAGTTGGTTTTCACCAGTTTTGCCAATAGGATGTATCCAATAACTGTGTTACTAACTTAACTGTAGCAGAGGTGGTATTCAGCAGGTTCTGACCAGTTCTGGAGAACTGGTAGCGGAAATTTTGAGTAGTTCAGGGAACTGGCAAATACCACCTCTGACTGGAGATTTTACAGTATCCTTCCCCTGCCCACAGAACTGGTAGTAAAAAAATTAAAATCCCACCACTGAACTGCAGTGATTCACTTAACTGTGGCAAGAAAAAGGTGATAAAATGGGGCAAACTTACTTAATAACTGCCCTGCTTACTAACTTACATTTTGGGCTCTGTTATGGTCGTAAGTCAAGGACTATCTGAAATTGGAGCTAGGATTTTAAAAGCCATCGTCCACGTCTTCTATCTGGGTAGGTGGCCTTCAGCTGATGCCCACAAAGGTACCACTTTTTACTCTTTAATCTTACCCAGATGTTTTCCATAGGATTTCCATATTCAGAGACATGACTTTTTTAAAAAAGGCATATGTCCTCATGCTGTGAAAATATATATTTCTTCATTCACATTTATATTTATGTCAAAACGGTGGCCCTCCAGATGTTATTTTAGCCTTGATCATTCCTGACCACCGGCTCTGTTGGTGCTGGGCTCCTATCGTGCCTGCGGGTTTTCTGGATAATCATTTCAGGAGGGAATGTTGGATTAGGTAGAAATTCCCTGTTTTATAAAAAGCACAGCTCCATTTAAGTTTCTACTAATTTTTTTCAGGTGAAAATGTCGATAGATGGATGGATGGATGGATGGATGGATGGATGGACGGACGGACAGATAGATATACACATTTTATTTGTATATTTTTCTTTTAGTAGCAATATTTACTTGTATATAGTAGTATTCTTCCAATTTCTAATTTCTACCTCTACTGTCTAATCATTTGTAAAATAAATCCCATGTTAAAAATATTCTGTATCTTCTTTATTGTTTATCTTTAATGTTAACCTATCCATTTCCGCAAAGTCTAATATTTTTTTAATTATGTTTTCATCTGTAGGAGTTTCCTCATTTTTTCAATATTGTGCAAATACAATTCCTGCTGCTGTCAACCCATGTAGTATTAAATATACAAACACCTGTCATAATTTTCTGGTAGTATGCCTAACAAAAATGAAGGTGAAAGATGAAAATGTTTTTAATGTCATTCTAATTGGTTTGTCAGATTAAATTGTTTAATTCTTTTTGTATTTTGTTGATACGAAACCTGCCGTTTTCTTATTTTCGCCTGTATCTTTTTTGAGGAAAGGGGAGTTATACACCTGAAATAAATGCTTTTGGCTATACAGGTAGTCCTCAATTTACAACAGTTCATTTAGTGACCATTCAAAGTTTACAACAGTCCTGAAAAAAAGGGACTTAGGACCATTTTTCACAGTTGCAACCTTTCCAGCACCCCCACAGTCATGTGATCAAAATTCAGTCGCTTGGCAACTGGTTCCTATTTATGACCGTTGCAGTGTCCCAGGGTCACGTGATCCCCTTTTGGCAAGCAGAGTCAATGGGGAAGCCAGATTCGCCTAACAACTGGGTCACTCACTTATAAACTGCAGTGACTCATTTAAGAACTATGGCAAGAAAGGTCCCTTAGTAAATGTCTCACTTAACAACAGTAATTTTTGGCTCCGTATCCAGCTGTAAGTCGAGGACTACCGACTGTACTCAACCCTGAAATGAAAGACAGTATAAAAACTACTTTTAAATAAAAATGTACGTCGCCATGTCGGCCACGGAAAGACTCACTTTGGCTGCGCTGATGACTGTAGCTGTGTAAGACTGAATGTTATCGCCACAAGCTCCACCCCGGGACTGATGGCAACGAATCAGCTGCAAGAAGAAAGTGTTTGAATTAGGTCAAGTCAACCAATCAACAGCAGAACCCCCTTGGGTAGACCCTTGGGGCCCTGGGATTCTCCTCCCATCCCTCCTTCCACCCTGTTACGAGCAGCCCTTGACTTACAACAGTCCTTTTAGCGACCGTTCAAAATTACAACGGCAGTGGGGGGAAAAAGTGACTTGTGACCGTTTTTCTCACTTGCAACCACCGCAGCATCCCCAAGGTCATGTGACCTAAAAATTCACACGCTGGGCAACTGGCAGGTACGTCTGATGGTGTAGATGACTCGGGGGCCCACGTGGTCACGTTTTGCAACCTTCTAGCAAGCAAAGTCAATGGGGAAGCCGGATTCACTTAAGAACCGTGTCCCTGACTTACAAGCTGCGGTGATTCACTTCACACCCCGTGGTAAGGACGGTTGTAAAATGGGGCCTAATTTGCTTAACAACTGTCTTGTTTAGCAATGCAGATTTGCAGTTCAATTGTGATGGTAAATTGAGGGCTTAGATTATAGCAACACCGGCTACTTAAAGGGTACCTTCAATCCTGCCTCTACAATGAGCATTTTAAGAAAATACTTATTTTTATATTACCCTCGCGCTTTCATTCTCTCTCTGTCTTTCATTCTCCCTCTTATATTCTCTCTCTCATTATCTCTTTCATTCTCTCTTATTCTCTGTTTTACCTCTTTCATTCTCTCTTTCACTCTCTCTCTCTCATTGTCTCTCTTTCATTCTCTCTCATTCTCTCTCTCTCTCCCCATCTCTCCCTCCCGCCCTCCCTACATGTGTTTGTGTAAGAAAGTCCTGTTTATTGCTGCATTCTCTCCTCCAGCCAGATCGTCCTAGGCAAGGCAGGAGACCGTGCCAACAAATGAGCCCATACAAGCAAACAGAGGCAGGAAAGCAACTGGAACAAATATTTCCCCCCTCCCCTCTCTCTCTCCCCCCCCCCCCCCTTTTATCAGTCCAGGCAGCTATTAATAGTTTTGTAGAGTTGTGATTCATGAATTTCTCAAACCTACTTCTGGGAAGTCTTTCCTTCCCATTAGAGGGATTCTGTCCAAGTTTTCAGAGGCCCCTGAAGCGCTGGGACTTCAAATTACACCACCCTGATGGACTGCAAGGAAAGTAAACTACAGGGCTCATAATAAAAACACCAAGAGGACTATTTGGAAGTCAACCATCCTTACACATGTTCTTTTTCTACCACATCCGTGTGTGTGCGTGTGGGGGGGGGGGTGAGGGAGAGAGAAAGAGAGAGAGAGACAGAGACAGAGAGAGAGAGAGAGAGACAGACAGACAGACAAAGAGAAAGGAAAGGAAAGAGCCAGATTTAAATCAGTAACAAAATTAGAATGGATTCCTTACCTTGTTTTCTGCATAGGCCAGCCACCGGCTTCCTAGAGCTATGGGGTTCATATTTGGCCCTGGACAAGGATAGCAACCTGAGAACAAAATATGCAAATGGTAGCATTATTGGAATGGAGATAAAGAAGTGCTTCTTCTCCACACAAAACTCTTGCCTTGTAATTTAAAGAGTCCACAGGTCTCATCATTTTATTTTGGAACCAGTGACTTTTTTTGTAGCCCAGGTTGATATTTTTGATAAATAATCGAGCGGAAACAGGACCCTACTCAAGGAACTAGTAAGAAGATCATGTCCTAACCAATCCAGACAGAGCAAGCTACTGTACAGAGAGAAAACCTCACTCTCTTCTGGCACTGATAATGTTACCTAGGCAGGTAACGAAATGTCTGCAAGAAAACAACCAAGCTCAGAGAACACGAAGGGCATCACATTTGGTCCTTTCCCTATTGGGAATAATGAGAAAAAGTGTTATGTTGTCCCCCTTATTTAACTGAACTTGTGAAACCATCTACAGGTGTATTAGACTTGGGAAGCCTAGAATGAATGTTAACCGATCAATTAATGTGGTCTGGTGTGCTTCTGGCCTAACATACTCTGCAGATATACCCATTTATGCTTACTGCTGGAGGTAAACTAAGCCACTGTGTTTTAAATTATGGATTAGAAAATTCTGACATCTCTGGATAGCTGAAGTATTCTGAAGCGAGCATTGGGAAATAGCAATAAATAGTATACATTCACTCACTCACTCACTCACTGATGACAATTTATATGGCCACTCTCAGTGACTCCAGGCAGCTTATAACAATAAAAACACAATATAAAATAATAAAAACAATAACCACCACTCCCCTCCCCTGGCCACAGCAAACAAAGAAGCCATTTGATGGGCTCCATCCCACTCTGGGGCCACCAGGCCTGTTGGCAAAAACAGGGTCTTGTCAAAGTGGAGATTAATCTTTTATTCCCTGTAGGGATGATGTTCCACAAGGAGGGAGCTGCCACAGAGAGGGGCCTTCTTCTTGGTCCCTTTAGGTGGACCTCCCTTAATTAATTAATTCCCTTCAACAAGATACATTTGGGGGAAGATGGGGGTGACCATCCCTGGGAGATAACCATCATTCTATAACTCCTTCCTTTCTCTGGTATGGAATGAAAGATCAGGTGTGCTTTTTGGTAGATGGAAGACCATCTTCCAAGACTTTGAGGCAGGATAGTCTTGACAGACCTCTCAATAAGTTTTATTTTATTACCCCAACCAAAGAACATAGTAACTAACTATGTAACTAACTTCTTGTAACTAACATCTCGTCTTTTGCTGGTGGATTATAAATGGAAAATCCAGTGCTTTATATGACTAATAATCGCAAGCCTTTGATCCAGACTTATCTCAGCAACCGTTTGATACTAGGTCCTGGTCAAAACAGCCTCAGTCATATGACATAAATGAATGAGGTTCAGGACCAAGTGCAGATATTTTTGGTTGTTCGTCCCAAAAGTGCTTTTTTCCACCAGGCAACTGGATTTTCTTAGCTTTCTTTTCTTTTTTTGAAAATCTTTCGCTTCTCATCCAAGAAAGCCTCTTTGGTTCTAACTGTCTTGCTTAGCAGTTAGAACTGAAGAAGCTTCTTGGAGGAGAAGTGAAACGTTTTCAAGGGAGAAAACCAAGAAAATCCAATTGCCTGGTGGAAAAAGCACCTTTGGGACGACCATGACCTGGATGATTGAGAATCTCCATAAACCTTTCTGGTTCCTCCTGAACTTCTTTGAGGTTCACGGAGGGGAACCGGCCCCAACTGGAGGTTCACTTCGATAGAGAGACCCTGAGTTGCACCAGGTAAAAAGGTTCCCCTCACACATCCGTGCTAATCATTTCCAGCTCTGTTTCTAAGCTGAAGAGCTAGCGCTGTCCTAAGATGTCTCCATGGTCATGTGGCCAAAGGCGCAAAGAACGCTGTTACCTTCCCACCAAAGGGATCCCTATTTTTCATTGCAAGGGATCCTTATTTTTCGTTGCAAGTTCAGTTCATTTTTTCCATGCTTTCAAACTGCTAGGTTGGGACAAGTAATGGGAGCTCACTCTGTTACATGGCGCTAGGGATTCGAACCACCGAACTGCCGACCTTCTGATCAATAAGCTCAACATTTTAGCCACTGAGCCACTGTGTCCCTATTGCACCAAGTCAGACCTAGACATTCTGCACCAAGCAGAATTTCCATGGCAGAAACACCAGCAGTTGATTGCTTTTTAAACTATATTTATGTGAAATGTGTCCACTGCCTTTCTAACCAGTAACATCAAAAACTGTTAACAAAAGGCAAGATTTTAAAATGTCTAGTGTTAACAAAAACATGTAATAGCTAAAAGGCAAAAAAGAGATTCCTAAACCAAGAGTATGGGAACCAAGTAAGGAACTTAGAAACTTCAAAGTGACTACTGATACATTTGGACTGAACAGGCTCCCAGCTGAAGGATTTTATGGAGTGTTAGAAAGCTAAAAATAGAGTCCCGAGGAAGTGAGTTTTGATGTCTGGGTGAGATACGGGAAAACGCCATGTCTTGTACAACTACTTGTTTCACTGGAGGGTTGAGAGGCCAGAATTAGCAAAGGAAGTTGAAGCATTACATCAATATGCAGTATATTCTGGGTTGGAATAAGCCAACCCACCCCTAATCATTACATTTATTATCAAAACACCATCATTACTCTATATAAACATTATGTTTGAAAGCAACCATCCCAGTTAGGAGGAGGGATCAAACAGGGAACTAGTCTGGACTCCTTATGTAGGCACAAGAGGGCAAGGGGAGATTCCTGTGAAACAGGCAGAGAACAATAAAGTAGCTCATTTGGATCTGCTTGTTTGTGCCTGACATATGGAGAAGGAGGAGGAGGAAGAAAGATGGAAGAGGAGGAGGGATAGAGAAGGAGGAGAAGAGACAGAAAAGGAGAGAAGAGGAGGAGGAAGAGGTGGAGGAGGAGAGGGGAAGGAGGAAGAGGAGGAGGAATAAGGAGAAGGGATAGAGAAGGAGAAGAGACAGAAAAGGAGAGAAGAGGAGGAGGAGGAGGAGGAGGAGGAGGAGGAGGAGGAGAGATGGGAAGGAGGAAGAGGAGAAGGGATAGAGAAGGAGGAGAAGAGACAGAAAAGGAGAGAGGAGGAGGAGGAGGAAGATGTGGAGGAGGAGAGTTGGGGAGCAGGAAGAGGAGGAGAAGGGATGAGGAGGGATGAGGAGAAGAATAGAGAAGGAGGAGAAGAGACAGAAAAGGAGAGAAGAGGAGGAGGAAGAGGAAGAGGTGGAGGTGGAGAGATGGGAAGGAGGAAGAGGAGGAGAAGGAATAAGGGGAAGGGATAGAGAAGGAGGAGAAGAGACAGAAAAGGAGAGAGGAGGAGGAGGAGAAAGAAGAGAAGGAAGAGGTGGAGGAGGAGAGATGGGAAGGAGGAAGAGGAGGAGGAGGGATGAGGAGAAGGGATAGAGAAGGAGGAGAAGAGATAGAAAAGAAGAAAGGGGGGAGAGGGGGAGGAGAACAATGACTATGGGGTCTTTGGTGTTTTCTCTGCTTGGTGTTTTTCTTGCAAATGTTTCATCACCAAACTAGGTAACATCATCAGTGCAAGAAGAGAGTTGGGTTGGGGGGGGGGGAGGAGGAAGAGGAGGAGGAACAGACTTCATGTACTGAAGTCTCCTTTGTTTGTGATCTTCAATCCCCTAGTCTATAAGCTTCAATCCTTATGATTGCTCTTCCTTGTCTAAATCAAATAACTAGACATTTGGTCTGCTTATTTCCTCCCTCCCTTCCCCCCCCCCCCCCCCGACATACATCCTGATGCAGCATAAAACTTTCATGCATTCATTTAAAATGGGGAGAGGAGAAAAAATTCACTGGCTGCAAAAATTCTGAAGTTAGAATTCTCTACTTTGGACAAGCCTATATATCATTATATTGAGTTTACGTGAGCTGAATATAACATGTGGCCCATCTTCTTGACATACAACGTAAGTCAATACATGGTTAGGCTAACTTACATCCCTTCATTTTTATGTGGCTCTTAAAAAGTAGGCCATCCATCATTCCTCTTGCTTTCTTCCACTTAGATTGGTTTTGGGTTTCTTATACAGTTCTTTTTTGCTCTTTTAATGAAAATACCTATTTTCCTGAAAGTTACCTCTCACATTTGGGCTTAGTGCTAATGCAACATTTTACCTGATTTCTTAACCTAACTTTGTAATCTGACAGTAACCAAAAAAGATGTATAGACTCCACATCCTCCCAAGAAATTGTCTTTCTTTTTTTGCCTTTTTTAACTGCAATGAATAATTGCAGTTACGATGGTTCTTTTGGCAACTGTGTTATCCAAGCACTTTTTGCAAATCACTTTTTTTTTAGCAAATCTATGGATCCGAACCCGTTTTGCAAATCTACCTCTAATTGTGGCCATGAAATGCTTTAGGGAGTGAATTGTAGATAGCAATAAAATGCTGGAGCATTTTAGACCATTACTGTATTCCCATTAATGCCAAGGAAAAGTAATTAACACGTTTTATAACTGGGCATTTGCAAAGATGGATAGAGTTGATAGGAAGGTAGCTTTGGCAGCTTTTAAAAAAGAACTTTCAAATTTGTGTCCCTGGATTGCATCGCCCAGCTATTCCAGCCAATAGTCATGGATGACAGGAACTCTTTAGTTTTGCTTGTACAATCTAGTGATTCAGTGATTCCAAAATTCATCGGAAATGCATCTCTGATTAATCATTTGTTTGGAAAACGAAGAGAAGCTTTTATCCGGAGAGGTGAAAAAGTACAAGTTGTTACATGCCGCATCTAGGTAGTCCTCGACATACGGCCACAATTGAGCCTAAAATCGTTATCACTGAGTGAAGCATTTGTTAAGTGGGCTTTGCCCCATTTTGCGACCCTTTGTGGCATGGTTGTTAAGTGAATCATTGCAGTTGTTAAGTTAGGGACACGATAGTTAAGTGAATCCGGCTTCCCTGTTGTCTTTGCTTGAAAGAACGTCACAAAGGGGGAACACATGAAAACCCCCCCAGGATACTGCAACCATCATAAATACGAGTCAGTTGCCAAGCATTTGGATTTTGATCACTTGACTGTGGGGATATGGCAATGGTCATCAGTATTTAAAAGGCCATAACTCACTTTTTTCAGTGCCGTTCAGTAACTTTGAGTGGTCACTAAATGAACTGTTGTAAGTCGAGGACCAGCTGTGCAGCTCCACTTACAGCTATTTGTTTAGTGACTGCTCTACAATGGCACTGAAAAAAGTGGCTTAGGATCACTTTTCACACTTAATGACCGTTGCAGCATCCCCGTCCCCTTTAGTGACCTTCTGACAAGCCAAGTCAAGGGGGAAGTCAGATTCATTTAACAACCTGTGACTTACTTAACAACTGCAGGGATTCACTTAACAGCTGTGGCAAGAAAGGTCATAAAAAGGGGCAAAACTCACCCAATGACTGTCTTGCTTAGCAAATGGCTACCTGGGGCTCAATTGTGGTCGTATGTCAAGGACTACCTGTAACAGCAAATTTCTTTTCTTTAAAGTTCCAGAAGCATCTGGCGTCTTGCTGTTAGACAAAGCAGCAGGTCAGCGATTAGATGCTTATTAACATGTCAAGTTGTCTTCTGCTGAGTGTAGACGCTCAGCTCTCCCGTTCTTCCTATTGCACTGGGAAGCATTTCTACAAGGCCTTGGAAAGTGCTTGGCTGAAGTGCTTCTAATTTGGACATCACAGCAATTCAATCTGAAATCAATTTTTCAAGCTGGACAAAAGCTCCAGACTATCTACCTATCAATGGAGAATGAAGGAACTGTAGCAATCTTCCAATATCTCAGGGGCTGCCACAAAGAAGAAGGGGCCAACCTAGTCTCCAAAACCCCAGAAGGCAGGACAAGAAGCAATGGGTGGAGACTCATCAGAGACGCAACCTGGAATTGAGGAGAAACTCCCTGACAATGCGGACAATTAACCAGTGGAACAGCTTGCCACCAGAAGTTGTGGGTGCTTCATTATTGGAGGTTTTTAAAGAAAAGATTGGACAGCCATCTATCTGAAATGGTATAGGGTCTCCTGCTTGAGCAGGGGGTTGGGCGAGAAGACCCCCAAGGTCCCTTCCAGCTCTATTCAGATTAATTGATTCGTTAAAGAAAGACCAAATGAAAAACCAAAAATAGATATGGGAAAAAGTGATACATGGCCAGTACATTAAAAAAAAGTAACAACCAAAGCAGATAATAAACATCTGAGACCAGTGCAGTATATAGGTGATTTGTCTCTCCAACAACTAAGAAGAAATCTTCTAGGAGTGAGAACAATTGATCAGTGGAATAACTTGCCTTCAGAAGTTGTGTGTGCTCCAACACTGGAGGTTTTTAAGATGAGACTGGACAATCCTTTGTCTGAAATGGTAGAGGGCAAGGATGCCAAATTCTATTTCACTGAGGGCCCCGTCAGGGTTGTGTTTAACCTCGGGGGACCAGGTGGGCGTGACCAGTTTGACATCACTCATGTCGGGGAGGCCCAAGCGCTCTGCCAGGAAAAACAGAGCTCTCCCAAACTCTGTTTTTGCTGGCAAAGGGTTGCAGGAGGCTGTTGCAGCCGAAAACGGAGCTCGGGAGGGCCACAGGCAGCCCTCCGCACCTCTGTTTTCACTGGCAGAGAGGCACTGTGGGCCAGTCCTTCACTGTTTCCAGGGTGGCCCCACAGGCCAGATCTAAGCACCACATGGGCCGGATCTGGCCCCTGGGCCTTGAGTTTGACAACCCTGGTACAGGGCAGAGGTCTCCAAACTTGGCAACTTTAAGACTTATGGACTTTGAAGTCCACAAGTCTTAAAGTTGCCACGTTGGAGGACCCCTGGTATAGAGGGCCGGACCAGAAGACCTCCGAGGTTCTTTTCCCACTCTGTTGGAAGAGGGGTCTTCTGGGACTTTTGGCCTGCGCAACAGATGCTGTGCCTTGTAGCGTGTTTCCGATTCCCACCAAAATGACAAATCGGCCAAACGGCTATGGTTTATAGAACCTCAGGCGCCGAACTGCACTCGACCTACAGAAGTAGCTCGCAAACATATGATAAGATCAAAGATGTTTTTCTCTTCCCATAAAATTCCTCCCAGGGCTGGATAATCCAACCAAAATGGTCATAGATCAAGACCGACAGAGGTGTGGAATGGGGAAAGAGTAAATAAAGGATCAGAAGGAACGGTACAGCACTGTTTATGGGCCCGCAGACTGATAAACAAACTGCGGAGGACTTTTGACTAATATTTTGTTTATTCCTCCAAAACAGCACAGAGACACACGCACCCAAAAAAAAAAAAGAGAAAAAGATACATTAAAAGATGTTTACAAAGAGCATAAAGTAACCAAGTTTTGCCATTGTGTTTACAGATTCCCCTTTGAGATGAAAAGCCCTACAGAAATGTCATCATTCACCCACCCGGCCCCATCACATCTTCTATTGTTCTGAAGCGTCTTCCTGTTACGACCCACCCTTGAACCCCTTCCCAAGGACTCCTAACAAAACCCGGCTGGTTCCTAGTGCCGTTTGGCAAGAGATTATGGGAAACGGGGTATTTACGCTGCATGCAGCTGATCCGACAGACCTGCGACTCTTTGGCAGCTGCACCACTCACTACCTCAAACTTAGAATAAAAGAGAGTAGCAGAACCGGAAGGGGCCTTGGAGGGCTTCTAGTCCAACCTCCTGCTTGCTTAGGCCTACACCACTTGTCTGATGGCTATCCAACTTCTTTTTAAAAATTTTCGGTGTTAGAGCATTCACCACTTCTGGAGTCAAGTTGTTCCACTGGTTAATTGTCCTCACTGTCAGGAAATTTCTCCTTAGTCCCAGGTTGCTTCTCTCTTTGAATAGTTTCCACCCATTGCTTCTTGTCCTGCCTTCTGGTGCTTTGGAAAATAGCTTGACTCCCTCTTTTGTGGGGCAGCCCCTGAGATATTGGAACACTGCTATCATGTCAGCCCTGGTGCTTCTTTCCACTAGACTAGACATACCAGTTCCAGCAACCGTTCTTTCTATGTTTTAGCCTCCAGTCCCCTAATCCTCTTGGTTGCTCTTCTCTGCACTCTTTCTAGAGTCTCTCCCTCCCTCCCTCCCTCCCTCCCTCCCTCTCTCAGAGGCAGAGATCTTCTACACCTAAAACTGGCCTTCCTTCTCTCCCTTCTGATCCCTCCTAGGCGCCTCCCTCCCTATATAGGTAGTCCTCAGGATGTGACCATGACACAATCCAACATTTCCATTGCTAAGCTAAGCAGAGCAATGGTCCCAAAGATGCTTTTTCCAAAGGCTTTGTTTTTTTTTGAAGACGTTTCGCTTCTCATCCAAGAAACTTCTTCGGTTCTGAAGCTTCTTGGATGAGAAGTGAAACGTCTTTCAAAGAGCCAAGCAGGGCTGACATAATTTATGGCAGGTCCTGATGAGAATCAGGTCTGTGTTTCATCAACCCAAAACTCCTGGAGGCCTAGCTGAGAAGTCAGGAAAAGAGATGGAATTCTTCCTTCTCCAATGACTAACCAATTAGTCACTCCCAATTGGGAAATGGGAAGGTTACTCAGACAATTCCCACGCTTGCTTGCCCTCTCCAGAAATCAGTTTTTCCAGGTGAAGAATTTCCCCCCAATTTCCCCAAGAAAAAAAAAATTCTAAGAAACAGCTGGACTAGGGCTACCAGATTTGGAATCCAAACATCTGGGCAATCGCTAGCTAAGAAACATCCGACAGCTCATTGTGTATTACCAGCAGTCTCCTAACTTACAACGATTGAAGCCAGAATTTCTGTTGTTAAGCAAGACAATTGTTAAGTGAGTCATGGCCATGTGGCCCATGAAATCATTGCAGTTGTTAAGTGAATTGTGCGTCATTAAGCAAATCTGGTTTCCCCTGCTGACTTTGCTTGTAGGAGGCCAGCTGGGAAAGTCACGAATGGTGATCAAATGATCGTGGGACACTACAACAGTCATAAATACATGCTGACACGCCAAGATTTGGATCACCATTGCTGTGGAGATTTCCCAAAGAAGCCATAGGCAACTGAACTTTCTGGTTTTTCTTTGAAGACATTTCACTTCTCACCCAAGAATCTTCTTCAGCTCTGGATGAGAAGCAAAATGTCTTCAAAGAAAAACCAGAACGCTGCCTTTTGAAAAAGCACCTTTGGGACAACCATGACCTGGAAAACCTCCATAGACACTGTGGGGATGCTGCTGCATCGGATTTAAGGGCAAGGACTGGTTGTAAGTCAAGGACTATCTGTATTCCTGATTTCTGCAGCCCAGATAGGCTAGCAGGCCAGTGTCAGAGCAGGCAAGTTTCCACAGTTGTAGGAACCCCGTTACCCCAAAAACTGTTTTTTGTTTTTTTTTCAAAAAGGAAACTGGGTTTTTAGTTTTTTTAAAAAAAAAAAACATTTCGCTTCTCATCGAAGGGGCTTCTTCAGTTGTGAATGAGAAGTGAAACATTTTCAAAACCCCAAGAAAGTCCAGTTGCCTTTTGAAAGGCACCTTTGAGACAACAATGACTGGATGGTTGAGCGTCTCCATAGACATAAACCCTGCTAGAAACAAATGTAGTGTTCGAAGCATACACATCCTCCCAGCATCCCACCTTCTGTGATAAAGCCAGTCGAAACGTCAAAATGAAACAGGGCAAACAAAGTTGAAAGTGCTTTCCTAACCAAAGACAGCTGTCCTGGGAAATGGCACGACCTGCAAAACTAGTCCAATCTTAGCACTCAAACCGATCCTGTCTCTGTTCGAGTTTTTAATTTTGAGCAAGCCGAAGGAGTCTGACTTCCTTGGGATCTTCCAGGTGCATTTTTTTCTTCTACCACTGCCCTGCCCTAATCATGGAGCTTCAGAGGACACCCAAGAGATGATGTTTCCCATTCATAATTCTCTTTCATTCTAACTCATCTCCTATTCTATTTTTTTCCCCTCCTCAGGAAGGGAAATTATATCAGGCAAGAAAAAAATGGAATGGTTGCCCAATGTTCTGTGATCTGTCAAGATTATACCGCGTTTCCCCGAGAATAAGACCCTATCTTATATTTTTTGCCACAAAAAAAAGGCACCAGGTCTTATTTTCAGGGGATGTCACTAACTGGTTAACCTCACTTGTGTGAGTCGCCCCCGGCCTCCTTTTCGCTGTCAGAGGCCTTCAGGAAATTCTTCTTCTATGGCCGGCAAGGCTTTCCTAAAGGCCTATATGGCTGATAACAGAGCTCAGGATCGATCCAGAGCTTTGGTCTCAGCTCCAGAGACCTTCAGGAAAGCCTTGCCAGCCTTGCAGAAGAAATGGGCTGGCAAGGCAGGTGTCGGGGTGTGCGAGGCCTGGCTACAACTCTGCAAAGGTGAGGAGTAGGACAGCTCCACCCTCCCATCCCCACCCTGGCTTAATTTTTACCCATCCAGCCTGGAGTGGTTGGGATCTTAATGAGGGCTTATTTTTTTTTGGGGGGGGGTAGGGCTTATATTGGGTGCATGTGTAAAAATCAAGCTATGACTTAATTTCAGGGTAGGTTGTATTATTGGGGAAATAGTATTACTGTTTCATGATAATTCTCCAGAAAATACTACCTATAGGGAGTCCTCATCTTACGCCCGTAACTGGGACCAGAATTTCTACTACTAATCAAGATGGGTGTTAAGTGAATCATGCCCAATGTTAATGACCTTTTTCTTTGCCACAGTTTTAAAGCAAATCACTCAGCAGTTGCTTACTAAATCCTGCTGTCATTAAACAAATCTGGCTTCCCGCAATGGCTTTTGCTTGTGGGTGGCAAATGGCGAAGCCAGGATACTGCAATTGTCATAAAAAATGTGCACATTACCAAGCTTCCAAATGTTGATCAGCTGATCGTTGGGAAGCTGCAACTATTGTTATGTGGGATGACCAGTGGTAAGTCACTTTTTTCAGTGCCCTTGTAACTTCAAACAGTTCAGTTTTGATTGAAACTAAGGAAGATGCATAAAGGAAGATAGTCTACCCGTCATCCAGAGGCTCCTATGGCAACTTTTTAAAAATTGAAGAATAAAACTGTGTGGTTCTCCAAAGTGGAAGTGGGTATGGAGACAGAGAGAAGATGGGGAACACACACTGGGGTTATCTTTGAGTTGAGATTTAGCATACAGGTTATCCTTGTACACTTAGTGACCATTCGAAGTCACAATAGCACTAAAAAAAGTGACTTACGACCATTTTTCACACTTAGGACCATGGCAGCATCCCCGTGCTCAGGTGATTAAAACTCAGGTGCCTTGGCCACAGAATTAGAATTAGAATAACAGACTTGGGAGGGACCCTGGAGGTCTTCCGGCCCATCCCCCTTGCCTAGGCAGGAAACCCTACACCACTTCAGACAAACAGTTGTCCAGTCTCTTCTTAAAAACTTCTTCCAGTGTTGGAGCAACCACAATTTCTGGAGGCAACTGGTTCATACTTATGACGGTTACTGTGATCTGAGGTCACGCAATCCCCTTTTGACAAGCCAAGTCAGTGGGGAAGCCAGCCTCACTTAACAACTGGGTTACTAATTTAACAACTGCAGTGATTCATTTAACCCCTGTGGCAAGAAAGGTTGTAAAACGGGGCAAAATTCACTTGACAAATGTCTCACTTAGCCACAGAAATTTTGGGCTCAATTATGGTCAAGAACTAACCTGTCCTTGGGTGGGGGGAAGGTGCAGATGTCCACCTCAATAGGGGGGCCAAGCAAAATCCCACAAGCGGGGCGGGGGGGGGGGAATTGGCACCAGCTCTGCATAAATAAGTAATGGACCTCTACAATTCAACCTATGGAGAGCAGAATCATCATTTTTAATATAGCCCGGAGTAAGCGCGCTGCCTAAATTCTTCAAGAAAAATAGCCACTTCAGGGACTCGGTTCCATCCCATCAATAGAAACTTGGTGCCAGATAATGGCTTTAGTCATTGTCTTCCTCCCTGGAGACCAGGGAAAACATCAAGGGAGGTTGACAAGATTTGGAGAAAGGGAGCCATCGCTCGTTATTATTGGACACGAAGTTGCTGCCATGTCACAACGCTTAGCTGCTTGTCCACTTTCAAAGGCAGGAGGCATTTTCCTTCCATTATTTTCCGCTAAGTAAACACATTGGGAGGGAGATGTTGGCAGAAAAAGGAGGATGACGCCCTGGTGGTATGGAGCAGGGACAGAAGGCCACAAGCCTTTTCTGAATTGTGCATGTTGTGTCCTGTCCTTTTAACGCACAACAGGGCATTCGGCAAAGGGATAAAGGAAAATCTATGTTCTGTTTCTACTGCTTGCTCAGTTTAACTGTACAGGTGAGTCCTCGACTTACAACAGTTCATTTAGTGGCCGTTCAACATTACAATGACACTCTTAATTCTCCATCCCTGAGACTAACTTATCAATGTCAGTGATGCACTTAGCAACCGTGGCAAGAAAGGTGGCAAAACAGGGCAAAACTCACTTAACAAATGTCTGACTTAACAACAGAAATATTGGGCTCACTTGTGGGTGTAAGTCAAAGACTAACTGTATATTACCTTACAGTGTAATGTTAGTTGTAATACAGTAGTAGTTCAGGTGGCAACAAAAAAATTCCTTCTTCAACAGTTCCACTCCTAATGAAGTATTTCTTTTATTCTTCCATTCCTTATGTAATTTGAGCCCATCAAAATAAACATACGGGTAAGCCTCGGCTTACAACCATTCATTTAGTGACTGTTCAAAGTTATAACAGCATAGAAAAATGTGACTTAGGACCAGGGGTCCTAAGGTTTTAGCAACGGGTTCTCTGCCTGGTTGCTAGTTGGGTGTGGCTAGTTGGGTATGGTGGGTGTGGCCTAGTCAGCCTCCTGCACCATGGTGGTGGCGGGGGGGAGTGTTTTTGCCCTCCCTGGGCTCCGGAGGCTCTCTGGAAATGGGCCTATTTCCGGCCTTCCCAAACTTTTGGGAGGCCTGTTTTTCGCCCTCCCTGAGTCTCCACGTGCGCTCTGCACTTACCTCAGGGGTGGGATTCTACCAGTTTGCACCTATTCGCTAGAATCGGTTGTTAACATTCTAAGCAGTTCGGAGAACCGGTTGTTAGAATAAATTACTGGCCTAATCCTGTAAGGAAGGCAACATTCTGGTGTTGCTTACAGAAACTGCCTCTCCGTTAACCCTTATTACATTCTTGGCAGGACCAGACTTCCTGTCTCAGGAACTTCTCTGGACTTTTTTCCCCCTCCTTTGTTGGTACTTTGCTTGTGTGGAGTGACTATTCAAAGTTACGATGGCACTGAAAAAAATGACTTATGACCATTTTTCACACTTATGACTTGCAGCATCCCCACAGTCATGAGAGGCCAGGCAAGGAGATACGTGCCTCGATATGAGTGATATTGAGTTGGCCACGCCCAGCCAATAACATGACCATTAAGCCATGTCCACCCAGTCACATGACCACCAAGCCACGCCCACCACCTAACCACGCCCACAGAACCCGTTGTTAAAAAATTTGAATCCCACCCCTGGACTTACCTGCATCCAAAACAGGATGCGTGGGAACTCCTGGGAGGAGAGGGGACAGGTGGGGTGGGAGGAGGAGTGGGATTTGTGGCTTTTCCGAACTGTGCAGAATCTTAGCTAGGGGTTCATCCTGAACCCCTGCGAACCCCCAGCAAGCCCACCCCTGCTAAAGACCACTGCAGCATCCCCATGGTCAAGTGATCAGAATTCAGCTGCCTGGCAACTGGTTCATATTTATGATGGTCGCAGAGTCCCGGGGGTCATAAGATCCGCCTTTTGTGACCTTCCAACAAGTAAAGTCACTTAACAACCCAGGTGAGTAACTTAACAACTGCAGTGATTCACTTAACACCTGTGGCACGGAAGATCGTAAAATGGGGCAAAACTCACTTAACAATGGTCTCACTTAGCAGCAGAAATTTTGGGATCAATTGGGGTCGGAAGTTGAGCATTACCCAAATAGAGGATGCTTTATATCTTTAAAACAAATTCATCGTTTTGACTTAAATATATGTGCTTTTATTACTACAGCCACAAACCAAGAACCTTTTCCTAAATATTAAAGTATTTAATTTTGACAAAAACTGCTTCTCCTTAGGGAAAAGGGCATGAACAGTATTTTCTCTTTCATTAGCAATTTGTCTGATTCTAATAGTCTTTAGGCTCAAACATGCCTTTGACTTACAGCCCTGTAGTTTACAAATTAAAAACTTCAATTGATGAAGGTACTGATTAACTTAAGGAACTGATTTAATTAGCTGCCTTGGAATGCAAGCATTGAAAAGAAGAAAACCATCATTTCTAAAAGACTGGAAAACGGACTATGGCTCATTGAACAACTGCTTTACTTAGCAAAAAGGAGTTCAGGTCCCAATTGGGACCATAAGTTGAGGACTACTTGTACAACTGCAAAACCAAGAGGAAACACACTACACACAGTCCTTAACTTAGAACCATTTGTTTAATGATGTTCAAAGTTATAAGGCAATGAAAAAAGTGGCTTGTGACCGTTCTTTCACACAACCATGGTCACACAATCAACACTCAAATATTCAACAACTGGCTCATATTTATAACAGTTGCAGTGTCCCAGGGTCACATGATCCTCTTTTGTGACCTTCTGACAAGTAAAATCAATAGAGAAGCCAGACACACTTAGTGACTGTGTCACTAACTTAACAGCTGCAATAATACACTTAACAGCTGTGGAAAGAAAAGCTGTAAATCAGGGGCAAAACTCACTGAACAACCATCTCACTTAGCAACAGAAATTGTGGGCTCAATCGTGGCTGTAAGTTGAGAACTTATAGGTACTAATGAGATCCTAATACCCCTCTATAAAGCCTTAGAGTACCTCACCTAGAGCACTGCATCCAGGTTTGGTCATCACACTATAAAAAAGATGTTGAAAGAAGAGCAACCAAGAGGATTAGGATAAAAAAGTATGATGAATGGTTGCAGAAACTGGGCCTGGCTAGTCTAGGGAGGAGAAGGACCAGGGAAGACAGGAAAGCATCTTCCAATATTTGAGGGGCTGCCACAGAGAGGAGGAAGGGGTCAAGCTATTTATTCCAAGGCACCCGAAGGCCAGACAAGGAATAATGGATGGAAACTGAACAAGGAGATAGATTCAACCTAGAAATAAGGAGGGATTTTCTGACAGTGAGAACAGCTGCTTCTGGAAGTTGTGGGAGCTTCATCACTGGAGGCTTTCAAGAAGAGACTGGACTGCCATCTGTCAGAATGGTGTAGGGTCTGCTTGGGCAGGGTTGGTGGGGTTGGACTAGATGACCTACAAGGTCCCTTCCAACTCTGTTAATCTGTTGTATCGACTACCTGTGTTCAATGCGCTACATCTTGATAAAACAATAATTCAGAGGCTTGGCGAATGGCAAGAAGAAGAAAATGGTGAGGTCATCTCTCTTATCAATATAAGTCAAGATTACCACTCAGTCCAAAGGACGCATTAAAGCGCATTAAATAACAGTGCTAGCTGTGCAAAAAAAAAGATCCTGAGGTGAAGGAAGAATTATTTGGAAATGCAGTCAGCAACTTAAAACAACGGAAACTCTCGGTGCCTTCGCTGCATTATCACAACAACCCATCCAAATAACTCAGCCTTAAATAAATCAAGATATAATACAACAATCAATACAAGTATATTCCACAAAGCCACCACAGATCCACCATAAAGCGCTCCTTCAATTACATTTTTTTTTTTTAAAAAAGGTCCTTTGCCATTTTTGCTTTCAATAATGGAAGCATAACATACGGTATATAAATATACCCCCACAAGCAAATAGCCTACAGTAAATATCTGCTCGGCTAATGCAAAGAACCTGGCACTTTAATGAAGATTTTATCTGAAAGGCTGAGATTTTCAAAGGCAAATCTATTCGAAAAATAACTTTTGTTTGGTGTTAGGGCCTATCAGTGGCATTCACTTGAACAGATTGGGAAAGATCAACCTATGTTTCCCATTAAAAAAAAATTAAGTCAACATCAAACAGAAAAAAAAAGCTTCCAGTATATAATTTTTGTTGTTGTGGTTCAGTTGTTGTGCCTGACACTTTGCGACACCCCCCCCATGGACCACAGCATGCCAGCCCTCCCTTCTTTGATACAGGTAGTCCTCAACTTACGACCACAATTCAGCCCAAAATTTATGTTGTCAAGTGAGAAATTTGTTAAGTGAGTCTTACTGCAATTTATGACTGTTCTTGCCACAGTTGTTAAGTCAATCTCTGTAGTCGTTAAATTAGTAACACAGTGAACCGTGACTGTCCCCTTGGCTTTGCTTGTCAGAAGGTTTCAGATCACATGACCCCAGGACACTTCAACCGTCATAAATGTGAATCAGTTGTTCAAGCATCCAAATGTAATTCACGTGACCATGGGGGTATGCTGCAACAGTCCTAAGTGTGAAAAATAGCAATAGCACTTAGATTTATATACCGCTTTACAATGCTTTACAGCCCTCTCTAAGCGGTTTACAGAGTCAGCATTTTGCCCTTCCAACAATCTGGGTCCTCATTTGACCCACCTTGGAAGGACGGAAGGCTGAGTCAACCTTGAGCCTGGTGGGATTTGATCTGCCTGACTGCAGGCAGCCGGCAGTCAGCAGAAGTAGTTTGCAGTACTGCATTCTAACCACTGCGCCACTGAGGTCATGTCCCTTTTTTCAGTGCCTTTGAACGGCCAGTAAGTGAACTGCTGTAAGTCGAGGGTTACCTGTATGCAACTGTGGCACAAAAGGTCGTAAAATGGGACAAAACTCACTTAAGGACTGTCTTGCTTACAGCAAGGGAAATTTGGGGCTCAGTTGTGGGTCGTAAGTTGAGGACTAGCTGTAGTGACAAACCACCAAGTGCAGAAGTGGGCTGCACTTTCGTTGACAAGGGGTTCGCTGGTCGTGAGTCCGCGCAGCCGGTTTGGGGCTGAAACGCAGCTTCAAATAGGCAGCTAATCGGTGAGTACAGCAAGGCGGTGCTGAACTCACCTGGGCAGCCGGGGGGTGGGGGGGTGGAGTTAGTTATTTAGGGAAAGCATAGCACAAGGGTGGGTGGGTGACCCCAGCCAGAGATCACAGCTAGGGGTTCGCCTGAACCTTGCTGACCATCCAGCAGCCCACCACTGATCCCAGCGCCTTCAAAAATCTGCTTTTAGGTCCCTTTGCAATCAGCGGGACGGGATCCTTCCACCACATTTCATGTCCAGCTACGGAGAGAAACTGACACCTATTGGTAACTTTCAGATTATCCCAAATGGATTCCTATGTTTTTTTTCCCCTCTCCTCTTTGAAAGCAAGCTGCTTCCAGTTTTACAGCGGGCACACGGAAATGTTGCAACCCAGAGACTAAGTCAATCCAAAGCTTGTCTTTTCTCGCCCCCCCCCCCTCCCAACCTTCCACCTCACCACAGTAAATTCTGAGCATACTTAGCTGCAGCTTTCCTTTTAAGGTCAAAACCTTAAGCTTGGGATCCCAGCATCTTTTAGTGCAATGGGAGCCTCTCGGTAAACAAACATACATCAAGGCCAGCCAAGCTGGTCCTTTTCAGGAAGGTTAGGAGGAATTGCAGCAGAACATCTCTGGGGCAAAAGGCAGATTGTTATTATTTTTTGCTGCTTCTTTGAAGTAAAGTTGGCATTTGGGGGGATTTTTGGCCTCTGAACCGGGCTACTTACTCTCTTCCTACAGAAGTCAAAAAGAGCATGCGAAAGTTGACTGGCCCTGTTTCTTGTTTTTAAATGGACAGCCTACTTTCCCACTTGGCCTACAAGTCTCTCCTAGCAGAAATAAAACGGAAATTTCGGATAGTTTTGATAGCAATAGCACTTAGACTTATATACCACTTTGCAGTGCTTTGACAGCCCTCTCTAAGTGGCTTAGAGTCAGCCTCTTGCCATCCCAACAATCTGGGTCCTCGTTTTACCGACTTCGGCTGAGTCAACCTGGAGCTGGTCAAGATCGAACTCCTAGCAGTGAGCAGTGAGTTAGCTTCCAACAGAGATAGTTTAGTGACTGTTCAAAGTCACAACGGCAGGGACTGATGGCAGTTTTTCACACTTATGACCATGACTGCATTGTCACATGATCCAAAATCAGATGCTTGATAGCTGATTCGTGTTTTATGACGGTTGCAGTGTTCTCGGGTCATGTGTTCAGTTTCTGCGACCTTCCAACAAGCTAAGTCAATGGGGAAGCCAGGCTCCCTTCACAACTGTGTAACTAACTTAATAAATTCACTTCACAAGTGTGGCAAGGAAATAGCAATTGCGCTTACTCTTATATGTACTGCTTCACAGGGCTTTTACAGCTCTTTCTAAGCAGTTTACACAGCGTACATATTGCCGCCCCAACAATCTGAATCCTTGTTTTACCGACCTCGAAAGGACGGAAGGCTGAGTCAACCTGGAGCCTGGAGAGATTCGATCTGCCAAATTGCAGTCAGCTGGCAGTCAGCAGAAGTAGCTGCACTACTGTATCCTGACCACTGCGCCACCACAGCTCTACACCTATACCCAAGGTGCATCCAGAGTTACTCTTCTAGAACAGTGTTTCCCAGTCTTGGCGAATTGAAGGTGAGTGGACAATGTGGAAATCTGGGAGTTGAAATCCATACAGATGGAAATTGTCAGGGTTAGGAAACCCTGTTCTAGGGTAAAAATCGGAGGCACACTTTATCTTAGTTTATACTTTCCACAGGCAACAATTCCAAATTAGTGATGATTGAGGAGGGGAAAGAAGGACAGACCATTCAAAGTGCCCACAAAGCCCTTATTTTGCTTCCATGTCTAGAAAATCACCTCAGAGAACATTTTTTCTGGAGGGAAAACCAGGAAATTGGTCCAGACACTGAGCACCAATCTATGGTCATGTGCTCAAATATATTTTGTTCTTTTGAATATTTAGCTCCTTGGAACCCCCATTTTGGATACAACAGACCTCAACATTATCATAAAAAAATAATCCTTCAAGCCAAAATTCACCATCTTAGAGGATGGTGGCATCACACTGATTAGAAACATGATATCCATTTATTTCAAAAACAGAAAAAAAAACCCACATCAGCCTTTAATGCTCCCATATGATTACAATTAGACTTAGACTAACTTTCTTGTCACTGAGTGTACATTTAATCGGCATACATTAAAATGAAATTTCATTGCATACAGCCCTCAAAGGGTGTCCACCTCCAATATGCACTACATGAACATAAATAAATAAATATATATAACCCACATATATATGACACAGAGAATTGAACCCAAAAGTTCCATTGCTAAGCAGGGCAGTTGTTAAGTGAGTCACACCCCGTTTTACGACTTTTTGCCACGACAGTGAAGCAAACCACCAATAATATTGACTCAAATTCTAAACCACTGCTTGAACTGAACTATTCTGGAGTCAGAAAAAATATTATACAGGTGGTCTTCGACTTACAACAGTTAATTTAACGACCAGTCAAAGTTACAATGGCATTGAAACATGTTACTTTTCTCAGTTACAACTTTTGCAGCTTCCCATGATCAAAATTCAGACACTTGGCAATTGGTTCCTACTTATAACGGTCTCCTGGAGTCATTTGATACCCTTTTGCAACCTTCTCACAAGCAAAGTCAATGGGGAAGCCAGATTCACTTAATCGGGTTACTAACTACAACTATTGTGATTTACTTAACAACTGTGGATAGAAAGGTGGCAAAATGGAACTAAACTCACTTAACTGTTTCACTTAACGACAGATATTTGAAACTCAATTGTGGTCGAAAGTCAAGGATCACCTGTAATATGGAAGTCAGTGAGAAATAATTTCGAATACTTACTTGTGACAAAGAATTTTTTAGTGAAAGTGCAGCTGTCAAAGGCAGCAATCTTCTCTTGCAAGACAACAACCAGAATCCTGAAAATACACAAACATACATTTGTACAAAGTAAAAAATACCTAAAATGCAAAGTGCTCTAAAAATGTGCTCCCTATTTCTCTCCTCTTTTTGTAATATTGTCACCCAAGAGATCCATGCAGGCAAATCATTTACAAGAGAAACTGGAGTGAAGGAATACACCATGTGTATGAAGACAATAATGAGAAAAACTGTGTCTATGATTAAGGATATGGTGTGCGTGCATGTCTTTGTGTTTGCATGCATGTATAGTATCCATCTGTACATATGTTTATTTTTATATGTTTATTTTAAAGAGGAAAATATGTTCTTATTTGGATATAACTTCTGAAATTTGTGTTTGTGAAGAAAAAAATGAAAGTTTGATTTTGGTATTGTTGATTAGAAAGAGTTGGTGTTATAGAAATGGCTAGTTATATATTAATGTGTAAAAGCAAAAACTTGAAGCTGGAGTGTTATCTTGTACTGTGCTGGGAAGGATTGGAATTAATACCCCTTTTTCTTTCTTTCTTTTTCTTCCCCCTTGTATTCCCCACCCCCTTTTCCCCATCCCTCTTCCCGCCCTTAACTTCCTATTTTCTTTTCACTTTTTTTTATATTTTATATATAATAAAATAAAAATGACATTTGAAGTATTTGTGTGTTTAGATGCACAGGAAGTTGAGGAGAGAATGATGCCTTATGTCCATCTTAAGAACAACCGTTCACATTACACAAAGTACTTCAATGTGATATTTTGGTGCATTGGCTACCATTGCAGTTTTTGCCTAGAACAACCAAGATTAAACTTGACAGAAGTTGTTTTATTGCTTTTTTTTAGAGGGCAGGGAGGGGTTACTGCAGTCATTAAGCAGAATTACAGTTTACACAAGGAAAATAAAACTAGTTTTTACCAAGGACCCGATAATTTGCTTTAACTTAATTCGTGCAACTTTTACTGTATTTATAAATAACACTATAAAAGTACAATTGAAATATGTTGTAACTTTAAATGAGTATTTCTAAGGCATGGAAAGGAAAGGGTGGGATAGAAATATTTTTTAATATTAAATTAAAAAATATAACAAAACAATACCAACATCTCTCTAGCTTTCTCTCTCTCTTTCTCTCTCTCTTTCTCTCTCTCTTTCTTTCTTTCTTTCTTTCTTTCTTTCTTTTTTTCTTTCTTTCTCTCTTTTCCTTTTTTGTTCCACATTTTTCTCTCTATTCTTTCTTTCTGTTCCTTCCTTCCTTCTATCCATTTTCTTTCCTTTCCTTTTATTCTTTCTTTTATATCCTACTCAGTGGTCTTGAACAATAAGGGTCAGCAAAGTTGTATGTCGTGGCCAACAGCTGATTCAGATGTGTAGCAGGACATGTTTTCAATATTCATGAAAAGGGAAACAATTAGGGCATCCACGAAGGCGGAGGGGGGAGGAAGGGGGGTGGTCGAGTAAGATCGTACCTTGTTAACAGAACTGGCATTATACCTCATATAATTTTTTTAAAACATTCATTTGCCCCAGCAGTTCAGATTGAAAAATCCATCAAAAGCACCCAGTATATTAATCTGAAAAGTGTTTCATCCTCAAAAATAATCATATTGCTGGGGTTTTTTTTATTGCAAATCTGCTGGGCCTAATAGCCAGGCCTTATTTGCTAAAAGTGTTTTTCCTTGCTTTGACCTCCGCTGCCTTCCATACAATGGAATTAAGAGGAGGAGAGGGGGAAAAAAATCACTTTATGTAATTACCAGGACATGAAATACGAAGACAAAAATGTACCAAACAAAATTTCAAGAAGGAGGGGGAGACAATGGGGAGCGGGGGTTTGAGGGGTTCTCTGAACAAGAGACCCTCCTTTTCGCCACTCAGAATACACATCTCATTTTTATCCACAGTCATTCAACCCATCTACCTCCCTTTTGCTCTTTAGAGAATTTCTCCTGGGAGAAAAATATTTCCCTTTTGTCTGTCCCAGGAACAGAGGAAATGGCTTTATAACAGAACTGGGCTATTCACCATTTTGATTCCATAGTATCTGTCCTCAAGCCATCTTTCTCAACTTTTAGGCAGAAGAAAACTCTTCCCATCATTTCCAACCTGATCTTTTAAACCAGAGGAGCGAAGGAGATATTTTGCAAATAAAAGATCTGCATAAGAATGTGCCTGGGAGCTAAAGCGTGTTGTGCCTCTCTCAAATATGCCTCTTATTCCATACTTAAATCTGTTCCCTTTTGGCCAAGAGTCCCCAAACTTGGCAATTTTAAGACTGGTGGACCAACTGCCAAAATTCCCCAGCAAGCATATTGAGATCAATCGATCAGAATAGACTGGAAGGGACAGTTCAACCCCCTGCTCAGGCAGGACACCCTATAATATTTCAGGGTGGTGGCTGTCCAGTCTCTTCTTAAAAACCTCCAGTGATGGAGCACCCACAACTTCTGGTGGCATGTTGTTCCACTGGTTAATTGTCCTCACTGTTAGAAAGTTTCTCCTGAGTTCCAGGTTGCTTCTCTCCTTGATTAGTTTCCACCCATTGCTTCTTGTGTTGCCTTCTGGTGCTTTGGAAAATAACCTGACCCTGTCTTCTTGGTGACAGCCTCTCAAATACTGACTCCATCATGTCATCCCTAGTCCTTCTTTTCTCTGGACTGGCCATACCCAATTCTCGAAACCGTTTTTATCTCCAGGCTTTTAATCATCTTAGTTGCACTTCTTTGCACTTTTCCCAAAATCTCAACATCTTTTTGAGATGACAGGGATTTTTTCCCCCTGCCTTTTCATTTAAATAGATTTATGCATAAAACAAGCCCCACTGCCCGACCCCACCCCCGGCAATAGCTACTGAATCTTCTAGCCACATTCAACCCAGGTAGTTGAAACAACATGAAGTGACTACACTCAAGGCTGAAAGCTTTAAAAACACTGGAGGGGAGAGGTATTTGCAGATCAAAAGGAATTTTTACCTTCTGTTGCAGTGGAGATCATAAATAGGTGTTTTGAACTGCACGGATTTGACTACTTCCCCTGTTCTCAAAGAATGGAGATCCACGCAGCAGTAAGGAGGGCTGGTCCTGAAAGAGAAAGCAAGGAGATTTAGCTCTGCTGTCAGAAAGCTTGCTGGGATTTATTAAGTTGATAGGATCAGAAAGAAAAAAAAGTCCTTGTGGGTTACTTTTTTCAAAGGTAAAAAGAAAGCAAAGCAAAATGCAAATAATCCAAAACAAATGATAAAAATAGAGATTAAAAACTGTCACCCTAAAAATGCTAAGGGCAAAATGACAACAATGAATTTGAAAATGGCACACAAGTAGCCCTGAACTTACAATCACAATTGTGCCCAAAATTTATGTTGCTAAGCAAGGCAGTTGTTAAGTGAGTTTTGTCCCATTTTGCAACCTTTCCTGCCACAGTTGTTAAGTGAATCCCTGCAGTTCTTAAGTTAGTAACACTGTTCAGTAAATCTGGTTTCCCCTTTGACTTTCAGTTCACAAAAGGGGGTTTCCATGATCCCAGGACACGATAACCGTCAGAAATACAGGCCAGTTTTTAAGCCTTTGAATTTCGATCATGTGACCATGGGAGATGCTGCAACCGTCACAAGATCATATGTATATTTTTTTCTGTTGTAACTTTGTCACTAAACAAATGGTTGTTAAGTATTTAAAACAGTGAAGGCACAAGGGATGATTAAGAAAACCAGGGATTAAAACCCAATATAAATTGGTGAATTTTTATTATAATTATATAAGTCTGTTAAGCACCATAAATATGATTAACAATATTTTATTTGTAGTTAAAAGAGGGATATTCAGAATATGGAGATTGACACAAAAATAAGATATTAAAACACTGAATAATCAAAGAACGAAAGATTGCAATTTAACAAAATATGTTTATCAGTATTAAGATTATCAGCTGCATTAAATATGAAGAATATTGGTCATATTTGTTCTAAAATGTAAGACACTCTGATCCCACACTGTTCACACAATGATATGTTTATAAAAAACAAGGAAAAATATAAATAAAAAAAGAAAAGAAAACTGGGGAACGCAAATGGCTTTTCTAGGCTCCAAGGAGATCACAAAAGCAGGTTCCAGGTAAATCTTTGGGGTGATGTTATGCCAATTATTAGGGCTGGTCATTAATGGAGAAACTGGGTCCCAGGGAGCCAATCATTTTTTATAGCTTGTTAAGTCAGGAAGAAAGGCAGCCATTTATGAACATAATTCTCAAGGAGAACAGAGTACTACATAGAAAATCACTTTGCTCAGTTTTCCTTTAGGAAAACATAAGAGGTTTCTTAATCTAGAAATTGTTACAAAAGGGGACATGAAAGTCCATAGGAAGCTCAGGAAAAGGCTGAGCCAGATTATCAGTCACTGAGTTTCCAAGAATTCATCACCCTGCATAGTTTCTTAGTCCCGGTACTAACAAAGAATGGATTCATTTCAAAATGCAGATTATACAATGCAAAGTAAAAAAATAATAATGTGAGTTGCTCCGGGATATTGCTTTAGCTATACACACACACACACACACACACACACACACAAACATACAACGTATGCACACACATGCACACTTTCAAGCAGTGGTGGGATGCTGCCGGTTCGCACCGGTTCTAGCGAACGGGTAGCTCCGTTGAGGCACCCGCCCTTTCCTGTCCTATATTTCCTTGTTTTTCAGCTCAGCTGATTCGTGCGGCAGAGCGGATTTCCGTGCCTCAGCTGTTTTACTCTCCAGTGCTGAATAGAAGGTAAGTTTTTAAGCTTAAAATCGGTGGTTTTTGAATGCTGCGCTCGCTCAAAAAGCGCACTCCCATAGAACCAGTAGCAAAAAAAGGTTGAATCCCACCACTGCTCGTAAGTACAGTATGTCTCATATATGTCAACTCACAACATACAGGGAATGAGATAGGGTTGTATTCCACCGAACTGAATTGACTGAAACTGAAACTGAGCCACCACCCAGTTTTATTGAATTGCGTGAGACTGTGGGATCCTCAGACAAGCTGGTTGGGAATGATAGGAGCAGCGGTTTCAAATATCTGGAGGATGTCTGTTGAGGCTAGGCTGATGTGCAGACCTGAGTCAAAATGAGATAATATTATGCCAAAAGTAGAACTAGAACTTTCAGTCTCCTGTTGATTGGCCTAAAGTCGCCCAGATAATTTTTATATAGCTAAGGCAGGACTAGAACCAGTAGTGGGATTCTTCTATTTTGGACCAGTTCAAGTGAACCGGTAGTCCCAGTGATGATTTGGCCCTGCCCACCCACCCCTGCCCTTTCCTGTGCTTTATTTCTGTTTTTGAGCTCAGCTGATTCATGCAGCAGAGAGGATTGCCACACCTCAGCTGTTTCATTCACAGGGGCTGAAGCAGAAGGAAATATTAGAGCTGAAAATTGGCCTTAATTAAATGCTGCATGCGCACACACAAAGCACTCGCTCACCAAACCAACTGTTACACCGGTTGGATCGCACCGGTGACTAGAATTCACAGTCTCCTAGCGATTGGCCTAAAGTCACCAAGCTGCCTTCCATGGCTAAGGTGGACCTAGAACTCATAGTCTCCTGCTTTCTAGCTTCTAGCCTGGCTGCCGGTAGACCAAATTGGCTCTCTCATGCCTTCTTTCAGCTTCTTTCATGTTTCGACACAGGAACTATAGGAGACTGAGCAACTTTGCTGAAAGGTTTCCTTAGTTCTCGTGGCTCAAGAGATGGATAACCCACCTGCTGGTGTTACCCCAGCACAAAGAGTCCACAGTCGTTTTAATCGACTCCTTATATTGATTTTTAACATAGAGCATGCTACTTTTGTCATTTCAATATAAATAAGGTGCTCCAGAGATTCCTTTGTAAAAAAAAACAGCTTTCTTTCAACAGAAAGAGTGCTGAAGGGGGCGAAAGAGATTGAGGTGGGTGCCATTTTGTAAGCCAGGGGAAAAAAAAAAAGCTTTGGTATTGCAATTCGCAGGACGCCTATTTTCTCCTCCCCTCCTGTTGGAAAGTTTTGCCGTTTGTGGGCTCCGCACACTGAAAGTTGCAGAGAAGGACCAGCTGTGTAAATACATCCCATGAAATATCAAAAAAGAAGGGATTCACTAGAGCTAGCTATACACAAATGGGAGATTATGGCACCAACTTGTCCTTTCAAGCTTTCTAAAAATACGCTGGAAGAGATAATTGCATATCTATGGAGGAGAAAAAATCTCAGCTCGAAGTAAAACAAAACTGCGGCAAAATTTAGGAAAGACACTTGTTCTGTGTATGAAATTTAGCTTTTTTTTTTATTTATTTTTTTTTTGAAAAAGATTTTATTAATTTTCTACAAACAAACAAGACAAAAAAAACATGAAAACATCAACTCTCATATGTACATCCAGTGTGTCAGTTGGTTCATCATTTTTGTGCATTCATTCTGTAGTCTCAATTACAATTATGTTACATAACAACTCATATTGTCAATCCAAACTTATATATCCTAATATCACTAAAAAAAAAGTTTTTGACTATACTTTTAATCATTCATGCTTTATGAGCTAACAATACTTTAACCAGTTTATTCTATAACAAATCATATAATCATACCAAATCAATCCTAAAAAACCCTTTATAAATATAATGTCAAATAACAAAATAATATCAAAATATCAAAATAAAGATATTCCTTACTGTCTAGCATTCTAAATATTCTATTATCGTATTTTATCATCTAGCCATTGATAAAAAAGATCCCAAATTTCATAAAATTGTTTATCCTCTTGCTCTCTAATTTCAAATGTCAATCTACTCATCTCAGCACATTCCAATATTTTCTTAATAATTTCTTCCTGTAATGGTATTTTCTCATTCTTCCAATTTTTAGCAAATACAATCCTAGCCACTGTTAATACATTTACAATCAGGTACTTCAAATCTTTACTATATATATCAGGTAAAATTCCCAATAAGAAGATCTCTGGTTTCAAGTCTATGTGTTTCTTTGTCATTTTTTCCAACCACATGCGAATTTTAGTCCAATATTTTCTAGCGTCCTCACAAGTCCACCACATATGGTAATACGAGCCGGGTATCTGATGACATTTCCAGCATTTTTCAGATTTGTTCTTAAACATTCTTGCTATTCTTGTTGGGGGAAAGTGCCACCTGTAAAACATCTTATACAAGTTTTCTTTATATGCTGTTGACATTGTCATTTTATAATTTTGAGACCACATTTTCTGCCATTTCTCTAGATCAATCCCATATCCAAAATTCTTCCCCCAAACAATCATAGTTTCTTTGACTTGTTCTTCCTCTAATTTCATTCCCAGTAAATAACCATATAATTTTTTAATCACCTTCTCATCAGTACCCATCAAGATCTTATCTAAATCAGTCTGCTTATCATAGAATCCCTCTGTTTTAGAATCTTCATCATACCTTGAATGTATTTGCACATATGAAAACCAATTCATCCTTATACCTTGTTCCTCTAACTTTTGGATCGATTTAAGTTCACCCTTTTCATCCAAGAGTTCCCCATATCTTACTGTTTGTTCCTTCTTATAAATTATAGGATAGGAAAATGCTTCAATAGTTGATAACCAAACTGGAATTTTCAAATAACATTGTCTTTTTAGCTTTTTTTTTTAATTTATGAAGACTTTGTCCTATGTCATCTCAGAAAGTTAAAGGTAGTCCTTGACATCCAACCATTCGTTTAGTGACCACTCACTGTTACAACGGCACTGAAAAAAGTGACTTATGACCATTTTTCACACTTACAAGTGTTGTAGCATTCCCAAGATCTTGTCATCAAAATCTGGACTCTTGGCAACTGGCATTGTATATCTGGACGGCTGCAGTGTCTCTGGGTCACAGACGATCTTTGGTGACCCTTCTGGCAAGCAAAGTCAATAGGGAAGCATTGCATGACCATGGGTGCAAGGGTCATTAGCAGGGGTGGGTTGCTGCCAGTATAACAGCCGGTTCGGTGATCGCGCGTTTCATGCACGCTTCACACACGCATGCCGCACCTGCATGAGCAGCGATGCAAAAATCCTTGCCTGCTATGTTACTTCGGGGGAGTAACACAGCTGAGGAGCAGCAATCTGCTCTTCTGTGCTGATCAGCTGAGACGATAAAGGTCAATACAGCACAGGAGTGGGCAAGGCGGCCCACATAATTGTCAGAGCAAACTGGTTCGCTCCCAGCTGATCTTTGGAGCTAGGGGTTCTCCCAAACCGATCCAAACTGGCAGAATCCCACCCCTGGTTGTAAGTGTGAAAACGTTGATAAGTCACTTTATATGTGTATTTAACAGATTAACAGATAATCAGAGTTGGAAGGGACCTTATAGGTTATCTAGTTCAACTCCCCCACCCAAGCGGGAGACCCTACACCATTGCTGACAGAGGGCAATCCAATCTCTTCTTGAAAGCCTCCAGTGATGAAGCTCCCACAACTTCTGAGGGCAACTTCTGTTCCATGGGTTGATGGTTCTCCCTGTCAGAAAGTTTCTCCTTATTTCCAGGTTAAATCTCTCCTTGTTCAGTTTCCATCCGTTATTCCTTCTCTGGCCTTCAGGGGCTTTAGAAAATAGCTTGACCCCTTCCTCCTCTCTGTGGCAGCCCCTCAAATATTGGAAGATGCTATCCTGTCTCACCTGGTCCTTCTCTTCCCTAGACTTGCCATGCCCAGTTCCTGTAAGCGTTCTTCATATGTTTTAGTCTCCAGTTCCCTAATCATCCTGGTTGCTCTTCTCTGTACTTTTTCTAGAGTCTCAACATTTTTTTAATAGTATGGTGACCAAAACTGGACGCAGTACTCTAGGTGTGGACTTACTAAGGCTTCATAGAGTGGAATTAGTACTTCCCTTGATTTTGACTGTATCCCTCTATTAATGCAACTTAGGATTGCATTAGCTTTTTTGGCTGCTGCTGCACACGGCTGGCTCCACTCAGACTCCAAGATCCCTCTCTCAGTTCCTGCTACTGAGCCTGGTGTGGGTATCTGGGTGCATACATAATGTTTATTTATTTATCATGTTTATGTAGTATACAGGTAGTCCTTAACTTACAACAGTTCGTTTAGTGACCATTTAGAGTTACAACAGCACTGAAAAAAGTGCCTTAGGGACCATTTTTGACAGTTATGACCTTTGCACCATCCCCGTGGTCATGTGATCAAAATTCAGATGTTTGGCAACTGACTCGGATTTTTGACAGTCGCTGTTTCCGGGGATCCTGTGATCTCCTTTTGGACCTTGACCAACAAAGTCAATGGGCAAGCCAGATTCACTTCACAACTGGATTACTCATTTATCAGCTGCAGTGATTTACTTAACAACTGAGGCAAGAAAGGTTGTAAAGTGAGGTAAAATTCACTTAACAAATATCTCACTTAACAACAGAAATTTAGGGGTCGATTGTGATCATAAGTCAAGGACTACTTGTAGTAGTCATTTTTTAAAAAAAGAATGTGTAATAGAAGTATACAAATGCTTACATAATGCCCAACAAATTATTAATATCTTTGAAATTTTCTGCATGAATACAGGTAGTTTTCAACTTTCAATCATAACTGAGCCCCAAATTTCTGTTGTTAAATGAGACAATTGTTAAAGGATATTTTGTCCCATTTTACAACCTTTCCTGCCACGGTTGTTAAGGGAATCATTGTAGCTATTAATTAGTGACACGGTTGCTAAATGAACCTGGCTTCCCCATTGACTTTGCCGGTCAGAAGGTTGCAAAAGTTTATCACATGAGCTTGGGACACAGCAACCGTCATAAATGTGAGTCAGTTGCCAAGCATCTGAATTTTGAGCAGGTGACCATAGAGAGGCTGCAAAACCATCGTCCTAAGTGTGAAAAACAGTCGTACATCACATTTTTCTTTCAATGCTACTGTAACTTTGAATGGTCACTAAATAAACTGCTTTAAAAGTGGAAAAAGCTTCTTGGTTGGGAAGTGAAAGATCTTCAAAGAAAAACCAAGAAAGTCCTGTTGCTTCTTGAAAAAAGCACTTTTGGGATACCTATATTCCACCTGAGCAAGAGACAGCGAAAGATGGGAGTTAAGGCCACGACACCCTTGGTCTGTGGCAGAACTGACTTTTACCCATCATACAGAGGATTTCTAAAGTTTTTCACAAATCCAGTGACAGGTTTCCCTACTGTGGGCACTATGTTTCAAACATTAGCTTTCGCATGCTGCTCTCCTTCAATTCTGTACCTGACTCTTAGGCCTGGCAGAAATATTTCAGTTAAAAGGCTGCTGGTTTAGAAATAGCCATGAACCACCAGAAGCTCTTTTGATTGCTTTGGGGTTGTTGTTGTTGTTTTTGGTATTTGGCTGGTCTTGTTTTTATTGTTCTCATCGTGAGGTTTGTGCCGTGGATGTTTTAGCTGCTTCTCAAGGGACTTTTTGATTGCAGCAGGGATGAAATGTGTTGGATCAGTGAATAAATAGTGCTCTGTTGTGGTGCTGGCACTGCCGTTGTGCTCTAACGAGGGAAAAGCAGCTTCCTGTCCTTCTTGAGGGCTAGAGAGGAGGACACAAAAAGCTGCATTCGTGGGATTGAGGCATCTGGAATCACGTGCATGGGAGTGCCTCAATTGCCCGGAAGAGTGGATGAAGGGAACAGTAGTACCATTGAGATATAGCTCCTATGTAGGGGATGCATGGAGTGCCTAAGGATGCCTCAATTGCCTGAGGGGACTGGATGATGAGATCAGTGGTACCACTCAGACAGACCTCAAATGCAATCCTTCCTCCTGATATCTGTAAGCGAATAATTCAGTCCACTAACTCATTTCCTTGCTCATCTTGAAGTGAAACCAAACGTAAAAATTGCTACTGCATTTTCCTCTCCTTTTTCTTTCCCTCCATTTTAATATTTTTATACTGGTTTTCTTTCCCTCCCCTTTGAAGACCGCAGAGCAGAATTATCCACTGAATTTGACCATGGTGTCATCCATATCTCTTGTCTTCCTCCCTACCATTTCTCCCTTGGCCACCTCTGCTTCGGAACACTTTACGGTAATTTAAATTGCAGATGGTGCCAGAGCAATCCACAGTGCCTTTTTTTAAAAAAAAAATCATATAAATTTAAGGTGATCTGTTTTGGGAAGCCGATATGCATTTAAAAAAAAAAAAAAAAAGCTTGGGTTCATCTGGAAAATCTTGCAACGACGGAGTTCAAGTTCAAAGCCAGGCTTTTAAATCCAACAGCATCCATCTTCTGGATACAGGAATGGACAAACAAAAGGTAGGTTTGACCATGTTTCAGAGTAGTTAAAATCCTCAGAGGACTCATTCTTTTTGGAAGGGCGGGGGCTGGGGAATATGAAAAATATATAGACCGTATTAGAAGCCAGGATTTGTTTTTCCTAGCGGTAAATGCACAATAAGCCTGCACAGCCCTCGAGGGAGCAATTTAGCTAACTCAGGAAGTTGAGCTCACGTCTCTGCGGGAGGATTGACAATAGAGTTGTGGTTCGGCGCGGAATGGGATACCCAGATGAGCATCTCTACCAAGATTTTGATAGGACGAGAGCAAAAAGGCCAATATAATGGAACCCGTAGCCAGCCAATCACATAAAGGGTGGCAATTCATCCTGTAAACAAACGAACAAACAAAAAACGGGCCACCATAAAGCAGGGAAGGTTCCCCTGGAAGAAACCTCTACTTAAAATCCTAGACAGGATCAAAACAACAAGTCTCAAAACAAACAAGGGATAAAGATGGGCAACCACAGGCCACGGCTTAATAGAAAGTTACGGGGTAGCTGAAAATGGAGTGTTCAAAGCTGGCTTGAGTTCCTCCTGAAATATTTCCATCGGCAGCCAAACTTTTGCCCTGCAAGCAGAGACGGCAAAAGACAGCAATTTTACAGTGCCAGCTTCGAGATCTTTAGTGATCCAGCTGGCCCAATTCTCACACATTCGGATAGAATAGAATAGAATGGAATGGAATGGAATGGGAATAGAATAATGGAGTTGGAAGGGACCTTGGAGATCTTCTAGTCCAACCCCCTGTTCAGGCAGGAAACCCTACATCATTTCAAACTAATGGTTGTCCAATCTCTTCTTAGAAACTTCCAGTGTTGAAGCACCCACAACTTCTGGAAGCAATTTATTCCACTGGTTAATTCTGCCAAGAACTACAAATCTTTTTTTTTTTAATGGTTCCTTTGTATACATATGTATTCCCTCCATCATTTCTGGTCAGAAAAAAACGAAGAAATTCATTCAAAAAGATTGGTAGTCCTCAATTTATGACCACAGTGGAGCCCAACATTTCTGTTGCTAAGTGAAACATGTGTTACGTGAGTTTTGTCCCCTTTTACAACCTTTCTTGATACAGTTAAGTGAATCACTGCAGTTGTTAAAAAGGTCCTAAGTGTGAAGAACGGCCCTAAGTCACTTTTTTCCAGTGCTGTTGTAACTTTGCTCACAACATGAACTGTTGTAAGTCGAGGACTACCTGTACCAGGAAGACTCTTTGCTGGACAAATGCAGAAAATAGTTGGGAGGAAAGTGTCTCCTCCCCCACCCACCCCCAACGGAGATCCCTTTTAGCTTAGGACAAAAATGACACACACACACACACACATACAGAGGACCTCCTAACACTTTACGCAGGAAACTTTCTAAAGAGCAACGTGGGAGGAGTGGAAGAACCCCCTGTGCATTTGGGGCTGTGTCAGGGAACAGCTGCCCTCCATCCTCCTGGAGTGCAAGGTTTGGGATAGATTCTAATTGCTTTAGCCCACTTTCAGGGCCTATCTTGGCTACAAACCACAACATAAATATAATTATCGGTAGAGCTCCTTTCATGTTGCAACTCATACACAGCCCATTTTATCACCAAAAAGAAAAAAAAGAAAAAGCTCTCGCTGACTTCCCCAACATCTGGGCGCCCTCCGTGTGTGGGCTCTTCCCCCCCCCCGCCCACTCCCAGGACTGGCCCGTCTGTCTCGGGAATTCTGGAAGATGAAGTCCGCAGATTGTGTGGGGAAAGTTGTGGCAGATTGTTCAGCAGAGTGGGGCCATTTATACTGATGAGGATCAAAGTGTCCGTTTGAGTAACAACAGCTGACTGGGTTTTACAACCCAATTGGGACACCCTGGTCTGTTCCAAAGCCTCATTGATATAGCACTTCATGTATGCATATAGCTGGCTTGGTGCAAGTAGTGCTCTACTTACAACAGCTCATTTAGGGAAGATTTAATTACAACATCACTGAAAAAAAGTGACATGACCGTTTTTCAACACCTATGTCCGTTTTGAGTAACAACACTGACCGGGTTTTACAACCCAACTGGGACACCCTGGTTTGTTCCAAAGACTCACTGCTATAGCACTTCATATATGCAAAAAAAAGTGACTAATGACTGCTTTTCACGCTTACAACTGTTGCAGCATCCCCGTAGTTGCATGATCAAAATGCAGAGGCTTGACAACTGGCTCATATTTATGACGGGGTCAAATGATCCCCTTTTGCAACCTTCTGACAAGCCAAGTCAATGGTGAAGCCACATTCATTTAACAACGGCGTGACTAATTTAAGAACTGCTGTGATTCACTTAACAGCCGTAAAATGGGGCAAAATTCACTTAACAAATGTTTCATTTAGCAACCGAAATGTTGGGCTCAATTGTGGTCAAATCTACCTGTACAGTCTGATTGTTTGGGAAGATGTCAAATTTTGGCAAAGTATCCTTGTAGGGACCTTAAACCTTTTTGGCCATGTTACTAAGTGAATCATTCCCATTGTTAAGTGAAAATTATGTGCTTGTTCAGCGAATCCAGCTTGCCCCATTGACTTTGCTTGCCGAAAGCTGGCTGGGAAGATCACATGATGCTGGGACATTGCAACCGGCTGTCAAGCACCCAAATTTTCATCCCCAAATGACCGGGGATGCTGCAGCAGTTGTAAGTAAAAGGACCAGTCATAAGTCACCTTTTTCATTACCACTGTAACTTTGAATGGCCACTAAATGAATGGTGAATACCATTCACTACCTGTGAATACATTCTAATAAATGAATCTCAATCTGTGTTCATTTTCTTGAGGTAGGAAAGAAAGTCAAGGTATCATTCACAGCTGTTATTTGGCCCGTCAATGATGCTGATCGAAGAGAATATTTGTGGCTCGTGGTGGAATTGGGGGGGTCCTTGGTGCTCTTGGTGGTTTTCTCGCAGACGGTTCATTACCAAACTAGGTAACATCGTCAGTGATAGAAGGGAATGGGGATTGGAGGGAGGAGAAGGAGGACAATGGTGACGGCAACTATGAGATCCTTGCTGATCTCGGAGTTTGGTGGTTTTCTCATATATGTTTCCTTACCAAACTAGGTAACATCATCAGTGCTAGAGGGGAGTGGGGTTTGCAGAGAAGAGGAGGAGGAGGAGGAGGAGGAGGGGGGGGAGGAGGAGGAGGAGGAAGGGGAGGAGGAGGAGGAGGCAACAGCTATGATGGTGCTTTCTGAGCTTAGTGATTTTCTTGCAGACATTTCATTACCCTACCAGGTAACATCATCAGTACTAGAAGGGAGTGGGGTTTGCTCTCCTTTTATATATAGGTGGTAGGAGTGTGCCTTGATTGTTTACCAATGGATGGATGGATGGTCCTGGATGCTCTCTGAGCGTGGTAGTTTTCCTGCAGACATTTCATTACCCTACTAGGTAACATCATCAGTGCAAGAGGGGAGTGGGGTTTGCTGTCTCTCCCACCAATACTGACAAGGCAAAGCACTGAGCAACTACTTCTAGTCTTCCATTATTTGAGGTGCTGTCACTTAACGAGGGTTGGCCTCTTCTCCACAGCACCTGAGCACAGGACAAGCAGTAATGGGTGGAAGGTTATCGAAAAGAGAAGGTCTTCAGCTCAAGCAGGGGGTTGGACTGGAAGGCCTCCAAGGTCCCTCCCAACCCTATTATTCCAGGTTTTTTAATGTTGTATTCCGTACTCTGAATGAGTATATAGACAGAAAGGCAAACCCCACTCCCTTCTCGCACTGATGCTGCTACCTAGTTTATTCATGAAACGTCCCACCAAGCTCAGAGAGCACCAAAGGAGGAATCTGGGGTGGGGGGATTCAAAGGCCGTTTCCTGCTCCAGTATATTACAAGGTGGCTTTGTCAGTTGCGCTTTACGCAACAGCTAGCAAGGCAAGGAAGGAAGGAAAAGACAGTACCAATTAGAGAACAGGGAGGGGGAAGCCATGAGCTTGGCCCCCTCTGTCATATTGATTTATAACAGTGATTCCGATGGCAGACAAAAACACGCAGATGCAAACAATTACACTATTTTTGTAGGCAACAAGTGAGGTGGGTGGTAACTGAGAAAATTTTTAAAGGGGGGGGGGAATGGAGAGGATAAGACAAGCACAATATTCCAAGGCCTTTTATTCCTCTCCTCCCTTCTCTTCTCCCTCCCTCCCCAAAGTATCCCTCACATCACACAACAAACGTTGTTGGCCACATGAGAAACTTTCCAAGGCCCCGAAGGGAACAGCTTTGATTCCAGACTGCTCTGGGCATTTAGCAAGGACGTAATTAGGGTAAAAAGTTCAACCGCAGTTCCATGTCTAGGGAGCTGCCAGAAATAAGATTTCCTCTCCTTTCCCTGGCTTCTTATTCTACCCGCCTGGCTGCCTCAAAGAAGGAAAGGAAAAAGGGAAAAAAGAAAGAAAACAGATTGAAAACATTTGGGATTTTGGAAATGGCTGCTCTTCTAATTAGCTTGATCGCATTTGCATTATTTAATAAATTAAAGGGTTCTCAAAAGGTAGGCCTTGGGCCAACACAATGGCTCTCCTGGTGGAATAGAGATTATCACTTGTAGCTGTCCTTTTGGGGGTGTGGACATAGGGAGCCAGCGGGTGTCGATGGGTAATTGTCAAAAAGCAGCCACCTTGAGAAAAAAAAAAATCTGGGTCACAGCTCAAGGCACATTGTGGGGGCCACCTCTGCACACACCCCTGCATCATTTCGGATGTAAAAAATGTGGATTTGGCATAGTTTTAATTTCAGTGTGTTTTTATCCTCCTGTATGGTGGATCTGTGCAAAGGATTGCTCCTCTCTCTGCTGTGCAGTTCTTGGTGGAAAAGGTTTGGCTCAGAAAACCCCAGGATATGAAGGGAACCTGTAAAGGAAGGGTGTCCTTTTCAGACTTGTGGACTTCAATTCCCAGAATTCCCCAGCCAGCCATTTAACCTGAGGGGAGGAGGGGAAAGCATGGCTGGTTGGGGAATTCTGGGGATTGAAGTCCATAAAATTGCCAAGGTTGGACATCCCTGCTGTAATGTCTGACAAGCTGAGCGCTGTTTCCAACAGAAGAAAGAGGGGTCTGGCAGGATAAAAGTAAGGCAGAAAAAAATTCAGCTCAGAGAGATTTTTTCTCTCTCTCTTTCTTTTCCGAATATAAATGCAACTTAGATCATGGAAGAACGTGTTTTAGACGTTGCTTGTAGATTTTGTCTGTGCTTTTGGGTTTGTTTCTTGCTTTCAGCGCGTCCTTGAATAAAGAACGCTTTTCTGAAATGCCTCCAGCTGAAACAATTAAAAGCAAAGAAAACACATTTTATCGCCACTTCAGGATTCTTCTCTTTTCCTCCTCGCTTATTCACAAGTCATAAATATTTCACAACAGACAGCAGTCGAGAACTGCAGGTAAAAAGGGCTGGAACCAGGGCTCAGCACAGCACCCTCTTGAGCCAATAGGAGTGAAACTTAAGCGCATCTTCTAGCTATGGAGGCCAGTACACAAAATGATCCTGAAGACTATAAAGAACCAAACGAACTATGGGGTCCTCGGAGCTCTCAGAGCTTGGCAGACGTTTCATGACCCAACTAGGGAACATCATCAGTGCTTGGAAGGGAGTGGAGTTTGCTCTCTGGTTATATACTAGTGGCTTGCTCTGTCATTGTTGGTAGGAGGCTCCTCGATTGGGTTGTTATTTACTGCTGTGATTGTGTGTTTGAGTTGGTAGCTCCTTGACTGGGGTATTGTTTACTGCTTGGTTGTTGGTCTTTTGTTAATCTTGACACCAGACCAGCAATCAAGACAACTATCAACTCAGACAAACAAGAATGCTGCCATCAATGTTGACAGGACAAGCCACTTGTATATAAACAAAGACTGAACTATCTCCTTCTACCGATAACACTGATGTGATTTAGTTGGATAATGAAATGCTTGCAAGAAAACACCCAAGCTCAGACAGCACCAAGGACCTCTCAGTCCTCGTCCTCCACCTCTTCCTCCTCCAACCCCACTCTTTTTTATCACTTACGATGTTACTAGATGGATCACAAAACATCTGCAAGAAAACAGCCAAGTTCAGAGAGCACCAAGGACCCCACAGGTCAGCCCTGAGCTACAACAATTCCCTTCTATTGTTACTGGAAGAGCTGCAAGATTCCACGTTTAGACCAAACTATTGTCTCAGCACATCTTCCTTGACTCTGAAATGTATACAGTAGCTCCCCCCTGGATAGGTGTCTACAGCAGCGTTTCTCAACCTTGGCCACTTTAAGATGTGTGAATTTCAACTCCCAGAATTCACCAGCCAGCATGGGGTTGAGGTCTACACATCTTAAAGTGGCCAAGTTGAGAAAGACTGAACTACAGGATAATTCTGAACGGGGATGGAGAAGGCACCTCTTTGTTTTTCAAACATCAGTGGTTAAGCTCATGATTTGGTGTCCAATACAAAATTGGATGATAGTTACAAGAAAAATAACTTACAACAGTTCGCCTAGTGACTGTTCAAAGTTACAGCGGTCAATGAAAAACTGGCTTATGAATGTTTTTCATACTTATGACCATTGCAATGTCCTCAGGGTCATGTGATTTACATTTGGATGCTTGACAACTTACTCACATTTATGACGGTTGAAGTGTCTCCGGGTCATGGGATCCCCTTCTGCGACCTTCTGGCAAGCAAAGTCAATGCGGGGAAGCCAGATTCACTTAACAACCGTGTTACTAATTTAACAACGGCAGTGAATCACTTAACAAACGTGGCAAGAAAAATTGTAAAATGGAGCAAAGCTAACAAACTTCCCACTTAGCAACATAAAACTTTGGGCTCAATTGTGATCGTAAGTTGAGGACTACCTATATTTAGATACAGAGCCATTCCTCAAGCATGAGGAATCTGATTTCCAACTTTTTCAAGTTTGACTCCCAATCTGGAAAAGAGAAAGGCTTGGGCACTGCTGAAGAAGACACAGTACAGGATTGTCTTCCCTCTACAACTTTAGGATAGAGAAAAGAGAACACAATACAGAATAACAGAATTGGAAGGAACCTTGGTGGTCATCTAGTCTAACCTACTGCTCAAGCAGGAGACCCTATGGCTATGCCATTTCAGACAAACAACTGTCCAATCTCTTCTTAAAAACCTCCAGTGATGGAGTCACCTACAGTTTCTGAAAGCAACAAGCAAGAATTTCACTAAGATCAGGATTCCTCCCACCCTTCATGCCTTAAAACAATACCCTAAAAAGCAAACAATGGTAAAACAATAAAAATAATCAACAACATCTGAAGAAATCAGTGCCCTAAAACAGTAAACAATTAAATGTTTCCAGAGATTCTCAGTCATCCAGGTCATGGTTGCCCCAAAGGTGCTTTTTCCAAAACTGACAACTGGATTTTCTTGTTGTTGTTTTTTCCTTTGAAAATTTTTTTACTTCTCATCCAAGAAACTTCTTCAGTTAGAACTGAAGCTCAAATAAGATCACACAGTAAAAACTGACTTTTTACAGTGGAAAATTCCATATGCTGAAAAAGACCCTCTTGGCTGTCATAACTCCCAGGCTGCATGAAAATCTAACCAATTCCTGAAGCACAAGAGTTACCCAGGAATTGAAAAAGGTGACTTTTTTTGCACACATATAACTGTTGCAGCATCCCTGAGATCACGTGATCAAAATTCATACACTTGGCAACTGACTCATATTTATCATGGTTGCAGTGTCCCCAGGTCCAAACTCACTTATCAACTGTCTTATTAAGCAACAAGAATTTTGGGCACAATTGTGGTCACAAGTCAATGACAATCTTTTTCCCATCTATGATAATTGTCCAGGTTGCTCTTACCTGGCATTTTGTTCAAATGATTAAGCAACAAGCCTGGAATATCACACCGCAATTGTGTCAACCTGCAAACTATGTTTTCCAAATGCCCTTCCCATTCGCAATGAGGAATAAAATGCGCAATTTTTGGTGAAAATCTAGGCTAGAGCGCAAACAGACTTCGTAAAGTCTGGTAAAGAAGTTAATATCACAAAATTTCCTATTTAATTAGATGCGGGGCTCTTTCTCGCACCTTCAAGGACTTTTAGTTGCTGCCTTATCACTTCACTAGCTCGATATCCATGCTTCGCTACAAAACTATGTGGTGGGGCTTAATTTGGGGGGAGGAAAATAAGGGGGAAAAAATTCTGCCTAACAGCACTGTTAGGTTCTGCGCATGGGCGCAAGGATTGGAGACAAGACGATGAACAGTGAACTTCAACTCTTTATTTAACATTGTGGAACAGAGCAAAAACTACGGCAGCAACAGCCCTTTTTATAGGCAAGCTGCTGATCAAATAACCAATAAAAAAACGGGAAGCGTTAGTTCCCTTAACCAATGAGAGAAGCCCGCTAATAGCCAATCAGATTCTCCTGAACAGACCAATCAGATGTCGCTATTATCGGCCAATCAGAAGTGCAGGGTCAGAACCCTGCACTTTTCTAAAGGTTTTAATAATCTTTATTAAGCACTTTTATCAATTCACTTTTATTAATTCACAACACCCCTTCCCCCTGGGTTCCGTTTAAGGGGTGCGGTGACGTAATCTTTGAGGTAGGCTGGTTGTTTAGATTGTCTGTTATATTTTCGCTGTCCCCCCGGTACTTGTTTATAATCTTGTTTGGGCGGGACGTTTTCTGGCGAGTAGGTTACCTCCGGTCCTTCATTTAAAAACTCGGTACTGCTAATGTCTTCGTTGTCCTCTTGCCTTTGTGGACTTGCTTCTGACGAGGTGTCTCTTTGAGGCAAGTCCACCACCCTCTCTGATTCCTCCGAATGTTCACTTCTTCCACTCGTGCTTTCTGTCGTTTCGAACTCGGTCTCCTCGGCATCTCCTCCCCCCTCAGTGTGGAAGTTACTGGATTCGCAGAAACGAGGTTGCAGCCTCGAACGCAGCTGATCAATATGGCGCTTCCATATTCTTCCGTCGCGACTTTTTACTCGGTACGACCTGGGTCCTGTGACTTGGATTACAGTTGCCTCGACCCACAACGGATCGCCCGAAAAGTTTTTAGCGAAGACTAAGTCGCCTATCTGGAATTCGCGGCATTTCCCACTAGATCCGTGTGGTTTTTCTGGTTCGTACGATGGGTGTAGTCGGTCAAGGTGGGAGCGGAGTTTTCGTCCCATTAACAATTCGGCCGGAGTTTTGTTGGTGACGCTGTGCGGAGTGATGTGTTGAAGGAGGAGTATCCGGTTAATCTTATCTTCGATATCGCCATACTGCATTTTATGTAGGGTTTTTTTTGACGAATTGTACTATGCGCTCGGCTCTTCCATTGGTCGCAGGATGCACCGGTGAAGTTAGTGCATGGCGAATACCACAGTCCGCCAAATACTGTTCAAAAGAAAGCGCGGTAAACTGGGGCCCATTGTCAGATACCAGAACGTCTGGCAGTCCATGGGTTGCGAATAATCTGTCCAATTTCCTGATGACCGATTCCATTGTGGTACTTTTCATTTCATGGATTTCAAGCCTGTTTGAGTAGGCATCCACTGTTACTAGGAATGTGTGTCCTTTAGTAGGTCCCGCAAAGTCAATATGAATACAGGACCATGGTCCCCTGGGTGTTTCCCATTCTGTTGGGGTTGCTTTCGGTGGGGCATTGCTAACTTCCTGGCATTTGCAACAAGTCTTTACCCAGGCCTCGATTTGTTTGTCGATACCCGGCCACCATGCATAGCTTCGTGCGAGCGCCTTCATGCGCACTATGCTGGGGTGGCCTTCATGCAAGGTTTTCAATTCCGCTCATTGCAGCCGCTCTGGGACGACAACTCTATCCCCCCAAATTATGCAGCCTTTCTGAGAAAACAGTTCCGTCTGTCGATTCTTGAAAGGACTGAAGTTGTCAAGAATTTGATCCAATGGACATCCTCGCTCGACCCAGCTAAGAACTCGCGCCAAAACGGGATCGCGTTTGGTTTCTATCGCGATATCTCGAGCTGTCAGTGGTGGTGATTGAAGTGTTTCAATTTGGAGCGACGCGACGGTTGGAGCTGGGTCATCAACGGTTTCAGGAAGTGGTGCACGGCTTAGTGCGTCAGCGTGGGGGATGGCTTTCCCTGGGCAGTGTTGCAGTTTATAATTATATGCAGCCAAGAATTCCGACCAGTGAGTCATTCTGGGAGATAAGATATAAGGGGTTGGCTTATCCCTCGCTATAATCCCCAGCAAAGGTTTGTGGTCGGTGACTATAGTAAAAACTTGCCCATAAATATATTCATGAAATCGTTTAACAGCAGAAACGACAGCAAGAGCCTCTTTATCGATTTGACTATAGTTACGTTCAGCTTTTGATAGCGTTTTTGAAAAGTAGGCAATAGGGGCTTCACTACCGTTTGGTAACACATGGCTCAAAATGGCACCCACTCCGAATGGTGATGCATCACATGTAATCGTTAAAGGCAAAGTCTCATTATACTGCATCAAAACAGTGTCTGAAGTCAATAAGTTTTTTACTTGTTGGAATGCGTGTTACTCTCGGTGTCCCCAGACCCAGGTTGCCTTTTTGTCCAACAGACGATATAGGGGCTCGGCTACGATTACTTTATGGGGCAGTAACACGTTGTAGAAATTGATAAGGCCCAGGAAAGCTTGGAGATCAGTCTTATTTCGGGGCCTTGGAGCGTTTTTGATTGCCCTAAGCTTGCTATCGGTGGGGTGAATGCCTTGTTTATCGATTAAGTACCCCAAAAATTCTACCTTATCCGTACATAGTTGACACTTATTTTTTTTTACTTTAAGGCCAGAGTCTTTAAACTTCTGGAGAACTAACCTCAGGCGCTCCCTTAGTATTTCTCTAGTTGGAGCAGCAATTAGAACGTCATCAAAATAAGGTACAACCCCTTTTATGCCCTGTAGTAGTCTCTCCATCAAGCTCTGAAAATTCCTGGGGCCACGCTAACTCCGAATTGGAGTCGGTTGCACTTAAATGCACCTCGGTGCGTAATGATCGTTTGTGCCTCTGCTGTTTTTTTGTCTACAGGCAGTTGTTGGTATACCTGTGCTAAATCCAATTTAGCGAAGACTTTTCCGCCCCCCAGGGAATGGAGAAGGTGTTGTACCACCGGTACCGGGTAAGCGTTCTGCTGAAGGGCGTGATTCAGAGTGGCTTGGTAGTCCCCACAAATTCTTAATGATCCATCTGGCTTGATGGGTGTTACAATTGGGGTTTCCCAGGGAGCGTGGTCGGTTGGTTCTAACACACCCTGGGCTATCAATTTCTCAAGCTGCTCGTCAATCTTTGGTTTAAGGGCAAATGGAACTCGACGAGGCTTAAGGCGGATGGGAGCTACCTTGGGGTTAAGGTTAAATTATATCGGGGTCCCCTTGTACTCACCTAATTTCTCTGTAAAGACGTCCTGGAACTCCCGGATGATGGCCTCTTCCCAGTCGTCGCTGTTGGTTCGGTGAATGCCGGCTACTTCAATTCTAAGTGGGGCGAACCATTGGAGGCCTAACAAACTAGGGCGATCCCGGTCGACTACGGTCAGTGGTAGGGATGCAGTACGATTTTTAGATGAGACACGGACTTTGCTGGATCCAACAACTGGAATTCGATTTCCCTGATAGTCCTTAAGTATGATTCATTGGAATCTGAGGTCTTGCCACTGGACGGTGGGGATTAATTATTTAAGGGTCTTCCAGGAAACCATCGAGAGGGACGATCCTGAATCGACTTCCATCAGGCAGGACTGGTTTTCGATGGTGACCTTCACCCGGATCTTCTTGGCATCTAATGATGAGGCGTGACCGATCATAATGGTTTGGTGTGCCTCTTCCCGCTTCGTTGACTGGGCTAGTGGTTTGTTTCTGTAGGAGTGGTTGTTCCATTGGTGGGTTAAGTTTTCTCGATTCACAGGACAACTTCCTGTGGGCTGGCGGTAGTTGGTCCCCCTCTGAGGTGGGTTAGATGCTTGCTTGCTTCTATAAACTCTTCCGATGTGACCTCTTTTCCTGCACACATGGCAGAGCGCGTCGAGGAATTTGCAGTCTGATCGTGGGTGGTTTGCCCCACAACCAGCGCACTCTCTGGTTTCTACTGTACTCTCTGGTTTCGTTGATGGCGTTGGTCTCGTTCAGACCGGAGCCGGTTGACCTCTTCTTCATCGCTTTCTGATGACGATTCAAGGTCCTCGTGGTGGGCTGTCGTTGCCTGTCCCTCCAGGTGAGGTGACATTTCGCTGGCGAGTTGGCGGAGCGGGGCATGGGTGCGGCACATTCGTGCAGCCAACTTCCTGGTTGCTTCTGCTGCAGTAGCGTCAGCGATGGCATCTGCAAGGCTAATGTTGCCTTTCGCCATCAGCTTACTCTGCACGTGGGGTGCATCTAATCCCAGAATTATTCGGTCTTTCAGGGCCTCTCCGAGGTCGGCGAACCCGCAGAGGCCTCCCAAATTCCGGAGATCCGCTATGAAATCTGCAACGCTTTCTCCCTTCCGCTGGTCTCTTTGATTCATGCCTTCAAACAAGCATTGGTACGGTCGGTGCATAGTGGGCCCGTAGAAGGGGCTCGAGGACGTCCCAGTCCATGGACTTCACCTCAGCCGGTTTGGCTAGTGCCTTGGCCATCTTAAACACGGTCGGCCCGCAGTGAGTTAGGAATATCGCTCGCTTCTTTCCGGTAGTGGCATCCTTCAAGTTGTTGGTCTCCAGAAACATCTGGAATCGGTCCATATATGAGTCCCAGTCTTCTTGTGCCGGGTCGAATGGAGCGGTGGTATGACGCTGCTAGACATGGTTCAGCCGTTGGTGCGTCTTCAGCCACGTGCTCTGTTTGGCTCTCTGTAGTGCTCAGTCAGCTCTGACGTCTCCAAATCCTATCCTCGTCGCCAGTGTTAGGTTCTGCGCATGGGCGCAAGGATTGGAGACGAGACGATGAACAGTGAACTTCAACTCTTTATTTAACATTGTGGAACAGAGCAAAAACTACGGCAGCAACAGCCCTTTTTATAGGCAAGCTGCTGATTAAATAACCAATAAAAAAACAGGAAGCGTTAGTTCCCTCAACCAATGAGAGAGGCCCGCTAATAGCCAATCAGATTCTCCTGAACGGACCAATCAGATGTCGCTATTATCGGCCAATCAGAAATGCAGGGTCAGAACCCTGCACTTTTCTAAAGGTTTTAATAATCTTTATTAAGCACTTTTATTAATTCACTTTTATTAATTCACAACAAGCACCAATCAGTATTAACTTGGCTAGCATCCTTTCAGTGTGTGAGAGAGTTCAGGGCTATTTGGAAACTGAAAGAGTATTTGCTGTGTGAGCAAGAAGGAAGCAACAAAGAGCCTGTGCGTAAAGCTGCTTGGTGCTGTGAAACTGAAACTGAAACTCCACTCCTCTTCTTGTGTTTTGCATTTGGAAGAGATTTCTTTTCAGGTGGGGAGGGGGAGTAGGACTCCTTAGCATCAGAGCCTGTTAATAATAATAATAATATAAGAAATACTAATAGCTCTGAGGGTAATTTCAAAAAATCCTTTCTTAGCGAACACCTAGAAGCCAAGAGGAACCTACGTGCCAAATTTCAAGTTTGTAGGCTTTACGGTTCTGGGGATTTTGTGATGATGCGTGAGGGGTCTTTCGCTTTCATAGATATAAATAAATAACTTTCATCATTTTGTTAGCCCTGTGTCCCCAAATAGTTTCAATAGCCCTCTTTCCCCTCTCTTCCATCCATTTCTGAACTGCATATGAAAGCAAATGGAATTTGCGGCTTGAGCTGGCTGTTGCTGGTTGTTTTCACTGGGCGAGCTCCCTAGACAACAGAATTTCCCTGTAGATCCCCACAGAGCATTTAATTTGGGGAAAAGTGGGCAAGTTTCAATTTAAGCCTATATTTTAAGCACTGGGAGTTATTTTGGGGGGGGAGCAAAAAAGAGAAAGATCACCAGCCTGTTCACGAGATGAGTTTTACAGATGTGTAATCAATGCTTATTTACAGACATTCCCTTTAAACAAAAACGGGGATTGGGTGGATATTCTTCATAGGAGCTATTTATCATAAAAATCCAGATTATTCACAAAGAAAACTCCACTGGAAGGCTGTTTAGGGAACACAAATGCAGCTTTATTATTATTATTTTTTACTGATTCTCTACTCCCATCCCAAAAATGCCCTGAACATTAAATCAAGATTGATTAAAAAAAAAAATTCCTGTACATTTAGTCCTCGACTTACAGTAGTTCATTACAATGGCACTGAAAAAAGGGACTTATGACCATTTTTCACACTTAATGATTGTTGCATCATCTGTGGTCATGTGATCATAATTCAGGCACTTGGCAACTGACTCATAGTTATGTCAGTTGCAGTGTCCTGGGGTTATGTGGTCACCTTTTGCAACCTTCTGACAAGCAGTCTCAATGGGGAATGCCAGATTCACTAAACAACCATGTTCTTAACAACTGCAGCGATTCACTTAACAATGGTGGCAAGAAAGGTCGTAAAATGGGGGCAAAACTCATTTAACAAATGTCTCAATTAGGAGTAAAAAATTTGGGCTCAATTGTAGTCGTATATTGAGGACTACCTGTGTTACTTGCAAAGAAAGAAAATCATTCAAAGCAAGTTCCACAATTTAAAGTGAAATATCCTTCAATTTTTGCATTATCCATTACAGACCTAACACTTAAATGTACATATTTGTAAGGGAGCTTGAATAACTGAGTACATATTTTCTCCATCATTTATTTTAAGGTAAAGACTGCAGTTTAGTCATGGAGAATCAGCCTCAACACCTCCAGTTTAAAAGGATAAAAAAAATAGGGGATGGGACAGATGTATAAGTGAAATCCTAAAGAGTTGCTCAGTTGCTCTAAAAAGGAATTGTGTTCTAACTTGCTTTGTTTCTAAGGTCTTATTACACAGTGGCCACTCACGTGGTACATGGTGCCTTGCCAGTAAAATAGAAAGAAAATAAAGCAAAACCACAGAATATGACTGTGCCCAGCTTTTGTTTTATTTATCAACTATATATGACTATCCATCTCACAAAAAATGACTGATGCAGAAAATGCTGTGGTAAATCATCTACAGCTAGTACTTGAAGTACCACGTCATTTAGTGACCAAAATTACAAAGTTATGCTTTTTCAAAGTGAATTATGGCAGGTTTTTCACACTTATAACCATCGCATCATCCCTGTGATCAAAATTCGGATGCTTGGCAATTGGTTCGCATTTATGATGGTCGCTGTGTCCCGAGGTCATGTGATCCCCATTTGCCCTTCTGACAAGCAAAGTCAATGGGTAAACCAGATTCATTTAACAACTGCATCACTAACTTATCAACTGCAGTGATTCACTTAACAACCTTAGCAAAAAAGGTCACAAAATGGGGCAAAAATCAATTAACAAATGTCTCACAAAAACAGAAATTTGTAGCTGTAAGTCAAGGATTACCTGTCCTGATTGTGCTGATACTTGTGTGAACTTTCAACTTTAACAGAGCCCAAAATTTCCATTGCTAAGCCAGGCAGTTAAGCAAGGGTTGTCTCATTTTATGAGCCTTTTTTGCCATGGATGTTAAGCAAATCACTACTATGGTTAAGTGAACCGTGCAGTTGTTAAGTGAAGCTGGCTTCTCCCACAGACTTGGCTTCTTGAAAGCCAGCTGAGAAGCTTTGATGGTCACATGACAATGCAAGCGCCATAAATATCTGTCAATTGCCAAGGGTCCAAATTCTGATCATGAGACAGACAGTGGGGATGCTACAACAGATGTAAGTGTGAAATAAGTCACTTTTTTCAGTCTGTTATGACTTTCAAAGGTCATTAAACAAATGGCTGTACTTCGAGGACTAGCTGTGTATGGAATGAGGAAAAAGAATGCATCAGGGGCAATTGTTTCTACCCGTGATCCTACCCATTTTTATGTTTATGGGTTAAAAGAAAGGCAAGACAAGAAACAATGGATGGAAACGAATCAAGGAAAGAAGCAACCTGGAATCAAGGAGAAGCTTCCTAACAGTGAGGACAATTAACCAGTGGAACAGCTTGCCACCAGAGGTTGTGGATGCTTCGTATCAATGGAAGTTTTTAAGAAGAGCCTGGACAGCCACTAGTCTGAAATGGTATAGGGTCTCTTTCTTCAGCAGGGGGCTGGACTAGAAGACAAAGAATAATGGATGGAAACTGATTCAGGAGAGGTTCAACCTAGAAATATGGAGAATTTTTTTGACAGTGAGAACAATCAACCGATGGAATAGAAGTTGCCCTTGGAAGTTGTGGGAGCTTCATCACTGGAGGCTTTCAAGGAGAGACTGGACATCTGCCATCTGTCAGAAACAGTGTAAGGTCTCCTGCTTGGGAGGGAGGTTGGACTAGATGACCTACAAGGTCCCTTCCAACTCTGATTATCTGTTACCTCCAACGTCCCTTCTATTCTAAACTGAATTGAATTGGGTATATCTAGTCTAACAAAGAGAAGGACCAGGGATGATGTTGTGTATGTACCATCGTTAATAAAGTATGAGCTTGAGGTAAAGTGCAGGGTTCTGGCCCTGCACTTCTGATTGGCTGTTAGGCGGCCAGATCGGATTGGTTAGTTCTGAGGAATTCGATTGGCCCTTAACAGAGAATTCTTATTGGTTAAAAGAGCTAGCGTTTATAGCTCGTTATTGGACAAATCTTGCAAGGGTTGCCTATATAAGGCAGAGTTCACTGTTGTTGGTTTAAGAAGTCACTATGTAAATAAAGAGCTGAAAGTTCACTGTTCAGAGGCTGTCTCCATTTACTTCAACCCATGTTCAGTACTTAACACTGGCGACGAGGATGGGATTTGGAGACGTCTGAACCGAAGAAGCCAGGAAGCAATACCGAGCACGTGACAGATGACGGCAACAACAGATGTCCGGCGGCATCCTACCACCCGCTCCATTCGATCCAAACCAAGAGGATTGGGAATCCTACATGGATCGCTTCCAAATGTTTCTCGAGACGAACAATTTGAAGGACGCCACGCCAGCAAAGAAAAGGGTGTTGTTCCTGACACATTGTGGCCCAGCCGTATTTAAGATGGCTAAAGCAGTCGCCAAACCTCAAGAAGTGAAAGCCATGAGCTGGGACGACCTCGAACCCATCCTGAGAGGCCATTACACGCCAACCATGCCTACACTCATGAGACGCCACGAGTTTTATCAGAGGAACCAATGAAAAGGGGAAAGCGTGGCTGATTTCGTGGCGGACCTCCGAAATTTAGGGGGTCTCTGCGGGTTCGCCGATTTAGAAGAGGCACAAAGAGATCGAATAGTTCTGGGACTAGATGCACTACGCTTGCAAAGCAAGCTGATGGCAAAAGGCGACATCAGTCTTGCTGACACCATCGCTGAAGCCACGGTTACAGAGGCGACCAAAAAGTCGGCTGCACAACTATGGCGAAGCCGCACTCCGGTACCACCACCGACCAGTGAAATCTCACCTAGCACAGAAGGGCAGCTATTAACAATGCATCACGAGGACCTCTCTTCGTCATCAGACAGCGACGAAGAAGGGGTCCATCGACTGCGGTCCGGCCGGGACCCTCGCCCGAAGCCCTTACGCCCTTGCGCTGGCTGTGGACCCAACCATACCAGGGCCGAATGCAAATTCCGCGACGCACTCTGCCATGAGTGCGGGAAACGAGGCCACATCGGCTGGGTCTGCCACAGCTTACCAGGACTCAGCCAGGCCTCAAAAGGGGCTAACTATCGCCAATCGACAGGAAACCGTCCTGTAAGGCGAGAGCCAGTAAACCACTCCTACAGAAATCGAGCTTTGCAGAGAGAAGAGGCTCACCATACTATCACTATCGGTCACGCCTCATCCTTGGACACTAAGAAAATCCGAGTCACGATAGCCATCGAGAACCAGCCTTGCCACATGGAGGTCAACTCGGGATCATCCCTCTCGATGGTGTCCTGGAGGACACTCAAGCAACTCATCCCCACAATTCAACGCCAAGACCTCCAATTTCAACGCCTCATCCTCAGGGACTACCAAGGGAATCGAATCCCCGTTATCGGGTCCTGCCGAGTCCGAGTCTCCTTCAAGAAGCATACAGCGTACTTACCCCTAACGGTCATCGATAGAGATAGGCCTAGCCTACTAGGCCTCCAATGGTTCGCGCCACTCGGCATTGAAGTGGCTGGCATGAACCGAGTCGGTGGTTGTGAGTGGGAGGAAGACCTTATCTCTGAGTTCAGTGACGTCTTCGCGGACAGCTTAGGCGAGTATAAGGGGACCCCGATCTCATTCAGTCTAGATCCAAAAGTAGCTCCCATTCGCTGGAAGCCCCGTCGAGTTCCGTTCACTCTTAAAGCAAAAATCGACGAACAACTCGACAAGCTAATTGCTCAAGGGGTGTTGAAGGCCATCGATCACTCTCCATGGGAAACCCCTACTGTAACACCCATTAAGCCAGACGGGTCAATCCGAATTTGTGGAGACTACCGGGCCACTTTGAACCACGCCCTACAGCAGAATGCGTACCCAGTTCCGGTGGTGCAGCACGTCCTCCATTCCTTGGGGGGCGGGAAGGTTTTCGTTAAATTGGATTTAACTCAAGCTTATCAACAATTACCAGTGGATGAAAAAACGGCTCGAGCCCAAACTATTGTAACGCACAGGGGTGCCTTTAAATGTACCCGATTGCAATTTGGGCTTATAGTGTAGCCCCGGGGATATTCCAGAGCCTTATGGAAAGGTTATTACAAGGAATCAAGGGCGTGGTCCCTTATTTTGATGACGTATTAATTGCAGCCCCTACCCAAAAAATCTTACAGGACCGTTTGAAATGCGTTCTTAAAAAATTCCAAGAGGCTGGACTTAAGGTGAAAAAAAACAAGTGTCAATTGTATACTGACAGTGTTGAGTTTCTAGGGTACCAGATTGATAGCCAGGGCATTCATCCTACCGAGAGTAAATTAAAAGCGATCAAAAACGCTCCCAGGCCACGCAACAAGGCCGATCTCCAGGCGTTCTTTGGCCTCATTAATTTCTATAATGTATTTTTACCGCACAAGGCAACTGTCGCTGAACCATTACACCAATTATTAGATAAGAAAGCATTGTGGGTATGGGGTTACCGGGAAGAGCAAGCGTTTCGGAATGTTAAAAAACTGCTCACATCTGACTCTGTACTTATGCAGTATAACGAGACTTTGCTGTTAGTTATAACCTGCGATGCATCGCCTTTCGGGGTGGGCGCCATTTTGAGCCATGTACTGCCTAATGGAAACGAAGCCCCTGTTGCATACTTTTCGAAGACTCTTTCACAAGCAGAGCAGAACTATGGACAAATTGATAAAGAAGCCCTCGCAATCGTCTCAGCTGTAAAAAAATTTCATGAATATGTGTATGGAAGGACATTTACCATTATAACTGACCACAAACCGTTGCTAGGGATAATAGCCAGGGACAAGCCAACCCCCTACATATTATCCCCTAGAATGACCCGATGGTCAGAATTCCTAGCTGCTTATAATTATCGGCTGCAATATCGCCCGGGGAAAGCCATTCCCCACGCCGACGCATTAAGCCGAGTACCGCTTCCAGAGACTCTCAACGATCCGGCACCAACGGCAACCACGTTGCAGATCGAAACACTCAACTTGCCGCCTATGACCGCCCGAGACATCGCGAGAGAAACCAAACGAGACCACACCCTAGCTCGAGTCCTTGGCTGGGTAGAACGTGGATGGCCATTGGATCAAGTACCAGATGACTTCGCACCATTCAAATCTCGACAGACTGAACTTTTTTCCCAAAAGGGCTGTATCATCTGGGGCGATAGAGTCGTTGTCCCAGAGCGACTCCGGAAGACACTGCTACAAATTTTGCACGAGGGCCACCCCGGCATCGTGCAAATGAAAGCGCTTGCACGAAGCTACGCATGGTGGCCAGGCATGGACCAGCAAATCGAGCGGTGGATTAAAGCGTGTCCCAATTGCCAACAAGTCAGCAACGCCCCACCAAAAGCCATGCCTACTGAATGGGAGACGCCACGTGGACCCTGGTCCAGAATCCACCTGGATTTCATGGGGCCAACCAAGGGCTATACCTTCCTGCTTACAGTCGACGCATACTCCAATTGACTAGAAATTCATCGTATGATGACTACGACCTCCGAGGCGGTGATCAAGATTCTAAACAGACTCTTTGCAACCCACGGATTGCCAGACGTCCTGGTGTCCGATAACGGGCCACAGTTTACGGCACTAATGTTCGAGCAGTACCTCGCTGACTGCGGCATCCGCCATGCGCTCACCTCGCCTGCGCACCCTGCGACCAATAGCTGAGCTGAAGGCATGGTCCAATTTATAAAAAAGACTTTGCAAAAAGTGGACTATGAAAATATCAATGACAAGGTTAACCAAATTCTCTTTTTGCAACACATAACTCCACATAGCGTCACCGGCAGAACTCCCGCCGAACTACTGATGGGACGAAGACTCCGCTCCCACCTCGACCGGTTGCACCCTGCTTACGAACCGGAAAAGCCAATAGGATCCAGCGGCTGCTGTCGCACCTTCCAGGTAGGAGACCTCGTTTACGCACGAAACTTATCGGGCGATCCGTTATGGATAGAGGTGACAGTAGTACGAGTGACCGGCCCCAAATCCTACGTGGTGAAATGCTGTGACAATAAATTGTGGAAACGGCATATCGACCAATTGCAGTCACGACTCGCAACGGCCAGTCAACAACTCCCCCATGACCAAACTGAGGGGGGGGGAGGTACAGAAGAAGATGAAGTTCCAGGGAACCTGCTCGAAGGGAACGACGAACTAAGTGATACTCAGGAAATGGAGCAGGAAGAAGAAACGTTTGCACAGCAAGGAATTGCAGTTGAGCAAGAGGCAGAACCACTGCCAAACAACAATCTACCTCAACAGGATTGCAACCAACCAATCCAACGAAAATCCGAAAGACTTAAAAGACAACCGTCCTATCTAAAGGACTATATAACTGCACCATAATTAAGAAGCCAGGGGGAAGGGGTGTTGTGTATGTACCATAGTTAATAAAGTATGAGTTTGAGGTAAAGTGCAGGGTTCTGGCCCTGCACTTCTGATTGGCTGTTAGGCGGCCAGATCGGATTGGTTAGTTCTGAGGAATCCGATTGGCCCTTAACAGAGAATTCTTATTGGTTAAAAGAGCTAGCGTTTATAGCTCGTTATTGGACAAATCTTGCAAGGGTTGCCTGTATAAGGCAGAGTTCACTGTTGTTGGTTTAAGAAGTCACTATGTAAATAAAGAGCTGAAAGTTCACTGTTCAGAGGCTGTCTCCATTTACTTCGACCCATGTTCAGTACTTAACAGATGACATGACAGCAGTGTTCCAATATTTGAAGGGCTGCCCCAAAGAAGAGGGAGTCAAGCTATTCTCCAAAGCCCCTGAAGGCAGGACAGGAAACTAATCAAGGAGAAAAGCAACCTCTCTTAATTAAGGAGAAACTTCTTAACAGTGAGAACAATTCACCAGTGTAACAGCTTGCCACTAGAAGTTGTGGGAGCTTCATCACTGGAGTCTTTCAAGAAGAGACTGGACAGCCACTTGTCTAAAATGTTATAGAGTCTCCTACTTGAGATTGGGGTTGGACTAGATGACCTCCAAGATCCCTTCCAACTCTGTTATTCTGAGATGGGAGGCTAAGAAATACAAAATATAAATATAAAAAAATAAGCGTTATATTCTATCAAATTAACAAAAATGTATTGAGCTCATTTATTTATTTGCATCCTGCCTTTACTATTTTTACTTCAAAAATCAAGTTATTTGTGCTGAGCTGAGTTGAGAATGAGTGTCTGGCCCAAGATCACCCAGCATAGCTAGGGCAGGATGGCATTTTAGATAGGTGCCTTCACGACTAGATCAAACCGCACAAATTATTTACATTTAAAGTCAAATGTGGGTAGCCCAATCCCAGAAACACAAAACTGGGGCTGGAAGCAGATGGGCTCATAAGCCAAGAGGTGCTTTCTCGTCTATTTAGAGCAGGACTATTCAACCTTGGCAACTTGAAGACTTGTGGACTTCAATTCCCAGAATGGGAGTTGAAGTGCACAAGTCTTCATATTGCCAAGTTTGGAGACTTCTGTGTCAGAGGAAACACTAACATGGTCATTATTCTCCAGATATTCCTTTCCCATCAGCCTTGACTGCTGGAAACACGTCAAAGGCCGCCTGCCTCTCATAAGACAATCCAAGTTTGAAATAAAACATGGGAAGAGACAAAATTACTCCAGAGACAGAGTGGCATTAGGTAAATGCTTGATTCATTCAGGTTAATTCCATTCTCTTGGGTCATCCTAGCAGGAGAACGCCTACCACCTGCAGCTGATCACTTCCAAGTGGTTTTACAACCAGATGTTTTGTGGAGGGGAAATACGGATTTGGGAGAACTGTAAAGTGGAACCACCCATTAAGAATGGCTGTGTCTGTCTGGCTTGCAATGTAATTGCAGATGGTTCCTATTGCCATTTTAAAAATAATAATGATGATACTAACTTGATGAAAAAAGCTAATAACGTTCTGATTTAAATGCAGCAGATAGGCAGGCAGGTCTGTGTGTACAGAGAGAGAAAAAGATCCATAAACATGAATGTTTCCATAATTGTCCTTCAATTGAATCAGGCTATTTGTGTTAATCTCTTCCTTGACCTGAATAATTTGACCCTCGGAGAATATCCATTGCACAAAAATCTCATCACACCGATGTCATGTTAACCTGATACCTAGGTGCTTTTTCTAAGAGGCAACTGAACTTTCTGGTTTTACTTTGAAGACGTTTTGCTTCTCATCCAAGAAGTTTCTTCAGCAGAGCTTCAAACTTCTTCAAGTAAAAAACAAGAAAGTCCAGTTTCCTCTTGAAAAAGCACCTTTGGGACAACCATGACCTGGATGACTGAGAATCTCCACAGTCATCACACGAATGTCAGTTAACCTGATAACTGGTAAAATTGTGTTGCAGAAGACTGGCAGAATGCATCCATGCACACCAACTGGCAGACAGACAACATGATGAAAATTCTTTAATTTCACAACATATAGACAGATTTAACCATAGTTTCAATGGGGAAAATGTGACCATCCTGGACCAGGCCAAATCCAAAAATGCTAGGGAAATTCTAAAAGCCTAACATTCTGACAAATCAGCCACCCATAGACCCATGGACATTGACAACACCTATAGATTATGCGGAACAACCAGTTCATTTAGTGACCATTTGAAGTTACAACAGCAAGGACCGCCTGTAGTTTGACCCCCTCATCTTTGTTGACCCCCCGCTCTTCTCCGAGCCCCTTTTCTCTTGTGAGATACTTGGACACCACTATCGTATCTCCCCGAGTTCTTATTTTCATTAATCACTCAACGTTGCTGAATAAAGAACTGTTCACATTTATCAAGTAACCGAAACAGTTTCCCATAGATTCTTCCTTCTCCCATCCTTCCTGCTTGCTCTCTCTTCAAATTGTTTGGGGAGACCCAGAGCCTTCCTCCCTTGTTCTGTTTCCATGATCTCCTCCTTGCAAATGTTTCCTTCTTCTTTTTTCTTTTGGCGCAGTGGGAAATGGGAGTCATTTTCCTTCCATTTGTAAATCTTGTACTCTAAGGCCCGAGTCAACTGGAGCCGTTTAGCAAAACCAGCATCAAACGCTGGGCCAGAATAGACAATCTGCTTCCCATTTGTACTTCAAGGCTGCATCCTTTTTGATGGTTGGAACGGGAGGGGTTGAAGTCACCACCGTCATCGGCATGTAACACAGTGAAGCTGAGCAAAGTTAATTATTCCAATTCAGGAGGACTTTTTCTATGCAGAAAGAGAGCCCAGATCAAGTCATGTCTGAAGCTTGTTTCAATATCTCAGGGGCTTCCACAAAGAAGAGGCAGTCAAGCTATTCTCCAAAGCACCTGAAGGCAGGACAAGAAGCAATGGGTGGAAACCAATCAAGGAGAGAAGCAACCTGGAACTAAGGAGAAATTTCCTGACAGTGAGGACAATTAACCAGTGGAACAACTTGCCTCCAGAAGTTGTGAATGCTCCAACACTGGAAGTATTTAAAGAAGAGATTGGATAACCTTTGATCTGAAATGGTATAGGGCCGTGATGGCGAAGCTTTTCCACATTGTGTGCCAAAAGTGAGTGTGCATGCTTGCGTGCCCACACCCATGATGCAATGCACGTGCAACTCTCTACGCCTCCTTGCGCATGCACGTATAATCTCCTGCGTGTGCAACACACGCCTTTGCACATGTGCCGTGACCCCCCCCTCCACCGCTTGCCTCTGTGCATGCGTGCACATCTCCCACGAGCACATTTTCTCGCATGCATGCATGGCAGTGGGGCACTTCCAGGCAACCTCTTGCAGGCCACTTCTGGCACGCGTGGCATAGGTTCGCCATCATGGGTATAGGGTCTCTTGCCAGAGCCGGGGTCTGGACTAGGACAGGTGTTTAGATCTGGCCCACGGGGCTATCCTAGAAACAGCAAAGGACCAGCCTCCGATACCTCTGCCAGCAAAAATGGAGCTCCGGAGGGCTCCATTTTTGCTAGCAGAGGGTTGCAGGAAGCCGTGGCAGCCAAAAACAGAGCTTGGAAGCCCGTTTTCGCTGGCAGAGCACTTGAGCCACTACAAGCGCCCCGGCATGAGTGATGTTGAGCTGGCCACGCCCATCCTAGCCCCCAAGGTCACACACAACCCTGACATCACTCTCAATGAAATCGAGTTTGACACCTCCTGGATGAGAACAATCACAACTGTGACTCTGGGCAGCGAATATAGGATGAAAAATCAAGACCCGACAAGGAAATCATAGTACAGGAAGTCCTCAACTTACAACAGTTCACCTAGTGACCGTTCAAAGTTACAATGGCACTGAAAAAACAGACTTATGGCCATTTTCCACACTTACAACTGTTGCAACATCCTCCTGGTCACATGATTTACATTCGGATGCTTGACAGCTGACTCATATTTATGACAGTTGCAGTGTCCTGGGGGTCATGTGATCCCCTTTATGACCTTCTGACAAACGAAGTCAATGGGGAAGCCAGATTCACTTAACAACCAAGTTACTAATTTAAGAACTGCAGTGATTCGCTTCGCAAATGTGACAAGAAAAGCTGTAAAACGGGGCACAATTCACTTAACAAATGTCTCACTTGGCAATGTAAGTTCTGGGCTCAATTGTGGTTGTAGGTTGAGGACTACCTGTACAAATAGTCCTCGACTTACAACTATTAGCGACCATTCAAACTTACAACGGCACTGAAAAAAGTGACTTACAACCAGTCCTGGCACAACCAATGGCAGCATCCCTATAGTCAATATTCAGGTGCTTGGCAACCATCATGTATTTATGACAACTGTAGCATCCTGGGGTCATGTGATTGCTGTTTGCGACCTGTCCAGCCAGCTTCTGCCAAACAAAGTCAATGGGGAGAACTGGATTTGCTTAAATACCCCACAGTTCACTTAACAATTGCAATGATTGCAGAAACTGAAGATGCTTCTTGGATGAGAAGCAAAACGTCTTCAAAGAAAAACTTCCTGACAGTGAGGACAATTAACCCGGGTAACAGCTTGCCTTCAGAGGTTGTGAGTGCTTCATCACTGGAGGCTTTTAAAAAGGGACTGGACAGCCATTTATCTGAGATTGTATAGGTTCTCCTGCTTGAGCAGGAGGCTGGACTAGAAGACCTTCAAGGTCCCTTCCAGCTATGTTCCCAATTCCTGATTCCTGATTCAATCTGTTCTAGTTCTAGTTCTAGTTCTAGTTCTAGTTCTAGTTCTAGTTCTAGTTCTAGTTCTAGTTTTGTTCTATTCTATTCTATTCTAATCTATTCTATTCTATTCTAGAAAGTCCAGTTGCCTCTTGGAAAAAGCACCTTTGGGACAACAGCACTGATTTAGCTTAACAATCACGGAAAAAACGGGCCCTAAATTTGGGCACAACCTACAACCTCCTTTGGCTTAACAATGGCAATTCTGGTCCCAACTGTGGTCCTATGTTGAGGGGGAATAAGGGAATAAGGGAACATAGGCAGTCCCCTCCCAACCTCCTCACTACTGTCCGGCTCTGCTGCCAGCTCCGCCAGGCCACAACACTTTGTGAAGAGGGAAGCTGCCTTGAAGGCCAGCAAATTTTAACCCTGTACAGTCAACCCTTTGGGTTTTCCATCCTTATAATTATTCCCATCCTTAGATTGTTTAACTGGAGGGCTGCCAAGGGCTGTGCTTCAGACCTTCCGTGCACCACGCGGGGGAACATTGAGGTCCTGCCATTCCCTTGAAGTGATCTGAAGCAGAACTGCTCTTTCTGGCAGGGAATTAAAATCTCAAGTCCGTTCTGGGCCACCAGTGTAGCTGAGGACCTGCATGCTACTTGGGTTCTCAAAGTTCTTGCGTAGGCCACTTGACTGAGAAAGACCGCACCGTCCTTAAACAGGACACCGCTGATTGCGATTTTAAAAAGTCACGTCGTGACTGGAAATCTTCAAAAGCTACTCCTGGAAGTGGGAAAGATAGTCCAGGCAGTCCTTGACTGACACCCATTCGTTTAGTGATTGCTCGAAGTTACAATGATACTTTAAAAAGTGACTTACGACCATTTTTCACACTTGCAACTATTCTAGCATCCCCATGGTCATGGGCTCAAAATTCAGCCGCTTGGCAACTGACTCCTATTTATGATGGTCGCAGTGCCCTGGGGACATGTGATCTCCTTTCCCGACCTTCTGACAAGCAAAGTCAACGGGGAAGCCATATTCACTGAACAACCATGTTACTAAATTAACAACTGCAGCAACTCACTTCAAGAAAGATCGTAAAATGAGGGTTAACACACAAAATAGCTGTCTTGCTTAGCAACAGAAATGTTGAGCTCAATTGTGGTCATAAGTCGAAGACTACCTGTCATTGGTCCCAAATTTCCCTGGATGAGTTTTTCAGGGCTGAGGTTGAATTTAAATCTGGTTCCCTCTAGTCCCAATCCAACACTTTAACCTTACACTACAACATCAAAGGCCATTTCTCTTCCCTCCTTTTTCTTTGTGTGAATTTTTGGATCTCAACCTGACAACAAGAAAAGCTGCTTAATTCAAGCCTTTTTCCTGAAAACAAAACATGGAAAATTAAGACCAATCCAGTGGTGGTATTCTCCCAGTTCGGCTGAATCAGTAGTAAAAAAAAAAAAAATCCGATGAGCAGCTGTGCCACGCAATTTAGATTAGCTAGAAAGCAGGAAATCATCTGATTTCTTACTTACTTACCTCATCAGGAGGTTTCCCTGAGGCCTAGTAGGCAAAAAACGGGGGACACTGGGGGGGGAGTGCTGTGAAAGGGGGGAAGAAACCACCTAGCCACACCCACCTAGTCACATAACCACTTGGTCACACCCGCCTAGCCACACCCACAGAGCTGGTAGTAAAAAAAATGAATCCCACCACTGGACCAATCGTGAAACTTTTCTTGATGCAGAATTTTTTCTTTTCTCCTAATCCAGAAGGGATTCATGGAGATTCCTTTTTATACATCCCCCCGCATAGACATATTCATGGGAAAAAAATCCATGGTCTTCTTAGGCTACACCTTAGCAAGGGACCAGCTGAAAATAGGAACCAATAACAGGCAGAATGCAAAGCATCACTTGTTAGTCCAAGGAGACCATGAAGGTTTTCTGACCAAAAATGCTGCATGTAGGATTATAAACATCCTGACAAGCATATAATCACCAATGTAAATAGCCCCGTAAGCTGTAAACATATCCTTAAAGGATAATGTTGCAATGCAACTTTCAGAATCCCCAAGTAGCATCACTAATGAGCTGAATAACCTCTTCGCTGATCAAAAAATGAGGCTTAAGCGTTTTGTATGACTCTTTGCTTCCATTCTGTGAAAAGCAGATGTTCGGCTGTGTGAATAAGACTGAATCATGTAGGTTGTTTACTCTGTATCTACAATTTTGGATTGTCGTGAGAGCAGATATCTAACAAGGATTCATGTGCTTGTGGGCTGCAGGGTTTTTTTTATGGTACACAACGTATTTCTTCCTAAACATGGGTTATTCAGATTCCAATCAGTATTTTATTTTTTTAAAAAAAGATCATACAAAGGAATAAGCTCAGGGAACCCAACATAAAACCCAAGTTTACTTTCTTGCAGAAATGTAAAACATTTACAGGTACCATATTTTCTCAAAAAGAGACACATTTCCACTTAGGTCCTATTTTTGGGGAAATGCGGCATTAAATGTGTCCTTCTGGCTGACCATCTCAACTGGGGCTTATTTTGGGGGTAGGGCTTATATTATGAACATCCTGAAAAGTCATGCTGGAGCTTATTTTTGGGGAAATGCAGTAGTCCTCAACCTACAACAGTTACTTGGTGACTGTTCAAAGTTACAACATAGCTGAAAAAAGCAACTTGTGACAATTCTTCATACTTACAACCATTGTAGCATATCCATGGTCACGTGATCAAAATTCGGACAATTGCCAACTGGTTCATATTTATGACAGTTGCAATGTCCCAAGATCACGTGATCACCTTTTGCGAGTTTCTGACAAGCAGTCAATGGGGAAGCCAGATTTACTTAACAGCTGTGTGACTAACTTAACAAATGCAGTGATTCGTTTAACAACTGTGCCAAGAAAGATCATAAAATGGGGCAATATTCACATAATCAACTGTCCCACTTTGCAATTGAGATTTTGGGCTCAATTGTGGTTGTACGTTAAGCGCTAACTGTATTTTCTATTTTTACCAGCATCTACAACTACAGAAACCAGAAAAGTTATAGGAGGAAAGGGATGGTAAAGACCATAATTAATTACAAGGGCGAGGATGGTGACATTTGCTCAGAAAAATATATATTGTGAAACAGCCGTATTTTGGAGACCTGCCCCAAATTCATCTCAGACAGAGGCTCACACTCTACATCAGTTAAGAACAAGCTCTGGCGAACACAGGATTTGCCACAATGAGCCAATTAAGTCTTAAAGGCTTAACTGGGCTCCTTGCTTTCTTTATTATAACAAGCCAACAAGCCAACAAAGCCACAGAGCAACCCGCTCTGAATGATCATCTTACCCAGAAGATCCGATGCTTTTGCACACAGCAAGGAGAGGTCTCTTCTCAGCAAAGTTATCACTCTTTTCGCGATCTGGATGGGGCAGAACACAGAGACATGCAAAAGCGTTAGTTACATCTTACACCTACAATTTCTGGAGGCAAGTTGTTCCACTGGTTAATTGTCCTCACTGTCAGGAAATTTCTTCTAGATCAGGGCTGTCAAACTCGCAGCCCACAGGACAGATGCATCACATGCTGGCCACGCCCATTTCCAGTTTAGCAAAGGGGGAAAAAGTCATCATATGTCATGTGATGATGCCGTGACAATGCAAGATAGAACTAAACATATTAAATCTAAATACAGTGCACGGTTTTGAAGGGACATTAATGTTTTTGCCTAACAAAGCTATGAAAAGACTTACATTGATATTGCAGATCATGTTTGTAAGTACAGTTACTTTGGTTCAAGTCAGAGGTGTCCAACATTGGCACCATTAAGGTTGTGCCATGCTGGCTAAGGAATTCTGGGAGTTGAAGTCCACAGGTCTTAAAGTTGCCAAGATGGGACACCCTTGTGTACTAACAATGCTCAAAAGGGAGCTATGACATCCCATGAGTGATATATCACCTTAAAATCTTCAACAGTTTTGAATCAGATTACCCTGAGGACCACTGTTTTCTCCAAATTGAGATCAGGCTCCAAGGCCTTTCTCTGTCTGTCTCTTTCACTAATTAATTTCTCTCTCTTCCTAATTAGTGAAGGTCCAATTGGTAATTGAGAGCATTATGGCCACAGTTCTGCTGAGCCCAGCAGGCTTTTTCTCAATTTCACACTCTCCTTCTTCTTAAGATTGTTTCTGAAATCATTTCTACTCAGGGGTGTGTTTCATAATGATGAAAAGTTAATATTTTAAATCTTTCTTATTACACATAAACATACATGCCCACATATTTGACCTGCTGGCAGATCTTTCCATTGGGAAAATAATTTATTTTATATATATTTTTCCTGTATATATTTTATTTGACATATTTTTATCACTCTCAGAGATATTTTCACAAAGTGACAATCAATGAATGAAGGACTTATAGCCAGCTCCTCAGAATGCTAGCTTGGAACAAATGTGTCTTTCAGGTTCAGCTTGAAGTTGAAGTTCAACAGGAGAGTGTTTGTTTTTTCAGTGTACGGGTAAGTCCTTAACTTACATTCATTTAGTGACTGTTCAAAGTTACAACAGCACTGAAAAAAGTGACTCATCACCTGTCTTTGCCATGGTGGCCCAGTGGTTAGAATGCAGTATTGCAGGCAAATTCTGCCAAATGCCAGGAGTTTGATCCTCACCATTGACTCAGCCTTCCATCCTTCTAAGATCAGTAAAATAAGGACCCAGATTGTTGGGGGCCATAGATTGACTCTGTAAACTGCTTAGAGAGGGCCGTAAAGCACTGCAAAGCAGTATATAAGTATAAATGCTATTGCTATTGCAGCAAACTCTTCCCACTGCCACCAGTTTAATCCTCACTGGCTCAAAGTTGACTCAGCCTTCTGAGGTCGGTAAAGTGAGGACCCAAATTGTTGGGACAAAAGACTGGCTCTGTGAACTGCTTAGAGAGGGATGTAAAGCACTGTGAAGCAGTATATACCGTGTTTCTCCAACAATATGGCCTCCCCCAATAGGAAGTCCTAGCGTGTTTTATCGGCATAAAATAAAATTAAGCCCCTCCCCCCCAAATTTAGGCCTATATTAAACATGCAAAATGGGGGGGGGAATGGCATGGGGGGCTTGCCGTTAGGAAGTACTTTTGTTGCATACCCAGATATGGTGTTGCCTGCGTTGACTTTGGCGTTGGTGGGGCACTTTCTATCAGGAGACGTTCCGCCACCCTTGCTTTCCCTTCTCCCCATGCTGCTGTGACGTTTAGAGCAATGCCGTGGCATTTGGCGCAGCCACGTGTGGCCAGCCAGAGCTCCTCCCTGCAACCAGAGACACTCGGCTTCAGGCGCTCCTGTCGCTGCCTTCCCTTGCCTTCAAAGGCAAAGCCAATTCTTTTAAAAACGACACGCTACTACCAGTACGACAAAGCCTCCCCTGCCCAAGAGGGCAGCCAAACCCCACATGGGGAGGCGAATCTCCCGGGGCCGCAGCGCAGGATCGGGCCACCCTGGGATTAAGCGCCCAGTCGCCATCCCTGCCTTGTGGTGGGCAGAGCGTGAAGAGCTTCGCCTGGGGCGCCCAGCGCAGCTGACAGGTGGGCCCTCCTGCCCGACAGCAGAGCTCTCGCCAAGGCAGCAAGCGCCTTCCCACCGGGCCCTCCGCTCATCCCGCCAGGGCTGCGCCAGAGCTGTGTGGGCTGGGCAGAGCCAGGAAAGTGAGACGCGGGTGCACGCCCGCCTGTCAAGCAAAAGAGCTGGGCCAACCCGAGCTTAGCTTCCTTCCCAAGTCCCTCCAGCCCAAACCCAAAGGGGCCACCAGGAGAGGCTGCCCGAAGCAGTGATAGCGCCCACCCATCCGTGGACAGGGAGGCAAGGCGACGCCCTGTGCCACATCCTCCTCCAAGCTGAGCCCCGCTGAGTCAGCACCTCTGCCCGATGCCCATGCCTGCTGCAGCGTTTGGAGCTGCTGGCGCATTTGGAGATGCATGGGGATGGGGACGGGATGGGTGAGAGGTGCAAAGGACGGGAGGCTTCGGGCTCTCTCCGCCAGACCCGCCGGCCAGGGAAGCAGTGCTGCCATCACCTCACCTCCCTGTCTGCGGACAGGTGGGCGCTATCACTGCCTCGGGCAGCCTCTCCCGGTGGCCCCTTCTGGTTCAGGCTGGAGGGACTTGGGAAAGAAGACAAGCTTGGGTCGGCCTGGCTCTTTCGCTTGACAGGCAGGCGTGCACCCCCACGGCTCGCTTTCCCGGCTCTGCCCAGCCCGCACGGCTCTGGCACAGCCCTGGCGGGATGAGCGGAGGGCCCGGGGGGAGATGCTCGCTGCCTTGGCAAGAGCTCCGCTACCGGGCAGGAGGGCCCACCTGTCAGCTGCGCTGGGTGCCCCAGGTGAAGCTCTTCATGCTCTGCCCAACACAAGGCAGAGATGGCGGCTGGGCGCTTAATCCCAGAGTGGGCCGATCCTTTGCTGCGGCCCCAGGAGATTCGCCTCCCCACGTGGGGTTGGACTGTCCTCTCGGGCAGGGGAGGCTTTGTCGTACTGGTAGTAGCGTGTTGTTTTTAAAAGAATTGGCTTTGCCTTTGAAGTCGAAGGGAAGGAGGCAACAGGAGCGCCTGAAGCCAATTGTCTCCACCGGGCTCTGGTTGCAGGGAGGAGCCCTGGCTGGCCACGCGTGGCTGTGCCAAACACCACGGTGTTGCTTTAAACGCCGCGGCAGCATGGGGAGAAGGGAAAGCAATGGTGGTGGAAAGTCTCCTGATACAAAGTATCCCACCAACGCCGAGGTCAACATCCAAACCATCGCAGCCTGCCCACCCGAGGATGCAAGTTGGGGAAATTAAGTCACCCCCGAAAAGACGGCCTAGCCGTTTTTTCGGGGGTCAAAAAAAAATAAGGCCCAGCCTTATTTTGTGAGAAACACGGTACAAGTCCAAGTGCTATTGCAGGCAAACTCTGCCCACTGTTACCAGTTCTATCCTGAACTAAAGCACTATGAAGCAGTAGATAAATCTAAGTGCTGTTGCTATTTATGATTGTAACAGTGTTCCCACAATCATGCTCAACTCTGATTAAGTACAGGTAGTCCTGGACTTTATTGAGAGTTTTGCAGTGTTAATTCAGCACAAGAAAAATAAACACAGATGGCTGATGCTTCATAAACATAAGTAGATTTTAAAAACCAGTTGTAGATTTCTCCAACATGGAGCAAACCCAAACAGAAATATGTTGCAAGTTCACAGCAGAGCTCCAGTCTTCTGCAAGCAAGCAAGTTAATATAGCTTCAGGCCTAGTCTACTTTTAGTTTCAGTTTCCAGCCTAGGCTACTTCTAGTGTCAGTTTCCGAAACAGTCCTCATTGGCTGACTTAGTTGCTATGCCTATTCACTGGTTGACCTTGTTACCATGCTCTATTCCAGGTCACGAATATACTCTGACAGATTTACAACAGCTTGTTTAGTGACCGTTTGAAGTTACAATGGCACTGAAAAAGTGACTTATGACCATTTTTCATACTTATGACCATTGCAGCATCCCCATGGTCACATGATTTATATTTGAATACTTGACAAGTGGTTCATATTTATGACATTTGCAGTGTCCCGGGGTCATGTAATTCCCTTTTGCAACCTTCTGACAAGCAAAATTAATGGGGAAGCCAGATTCACTTAACAACACCTGCACTAAACACTAATTTAACACCTGCAGTGATTCACTTAACAAACATGACAAGAAAAGTCATAAAATGGAGCAAAACTCCCTTAACAAATGTCTCACTAAGAAACATAAATTTTGAGTTCAATTGTGGTGGACAGTCAATGGACTGACTACCTGTATTTCTGTTACACTAAAAAAAAAATCTAAAAAGAAATAATAGTAATAATAAAACAATATTTAAAGAGTTAAGAGTCTTCCTCACAATTGACTTCTTTCCCATGAGAATTCAGGCCATTTGATCAACAGAAAATATTGCTGAAAATGCTCTTCATGGAGCTTAAATTTGCAGTTTAACCATGGTCTTCTAAAAATGAAATAATCTGAAATAATCTGAACAGAAAAACCATTAACACAGAAAGACAGATTTTTCACTCAACAGTATTTCTGAAGATTAAAGAGCCTGGGTAGAATCTGTGCACTTAAAAGGTTTGCCAATCATCTACAGAATTCGTCCTCCCCAATTATGTCTCGGTTTATTCAACATTTAATGACTCACAGAGACAGTTTTACAATCAACAATCCATTCTATGAGCACATTTACATTATATGAACCCTTTGTTGATAAACATTGGAAGCCCTTTTAAGAAACTCGGGCAAACAAAACTGTCACTCCCAACAGACCAAACCAACTTTGCCAAAACACAAACTTGAAAAAGGAGTTACACTGAGAGTGCCGTATATCAGAAAAATACCTTATTTTTTTTTAAATGAAAGGATCCAGAGGGAAAAATTGGGTATTTTTTCTAATCACAACTTTTTAATGCACCTCTAAGAGTGCCTACTGCTTTTATAAAGACAGGAAAACTAGAAAGCAAAAGGTACCCAAACAGTTAGATGGACCTTGAAGCATGCAAAAGTGCCATTTTTAAATTTTAAAAATAACAAGCAATTAACAATCAACTAGCACTGATGACGTTACCTAGTTAGGGTCATGAAACATCTGCAAGAAAAGAAGCAAGCTCAGAAAGCACCAAGGACCCCTCATGTCAACCCTGAGCTACAAATATTCTCCTTTATTAGTGTTTGTTCATTAGATTTCTGTCCCAACTTTATTTTTTATAAGTCACTCAAAGCAGTGAATATGCATCCTCCTTCTATTTCCGCACCAAACAATCCTGTGAGGTGGGTTGGGCTGAGAAAGAATGATTACTGGCCCAAAGTCATCCAGCTGGCTTTCCTGCCTGACATGGGAGTAGAACTCATCCTCTCCTGGTGATTGGCCCAAACTCACCCAGCCAGCTATCAGGCATAAGGTGGGACTAGAACTCATCATCTCCTGGTGATTGGCTCAATGTCACCCAGCTGGCTTTCATGCCTAAGATGGGACCATGGTTGTCAAGCAAATCATTGCAGATGTTAAATAAATCAGGTGGTCATTAAATGAATCCAACTTCCCCAGTTGACTTTGCTTCTTGGAAGCTGGCTGAGAAGGTTGCGAATGGTGATCACATGACTCCAAGATGCTACAGCCATCATAAATACATGCCGGTGGTCAAAACACCCCAAATTTTGATCACATCACCATGGAAATGCTGCAGTGGTTATAAGTGCGAGGGCCAACAGCAATTGCAATAGCACTTAAACTGATATTCCAACTTATAGCACACTCTGGGAGGTTTACAAAGTCAGTCTTTTGCCCCCAACAATCTGGATCCTCGCTTTACCAACTTCGGAAGGATGGAAGGCTGAGTCAACTTTGAGCCAGTCAAAATTGAACTCCTGGCAATGGGCAAAGTTAGCCTGCAATGCTGCATTATAACCACATCATGGCTGTTACAACCACTAGTTGTAAATCATTTTTTTCAGTTGCTGCTGTAATTTCAAACAGTCACTAAATATAGGTAGTCCGCAACTTACGACTACAATTGAGCCCAAAATTTATGTTCCTAAGTGAGAAATTTGTTAAGTGAGTTTTGACCCATTTTATGACTTTTTCTCACCACATTTCTTAAGTAAATCACCACAGTTGTTAAATTAATAATACATCTGTTTTTCCCATTGACTTTGCTTGTCAGAAGGTTGCAGAAGGGGCTTACATGACCCCGGGACACTGCAAATGTCATAAATATGAACCACTTGTCAAGTATTCAAATGTAAATCATGTGACCATGGGGATGCTGCAACAGTCATAAGTGTGCAAAATGGTTGTAAGTCACTTTTTTCAGTGCCGTTGTAACTTTGAGTGGTCACTAAATGAACTATTGTAAGTTGAGGACAACCTGCAAAAGGTTGTAAATCAGGGACTACTGTTATAGAAAACAAAATATGGTTTCACGTTACTGGCTGGGGGAATTCTGGGAGCTGAAGTCCACACATCTTAAAGTTGCCAAGGTTGAGGAACAATAAAATATTTAAAATATTGAATGGCATCCCCTGTATTTGCAGAGTCTTTAACAGAGGAGACAATTTGCCTCACCCACAAGCTGACAAGGCTGGGAGATAGAAGGGATTAATCCTTCCAAGTTAGAGTGGATTACAGGGTTTTTAAAAATATAGGAGATTGTGTATTTTCTATGTGCAACTGACTGGCATGACACACCTGCTCCGTACAGAACATTTAACAAAATGCCAAACAGCATTTTACAGGGAATATTTTCTTAAGCCCACAGCTTGCCAAATCCATCAAATCAAAAAAGGTATAGAAATCCCGTTGCAAAGGGCTTTTTTCCCCCTTTAACTCCTATTTATTCTAAATCCTTTTAATTCTGTCATAACACTCTTGCATTTAACCCGCAAACCCTCCTCCCCAAAGCTGAAAATCCTGATAAACCACACAATTAAAGTAATGAAAACTGTGTCTACTGCCAACAAGGCGCCACACCTCCTCCGCAATCTTGTTTAAATGGGAAAGAAAGAACGAGAGAGGGAGGGAGGGAGGGAGAGAGAGAGAAAAAAAGAAAGAAAGAAAGAAAGAAAGAAAGAAAGAAAGAAAGAAAGAAAGAAAGGAAGGAAGGAAGGAAGGAAGGAAGGAAGGAAGGAAGGAAGGAAGGAAGGAAGGAAGGAAGGAAGGAAGGGGAGGGGAGGGAAATTACAGTAATCCTCGACTTACAACCACAATGTTACTATCTTACCAACTGCAGTGAGTCACTTAACAACATTGCCAGGTTGTAAAATGGGGCACTACTCAGTTAACAACTGTCTACTTAGCAACTGAAATTTTGGGCTCTGTTGTGGTCTTAAGTCAAGGACTATCTATATGTCTGCAGAATGAGAAATATAAGAATCAACAGCTTTGAAATCAGGGCTATCCAACCTTGTCCACTTTAACACTTGTGGACTTCAACATGCTGGCTGGGGAATTCTGGGATTTGAAGTCCAGAAGTCTTAAAGAGGCCAAGGTTGGACATCCCTGTTCTAAAGGTAATACAGATAGCCCTCAACTTACAACAGTTCATTTAGTGACCATTCAAAGTTACAATGGCACTGAAAAAAGTGACATGACCGTTTTTCACACTTACAACCATAGTAGCATCCCTGAAGTCATGTGATCAAAATTCAGGCACTTGGTTCATATTTATGACAGTTGTAGTGTAATGCACGGTTGTGGGGCAATTCACTTAACAAATAGCTCACTTAACCATAGAAATTTGGGGTTCAATTGAGGTCGTACGTCGAGGACTACCTGTAACTCATGTCCTGGTACAGCACAAAAAATAGCTTAGTAAACAGAGAACCTCCGAGTAACAAGATCAGGCAGCAGGTGATGGAAAAAATATTTACCATTGATTTAGGAAAACTCCTGCTTCTTGCTTCGTCTAGGCCTCGGGTGTCAAACTGGATGTCTTCGAGGGCCGGATCAGCATGGTAGTTCTCCTCTGAGGGCCAGACAGGGGCTGGGGGAGAGACAGGGTGGATGCCTCCTACAGCACCCTGCTGGCCAAAACAGGGAGGGGGAGCTCGCGTGCCCCCCACACCCTGTTTTCAGCCAGGATGGCCTCCTACAGCGCCCTGCTCACTTTGGCTGCCAGAGGCACTGCGGGCCGGTCGTGTGCTATTTCCAGACTGGCCCCACGGGCCAGATTTAAGCACCCCGCAAGCTGGATTCAGCCCATGGGCCTTGAGTTTGACACCCCTGTTCTAGGTCAAGACTGAGGCCATCAAACCTAAGAGGTTCACACAAGAGAGGTAGCAAGACAAGGGGGGACAGCCCCCCCCAGAGGAATTTGAATGGCCATCAATGACTTTCTAGTTTGCTTTCAAGGAGCAGCCTATAATGCCTTATATAAATATGAAGAAAAACAGGCAGGCAAGTTTCTAAATTATCGGTCACCAGCTCCTGCTGGGTTTTTTTCCCCCCCTTCTGTGGCGCAGTAAACAGGATATAATTGTAATTTTTACTTCTGGTACACATTGCAACAGCACATCTGTCTATGTTCCATTCTTCTTTCTATAATTGGGAGCTTTTGTGAGATTACCTCGCAGCAAGAGAGAAAAAAGAGAGAATCCTCTGTTTTTGAAGACAAATAAGGGGAGCTGCTTCAGAACAAGTCAGATTTTCATCCATTCAAATCAATGCTGCCCCACGCGGACTAGCTAGAAGCAGCCTTCTAGATTTCAGATTGGATCTTAACCACCCTGGGAGAGGGCAGGCATTTAATTGGTTCTCCTGCTTGCACAGGAAAAATCCTTCTATGGAGCGACAGTCTTTCGCTCCATTTTGGAAACATAATGAGCATTCTGTCAACAGAACCAATGGAGTCATCTATTCTATCTATCTATCTAACTATCTATTGACTCAGCCTTCTGTCCTTCCGAGGTTGATAAAATGAGGACCCAGATTGTTGGGGGCAATAGGCTGGCTCTGTAAACTGCTTGGAGAGGGCTGGAAAGCACTGTGAAGTGGTATATAAGTCTAAGTGCTCTTGCATTCTATTCTATTCTATTCTATTCTATTCTATTCTGCTCTGCTCTGCTCTGCTCTGCTCTGCTCTGCTCTGCTCTGCTCTGCTCTGCTCTACCCTACCCTACCCTACCCTACCCTACCCTATCCTATCCTATCCTATGCTAGAACCAGTCATCTTCCTCGAGGACGGGGTGTCAAACTGGCAGCCCACAGGCTGAATGCATCATGCACTGGTCAGGCCCACCCCTGGTTTAGCAAAGGGGGGGGGAGTTGCAATAGGTCACATGATGACGCCATGTCATTGCAAATTTGACACGCCTGTTGTAGGAGGTGGCATAAAAAGTAGTATGTAAACTTTAAAAGAGGCAAGAAATGTTAAAAACTGATTTAAAGTTTCAGGGAGCTAACCAACTCCACAGTTGGGTGTGCTCCTGTGCATATCACGAGCAAGGCCACAAAGCTATGTTTTCATACCTTTACGGAAGGCTCTGAGGGAGGGAAGAATGTTCCACAGGCAACTGTGGGCAACAGCCAAGAAGGGTCTCTTCCTACACTACCCCAGTCGGGGTACATAACAGACCTTCCCTCCTGACCGGGCGAGATGGATTGATGTAATGAGATGAAGACGGCTCCACAGCTATCCTGACCCTAGGCCATGCATGGAGCATGTGGCATGTAGGATTCAGCCACATGGTTGGACTGGTGATCAGATGATCAGGTAACCTAATTTCTGCATTGCTTTCTTTTGTTTTTCTCCGCAAATGTTCTTCCAGGGATCATAATTATTTTTTTTAATCACTTCTGGTCATTCTTGTGACTGAACAATCTAAGCTGCCAAGAAAGGCCTGACTGCAAAAAATAACATCCTGAATTAGCTCAACTTCTTTCTATTTAATGCGCGATATGTCATCCAGGGGGGAAAAAAACCTCACCAGCTGTGATTAAAACCAAGCTGAAATCCAGAGAAGCTCATCAAATCTTAATACAAAGTTTAATATGGTTCAATTCATTAGCAGATGAAAAAAACTAAACTAGGGCATAATCCAGATCAAACAGACAAAGGGTAAATTAAGAAAGTGTAGAAATATTAGTCATCTTGGAGGAGGGGGAAAATATACTTAATAAATACATCCCCCCCTTTTTTTTCCAACTACATAAGGCTGCATCCCCATGATCACGTGACCAAAATTCAGACATTTGGCAACTGGCATGTATTTATGGTTTCAGTGTCCCAGGGTCATGTGATCACTTTTTGTGACCTTCAGCCAGTTGGCAACTGGCTCGTATTTATGACGGTTGCTGTGTCCCAGGAGGGGGTCACGTGATCTCCTTTGGTGACCCCTCCTGACAAACAAAGTCCAGATTCACTTAACAACCATGTTCCTAACTTAACAACTGCCATGACTCACTTAACAACTGTGGCAAGAAAGGTAGCAAAATGGGCCAAAACTTACTTAAACCACTCACTTAGCAACACAATTGTCGGGCTCAATGGTGGTCGTATGTCGAGGACTGCCTGGGTGTAGGAAAGCACTGGTTTTCAACCACCACACACTGAAGTGTCTTCACCTCAAAGCTGGCTCCTCTGAGAGAGAAAATGGAATGCAGCTGAAACACAAAGGACAATGACCGTGTCTTCCTGCACTAAATTATACTCCGTGTGATGCATTCCTTGCCTTTGTGCTAAATCTATTACCAAACAAAACTAAATGGCTTCCTTCCAAATCCACTGGAGAAACAACCCCCCCCCCTTTTTTTGCTGCCACAAGGGGCAGAGAAGCAAAGAACCACTTCTGCCCGAGTCCATAAATTCTCAACATTAACAAAAAGTTTCCATATTCAGCCCTAAAGTCAGTAAGCAGAAAAGCAAAACATTCTAATGGGTACAGCCGATTATATATTTAGCAATAAATTTAAAAAGTTAAACCGTAAGGAAGGCCAGTGGGGAGTCAAGGAGCAGTTCCGAACATGGATTTCATTAGGACTTTCACCCGCTTTAATATATAGCTCTAAAACGGTTTGAATCATGAAAATTAGGCCCTATAATTTCTTTTGAAGGCCTGCACAGGACAGCTTTCATTTTAACCCATCTAACCAGAAATCCATCACTTAAATAGTAGCATTTAATAAGCCAAGATCCGCCTAGCTCCATCTCAGGCTGCTAAAAGCTACTGACATTGGGTCACCTACCAAGCTGAGTTTGTGTAATACATCTGCTGAAGAATTACTTTTGTATTAAGAGGATGGAAAACCACACAGCCACCCAAGATGCTTGACCGCATGCAGGCATTGCGAACATCTGCCTTCCTTTACAGATCAACCTAAATAATTATTATTCCTTTATTTAACGCAGAAACATGCTAAGTCAGCCCCTTCAGGCTGCCTTCTTTACAAAAAAAAAAAGGCAGTCGCAGATTTTGAGCAAAGCAAAATTCTGCACAACCCAGAATTAAATTCAGAATCACCAGCGAGGTTTCCATTCATACTGCTATTTGGAAGGGCTACTTCCAGGAGCGTCCCTGTTAGCCAAGTTCAGACAAACTCTACAACCTCGCTTGCCCAATAATGTATTTTGCCATTCAGCTGAATAGTCGGAACATCAGGGTAGCAAAAACTGCTTTGAACAGAATTTATTTTTTTAAGCTATCCTTTCAATTCAAATAATTTTAATCCGGTAACAGAACAAGATGAAACCCAGTTTGATCTAGTGGTTAAGGTACCAGGCTAGAAAACAGGAGACCATGAGCTCAAGTCTCACCTTAGCCATGCAAACTGACTGGGTTACTTTGGGCCAATCACCAGGAGATGGTGAGTTCTAGTGCTGCCTTAGGCATGAAAGCTGGTTGGCTGACTTTGGGCCAATCATCAGAATACGGTGAGTTCTAGTCCCACCTTAGGCATGAAAGCCAACCAGATGACTTTGTGCCAGTCACTTTCTCTCAGCCCAACCCTGCTCAGCGGGTTGTTATTGTGAGAAAAACAGGAAGAGGAAGGTATGTTGGATATGTGGATAAAGTTGGGATACAAATAAACAAAACAAAATAATAAAAGATTGATCACGTAGCTGCTAACCTCATTTACAGAAATTTAATAAGGAAAGTCAGGCAACATCCTCATCCAAACAAATGTCTCGCAATTTTACCCTACTTTTCTTGTTTTCCCTGTTCAAGGAAGGAAAAATAAAAAAGGCAACAACTTTTAACCATGAGGACTTCTGCTCTAATGAACTCAGTAAGTTTGCATAGGGGACCCGACATTTTCTAGTATCATCTACAATACAGATTTCTGAGACTGGTGTACAAAGTTTCTACAGAAACCCCCAAGTCTCAAGAGGCTTTCTCTTTCACTTCACTTCTAAGCAAAAACAAGCATGCATGTACACTACATACAAACATATATAATTGGTATAAATTACAGGTGTCCAATCTTGCAGCTTGCCTGGGCTGCAATGAGTGAAGAGGAATTGTCTTGGGCTGCATATAAAATATATAATATAGTTACTGTATGAAAACTACATAATAATGTTAGAAGTTTATGATCTTGTGGGGGCTGCATTACAGGTAGTCCTCGACTTATGACTGCAATTGAGCCCAAAATTTCTGTTGCTAAGCGAAACAGTTGTTAAGTGAGTTTTGCCCCATTTTACGACCTTTCTTGCTACAGCTGTTAAGTGAATCACTGCAGCTCTTAAGTTAGTAACATGGTTGTTAAGTGAATCTGGCTTCCCCGCTGGCTTTGCTTGTCAGAAGGTGGTAAAAGGGGATCACATTGTTGAAGTTAAAACCTACCCCTCTCCTAGGAAAATGCAATATTAGGGTATATTAAAAAGGCAGAATATTTCCCCTAAAAGAGAAATAGAAACTCAGAGAGGCAGAAACTCAGCCCTCCCTACCTTTGTTAATGGACTATTAAGGCCTGGGCCAGTCTATTCTACATAACAAAGATCTACCTCCTTCAGGCAGAGCCATTTCATTGCCCTTCATTGCATCACCCACCAAGTTTCAACCAAACCTAGCACACAGACAACCTACAAAGCTAGTTATGACCTCTGACAGCAACCAATCAGGATACTCTTCCTATGCCCCAGGAAGTTCAAAGCCAGAGAGGGTACAAACCCAGGGACTCTCAGCATCTCTTCCCTTTTCTGCCCAGGAACCCATCTTGTTCATCAATAAACCATCTTTCCAAGAGGCCTCCGTGTTTCTAATGTCTTTTTCCCCACTTGGAACTGAACTCCAGAATAATATTTCTTCCAACAATGTGATCCCAGGTCACTGAAACCGTCATAAATATGAACCAGTTGCCAAACATCCAAATTTTGATCCTGTGAACATGAGGATGCTACAATGGTTGTAAGTATGAAAAATAGTCGTAAGTCGCTTTGATCAGTCACTAAACGCACAACTGTGTAACAACCTCTTTCCCAAAGCAAATCCCAAATAATCTTCCCTAGCAGAGCTGCTTTATGCTTTAAAAAATGCAACACAATGAAGAGAAATGGCTATCAGAAGAATATGTTTCTCTAGAGACATGGCTGACAAACGACTAAGCTATGATGTTGAAACGACCACTGGGTTAAATGTTTTTTTTTTTTTTCACACCTGGGAATGGGCTGCTTGTCTCAGGTATCATCTCTTTGGGGAACACGCCAAGTCTGCCCACTGGCCAACCATCCTCCTAACAGCTTCCCAGCAAAAGGCTGTTTCAGCACCACTGATGGCTATCAGTGTCTTCCTTACAAGCCCCCTTTTCATTCTCCTCCTGAACCAGGTTCATGTTATCCGAGACTTCACATTACAAGCTTCGCTTTCATCTGATTCCAGATCCTGCTGCACAATGCTTCAGGTTACTTTTCATCAAAGATTTTATTTTCCATCCAGCAACGTGCAGAGAAACAAAAATATTTTATGTTAAAAAAAATAAGAATAAGTTGTGCAGCAACTGAATTCAATGGAATTATGTCTGTGTAAGCCTCCGTGAGTCGCCATGTCCAAGTAGGCGGCAATATAAATTTTCTAAAATAAAATAAATAAAATATCTGTACAAGTAGTACTCAACTTACAACAGTTCATTGAGTGACCGTTCGAAGTTATAACGGCATAAAAAATGACTTATGGCCATTTTTCACACTTATGACCATTGCAGCATCCCCATGGTCACATGATTTGCATTCGGATGCTTGACAACTGGTTCATACTTATGACTGTTGCAGTGTCCTAGGGTCACGCGATCCCCTTTTGCGACCTTCTGACAAGCAAAGTCAATGGGGAAGCCAGGTTTACTTAACAACTGTGTGATTAATTTCACACCTGCAGTGATTCACTTAATAAATAAGACCAGAAATATCATAAAGTGGAGCAAAACTCACTTAACAAATGTCTCAGTTAGCAACATCAAAGCTTGGCTCAATTGTGGTCATAAGTTGAGGAGTACCTCTATTATCAGGTAAGAACCTAAGAGAGCCCTCCGAGATTAAGCCAGAGATTCAAAGCATTCTTTTTCCTTCTTCAGCCCCAGAAATTATTTAAATATTTAGTATCATCTGTATGCTGAAAGTCTATTAAGAGAAGCTGAGTTGGAAGAAGGAGAGCGTAATTTTAAAACATAGGAAAAAGAAATATCAATAACCTGCGCTAGGAAGACAAGGCTACTCTGAGAGCTGAAAATATAAAGAATCTAGTAACAGGGATTTAGCAAATCAAGGACTACAGGTAGTCTTCGATTTATAACCATCCATTTAGTGGCGGTTCAAAATTATAACTGTATTGAAAAAAGTGACATCACCACCTTTCACACATACAACCACTACAGCATCCCTGTGCTCACATGATCAAAATTTGGGTGCTTGGCAACTGATTCATATATAAGACCACTGCAGTGTCCTGGGATCATGTAGTTTCCTTTTGCAACCTTCTGATAAGCAGAGTCAGTAGGGAAGCCAGATTCACTTAACAACCATGTTACTAATAACTGCAGTGATTCACTTAACAACTGTGGTCAGAAAGGTAATAAAAGGAAGCAAAATTCAGTACAGCATACAGCAGTGCCCCAACATGTATGGCTTTGCCGACTGGCGCAGGTCTGTGTAGTACTCACTTACTACCCTGACCTTATAGCACTTGCCTGGTGATCAAATTATACTAAATTAGGATGTTATATTTCACCATTTGCTTTCTACAGTCCAACTAGAATATTGTTTGCTTACTTCCTTATATAATGTATTGTTGGTTGAAATGTTGGTTGTTTGGACCGAGACTGATGATGGGAAAAAACTAACAACTTTCATACCATAAATGAGGCTACAGGTGCAACCAACAGCAGCTCCCACCATTGTTTTCCCCCCTTCCAAGTCAGATAAATATCCTGTTCACCAGGGGTGTCAAATTTGCAGCCTGTGGGCCAGATGCGTCACACGCTCCCCACGCCCACCCCCGGTTTAGTGAAAAGGGAAAGTTGCGATACATCACATGACAACAATGTGACATTGCGAGTTTGACGGCCGTGCTGTTCACCAAAATTCCACAAGTGAATTGGGCAGAGACAGGCATAGGTAGTAATGGGTTTTCTTACATTCAGAGGATTCAGTTGCCCTATGAAATTGAAAAGAAGAACCTTGCTCTCAAACTAATTTAGCAATTGTATGAACAATCAAGTTCCTTCTTGGATCCAGGAAGCAGAAAGAAAGAAAGGAAAATGGATATACAAGATTTTATACTTACTGATCTGTGGGGATGGCAGAACCCGGGCTGCTCGGACAGGTCCATGTCGGATAGAGTAAAGTTCTTGAGCTTCACCACTAATCTGCTCAACAAAGAGATACAGGCCTTAGATAAGACAATGCTTTTACTCACGTTTATGGAAAAGGCATTTTAATTATTTGCAAACTTTTAGAATCACTTATTCTGAATGAAAAGAAATTCTTGCATTGACAATGAACAGATCTGTACAAAGAAAAGAAAAAGTTTCTAATATTGGTCTGATCCAAAGCTCTTTTAGATTCTAGGAAGACAGAGGTCCAAAATCTTTGTCTCAGCATCCAGACATTATTTACAAGGACCAATCAATCAGAATAGAGCTGGAAGGGACCGTGGAGGTCTTCTAACCCAACCTCCTGCTCAAGCAAGAGACCCTATACCATTTTAGATAGGTGCCTGTCCAGCCTTTTCTTAAAACCCTCCAGTGATGAAAACACCTACAACTTCTGGTGGCAAGCTGTTCCACTGATTAATTGTCCTCCCTGTTAGGAAGTTCCTGCTTCATTCCAGGTTGCTTCTCTCCTTGATTAGTTTCCATCCATTGTTTCTTGTCCTGCCTTCTGGTGCTTTGGAGAATAAGTTGACCTCCTTGTCTTTGTGGCAGCCCTTCAAATACTGGAAGACTGTTATCCTGTCCCCCACTCGCCCTTCTTTTCTCTAGACTAGCCAAACCCAAATCTTGCAGCCATTCTTCATATGTTTTAGTCTCCAGGCCTTTAATCATCTTAGTTGCTCTTCTTTTAGTTTTCTTTTCTTTGACACAGTGTTTATTACTAACCACATGGCACAAAAGTTGAAACTCCATGTAAGATGTCCTTGGGGGAAGAGGGAGATGTAAAAAGTAATATGGTAAATTCTTTAAAAATGACCTGCTTGTGGACATTCCAAAATCTATTTGGTGACTTTGGGGTACAGGATAATAGTTTAAAAGGGGCCATGGGAGTGATCCAGTACATTTTTTTATTTATTTACATGAGAGTATCCTGATTTTAGCCTGTGTTCAATTGTGGTTCAATGAAATGAATTTCTTTTACTGCTTAGAAGGGGCTCCTAATCAACGTTGTGTGCAATTCAGGTTCCTAAAAGTCAGGTAGATGGATTTTTCCAACATTGAACAGTGATCACCTCTGCTATTTTCATTCTCGATAAACCCTTAGTTCCTCATAAAGCGAGTAACACATTTTTGATACAGGGAATCCTCGACTTATGACCACGGTTGGGACCAGAATTTCCACTGCTAAGCAAGGCAGTTGTAAAATGAATTGTGCTCAATTTTATGATCTTGTTTTTGCCACCGTTGTTAAGCAAAACTAGCTTCCTCCATGGACTTTGCTTGTCAGAACCTGGCTGGGATTAGACCACTTGTGGCGATGTTACGATTCTAGGCTGATTCCTCTCTTGTCTCCACCCCCAGGCTCTGCCTGCCCTTCTCCTACACTGTTCGAAGCGGTATCCCAGACCTCCAAAACAGTTCCTGACTGCAAGAGGTGCCTCTCAGGAGCTGCTGATTGCCCGTTAGGGGTGACTGAGAGATTATTTACTGTCGAAAGTGTATTAAGTCACCCACTTTCCAAGGAAAGATAATACGAGTTGGTAGGAGAGGAGCGCCTAAGCGCTTTTTCATCTAAGTCAACTGTGTACTCAGCCTCTCCTGAAAGACTATAAAGGGGTCAAAGAAAAACAAAAACATTCTACTGTGGTGACAGGAACCCTGCAGTTATGATCTGCCAAGTTTATGGAATGTTGCTTTAACAGAAGCTATTAAACCCAGCTCCATAAGGGATCAGGACAAACACCGGCTCACCACCAAGTTCATGCTCTTCATTGTCTAATCTACTGAGACTGAAGGTATAGAAAATAAATAAGATCCGCGTATACTTTTCATCCGGGAAAGCAAATACAATTTCATTGACATAATTGAGAGTTGGGGGGGGGGAGGATGGATCTCATGACTAGAACAGAGCTGTAATTCATTCCAAGAAACATAAGCAACTGGAAGGGATGAAGTTTTGCAAGCGTATCAACAGTCCCCGAGCGTGATCAAAAAATCCAAATCAACCATTTTGAAGGCCGTGCAAAGGGCACTGAGATTAAAACAAATGGAAGAACAAATGGGGGTAGTACAACTAGTCCTCAATTTACAACGGTTCGTTTAGTGAGCGTTCAAAGTTACAACAGCACTGAAAAAATGTGACTTATGACCACTGTTGTAAATGGCCTCCCAGTCCTGCAAAACAATTCCACCTTTTTCTAGATTACCAAGAGGGAGATTGTGGTCTACTTTATCGAATGCCTTGCTGAAGTCTAAGTATACTGTGTTCACAGCATTTCACTGCTCGACTAATTTAGTCACTTTCTTGTCGCTTTGTCAAAAAATGACGCAAGATTGGTTTGCCATGATCTGTTTTTAACAAACCCTGCGCTGGTTACTAGTTATAAAATTACTTGTTTCTAGATGTTCATAGATCTGGGTTTATTTATTATTTTTTCCAGTATCTTCCCATTAGGCTGATTGGTCTGTATTTTCCCGGGTCTGTTTTTTACACTGATGACTGCCACAGCATCCACATGGTCACACAATTGAAATTCAGACGCTTGGAAGCTGACTCATATTTATGACTGTTACAGGGTCCTGGGTCAAGTGATTCCCTTTGGTGATCTTCTAACAAGCGACATTAATGGGGAAGTCAGATTCACTTAATAACCGGATGGCTAATTTAAACAACTGCAATGATTCACTTAACACCTGTGGCAAGAAAAGTCGTAATTTGGGCAAAATTTGCTTAACAAATGTCTCACTTGGCAACATAAATTTTGAGCTCGATTATGGTCACAACTCAAGGATTACCTGTAGTCATTGGGAGAAAATTGCTAATCAAAGGTGTAGGTGTTGCCTTCCAAAACCAAATCACAGGTAATCCTTGACTTGCAACTATTAGTTTAGTGACCATTCGAAGTTACAACAGCACTGAAAATGTGACCTAACCCCGGTTTTCGGACTTAACAAACTTTGTAGCATCCACATGGTCACACAATTAAAATTCGGGCACTTGGCAATTAGCATATATTTACAATAGTCGCAACAGCCTTGGGGTCATGTGATCACCACTTGGGACCTTCTCAGCCAGCTTCTGACAAGCAAAGTCAATGGAGGAAAGCCGGATTCCTTTAAAGACCACACAATTAAATTTGCTTAACATCCGCAGTGACTTCCTTAACAAGCGTGGCAAAAAAAAGGTCATAAAATCGGGTGCAAGTAACTTAAACAAACTGCTTTGCTTAGTAACACAAATTCTGCTCTCAGTTATGGTCGTAAGTCAAGGAGTACCAGGATAGCTCTGAAGAAGAACGATGGGGGCCTTTAAGTCCCCCAACATCTGTTGGAAGGCCAAGCAGAGTCCTTCCAGGAAGTTCTTGATGTGCGTTGCTAATCATTCAGTCTCTTGGCAGTAGCTGATCAACTACCCTTGAATGGATATGAATCAATACAGATGATGTGGAAACTGTCAAACTGTGAAACTGATGTGAAACTGTTCAGCGTGCATTTCATGGGTGTTCAAAAGAGGAAGGAGGAAAAGCAAATTGACCCCACACCACCAAGCCTTACAACTGGGGCCAGAAAGGTCATAAAATGGGGCAGAATTAATAACTCTCTTGCCTGGCAATGGAAATTCTGGCCTCATTTGTGGTCATAAGTCGAGGACTACCTGTATCTTAAAAGCATTAACTGAGAATCAAGACTGCTGGCTTGGCATCTTTTGCGAGACGTGTTTAAGTTACTTGCTAGAGGCCAGCCTGTTCAGAAGCATAAGAAACCTTACACCTGTAGGACGAGAGCCCCATCCCAAATGTGTGAAGCGGGGGGGGGGGGGGGGAAGCATGTGCAAAACTGGAGGGGGGGTGCCTTTTGTCTCCTTGACATCTGGAACCAGACTTTTTAGGATGGCAGAAAAAAAGACTTCAAGGATAAATTCGAATCCTTGTCTTAATTCCTGATGACAGGCTTTGTTGTCTGGGAGTGTACTAGTTTGAATCTTTCACAAACAAAAACAAAAGGAATACTATTTCTTACTGTGCAAACAAATATTTTCCAACCATGGAAAATAGCTTTCATATGGGGAGGGTGATGGTGGAAGAAATGGAAAGGATTAACCAAAAGAAAAAGAAAAGAAAAAGAAAAACTTTGTACCCAATCCTGAGAGAAATAGCAAAATCAAAACTGGGGCATCCTCAAGAGCAGTAAATTGCCAGATGTTTGATATTTCTACCGCAACAGGATGGGTTGCTGGAAGAGCTGATGTGTGAGGCACATGTCCTCCTTCTCAAAAGTGACAGGAACGTCAAATTATTAATAAAAAGAGCAGGCCTGCTGTAAGACTTTAGATGTATCACCAAAGTGCAGCTTCTGCACACGAGGAAACAGCGTTGTAATTAAACACAACGGGAAAACGTGTATCTCGGGAGATCCACATTTCCTGGAGGACCCAAGTCAACCCAAGGCAAGTAAACATCAAGGCAACTCTTATTTATTTAACCCATTTTGGAACCCGTCCATTCCTTCACAGAGGGTCTCTAGGCAGAGGGGGAGGGACACGACATCCCCTCTCTCCAGACTATAACACAGTCCTTTCAACGGTTCCAAGAAGGCTCCACATCTATTTGCACCACTCAGGTGACCCTGAGGACACAGATAACCTCCAAAGGCCTCAACGATTCTATAAAAGGATGCAAATGACCAACTGTCTGCAAGGAACATAAATGCTTCCATTCCCCATCATCCAGTCAGAGCTGAAGAAGCTTCTTAGATGAGAAGCAAAATGTCGTCAAACAAAAACCAGAAAGTCCAGTTTGCCTCTTTGAGTCAAAAAAGCCAATGCAATCCTAGGCGGCATTAATAGAGGAATAGAATCAAGATCGGGGAAGTTCTAGTACCACTTTACAAAGCCTTAGGAAAACCACACTTGGAATACTGCATCCAATTCTGGTCACCACCAAAAAAAAAAAAAAATGATAAAACTTAGAAACAGTGCAGAGAAGAGCAACAAAGATGATTAGAAGACTGGAGGCTAAAACATATAAAGAACGGTTGCAGGAATTGGCTATGTCTAGTCTAATGAAAAGAAGGATTCGGGGTGACATCATTGCAGCTTCCAATATTCGAGGAGCTCCTATAAAGACAAGGGGGTCAAACTATTTTCCAAAACACCAAAAGGCAAGACGAGAAACAAGGAGTCCAAACGAACCAAGGAGAGAAGCAATCTAGAACCAACAAGAAATTTCCTCATGGTGAGAGCCAATGGAACAGCTTGCCTTCAGAAGCTGCGAGTGCTCCATCATTGGAGGCTCTCAGAAAGAGACTGGACAATCATTTATGTGAAATGATATAGAGAGACTCCTGCTCGAGCAGAGGGTTGGACTAGAAGACCTCCAAGACCCATTCCAATTCTATTATTCTATGTTCTATTCTCACCTCTCAGGCGGGGGGGGGGGAGAATGGTGCAGAGAGCATGGACAACAACAGAGAACGTTCTCTTCCTAGATCCTGTCAGTCAGAATCTTTTAGGGGCCCATAACATACCTTCCCTGCCACTGACCCACTTCTCCTTCCATGCACCCACTTCTTTATCTATCGTCTAGCAAGCTGACTTAAATAAGGAAACAAAAATGATTGCTACTAAAACTTGGACTTGACTGTTTGTAGGTAAAGTTTTGAAGTAAGGTCCGCATGCGAAGCCCCTTGTGAATAAGGTCAAGTGCTAGAGAGTCGGGGCTCAGCATAACCTAACTGGGATTTTATGCTGCAAAAGACAGGCAGGGGAAAAAATGTTTTAATTTAAAAAAAAAAAATCACTGCTGAGATTATTCCGGCAGGCAAGTTTTCAAAGGCTCCTCTGATCAATGGTTGGCGTCTCTGCGGAGTCTTAGAGCCTGACAACCCTCATAATCCCATCTAACAAATGGTTTTTGTTTGTCTTTGTATGTGCAGTTGGTGAAAATGAAAGGCAGCTCCAGATTTCAGTATCTTTTATTTCCTGATGTAAAACAGTGGCGAGAGGCATTTCTTTAACAAACTTTCTCCAAAAAGAAAGCAGGCTCCGTTCTAACGGCTTGGGTGCAGGTGAACTCCCCCTGTATCTTAGCTCGAATTCTAGTCCCACTTGCTACTCAACAACTTCTCTAATTCCCCGATGTTGTGACCATCATAATTGTGATGCCTGGTTGCTAAGCCGCATTTTTTCAGCATCGTCATAAATTCGAATGATTGTTAAAAGGAATGGTTGTAAGTCCAGGCCGCCCTGTCTGTTTTCCCCACCTCATTTGTGTGTAAATCTGTGTTTTAAGGCTACAAGACTGCCGCCGAAGGATCTTTGAGTTAAAAAAAGGAATGTTTCATCACACATTTCAAAATACAGGTAGTCCTCAAGTTATGACCACAACTGAGCCCAACATTTATGCCACTGAGTGAAACATTTGTGAAGTGAGTTCGCCCCATTTTACGACTTTTCCTGCCACAGTTGTTAAGTGAATCATTGCATGTGTTAAGTTAGTAACACGGTTGTTAAGTGAATCTGGTCTTCCCCATCGTCATTGCTCTTCAGAAGGGAGCAAAAGGGGAATCACATGACTCCAGGACACGGCAACGGTCATAAATAGGAACTAAGTGCCGAGCGTCCGAATTTTGATCCCTTGACCATGGAGATGTTGCAACAGTCATACGTGTGAAAAATGGTCAGGTCCCTGTTTTCTGCATCTGTTGTAACTTTGAATGGTCACTAAATGAACTGCTGTAAGTCGAGGACTACCTGTATATCACGGATTATAAGGAATTTTAACTGCTCTAGTCAACATCTACTCATTGGGAGACAAAATATTTGCTATGTTGTGGGGTATCTATAAGGTTCCAGCGAGAGAAAACTCCTCTTAAGCTCCGCAATATCCATCTATGTGCAGTTTCCATTTTTGGTGCAATAAATAAGATCAAAGAAAGATAAAACTCTGCATAGGATCAACAGTGGACAGAATAGATACGGGCAATTTTAAGTTTTGGAGCAGATTCAGCCTTCTCCCACAAACATAGTGTGTATATACAGAGGAAGTCCTCAACTTAGAACAGTTCATTTAGTGACCATTCAAAATTACATCACTGAAAAAAGTCACTTACGACCATTTTTCCCTCTTGTGACCATTGCAGCCTCCCCAAGGTCACATGATCAAAATTTAGATGCTTGTCAACTGACTCATATTTATGACAGTTGCAATGTCCAGGGGTCATGTGATCAGCTTCTGCGACCTTCTGACCAGCAAAGTCAATGGGGAAACCAGATTCATGAGGTTACTAACCTACCAACAGCAGTGATTCGCTTAACAACTGCAGCAAGAAAGGGGCAAAACTCACTTAACCAAATGCAACAGAAATTTTGGGCTCAACGGTGGTCATAAATTGAGTATTACCTATATACCTAAAAAACTGAACTCTAACCTAAAACCCATTACCCCCCCCCCAAAATACCAATAGTCCTTAAACTATCACCATTCATTAAGCAACCAATCTAACTTACAGATAATCATCAACTTACAACAGTTTAATGACCATTCAAAGTTACAACAGCAGTGAAAAATGTGACTTATGGCAATTTTTCACACTTATGACCATTGCTGCATTCCCTATTGGTCACATGATCCAAATTCAGACGCTTGATAACTGGTTCATGTTTATGATGGTTGCAGAGTTCTGGGGTCAAGTGTTCCGCTTCTACAACCTTCCAACAAGCATACTCAATGGGAGAAGCCAGATTCATTTCACAACCATGTTACTAACTTAATAAATGAAATGATTCCCTTAACAACTGTGGCAAGGAAATAGCAATAGCACTTACATTTATATACCTCTTCACAATGCTGTTACAGCTCTCTCTAAGTGGTTTACAGAGTCAGCCTCTTGCTCCCAATAAACTGGGTCCACATTTTACCTGACCTCGGAAGGATGCAAGGCTGAGTCAACTTTGAGCCAGTGAGAATCGAACTGCCAGCAGTGGGCAGCCGGCAAGTCAGAGAAAGTAGCCTACAGGACTGCATTCTAACCACTGCGTCACCAACGCTCTTCTATTTAAGCTTGCATTTTATATATTTTATACTTTAGACTTATATACCGCTTCACAGTGCTTTACAGCCCTCTCTAAGCGGTTTACAGAGTCAGCCTCTTGTCCCCAACAATCTGGCTCCTCATTTTACTGACCTCGGAAGGATGGAAGGGTCTGTCAACCTTGAGCCTGGTGAGATTTGAACTGCCAAAATGCAAGTAGAAGTAGCCTGCAGTGCTGCACTCTAACCACTGTGCCACCATGGCTTATCACCATGTAATTCACTTAACTGCAGGGATTTTGCTTAACAAAGGTTGTAATATTGGCTGTGACTCAAAGAACAACAGCCTTATTTAGCAACAGAAATTTCTGGTCCCAATTGTGATACTAAATCGAAGACTACCTATGCAGATAGTCCTCAACTTACAACCATAATTGAGCCCAAAATTTACTATGCTATAAGTGACAAGTTTGTTCAGTAGGTTTTTGCCCCATTTTACGATTTTTCTTGCCACATTTGTTAAGCAAATCACTGCAGTTGTTAAACTAATAACATGGTCTGGCTTTCCCATTGTTTCTGTTTGTGAGAAGGTTGCAAAAGGGGATCACCAGGACACTGCAACCGTCAAAAATATGAACCAGTTGTCAAGCATCCAAATGTAAATTACTTGACTGTGGGAATGCTGCCACACTCCTAAGTGTGAACAATGGTTATAAGTAACTTTTTTCAGTGCCGTTGTAACTTCGAACAGTCACCAAGTTGTAAGTCAAGGACTACCTGCACACAAAAGGAAGCCCTGTCTTGCTTCCCTTTCCCTCCCTCCCTCCCTCCCTTTTTGACCCATGCTGAAGTCTTGGGTCTTACAGCAGAATCGATGAGCCTGTATATGCTCAGAGAGCTAACAGAGGCAAAACAAACTTGTGGAATATCCTGATGCAGCATCCGTCACCAGAAGCTTTTAAAGGAGAATTGGGCACATTAGTAGAGAACCTCTCTATTGACACACATTAACTGTTATGGATTATGACAGCATGGAGAAGACTGAGTTCTGTGCTCTGGGTCAAAATCCAGTTATGTCCATAGCTACTGAAGCTGAATCCAGACTGACAAAATGGGTGCTGCTGCTCTTTAAGGTCTCCCTCCTTTAAATCAGATTAAGACGCAAGGCAAAATTCAGACTAGATCTAACAAATACAGTTAGTCCTCACCGCAATTACAATTGAGTTCTCCTGCACTGAACACTAAGTCCTTGTGTGTCCAGTCACACTTGGCCAATAAAGAATTCTGTTCTATTCTATTCTATTCTATTCTATTCTATTCTATTCTATTCTATTCTATTATTTCCATTCCATTCCATTTCATTCTTACAACTACAATGGAGCCTAAAATTTCTGTTGCTAAGCAAGACAGTGGTTAAGTGAGTTTTGCTCCAGTTTACGACCTTTCTTGCCACCATTGTTTAATGAATCATTGAGGTTGTTAAGTTAGTACCGTGGTTGTAGAACAAATCTGGCTTCCCCACTGACTTGCTTCGTCGCAAAAAGGGATCACGTAACCTCGGGACACTGCCACAGTCATAAATATGAGCCAGGCTGAATTCTGTTTATTTGACTGTGGGGATGCTGCAGAGGTCGTAAGTGTGAAAAATGGTCATAAGTCATTTTTGGGGGGTGGCATTGTAACTTCAAACGGCCACTGCACAAATGGTTGTAAGTTGACACATATACCATTCACTCTACTGCTATCTACTATAATATTCTATACTTTGCTGGGAAAACTTATCATAACATTTCAAGTGGCGCTTAAAAAGAAGGTAAGGAATCTATTGGCCCTGTACAAATTGTGGAATTACACCTCGCACAATTTAACTATTCACAATGCTGCCTAGCACTGACTTGTGTTAGGATATAACAACTTAAGGACAGCCACAGGTTCTGAAATCTGCACTAGAGTGAACACTACTTGCAAAACATGTGTTGGCTAAGTGCTTATAGTTCAAGAAATGATTGACTTTCAATCAGTCAGAATAGAGCTGGAAGGGTCCTTGAAGCTCTTCTAGTCCAACCCGCTGCTCAGGCAGGAGACCCTAAGCTATCCCATTTCAAACAGGTGGTTGTCCATGTCGTATCTCTGCCCCTCTCTCCAGTCTACATCACAGTCCTTTCAGCAGTTCCAAGAAGGCTCCACATCTATTTGCACTACTCAGGTGACCCTGAGGACACAGAGAAACCTCCAAGTGGCCTCAATGAGACTCTAAGCAGGGGTGTCGAACTCATGGCGTCATGGCGGTGTCACGTTGACATATCGGGACTTTTTTCCCCTTTGCTAAACTGGGCGGGGGCAGAGGCCAGCACGTGACACATCCACGGGCTGCAAGTTTGACAGTCCTGCTCTAAAGGATGCAAATGACCAGCTATCTGCAAGGAATATAAATCCTTCCATTCCCCACTATCCAGTCAGAGCTGAAGAAGCTTCTTAGATGAGAAGCGAAATGTCTTCGAAGAAAAACCAGAAAGTCCAGTTGCCTTTTGAAAAAGCACCTTTAGAACAATCATAAGTCACTTTTTTTTCAGTGCCATTGTAACTTCGAACAGTATTAAACGAATGGTTGTAAGTTGAGGGCTACCTGTAGTTAGCTTTTTTTGGTTACCTATTATTAGTTAGTCACCTATTAGTTAGTTACATAGTCTATTATTACCTAGTACCGTGGAATGGTTTTAATCAGCTAATATGAGTCTTTTTTTTCATGTTAAATACAGGTAGTCCTCAATTTACAACAGTTCATTTAGTGATTGTTCAAAGTAACAACGGCACTAAAAAAGATGACTTGTGAATGGTTGTTCATACTCACAACCCAGGGTCACGTGATCAAAATTCAGACACCTGGAAAGTGACTCATATTTATGACTGTTGTAGGGATCAGGGGTCACGTGATCCCCTTTTGTGACCTTCTGATAAGCAGAATCAATGGGGAAGCCAGATTCACTTAACAACCACATTCCTAACTTAACAACTGTGATGATTCAAATTAGCATCCGTGATAAGAAAGGTCATAATATGGCGCAAAATTCATTCAACAACTGTCTCCCTGAGCAACAATTGTGGTTGTAGGCTGATGATTACCTGTATAATGTTTTTATATTATATAACTATACAATCAAGCCTTTAATTTAGCCCCACCGTTCAATGACCTGCATTGCACAAGGCAAAAGTAATGAGTAAACATTTCTCACACATCAGAAATGACCATTTTAATCAGGCTTTGACTCCATATGCTTTCTTATGACATAGCTCTCCACGTATGAGGAGGAGGAGGAGGAAAGAAGAAAGAGAGGGAGGGGGGGGAAAACCAAGCAAAACGTAATTATAGCAAAAATCCCACATTTCCAACTCATAAATCATACCCTTTACGGTTTGTCTGATTTCACTGCACAAACACACAATTTCATTTCTTGTTTAAAGAGGGCTTTTAACCTTCCCACCCACACTTTCCTTTCAAAAGAAAAAAAGGAGCTTCTCTTCGTGTTTTATAGATTAACACGAGGCACTTCCAAAAGAAAAAAAAAACCACAAAAAAAACTCACTGTTCCTCTGCCCCAACCGTTAACAGATCCCTTTGAAGGCCATCTAAATGGGATACTCCATTTGCAAGTAACACTTTGGTAGTCAAAAGATCTGACTCAGAAGGGATTTAATGCGAAACCACTCAGACTGGAAAGAGAGACACCATCAGAAACGAAGTGTTTCCAAGGCCTGTGTAACACCATTACGGAGGGTGTCGGCTTAGGAACTGTCATAAACACTTCATAATCACTCAGACACAAACTGGGGTTGCCTGGAGCACATTCGTTTTATTAAGTGCTGAATAGGTGTCCAGCTGAATAGAAAGCCAAAGTACAACACTACAGATAAAAGTGAAGTTCAGCCGTGGGACTTTACACATGATACAGGGAGGGTTGCAGCTTGGCAGCTTTCCCCAAAGGGGAAAATAAAATAAAATATTGCTAAATATAGAAATGTTAAGGACGGAGGTAGCACAAGGCGGTTAAAGAGCACAATTACACAAGGGCGTGCCTTAAATCTTATCTTTTGGGAAGAGGAGCAGACTTTGTTGGTGGACATTCAATTTTTTTTTTTTTGTCCCTAGGGATAAATTGAAACTGTTTGGGCTGAAGTGCTTAGAGTCAGAGATAGAGGGATAGAATCAAGATCAGGTGAAGTGTTAATACCACTTTATAAGACCTTGGTAAGGCCACACTTGGAATCTGATATCCAGTTTTGGTCACCAGAATATAAAAAAGATGTTGAGACTCTAGAACAGAGGTGTCAAACTTGATTTCATCAGGATTTTGTTTCACCTTGGGGGGCCGGCGGGGAGGCAGCTTGACGTCACTCAGGTCGGGGGGGCCCTGTGCTGACCTGAGCACTCTGCCAGCAAAAATGGGCCCCCGAGCTGCGTTTTTGGCTGCGACGGCCTCCTGCAACTCTCTGCCAGTGAAAACAAAGCTCAGTAGGGCCGCACGTGAACTCCATTTTTTGCTGGCAGATGCATTGTGGGCTGATCCTTTGCTGTTTCCAGGGTGGCCCCGCGGGCCAGACCTAGGCACCCCGTGGGCCGAATGTGGCCCCTGGGCCTTGGGATTGACAGCCCTGCTCTAGAAAGAGTGCAGGGAAGGGCAACAAAGATGATGAAGGGAATGGTTGCTGGAACTGGGTATATTTAGTTTGATGAAAAGAAGAACCAGGGGTGACATTATAGCAGTGTTTCAATATCTCAGGGGCTGCCCCAAAGAAGAGGGAGTCAAGCTATTCTCCAAAGCACCTGAGGGCAGGACAAGAAGCAGTGGATGGAAACCAACCAAGGAGTAACCTGGAACTAAGAAGACATTTCCTGACAATCAGAACAATTAACCAGTGGAACCACTTGCCTCCAGAAGCTGTGGTTGCTCCATCACTGGAGACTTTTAAAAAGGGATTGGACAGCCATTGGTCTGAAATGGTTTAAGGAAGTGAGGCTAACTTTTTCGGCATTGAGTGCCCAAAGCATAAGCATGCATGTGCATCCCCAAAATGCAATAGGCGCATGTTCTCTGTACATGTGCCCCCTCCCCCCGTACATGCGCAGCAGAGACCCAAGGACCAGCAGGCTGGCGGGAGCTGTGCGTGCATGCACAGTGGAGCTGAGCTGAGGTGACGGCTGACATGCCCACAGAGAGGGCTCTGCGTGCCACCTTTGGCACACATGCCATAGATTGGCCATCACGGCTCTAGGATTTGAGCAGGGGGTTGGACTAGAAGACCTCCAAGGCCCCTTCCAACCTCTGTTATTCTGTTACAGTGCTTATAAAATGACTCGCGCACAAAACAAAACCATCTCTACTTCAATTACTGAGTGCTGTTGCTCAAAGGGGATTCGGAGGCCCATGGAAAGTTTGGTGAAGACACTGCTGAAATTCAATGATTTAAGACAGCGATCCTTAAAATGTACAAAGTTTTCCTCAACTTACAATCATTCGTTTAGCGATTATTCAAAGTTAGAACAGCACTGAAAAAAAGTGAGTAGTCTTGGCACTTACAACCAATGCAGTATCCCCATGATCATGTGATCAAAATTCGGGTTTTTGCCAACCCGGCATGTATCTATGACAGTTGTAGTGACCCACAGTCACATGATCACCATTTGAGACCTTCCCAGCTGGCTTCTGATAAAGTCGATGGTGGAAACTGGATTTGTTTAATAACTGACTCAATAACTACGACAATTAGCTTAACAACCGTGGCAAGAAAATATTGTAAAATCGGGCATGACTCACTTAAGGACCCAAGAAAGTCTTGTTGCCTTTAGAGAAGAACCTTTAGGGCAACCATGACCTGGATAATAGGGAATTTCCACTGGCATTCTCACAATTTACTACATTAGCAGTACACACAGCTGAGGTTCAAAAAACATTTTCCTCTCTGAAGAAAGCAATCAGCTCAAGAGTTTCCCTTAAAATATATAGTCACAACAGAGAATAGGATAGGGCTACCTAGGTCAATTCTCCACTTAATCTACTCTGTGAATGGGAGAAATCCCCAGAATTCTTCACAAGTGGCAAAGGTTCTCCTAAGGGCAGGATTGGCTGGGGAAAGAGGGGGCAGAGGGCACAAGGACCCACTTCCTTTACTTGAGTAACCCTTGATAAGGCAAACTATCCAGCTGTTTTATTTTGTTCCCCTTTAAGAGTTCATGGATGCCCAGAGTTACTGAAAAGAGCCAATCTTGCTCGGTACTTTAGCGACACTTAATGTTCATTTGCAGAAATGACAGCCATGGTGGGAGGAAATATTTTAAAAAGAGGGAAACTCATGGTACCCATATGGAGACTGTCTTACAGGTAATCCTAGAGTTACAACCACAATTGAGCCCCAAATTTATGTTATTGAGACATTTGTTAAGTGAGTTTTGACCCATTTAACAACCTTCCTTGCCACAGTTGTTAAGTGAATTGCTGCAGTTGCAAAGTTAGTAACACGGTTGTTAAGTGAATCTGGCTTCCCCCATTGATTCTGCTTGTCAGAAGGTCTCAAAAGGGGGTCATGTGACTCCAGGATGCTGCAACCATCATAAATAGGAGTTACTTGCCAAGTGTCTGAAGTTTGATCATGTGACCATGGGGTGTTGCAAAGATTGTAACTTTGAAAAATGGTCATAAGTCTCTTTTTTTCAGTGCCATTGTAACTGAACAGTCACTCAATGAACTGTTGTAAATCAAGGACTAAACAGATACAGGTAATCCTCAACTTACAACGATTCATTTAGCTACCATTTGAAATCACAGCAGCGCTGAAAAAAGTGACTCAAAAAAGGTCCTCACACTAACCACCAGTCCTCACGCTGAAAACCGTTGCAGCATCCCCAAAGTCACATGATCAAAATTTGGGCGCTTAGCAACTGGCCTGCGTTTATGATGGTTGCAGCATCCTGGGATCACATGGTCTTCATTTACAACTTTCCCATTTGGTTTCCGACAAGCAAAGTCAATGGGGAAAGCCAGTTTCATTTAACAACCACATGATTCACTTAACAACTGCAGTAATTCATTTAACAACCACCAGAAAAAGGGTTGCAAAATCAGGTGTGACTCACCTAGCAATTGCCTTGCTTAGAAACAGCAATAGTAGAAATAAGTAAAATAAAATAATAAAATCAACTGAAATAAAATAATTTATTTATAAAATAAATAAAGTAATAAAATTAATAATATAAAGTAAAATAGTCAATCTAATCCAGCTCTTTCTGAATGTCAGGGTCTTGTCCCACACAAAATTGCTTTATGCCAGGATAGAAAATTATCAGCATCTGTTACACGAGTAGGATGAGGTTCTGAATCACACTTGAATTGGGGAAATCCGAGGTTATGAATCAGACTTGAACTGGGGAAATTCTCCAAAATTCTCAGACTTAAAAATAAGCCAGGAAAATTATTTTTATACCAGATCCATTTAGATATCTACCACATGCTGTATTAATTGGCAATAGTTCTCCAGGATCCCAAGATGGCAACCTGCCCTCTCCCTTTAAATTCTTGTTACAATTCTTTTAACTAAAGATGTTTATGATCCAAGCTGGGTTTTTTTTGCACAAAATGTATCCTTTTGCCATTCAGAGGAGCAGAAAACATCTCCAGTGCTACGCTTCTTTTATTCATCAGAAAAGACTCAGGAAAAAAAGGTAGCTTTATAACTTTCACATCAGAGGAGAGAGTTTATGCTCCCTCACTGAACCCAAGGTGCTTTTTTTTTTCAAAAGGCAACTAGACTTTCTTTGTTTTTCCTCGAAGATGTTTTGCTTCTTATCCAAGAAGCTTCTTCAGTTCTGGCTGAATGGGTGGTGGAGAATGGAAGGATTATTATATTGCTTGCAGTCATGTGGTCATTAGCGCTCTCTCTGAGTTGTTGAGGTCAGAACTGAACTTCTTGGATGAGAAGCGAAATGTCTTCAAGGAAAACAAAGAAACTCCAACTGCCTTTTGAAAAAGCACTTTTGGGACAACCCTAACCTGGATGACTGAGAGTCTCCAGAGACATTTCCCTCACTCCAACAGTCTTGGAATTGGGTATGTCTTGTCTGATGAAGAGAAGGACCAGGGGTGACATGATAGCAGTGTTCCGGTATCTCAGGGGCTGCCCCAAAGAAGAGGGAGTCAAGCTATTATCCAAAGCACCTGAGGGCAGGACAAGAAGCAATGGGTGGAAATCAATCAAGGAGAGAACCAACCTGGAACTAAGGATAAATTTCCTGACAGTGAGAACAATTAACCAGTGGAATAAATTGCCTCCAGAAGAGTTGTGAATGCTCCAACACTGCAGGTTTTTAAGAAGAGATTGGACAACCATTTGTCTGAAGTGATGTAGGGTCTCCTGCCCAAGGAGGGGGTTAGACTAGAAAACCTCCAAGGTCCCTTCCAACTCTGTTATTCTATTCCAGGGATGTCAAACTCACATCGTCACGGTAGCACCACAGGATGTATTGGGACTTTTTTCCCCTTCACTAAACCAGGCATGAAGGTGGCATCCAGACCACAGGCCGGGAATGGCAGCCTTGTTCTATTCTATTCACAGAAATTCTGCTTACTGTCTACTAACCTTTCCCTTTTCTTCTCAGTTACGAGATACTTACAGGTATGCTCCATATCTGTATCCCATCACTGTAGCCAATCATGAGCAGAAGAGGAGGCTCGTTCCCAGTGCTGTGCATCTCGTGTAGCTCCACATTCCTTAACATATCTAAAAAAAAAAAAAGAAAATCAGAAAAAAGGAATCAAAGACAGAAGCAGCAGATAAGGACAATGCTCCCATAGAGTCCAAAGAGTTGCTTTGGATAGCGGGACCGGTGGCGTATAAATAAAACAAACTGAAACAAAATATTCCATTATTTCTACAGAAATTAAGAAAAAAAACAAATAAACCATGTTATTTCATTAACATGCTGAAAAGGCTTTGACCCGCTAACAAAAGCTACGTGAAAACAACAGCAGCCAAGCAACTGGGACATCTCTGTGTTGTGGTGACATTTCAGACGCTGCAGAACAATAATTGCCTTGTGGGATTCCTTGCACTGTTACTGAAGCCATCAAATTAGTTTTTAACAGGACTCTGAGTAGTGCAGAAGGTCAAACTAAAACAGGGGTCTCCAACCTTGGCCCCTGGAAGCCTGGTGGACTTCAACTCCCAGAATTCCACAGCCAGCTTTGCTGGCTGTGGAACTCTGGGAGTTGAAGTCCGCCAGGCTTCCAGGAGCCAAGGTTGGAGACCCCTGAACTAAAAGAACATAAAAAGGTAAAGCCAAGAATGCTTTTTCAAGAGGCATCTGAACTTTCTTGCTTTTTCTGTGAAGACGTTTCGCTTCTGATCCAAGAAGCCTCTTCCCAGTGGATTTTATTTCACTAATCATGGCCTACTGGAGCTCATCTGTTTCAAGGGCCACTGAACCAATGCTGTCCACACACAATTTCCATGATCATGTGGCCAGCATGACATCATAGGGTGCTGCTGTTACCTTCCCACCCAAATGGTACCTATTTATCTATTCACCTTTACATGCTTTCGAACTGCTAGGTTGCAGCACCCCCTATGGTCCTGTGATTAAAATTTAGATGCTTGGCAACTGTCATGTATTTATGAAGGCTGCAGTGTCCCCGGAGTCACATGATCACCAGTTCTAACCTTCCAGCTAGCTTCTGACAAGCAACATCATTGAGGCAAACCAAATTTGTGAACAACCACATGATTCATTTAACAATTGCGGTGATTTACTTAAACATTGTGTCAAAAAGGTCGTAAAATGGAGCACTTAACAACTGCCTTGCTTAGCAAGGGAAATTTTGGGTTGAACTGTGGTCATACGTCAAGGACAAACTGTATAGGCTGTCCAAGCAAGGACGCCTCCCATTTGTTACCATCTGCTTTGGAAAGAAGTGGCTCTTAAAATGCAGACACCACAAAACTGAACAGAAAGTGCAAGGCCATGAATTGGACAGGGAAGCTGGGGCGGCTGGGAGACTTACCATTCAAGTCAGAATTTTCAAATCTGATCCATACAATTTTCTCTTTTTCTTCTGTTGGAGCTGTACTACTATAAGCCTGTAAGAAAAAAGATGAGGCTCAAAAAAAAAACCCACCTTCAGTTGTACTGTTATTCAGTTGTACAGCTATTCTGTGGATATACTACAGAGCCAATTTGGTGTAGTGGTTAAGGTGCTGGCAGAAAAACCAGGAAACTGAGTTCTAGTCCTACCTTAGGCATGAAAACTGGCTAGTTGACTTTGGACCAATCACCAGGAAACTGGGAGTTCTAGTCCAGCCTTAGCCATGAAAGCCAGCTGGGTGACTTTGGACCCACCATCCCTCTCCCTCTCAGCTAAACCCACCTCAAAGGTTTGTCATTGTGGGGAAAATAGGAGGAGGAGGAAGGAGTATTAGGCATGTTTGCTGCCTTAAGTTGTTTATAAAATTAATACAGGCAGGATAAAAATCTAATAAATAAAAAATTGCATCCTGTCTCTAAAAATAGTACATAGTTTCACTCTTCTGGCTGCCTGTATGTAATGCTGTCATTTTCAAATCTTGATACTACATTACATAGCTAATACGGTAGTTTTCCGGTAGCTGCTGGAGGGCATAGTGTATTTTTCCCAAACTACAATACTACACAGTAGTGACACTACTTTTTTCATCTGTCACCCCATTGTGATTACAACCGCATAAATACTATAATCTGAATTTAATTTTTTTTAAAGTATACAACTCATTTGTATAACATGCTAAATGAAAATAAAACCAATCACATTATGACTTATTGTCATATACCCGTGATGATGAACAGGTGGCATGCAGAGCCATTTATGTGGGCACATGAGCCCTAGCCAAACTTACCTGCACTGTGCATGTGTGCGCCTCCCAGATGATTTTTGGCCCATTTGAGGCCGTTTTCGCCCTCCCGGAGGCTCAAAGGAAGCCTCTGCAGCCTTGGGAGAGCGAAAAATGGGCCTTCTGGAAAGAACAGAAGTGCCAAAATGGCCCCGTTTTCAGCCTCCCGAGGCTCTGGAGGTTTCCCTCGAGCCTCGGGAAGGGTGAAAACAGCCTCAAACGGGCCAAAAATCAGTGGGAGACATGCACATGCGCAGTGCAGGTAAAGGGGCAGGGGGCGGGCACATTGCATTGCGGGTGCCAGCATGCACACGCTTTCGTCACACCACAACAAAAAGGTTCGCTATCACTGTCTTATACAAACTATGACCCATTAATTAACATAATTTAACAAGCTCTTTCCTGCATTTTCAATTACTCTTTCTTTGGGAGGACCCATTTCAAGAGGAGGAAAAACTTTAAAACAGAGTGTTGGTTGGGCACTGGGCCACAGCAAAGCCCCATCTGCGGGATGCAGGCAGCCCATGAAATCACACCCCCTCCGGTCCATGGGAAAATCTCTCTCCACGGAACCAGTCCCTGGTGCCCAAAAGGCTGGGGACCACTGGCTTAAAACACTGCAGCAAACCATTTGGTTACACTTGCCTGTGGTACGACATCTTGCAGAAATGTAACAACGCTTTCCATGTAGGACTGCTCCCTGGAACAGAAAGATGAATATCCATTAAAAATCAGCAATGGTTATTATATATACATGGTTATTATATATATTATATATAAATGTCCATGGTGGAATTACAAGTTAAGGGGCATCATGCGTGTCACAGAATGGGACTAAGAAATGAAGGGCATAAGATGAGAAAAAAGACATTGGAAGAAGTTAGGTTTAAAACTGCACTTTTTTCTGAACGCTACAGATCTTTTTCCCCAAAAGTCAATTTTCATACTGTCATTATCAGAATTCACTGGAATGTAACATGAACAACTATGAAAAAAAAATTGTAAAAATATATGTACCTATAAACTGCTGGAAGAATAAAAACTGACTTCAAAAGTTAAGAGAGGGTTTCTAAGACAAATGACAAAAATTGAAATGCTCATATAGAATTAAGACTTGAGATTAATTATGACAGCTCATAGTTGTTACAGCTACTTTGAACTCTGGGTTGCATCAGACAAAGCAATTCCAAAGTAGATACCAAAATTACCCACCACCAAAAACTTCATTCCATCATTCATACAGGCAGTGTATTTAGCAAACTTCAGCAGCAGACATAAATTCAAGTTTCATCTACCATTTGGAATTCTAGATGAACAATATGAATTGCGTCTATAAAGTCATGCTGGCGCAGTGGTTAGAATGCAGTATTGCAGGCTGACTCTGCCCACTGCCAGGAGTTTGATCCTGGCAGGCTCAAGGTTGACTAAGCCTTCCATCCTTCCAAGGTCGGTAAAATGAGGAGCCAGATTGTTGGGGGCAAGAGGCTGATTCTGATTCTTAGAGAGGGCTGTAAAAGCAATGTGAAGCGTAAAGTCTAAGTACGATTGCTAAAGCGGAAGTCTAGGTACTATTGCTATTAACCACTTACGTAACGGCCTGTGGCCGGACTATCACTCCTCCAGTACATCGGCTTGGACGGCGGGGAGATTCAGCAGCCATTACTGTTCTAAATTCCTAGAAGCAAAAACAAGGTATTTTTTAATTATGTCTCACACTTCCTTCCGCTTCCTCACTAACTTCTTCAGTGTTCATCAACAGTACTATTTGAAAAAGAAACTGATATCACAAGATATGTAAACAACAAGTCCGCAGGTCAGAAAAGGCAAGTTGTGATGGATCAATGATATACTGTATTTTACCTTCCACGGCTCAAAACCTTGAATTGAATCTCTAAAGCCCTGCCTGAAAAAAATGCCCAGATCACCTTCCTATGTAGATAGAAGCAATAGAAAAATTAAGTCACTCCTAATTCAGTGGTTACTTCATTCAATCACATTAAACTAAAATCAAACAAGGAAAGCTCATAAAACATAGTTTGGTGTGATATTGAAAATTATCATTAATATCAGTGGGGCTTAAGTTAACTGCTGCCTAGAATAGCCCCACAGTGAGATAGGTGCCAAATAAATTTAACAAATAATAACAGAATAAAAGAACTACCGATTGGAAGGGACCTTGTAAGTCAGGGGTGTCAAACTTGTGGCCCATGATCTGGGTGCGTCACGTGCTCGCCACGCTCACCCCCACTTTAGCAAAGGGGGGCAGTGGTGATACATCATATGATGATGTGAGTTTGACACCCTTGTTGTAGGTCATCAAGTCCAACCCCCTTCTCAAGCAGGAGACACTATCCCAGGTGTGTCAAACTCGTGGCCTGTGGGCTGGATATGTCACATGCTGGCTACACCCACCCCCATTTTAGCAAAGGGGGAAAAAGTCACAATATGTCATGTGACTGATAACACTATTTTGACACCCTTGCCCTACACCATCTCTGATAGATGGCAGTCCCGTCTCTTCTTAAAAGCCTCCAGGGATGAAGCTCCCACAACTTCTGAGGGCAACTTCTGTTCCATTGGTTGGTTGTTCTGTCAGGAAATTTCTCCTTATTTCTAGGTTGAATCTTGCTTAGTAATAGAAATAACCCAACCCACCCCCAATCTATGTAGGGATCCACAGGTCATAACCAGCATCTTTAATTGAATCTGGACAACCAGTACAACCCACAGGGTAGAGTTGTAACATACCCTGGTCAAGGAACACATATATAACACCAAGATATTTTGTATCAGTGGCAACTTATAGGTGCTCTTCAAGAGCAGCCCTTTGTAGTGCTTGCAGTAATCCATAAGGTGTGTGTGACTGAGAGTAGAGTCTCCTATTCCAGGAACAAGTGCAACTGGTGCACAACACGAAATTGCACAACTGGAACCTGCCACGGAGGAAGGAAGAGAACCAGCACAATACTGATGCCCATCTCCAAACTCTGGAGTAGTCAATCCAGAAGGATACCATGGTCAATCGAGCAAGGATGGACTACCCAAATCCCATTCCTGCCAAAGGTGATCCAAAGGACAACCAGTCACTGTGTTTTTTAAAATATGGTTTACAGCCTAGATTTGCTACTTAGAAACCCTATATTCATTTTTTTGAATGTAAAAATGTCTCTACTGTTGTTGCTCAAAAAAGAACATTTGGGGCCAGTGTAATAAGTAGCAAATACCGTATATCAATAAGACCCAGAATGATTTATATAAGATGTATTCTACATTGGCTCAGCTATTCCTTCCTCCTTGCCCTTCTTAAACATATATGCCCTCCAAGAAAAGCAATATAATTGTTTCCTAAGATCAAAAGTTATTCTTTTATTTTCAGTCTTCTAAGAACTGTCATTTATTTTAAACAAGCCCATGAATGAGTTCAAAAGAATCCTTCAGGTGCATAGACATATATGACCAGCTGGGGGCCACAGTATGTTTTGATAACCCAAAAATCTGAAGCTGGCAGAACTGTATCAATCATAACCTCAAATGTGTACAAGTATTCCTTGACATAAGACTTCAACTGAGCCCAACATTTCTGTTGCAAAATGAAACAGTTAAGTGAGTTTTGCCCCATTTTATGAGCTTTCCTGCCACAGTTCTTAAATGAATCACTGCAATTGTTAAATTAGTTAATGGTATTAAGTGAATCTGGCTTCCCCACCAACTTTGCTTAGAAGGTCGCAAAAGGTGATTCTCCTTATTTCTAGGTTGAATTTTGCTTAGCAATGGAAGTAACTTACTCCCATGCTACAAGTGTCATAAATATGAGTCAGTTGCCAAGTGTCTGAATTTTGATCATGTACCATGGGAAAGCTACAATGGTCGTAAGTGTGAAAATGGACACAAGTCACTTTTTTCAGTGCCATTGTAACTGTGAATGGTCACTAAACAAACTGTTGTAAGTCGAGGACTACCTGTACATATATACATGGTTGTCCCCTCCTTTCTACCTCAGTTCCTGCTGTTTTATCTCAAACTCCAAGCAGCTAGGTATTAAAGGAAAAAACAGCTAAGAATTGGTTTCATACAAAGTGAAAAAGGCTTTGTTGTTGTTGTTTTTTGAAGAACCTCTATTTTCAGACACTTCTAGTGTCTCTATTGTCCCAATCCCAAGAGCAGTAGTATATCTCTCTGACTCCCCACCCTATCAAATGCTCTTGTAGATGTTCCCTAAACTATCTTATATTCTTGCTTTTCACTATCGTTTGTTTTTAAATTAATAAGTAACCTCATTGACATTATTAGGGCTTTCCACACCCTACAATTAACATACGCTACAAAAATGTGAGACAGAAGATCTTTCAATCCCATTCTTTCCTAATACTATAACACAGAAGTCCCCAACCTTCAGGGCCCAGATCAGCACCAGGCCACAAAATGCCAGAATGCCAGCACCAGGCAGCGCAAACAAGCAAAGCCCCATCCATGGGATATGTTAGGGATACACACCCTAGCAGAACGTGCAACGGCAGTCTAGCAGGCAGGCAAATGATTTGAGATAAACATTGTTGTAGTTTACACTCAGTAAGGCAGATACACTGTGCCAGTTAAATAGTTTTTTATTCCAGCAAGAGTTATAGCATAGTCAAAACAGTCCATATGTCATAAACTAATTCAGTCCATCCAGGGATTAATCAGTTGCAAAGTCCAGTGTTGAAAATAGAGGTCAGTAAACTTACAAATAATCAGTCCAGCAATATATCTCTTTTGCAGTCAGAGATATGAAGAAAATCAAACCCCTTTTCTTTTCTCAGCAACAGCAGGTAAACACAGGCAGTTATCACCATCAATCCAACATTGTCAGCTATCCAGTACAAGCCAGCAAACAGTGAGCTCTCTTGCTCCCTCTTATGGTGATTTTACAACTGCACCCAAAATACATGTTTTGCAGTTAAAGTGATACATACACTTAAACTCACTAACATAGTTTATATATTATTTTACCCAAACTAAGTTAGGTAACCAATGTTATCCCTAACATGATACAGGCAAACAATGCCCCCACCAGTCTGCCAAAAAACCTCTCTCCACAGAACCGGTCCCTGATGCCCAAAAGATTGGGTGCCGCTACTATAGCAGGATAACTAACAAATCATCTTTTGGATTGACCAACAAAACAAAGGCAAACGGTATCAGCTTCTTATTCTTCTGGCCTGGTATAAATAAAAAATGCAGACACTAAAGTAGTAATTAAAAAGCAATTAAGAGTGCAGCGTGCCAAACCATACTATTGGTTATCAATGGGCAACATCCACCGATGGCTGTGTTCACACAGCACACTGACCCACAAATTAATCATGTGGTTGGTGTATAGTAACAAGCAACTCCAGAAAATTGAGTCAGTTATCCATGGCCAAGTATGTCAACATAGGAACTGTTTGCTCAGTCATAGCTTATGAAATAAATTAGCCAAAGTCACACAACATCAATCAGGCTGCTTGGCAGCATATAACATTCAAATACATTTGGTGCCTCATGGGTATTGCACTAATGGGGAATAGGATAGCATTGAGAATGAATAGTTATTGTGTTATTCATTAATTGGATTAAAGTAAATCAAAATAGTGGCCTTTTAGAGTTTGCAGGACACAGTAGTTTGGTTTGCATGACAGTAGTTTGGTTTGCATGAATCTCAAACTAGTCAACTGGCTTTTACCCAATGTGTCACAGCTTAGTTTACAGTTCAATGTATTTTGCAAACTTCAAAATTGGTACATTTGAATTATCCATGGTTAGGAAAGTTGTGCAAATACACTCTATATTCTATGTCATACTTCTGTTTAAGTTATCACATTTGAATACTCAGTAATGTTATTTGCGATACTATCAAGTGATGTGCAGATGTCATTGCACTCAAGCTAAACATCAATAATATGTCCAAGTATTCTCTTCACTTACTCCTTATTCAAATACATATATTACATAAAATAACCCTTTCAATTAATTCCTGCCTTTATCCTACACGAAAATCAATCCCTCGTGTCATACATTAACCCAAAGCATAATACAAATGGAAAAGAATATTTGTAGCTTGGGGTTGAACTGTAGGGTTTTTATTGCTCTCTGAGCTGGTTTATTTGCCTGAAGATATTTTATTACCCAACTAGGTAACATCAGCAGTGCTAAAAGAGAATGGGATTTGCTCCCATTATCTTATAACACTGATGATATTATCTAGTAATAATGATGTTATCTAGTAATGAAAGATTACTGCAAGAAAAAAGCTCAGAGATCATCAAGAACCCCGCAACCATAGAACTACCTGTTTGATTCTGATATACAGTACATTTAAAATATGCTAGCTACAGCATGATTATCAATCACCCATAGCTGGCTGATTTTGCAATATTATGCTAAATGGTAAATAAATTAATCTCTCAGTCCCTTGTTGTCAACTATATGTGTATTTTCTAATCAGACTCTTCTAACAACCCTAGGTAAATTCTATATACAGGTAGTCCTTGACTTACAATCAATCATATAGTGACCAAAACAGCACTGAAAAAAGTGACTTATGAAAGTTTTTTACATTTACAACATCCCCATAGTCACATGATTAAAATTCAGAAGTTTGGCAACTGGCTCATATTTATGACAGTTGCAGTCTTTCTGAGTCATGTGGTATTTTTTGCAACCTTTTGACAGCTAAAGTCAATGGGGAAGCCAGATTCATTTAACAACTGTATGACTAACTTAACAACTGCAATCCACTTAACAACTGTGGCAAAAAAGATTGTAAAACCAAATTCACTTACCTACCGTGTTACTCACAAAACAAATGTCTTGCTTCGCCACAGAAAATTTTGGTTCAATTGTAGTCGTAAGTCAAGGACTACATGTACACACATACACAAAAATAATAAAAATACCGCAGCATGAAGAAAAACAAAGATTTTTTTCCCCCTAAACTGGAAAGAAAAAAGTGTACTACCCACCCCCTCAATATCTGGCTGTCCAGTTTTGCCCTGTGATATTTTAATAAATTATAAAAAATATAACCAAATAAGAGTTGGAATCAGGCTTGTGAGATGCTACAACTTTTCTATCCTGCTCTACGGAATGGAGAGTTGGTCTCTTACAGAAAGCCATTTGAAAGGACTAGAAGCATTTGAAATGCGGATTCACAGGCGGCAATTACGTATAAGCTGGGTTGACAAAATCAGAAATGAAGAGGTGATAAGCCACCTGGGAAAGCCAAGAAAAATAATCAAAACTATAAAAAAGCAAAAATTAGAATATTTCAGACATGTGATGCGACACCTGGAAAAATATGCCATACTTCATTTAATCCTCCAGGGAAAGATTGAAGGCAAATGAGGTCAAGGCAGAAAAACCTCATGGCTTCAACATCTAAGGGATTGGTTTGGACACAACTCAGCAGCACTTTTTTGTGCGGCTGTTGATCAAAATAGGATTGTCAGCATGATCACCAATATCTGATGATGGATACAGAAGGAGAAGAAGAGGAAGAAGAAAAAGAAGAGGAAGAAGAGGAGGAGGAGGAGGAGGGACGGACCCCGAGGTCTTCTAGTCCAACCCCCTGCTCAAGCAGGAGATTATCAATTATTGTCATTTTTTTTAAAAAAAAATATTGGGGGCTATATACTGATTCTGTAAATCTCTTAGAGAGGGCTGTAAAGCTCTATAAAACAGTATATAAGTCTGCTATTGCTACTAATTTACATTTATTTATTTATTTTAACAACATGTGGAAATACTGAATTCCATTCTTAGAACTGTACAAGATAAGATACAATACAGAACTTTTCAAACACCAAATTTGTTAAATATTTATTTGCCTGAATGTTCCCAGAATTATTCCAGGTACCCCCCAAAAGTACGTTTATTTAAATCAGATTTCCAGCATAAAAGCCTCATTATATAGAATTTCTTTGGGGGGTGGGGGATGTTTCTTTTTAATTGCTATCAGGGGGGGATAATGAAAAGTTGCCTCAGTTCAACCCACTCTCGCTGTTGAAAAAAAAACGGATTGAAATGACCCTGAAGCCAAAAGGAAGGCCCGGGCTCAGGCAGCCCCACAAGCTCATCACGACGGGCTTCGGAGTCAGTCGCCGCCTCTGAGGCTGGCCTACCTCGCAGGGCTGTCGTGAGGAAGGAAAGGGGGCGTGGGAGAAGGAAATATGGGGGGGGCTTTGATATCCCCCCTATTGACAGTTGAAGAGAGGGTGCCTGAAGCGGCACGTGCCCCCCAACTCCCCCCCACACACACAATCAAATTGGCTCCCTCACAAACGCGCGCGACCCTCCCCTCACCTTTCCTGTCAGCCTGGCTTCCCCCTCCCTGACAAGCCACACCCACCGCTCGCGCTTCCCTTAATTGCCCCCCCCCCGCGTCCTCTCCGTCTACCTGCTGCCGTTGAACAAGCCTCGCTTTCTCCCCTCCCTTGGCAATATTTAGGACCCTCTCACCGGCCGCCGCGCTGACAGCCAATGGTCGACCAGGGGAGGCCGGCGCTCTACGGCTTTCGGATCCAATCAGCAGGCAGCAGGGCGGTCGGCAAACCCTCGCCGGGGGTGGTTGTCCCTCTCGCTCTCCACCCGACGTTTCCCTTCTTGCCCAATCGCCGCAACTAAGCTAGGTTGAGAAAGCTGGACGTTTGGGGTGCTTTCGACGCTCCCACCTGGAGAAGGGGTGGGGAGTTGTTTACATCCGGGGCTCAAAGGAGGAGGAGAAGGAGGAGAAGGACGTGTCATGCAGCCGGTGCGGAGAGCGCCAATGAGATTCGGGATTGTCGGATATGCGTAAGCCACACCCACCAGTGACGAACGAGAAGGTTGTTTACTGTTTTCCACTCGGGAAGGGGCAAACTGAGGAGGAGGCGTGTGACGTCAGGCGGCGGCGGACGCAATGACGTAAAGCGCTTTCAGGATATGTAGAGATAGAAAAGTATAGAGGGACAAATCAATGTCTGACAATGTAACCTTTTTTAAAACCAGGATATAGACTTCTGAAAAGGTCTTGATTTTCTTAAAATTAAGGGCTCTTAATTAATCATATTAAGGGCTGTTAATTCACAAAATACCCATTTGGTCTTGCAATTAAGATGCTGAATTAAAGAACCAGTTAGGTCTAATTACAAAGGTGGCCAATTATGGCCACTTTACAACTTGTGGACTTCAACTCTCAGAATTCCTGTCCCAACATGAGAGACAGTAAAGTAAAAGGAAGAATATTGCATTCTGCAATAGTTTTGCACCTGTACAGATAGTTCTTAACTCACAACCACAACTGAGCCCAACATTTCAAAACAGTTGTTAAGTGACTTTCGTCCCATCTTACGATCATTTTTTGCTGCAGTTATTAAGTGAATGACTACATTTATTATCATTCCGATAGAAAGGAAATGGATGCTATGTGGCCTCTTGTAAAGAGTGAATCTTTGTCATAAAGGAAACAAAAGGCTAGTATACACAGGCAGTCCTCGACTTACAACGGTTCATTTGGTGACCGAAGTTATGGCACTGAAAAAAGTGATTTATGACTGTTTTTCACACTTATGACCGTTGCAGCATCCCCACAACCACATGATTTACATTCAGAGGCTTGACAATTGACTCACATTTATGATGGTTACAATGTCCCAGGGTCATCTTTTGTGACATTCTGACAAGCGAAGTTAACAGGGAAGCCAGATTCACTTAACAATCTAACTAATTTGAAAAATTGCAGTGATTCACTTAACAAATGTGGCAAGAAAAGTCATAAAATGGGGCAAAACTCACTTAACAATTTTTTTTTCATTTAGCAACATAAATTCTGGACTCAATTGTGGTCATGTTGATGACTTGCTGCAATTGCTTGTCTGGTCTTTCTATGGATGTCAGATGACTGCATGAGAAGATTTTGGACTGCATCCAAATCGAGTTGGATGTCTAGTACTCCTCAACTTACAAAGTGACCAACTGAAGTTATAGTACTGAAAAAAGTGATTCACAACCAATCTTAACAACTGTGGCAGCATCCCCAAGGTCAGGTAATCAAAATTCAGGTGCTTGGCAACAGGCACGTAATTACCACAGTTGCAACATCCCATAATCATCTGATCTCAGTTTGCAACTTTCCCAGCCAGCTTCTCACAAGCAGTGGGGGAAGTTGAACTTGCTTAATGATTTCATGACTCCTTTAAAAACTGTAGTGATTCGCATAGCAACCATGGCAAAATAAGCTCATCAAATCAGGTGCAACTCTCTTAACGTTCAGCTTGCTTTGCAATGGAAATTTTGGTTGAAATTATAATTAACTGGAGGACAACCTATTATGGAATTGAGCTTAAGAAGGATGGATGGGGATAAAACAAGATTGTCAACAAGGAGCAACAGCACTTAGACTTATATACTGCTTCACAGTGATTTACAGCCCTAAGCGGTTCACAGAGTCAGCATCTGGGTCCTCACTTTACCAACCTCAGAAGGATGGAAGGCAGAGTCAACCTTGAGCCGATCAGGATCAAACTTCCTGGCAGTGAGCAGTGAGTTAGCCCTGCAGTACTGCATTCTAACCACTGCACCACCATGTGCAGTCACATTCGTTGAGTAATCAATGAATGATGGTGGACTGAATTCAAATCTTGTCAATCAGGACGAAAGAAATCCGTTGAGGGGGTTTGATCACAGAGAATGAATACCGATGGTTCTTGATGGGTATAGCACATAGACTTATAGACTTTACAGCCCTAAGTGGTTCACAAAGTCAACATTTTGCCCCCAACAATCTGGGTCCTCCTTTTACCAACCTCAGAAGGATGGAAAGCTGAGCCAATGAGGATGGCAGTGAAATACTGCATTCTATCCACGGCCTGGTTAGAATGGTTATGAAGCAGTGGATGGATACAGCAGAAGCAAAGGAAAAGTAAATTCTGGTGAATGAATTGGTGTGAACTATCTTATGTTCTTTTTCCATCTCTGACTAAGGGAGAACCTGAAGTTCCTAACCCAACAATTTTCGTCATGATACAAGAAGTATTGGGAGAGCACGAGGGAGAAAGACATGTAGATTAGATAGATGGATGGATGGATATGTAGATGAGAGAGATGGAGACAGATAGATATGGAGACAGACATATAGAAATGGATGGATGATGTATGGGGAGACAGATGAGAGAGAGAGAGACAGACAGGCAGGCAGAAAAGGAGTCAGATACGTTTTTTTTTCTTTCTAACTTTATTGTTGTATTGAAGGGTTTTCCTTTTTCCTTTTTTTATATATTACAGAAATAATTTCTTTCAAAAACAAGTTATGGAAACCTGAGCTGCAGCTATGTTTAAAAATAGTTTTTAAAAACCAGAAAGCACCGGACAGGTTTTTAGCAATTTTATTTTATTGTAGGCATACAACGACAACATATGCAAAGAAAAACTAAAAAACTAACCCAATAACTTAAAAACTTTTGGTGGTCACTCTTACGTGCACCATCGATGGTTGGAATAGTAAAATATCTCATGCGTCCATAAAGGAATGTATCATAATTCCAAGTATATCAACCAAGAGAACTTCAAACAGCAGCCCCCAGGAACGGGGAACCCAAGAATTGATGGAGAAAAACTTTTTGTTTAACTAAAATACTGGCCCTTCGTCTTCAACAAATGAACAAACAATCAAAACCCAAATGCAAATACAGCCAGACCTAAAGTACTGCATAGTATTTTAATTAATTTAATTAAAACACAAGAACTCAGCATACAGCTGTTATAAAGGCTCAACTTCTTTTCAGCATAATTTCATTTTGAATAGAGAAATCTAAAAGTTAACAAAAGGAAGAAAATAGACCTACTATTATATTCTCTAATAGAGCACATTCCAGGCAAAACATATTAAGTACTACGAAAATACGTATCTTCCATTCTGTTTTTAATAATTTACTTTTATTAAAAAGTTGTGAGGTCGTCACAGGAAGGCTATACAAATTCATTACTTTGTACTAAATTAACTCCCCAACCATATTTTAAAAAAAATAATAAAACAGCATCCCAACGCAAGTTTCATATTGTTCTGTTATTTTTACCTTTGTTGTAACAATAAATGCAAGTACCCAGGTAAGGAGACTACAAGCTTTTTGAAGGAATATAAATTTACGCATATATATTTTGTTTTACACCAACCTTTTTATCCTCCTAAGGATGTCTACAAAATTCACAGTTATCTTACAAGTGGGTAGAAAGTTAGGATAAAGCTGCCTGAATTCTCCTGCCTTCTTCTACATTAAAAAATAATGATGATTTTTTTTTTCCTTAATAAAAGGGAGCAGAGAATAGAATTGCAGCTTCAAATTCTCTGCAAATCTCCAGATTGGGTTGGAATTCTGGATGAGATGGAGAAGATTCAGCAAACACACAGCGCTTTCCTAGTTTGGTGGAATAAGGGGCTCCCTAACTTTTTCTGTCCTCGTACACTTCGGCGCATGGCCAGCCTATTGGTGATTTTATGCTGGGAGGCAGAAGAGAGGCTTTCGGGCTGCCCGCCAACATTTCGAGTCAGGCCACGTCTCGGTTTCTTCACCATGGGCCCTGAGTTGGATTCTTCCAATGTCCTTTTGAAGCTGGCCACCGATGGAGTCCTCTCTGCTTCCTGTACTTTGGAGGCATCACTTGGGGAGATCCTGAAGGATTTGGGATCAGGACCCACATTCCTGGCATTGGAGGGAGACAGAGTCCCAGAGGGGTTTCGACTGAACGAGTCGTGTGCCCGCAATCCTAGCGCTTTGCCACCCTTCTCGTCCGGCGGCACCACCTCTCTCGAGCAAGCTGCTCCTAATCCATCATTGTACTTCGTCAGCTCGCCGGCTTGCTCCAGAAATCTGCCCGACACGGTGGCACTGCTGCAGGAGAATAAAGGGAGGCCTTCCGAGGAACTCAGCCGTGGCCACAAGTCATCTTCTACAACCTGATGGGATTTAAAATAAAAAATGAAAATGAAAAACACAATTTTCAACATCAAAGGTTCCATTCAGTCTCATGAAAAAAAGGACCAGGGGGTGACATGATAGCAGGGTTCCAATTGTTCTGACCAGGGTTCTCCAAAAAGCACTAAACCGACTCTGTCCTGGCAAAATCCCTTTTATTAAACGAAGGGGAATTTCTTGCATTCATATTCAGCCAAAGGCCTGGCAAACAGTCTTTCAAGGGTGCACTTAGGAGCCCAAACCTTATCTAGCCTGGAGAGCTACCAAGTAAATATTTTCAAACACAGTGCTAACAAGGAAGGTCTCAGCACAGTGTCTCTGAGATGCACAGACAGAGCTTCACACAGCTGCAACGAACAAATTGTTTCCTGCAAAAGCCCCCTCCCCTTTTGCTCCTCTTTTAATCCCTATGGGAGGGGCCATTCACCCTCCACCTGTGGCCTTACTCCCATGTCGACCCTGAGTTTGTAATTGTTCTTTCCTTTTGGTACCTCAGCGCATGCACAGACTGGGAACGTGTCCAGCTGCCCCCTCGCCTCACTGCTGTCCGACTCCGAAGGCAGCTGATGACTGTCCAACTGCCCTGGCCCCATCTCTGCCTCTGACACAGAGCCCTCATCCAAGACCTCCTCAGCCTCCAGGACTAGCCATGTTCCTCCCCAACCTCCTCACTGTCCAACTCTGCTGCCAGCTCTGCTAGCCGCCGGCGGGCCAACAACACCTATATCTAAGGGTCTGTCATAGAGAAAAGGGGATCAGCCTATTCTCCAAAGAACTGAAGGCAGGTATGTATCCTGCCTAAATACAACTGTCCAAGGAGCTGCGGATGGATGGCATAAATTCTGAGGCAGGGTGCCATCTATGTCAAAACACCTTGCCCAGATTGTGGCTCTGTCTATCCTGGAACTGATGATGTTGGGTCATGAAATGTCTGTAAGAAAACTACCAAAAAGCCTAATAAAAATGATTAGGAGGTTGGAGGCTAAAATATATGAAGAACGGTTGCAAGAATTGGGTATGTCTAATTTAATGAAAAGAAGGACTAGGGTGACATGATAGTGTTCCAAAATCTCAGGAGTTGCCCCAAAGAAGAAGAAGTCAAGCTCTTCTCCAAAGCACCTGAAGGCAGGACAAGAAGCAACAGATGGAAACTAAGCAAGGAGAGAAGCAACTTAGAACTAAGGAGAAATTTTCTAACAGTGAGAACAATTAACCAGTGGAACAACTTGCCTCCAGAAGTAGTGAGAGTGCTCCAACACTGGAAGTTTTTAAGAAGAGACTAGACAACCATTTGTCTGAAATGGTATATGGTTTCCTGCCTGAGCAGAGGGTTGGACTAGAAGACCTCCACGGTCCCTTTCCAACTAATTCTTCCCCCCACCCTAAGGAACAGCACTGAGCACAGTTGTCTTACTCCCACCTGCATTCCCATAATTCGCCTTACAAAACCCATTCAGACATGCTGGGACTGCAATTGCCAGAACTGTGAAACAGATTTTATGACAGCCAGTGACCAGTACAGGTAGTCCTCATTTAGACAGCTCATTTAGTGACTGAAGTTACAACGGCACTGAAAAAAGTGACTTGTGACCATTTTTCACACTTGTGACCGTTGCAGCATCCCTGTGGTCACGTGATTAACTTGACAAGTGACTCACATTTATGACGGTTACAGTGTCCCGGGGTGACCTGATCTCCTTTTGAGACCTTCTCACAAGCAAAATCAATGGGGAAGCCAGATTCACTTAACAACAATTTGATTCATTTAACAACCGCAGTGATTCACTTAACAAGTGTGGCAAGAAAGGTCATAAATGGGGCAAAACTCACTTGACAAATTTCTCACTTAGCAACATAACTGTTGGGCTCAATTTTGGACATAAGTTGAAGACTACCACTAAAATTCCCCAAATTCCTTCAGCCAGCCTCACTGGGAATTTTGGGTGTTCCAATCTGCAAATATTTGGAAATCGTAAGTCCCTATTTTTTTTTCCCGCTATGTGACCTCATAAATCAGTAGTGGCTAACCTTTTGGGGCTCCTGAACAAAAATTGTGCACGTGCTTGCACGCTCATGCTTGTGTGCCAGCACCCAGAAGGCAATGCGCCCCCCCATGTCCCCTACGCATGCATGCACAATCCCCCTGCCGCCCCCCCCACTTACCTGCACTGCGCCTCACAGCTGATCTTTGGCCAGTTTGAGGCCTTTTTCAGACTACCAAAGGCTTCTGGAAGGCTTGTACAGGATTCAGCAAGCTTTGTAGGTCAAAAACTAGCTCTGTTTCATCACTTCCTGTTTTTCCGGAAATACCGGAAGTGATGAAACAGGGCTAGTTTTCGGCCTGCAAAGCTTGCTGAAGCCAGCAGAAGCCTTCCTCAAGCCTTTGGGAGGCCGAAAAAGGCCTCAAACCAGCTGTAAATCAGCTGTAAGGCACGCACATGCGCAGTGAGGTAAATTTGCCTGCAGCTCACGTGCCGGCACAAATGGCTCTGCGTGCCACCTGTGGCACACGTGCCATAGGTTCACCATCACGGTCATAGATCGACCATCTGTATTATGCAGGTAGTCCTCACAACCACAATTGGGCCCAACATTTCTGTTCCTAAGTGAGACACTTGTTAAGTGAGTTTTGCCTCATTTTACGAGCTTTCTTGCCACAGTTAAGTGAATCACTGGAATTAAGTTAGTAACATTTAGTAACATGGTTGTTAAGTGAATCTGGCTTCCCCATTGACTTGTCAGAAGGTCACAAAAGGGGGTCATGTGACCCTGGGACACTGCAACTGTCATAAATAGGAACGAATTGCCAAGCGTTTGAATTTTGATCACATGACCATGCAGATCGTTATATGTTAAAAACATTCCTAAGGTGGGAGGAGTGGAGATAGAGTTGTTTAGGCTAAGTGGTTCTCCTTCCCATGGGAACAAAAACTGACCCTGTTGAGACCTGGAGGTGGAGATGGATGACATCAGGCAACATTGATTTACTTCTATTGAGGAATGTGACTTTTGGGGGCTGTTTCTAATTTCCAATATTATGTGATGTAATTCTGGGTTGTGTCAGATCCGGAATTGCAACAGACTTTGCCAATTTGATATTTTCCTAAATAAAAGAAATTGTCTTGGAAGATGGACTTTGTTCTTTTCTTTTTAAATGGATTTCATTGCTTGGAAACGTGACAGTTGTGTGAACGAATGTGTCTCATGAACCCAGAAACCTGGGTTTAACTGAATAAAGCATAGTTCACCCTTAGAAACAGAAACTCTTTAATTCGAAAGGTTTGGAGCCAAGGACATAATCAGTGCTCTGGGCGCAAGCATCCAATGGAAGCCATCACCATTATCACCAACATCAATGAAGGATTCTGGGAGTTGAAGTCCACACAACTCAAAGTTGACATGTTTGAGAAACGCTATTCTAGATTCAGCAACTAGCAAGACAGCCAGTTGCTAACGACAGCCAGTTTGCTCTAGTGGCTAAGGACCGGGCTAGAAAGCAGGAGACTGTGAGTTCAAGTCCTGCCTTAGCCATGAAAGCCCTCTGGGTGACTTTGAATCATTCACCACAAGACAGTGAGTTCTAGTCCCACCTTAGCCATGAAAGCCATGTGGGTGACTTGGGCCAATCACCAGGAGACGGTGAGTTCTACTTCCATCTTCAGGATGAAGACCATCAGGATGACTTTGGACTAATCACCAGGAGACAGTGAGTTCTAGTCCTGCTTTAGGCATGAAAGCCAGCTGGGTGACATTGGGCCAGTCCCTCTCTCTCACCCCAACCCATCTCACAGGGTGGTTGTTGTGGAGAAAATAGGGGAGGAAAGTGTGTTGGATATGTTCTCCGCCTTGAGTTATTTGTAAAGCTAATAAAGAGATGAAAGACAAAAGGAGAAGAGGACAACAGAGGCTGAGGTGGTTAGATGGTTTCATCAATACAATGAACATTAATTTGGGAAAACTCCGAGAGACAAGGTAGGACAGGAGAGGCTGGCATGCTGTGGTCCATGGGATCACAAAGAGTGGAACATTACTTAGCGACCCAAAGGTGCTTTTTCAAGAAACAACTGGATTCCTGGTTTTTCTTGGAAGACGTTTTGCTTCTTATCCAAGAAGCTTCTTCAGCTCTGACAGGATAGTGGGAAATGGAAGGATTTATATTCCTTGCAGATAGCTGGTCATTTGAATCCTTTTAGAGAGTTGTTGAGGCCACTTGGAGGTTGATCTGTGTCTTCAGGGCCACTTAAGTAGTGCAAATGGGTACGGAGACGTCTTGGAACTGCTGAAAGGACTGTGTTGTAGAAGGCCCCGAACCCATCTGCACTACAATTACCGTGAGGACACAGATAAACCTCCAAGTGGCCTCAAAGGCTCTCTAAAACAAACTCAAGGCCAGATCCAGCCCACGGAGTGCTTAGATCTGGCCTGCAGGGCCACCCTGGAAACAGTGAGGGACTAGCCTGCAGTGCCTCTGCCAGCGAAAATGGTTTCCCAAGCTCCATTTTTGGCTGCAACAGCCTCCTGCAACCCTCTGCCAGCAAAAACAGGTTCCCAAGCTCCATTTTTGGCTGCGACAGCCTCCTGCAACCCTCTGCCAGCAAAAACAGGTTCCCAAGCTCCGTTTTTGGCTGCAACAGCCTCCTGCAACCCTCTGCCAGCAAAAATGGTTTCCCAAGCTCCCTTTTCAGCTGTGACAGCCTCCTGCAATCCTCTGCCAGCAAAAACAGGCTCCCAAGCTCCGTTTTTGGCTGCGACAGCCTCCTGCAATCCTCTGCCAGCAAAAACAGGCTCCCAAGCTCCGTTTTTGGCTGCGACAGCCTCCTGCAATCCTCTGCCAGCAAAAACAGGCTCCCAAGCTCCGTTTTTGGCTGCAACAGCCTCCCGCAACCCTCTACAAATGAAAATGGAGCTTGGGAGCCCATTTTCGCTGCACAGTCCTCAGGCCACTGCAGGTGCCGACACGAGTGACGTTGAGCTGGTCACACCCACCCCAGCCCCTCAAGGTCAAACACAACCCTGATGCAGCCCTCAATGAAATAAGAGTTTGACACCTCTGGTCTAAAAGGATGCAAATGACCTGCTGTCTGCAAGGAATATCAATCCAATCCCTCCCTTCCAGCCAGAGCTGAAGCAGCTTCTTGGACGGGAAGCAAAACGTCTTCAAATAAAAACCAGAAAGTCCAATTGCCTCTGGGACAACCATGACCTGGAGGACTGAGAATCTCCACAGACATGACTTAGTGACAAAACAATAGTAAATATAAACATCTGACTGACTAAATAATGGGCCAATGGTCAGGAATCCTGACCATTGCTGTTTACCAATAAACCAAGAACCCAGAAATGTCCTGGAGTGTAGCAAACCATTAATTCACACAGAATCTTTTGCCTCTCCCCCTGTAAATGAAGCAGTGGGCCATCTTTTGATGGCTTATCATTTTTGACCAATTGATTGGCCAAAACTTAAGTAGGAACACATTGCACTTGTCGGCGTGTCTGAGTTAAGGGTGGGATTTTGCAGTTCGTTGTTGCGAGATATCCTTGGTACTCTCTGGGCTTGGTTTTCTTGCAGACTTTTCATGAACCAAACTCAGTGCTAGTAAGGAGTGGGATAAGGAGTGGAGTAACCCAGAGGTGGTATTCACTGGAGAACCAGTTGCAGAAATTTTGAGTAGTTCGGAGAACCAGCAAATACCATCTCTGACTAGAGATTTTACACTGTCCTTCCCCTGCCATGCCCACCAAGCCATGCCCATAGAACCGGTAGTAAAAAAAAAAAATTGAATCCCACCACTGGAGCAACCCCATTCCTTACTAGCACTGATGATGTTTCCTAGCTGGGTCATGAAATATTCTCTTTTATTGACAGCGTATTGTTGCTTTTCAACTGGGATCTGCCTGGATGTCCCTTCCAGATTTCACTTGTTTCCCAATTAAAAGAATGGAACATTTAGATTTTTCAGAAATAATGGGCCAAAACAAAAACAAAAAAAGTCAAAGGTCCAACATGCTTTGGGGACCATCAGTTACCCAACTCTGCAAGGAAATCTAGTGGTCTAAAAAAATCCCAATGTAGGATGGGTTAAATTCACCAACCCCACCAAGTTTTCCGTGTCCTCACAACCCAGAAATCTCCCACCTAAAACAGAAAATATAACCATTTCTCCTTCCTTAGTGTTCTCCCATACAGATTATTCTTGCAAACTAATTATTTAGAGCAGGGTCAGCAACCTTAAAGAGCCACAAAAATCCTAACTGGAAGCCCTTCCCCCCGTGGAGCTGACCAGAAGTCCATTTCTCCCACCATAGAGTCTCCTCCTAGCAGGGCGTCCTCTACCTGTCCTAACCAAAAGCCCTATCAATTGTGGAGCCAACCGGAAACCCTGCCCCTTACCATAGAGTCTCCTCCTAGCAGGGCGTCCTCTACCTGTCCTAACCAAAAGCCCTATCAATTGTGGAGCCAACCGGAAACCCTGCCCCTTACCATAGAGTCTCCTCCTAGCAGGGCGTCCTCTACCTGTCCTAACCAAAAGCCCTATCAATTGTGGAGCCAACCGGAAACCCTGCCCCTTACCATAGAGTCTCCTCCTAGCAGGGCATCCTCTACCTGTCCTAACCAAAAGCCCTATCAATTGTGGAGCCAACCGGAAACCCTGCCCCTTACCATAGAGTCTCCTCCTTGCGTGCCATGCTTTCCACCCCCACTTAACCAGAAGCTTATCTCAAAAACTGTGGCACCAACTGCCAACAGGGAACCGCAGCAGAGGGATGAAAGAGCCACATGCGGCTCCAGAGCCATAGGTTGCCAACCCCTGATTTAGAGGAACCATGGGGTTGTTAAGCAAATCCAGTTTCCCTGAGTGTTCTGACCAAGGCTTCCTGAGACAATAATTAAGCACATGCTTAGTCCAAGCAGCTCTTGTTTTATTTCAACGCTGGGAATTATGTTCATTCCCAGCCCGTAATGCCTCCCAAACAGTCCCTCGAGATAAGCACCCACCTTTCTTTCCTTTGAATTGCTGCCAACAATTCAAGTGCCAAATTAACTGTAAAAAACCAACCGAAGTACAAAGTCCACACACAGCTTCAAGATTTAATCCGAACAGAACGAACAACTTTGCTTCCTGCAAAGGTTTCTCTATCTTTGCACTTCCTTTGTACCTTAGGGGAGAGGCAATCACCTCCAAGCCTGAGTCACCCCTTTTGTCTTAGCTGCTCTCGCCTTCTAGCAGCTCTGTGCACACGCACACTGGGAACAGGCTCCCCTCGCTCCTCTGCCTCGCTGCTGCCAGACTCTGGAGGCTCCGGAGTCAGCACACAACTCACAGATTGTCCTGGCCCCATGTCTGTATCAGACGGAGGACCCTCGTCCAAGTCCTCCCTAGACTCCCAGATTGGTCCCCATTCTTCCCTACTGTCCGATTGCGCTGCCATTTGCACAGGCTGCTAGCGAACCACAACACTGAGTTCGCTTGTCAGAAGACAGCTGGGAAAGTCCCAAATGGCAATCACATGACCCTGGAGGTGCTGCAAACAGTCATTTGTGTAAGGACCGGTTGTAAGTAACTTTCTTCAGTGCTGCTGTAACTTCGAATGATCACTCAACGAATGTCTGTAAGTCAAGGACTACCTGTCCATCTCGGGCTGATGCTGTTAACTCATAAAACATTCCTATGCCTGTTTTCAAGTTGCCATAAACAAGGGGGGGCAGTAAATCTGAAGGAGCATTAGGACAATTTAAAACCAGAAGTACATTCCACTCTTACCTACAAAGATGGTAGCTAGGCTACCAGATCTTCTGCCCTCGAAAATCCTTCATTGGAGAATGTGAATGATGACACGCAGCCTGTGAACATGCTTCATGGAGAATCTGATTTATGAGACACCCAGGGGGAGGGGAATTTACATTTTCCCCTATAGGTTCAGCTGCCATCTTCCATGCCAGCATCCCCCAGTGCCAGGAATGGGATCCTTATGGACACTGGCTGGGTGGAGGGACCCAATTCTCATTCTACTCATCCAAAGAAGAACCTCCTCCCTGCCACCCTGCCAAAGATAAACCCCCAGGTGGCCTCAAGAGCTCCCAGGGAGAGTACTAATGACCAGAGGACTGCAAAGAAATACAACCCTTTTATTCCTCCCATCCGCACCATCATTCGGTCTCAGGACCTATCCTTCCATTCCCACCACCATCCGGTCTCAACTCTCACTACTTATACCGAAGATGCTTTTTTTTTCAAAAGGCAACTGGACTTTCTTGAAGACCTTTCAGTTCTCATCCAAGAAGCTCCTTCAGTTCTGACTGAACGGTGGAGGAGGGAAGGATTTATATTCCTTGCAGTCATCTGGTCATTAGCACTCTCTCTGAGAGCTGTTGTGGCCGCTTGGAGGTTTATCTGTGCCTTCATAGTCAAACGGATGTGGAGCCTTCTTGGAACTGCTGAAAGGACTGTTTTATATAGACTGGAGATAGAGGAGATTGTATCCCTTCCCCTCTGTTGAGAGAGAGAGAGAGAGAGAGAGAGAGAGAGAGAGAGAGCGCTGTTCAATTTGGACCTAGATGGCCTCTTTGACCCCTCTTTCAAACCAGCGCTCCTCTCTACCCAGAAAATGGACTTTGCTGTCTTCAAAAGAGTGGCCTTTTGTCTTTCAAATGCAGATGGACCGCTGACTCTTGTCCCTATGGGTTTATTCTCCTAAGTTGCACCATGCATTTCTGAAGTGGCTGTTGTGTTTCTCCAATGCACAGACCTGCACAGATCTCACTGCACAGAGTCAGCCTTCCATCCTTCCAAGGTCAGTAAAGGGAGGACCTAGATCAGTGACGGCGAACCTTTTTGTTGTGGTGTGCCAGAAGCACGCGCCCGCATACAAGCACCCCCAATACAATGCACACACACCCCGTGCATGCGTGCGTAACACCCCTGCGCCACCCCCTTACCTGCACTGCACATGCGCGCGCCTCCCAGCTGATTTTCGGCACATTTGAGGCAGTTTTCGCCTTCCTGGAAGCTCAAGGGAAGCCTTTGCAACCTCGGGAGGCTGAAAACAGGGCCCGTTTCAGCACTTCCAGTATTTCTGGAAGGCCCATTTTTCAGCCTCCCGAGGCTGCAGAGGCTTCCCTCGAGCGTCTGGGAGGGCAAAAATGGCCTCAAGCAGACCGAAAATCAGCTTGGAGGCGCGCACATGCACAGTGCAGGTAAGTTTGGCTGAGGCTCACCTGCCCGGACAAATGGCTCTGCATGCCACCTGTGGCACGCATGTCATCACGGACCTAGATTGTTAGGGGCAAGATGCTGATTTTCTAAACTGCTTAGAGAGGGGCTGTAAAAGCATTGCAAAGCTGTCTATAAGTCTAAGCGCCATCGCTATCTTCCCAGCAAAAACACAGTACTGTTGACTTTTGAACAAAGCAGCATTCTCTTTTGCCCCCGGGTCATTACTCTGACTGATCCGAGCGCCCACCTCCTCCTGCTGCCCCGGCTTGGCACCCCAATGCCTCTCCGTCTACCCAGACAGGTTTTCTGTAAGACAGAGTGCACCGAGTTACTAAGAGGATACCTACCGCATGGCAATGCCACCTTGGCACTTTGCAAGAGCTCAAAGTCCCTTTACGGATAGTCCTCGACTTACAGTCACAGACTTTCCGTTGCTAAGCGAGACAGCTCTTAAATGGGCGTTGCCTCATTTTATACAGGTAACCTACGCCTACAAAACTACAGCCCAAAATTTCTGTCGTAAAGTGAGACATTGGTTAGTGAGTTTCGCCTCGTCTTACCACCTTTCTTGCCACCGTTGCTAAGTGAGTAACCCAGCTTTAAATGAATCTGACTTCCCCACTGACTGCTTCTCAAAAGGGGATCACGTGACCCCAGGCACATGGCAACCATCATAAATATGAGTCAGTTGCCAACCGTCTTGAATTTTGATCTTGTGACCAAGGGGGATGCTGCAATGGTCGTAAGTGTGAAATAACACACAAACATGAATTTGGGGCTCTATTGTGGTTGTAACTTGAGAACTACCTGTAATTCTGGAGAGATTCGTTATAACTTAGAATGGGAGTGGCTAACCTTTTTGGGCTCCTGTGCCAGAAATTGCGTGCGCTCTTCACGTACCAGCACCCAGAAGGCAATATATGCACAAGCTCCCACACACATCGCGCACCTCTGCACATGTATACATGATCCCCCACCTGCCACGCATCTCTGTGCATGCACATGAGCCCCTCGTGCATGCACCATGGGTCTCCCGTGCCCCCCATCCCCTGCGTATGCGCACCAGATACCCGACAATCAGCTGTCAGGTGCAGGCCATGCACAGTAGACCTGCTGTGGGCGAGAGCTCGTGTGCCAGCAATAATGGCGCTGCAGTGCCACTTCTGGCACACCTGCCATAGGTTCGCCATCATGGACCCTAATGAGCCTTTTGGAGCAAAAAATAATATAAGATCTGGACTTATTTTCGAGGAAACACGCTATATATACCCTTTAGCCCAGGGGTCCACAACCCCCAGAACAAAACCTTTCTCCGTGGAACCAGTCCCTGGTGCCCCAAAGGTTGGGGGCCACTACCTCAGCCCCTCTGCAAACCTGGCAATAACCTCCCTTGAAGGTAAACTCATTTTATTAAGCCAAATTGGAAATAGAAGGCTAATGTTACACAAGATATAAAAATGTTGTAAGTTGTTGTATCGGTTTCTCACCACTAGGAGGCAGTACACAACTGATGTTTGCCCTTGTATTAGGACCCGCCTGGCACAAGTTAACATTCCCTCTACAAGTAGTCCTCAACTTTACAACAATTTGTTTACCGACTGCCCGAAGCTACAACAGCATGGGGACCGACAAACAGTCTTCGCAGTTAAAATGGACCACCGTGATGCAAACGGCAGGGATTGACCCTCTGCTTCCATGCCCAATTCAAGGTACCGGTTCTTACCTTTGAAACCCTTTACGGTGCTATGGACTCGTGCAGGCCCGCCCCTCGCACAAGTCAAGCTGCGCACAAGCATATGTGTACATCAGCCCAACACTCACACGTTCTGACTCCCCTCTCCCCTTCCCCGCCTAGCTGGGGCACCAAGTTACAAAGATAGAATAACCGAGTGTTGGAAGGGACCTTGGAGGTCTTCTAGTCCAACCCCCTGCTTAGGCAGGAAACCCTACACCAATCCAGGCAAATGGTTATCCAATCTCCTCTTAAAAACCTCCAGTGTTGGAGCATTCACAATTTCTGGAGGTAACTTGTTCCACTGGTTTATCGTTCTAACTGTCAGAAAATTTCTCTTTAGTGCTAGGTTGCTTCTCTCTTTGATTAGTTTCTACCCGTTGCTTCTTGTCCCGGCCTTCAGGGGCTTTGGAGAAGAGCTTGACTCCCTCTTTCTTTTGGGCAGGGTCGGGCTCTGGGGATTTACTCGTGTATGGCACTTGCTCGGAGCCCGACACATCGCTGGGGCTGCAGAACTGATGGATGTATGGACGACTGAATTGTTGAGATGCGAGACCAGAGGCACGGGAGACGCCCAGAACTGTGTTCTTGTCATGCCATGGATGCTACTAGCCTCACTAGACAGCTGCGAGGCATATGGACACTAATCAGTCATCAGGCTTATTTCCAGTCGTGCCTTGATGTAAACCACCTTGTGGGGTTTTGGGAGATACCCGTTGGTGGAGGATTATGATCCTGATTCAGATAGATGGTGTGTGGGGGAAATGGGAGGTAGGTAAGAATACAGAAGGGATAGATAGCACGGGGAGAGAAAGGAGTGTAAATAAAGATTAGGCAGTGACAAATAGGCACAGGGAGGAGGCCCAGGAGTAGATAATGCAGCAGCTGATGTCAGATTGTTAGCTGGGAGGGACACAGCATAAAAGGCACCGAGAGGCAGAAGCTCTCCGCGCTGACTTTAATCGGTAAATACCATTTTTGCTTTATGGGGACTGGAACTGCTGTAATAAACTTCACCATACCAACTGTGAGTTGAGTGATTTATTAGCGAGATACTCCAGTACCCAGCTGGAGCTGAAAGGCAGCCCCTGAGTTATTGGAACACTGCTATAGCGTCACCCCTGGTCCTTCTTTTCATTAAACATACCCAGTTCCAGCAACCATTCTTTCTATATTTTAGCCCCCAGCCCCCTAATCAATTTTGTGGCTCTTCTCTGCACTCTTTCCAAAGCCTCAACATCTTTTCTGTATCGTGCTGACCAGAACCGAACACAATATCCTCTAGGTGTGGCCTCATTAGTGGAACATAAAGTGGGACTATCACTTCTCGTGATATTCCTCTGCTGATGCAACCTAGGATTGGCATTGGCTTTTTTGGCAGCTGCAACACACTGCAAAATACCCGGTGAGGGCTAGACAGATCACGACCAGACAAAAAAAACATACTTGGTTATGTCAACCTGTCTTGTGAGTCCGACAGTAGTTCATTCATTCATTCAATCAATCAATCAATCAATCAAAATCCATTTCTATAACTGCCTAACTCAACCAAGCGACTCTGAGTGACTTAGAATCCTAAAATTGGAGTGCGTGACTCACCTGCTGGTTATTTTTGAATACAAGTAATAGAAAAAATAGAATTAGAATAGGATTAGGAATGGAATGGAATGGAATAAATAATACCGTGGAATGGAATGGTATAGAATGGAAGATAGAATAGGACAGGATAGAAATAAAAATAGAAACAGAAATAAAAGAGTTGGGAGGGACCTTGGAAGTCTTCTAATCCAAACCCCTGGCACAGGCAGGAAATCCTACACCATTTCAGACAAATGGTTGTCCAATTTCTTGTTAAAAACCTTCAGGGTTGTTGCAGTATCCACAACACCTAGAAGCAATTTTTCCCACTGATTAATTGTCCTCACTGTCTGGAAATGTCTCCTTAGTTTTAAGTTGTTTCTCTCCTTGATTCGTTTCCATCCGTTGCTTCTTGTCCTGCCTTCAGGGGTTTTGGAGAATAGCTTGACTGCCTCTTCTTTGGGGCAGCCCCTGAGATATTGGAATAGTGCTATCACGTCTCCCCCAGTCCCCCTTTTCATTACATGCCCAATTCCTCCAATTAAGCCATTTGTTTAGCATTCAAAGTTACAACGGCACTTTCAAAAAGCGACGTGCAACCCGTCCTCGCACTTATGACCGTTGCAGCATCCCCCCCACGGTCACGTGATCAAAATTCGGACACTAGGCAACCAGCACATATTTAGAAAGTTTGCAGCATCCCAGGGTCACCTGATCCACATTTGCATCTTTCCCAAGCCAGCTTTGGGCAAGCAAAGTCAATGCGGGAAGCCAGATTTGCTTCACACACACCCCCACACACGATTCACTTAACTGCAAGCGCTTTGCTTAACGACCGTGACAAAAAAAAGGGGGGATGGAAAATCGGGTGCCGCTCACTTAACAACTACCGCTTGTACAATTGTTCTGATCCAAACCTTCTTCCAAGGAAACAACCACAAAACGGAGGCAACAGCAAAACCTTTTAATGATTCTTTACAAAGTCCGTTCCTTCCCGTTTAAAAGGCTGTTTCAAACTCATTGTCTCTGATAAGAACGAGCCTTGCCAAGGTGGTGCAAAGCTGCCAAGAACACTAGATAAAGTTGCTAAGAAATATTTCAAACACAAAGAGTCTCCAAACACCAACCAAGATATTCCACAAGGCTTGAGTGCAAAAACTTCTTTGCTTCCTGCAAAGAACTCAGCTGGCTTTTATCTCTGAAGGAGGGGCCATGACCTTGCAGCCTTACTCCCGAGTGGCCCGTGTTGCTGCAGCTGCTCTTTCCTGCGAGCAGCCCTGTGCACACGCGCACTTGGCACAGGCTCCTCGGGAATCTCCTCATTGCTGTTGCCAGCCCCCACAATCTCTGAAGGCAGCAGTCCACTCCCCAATGGTCCTGGCCCCTCAATCTGAGTCCTCGCTCTCCTCAGCCGTCCACACCTGCTGCCGGCTAACCACAACACCTGTGCTGCTGCAGCTGCTCTTTCCTTCGAGCAGCCCTGTGCACACACGCACGTTATCTCTCCAACTGATTTATTAGGAACAGATCTGGCATGTCAAAAGCAATTTCCCAAGTGAAAGTTTTTTGGCGCTTTACACAGAACCCACCTTCTCTCCTCCCACTTCTACACTTCATAAATCACGAGAACCAATTAACTGCAACTGGAAATTTTTAATAGGACATACAGAATAACCTTGAACTTTTCAACTCCTCTAACTCTCTAAAAAAAAATGCGGCAGCTGAATTTCAAAGCTGACACTTAAAACAGGGGTCCCCAAACTTGGCCACTTTAAGACTTGTGGACTTCAACTCCCAGAATTCTCCAGACAGCTGTCTGGAGAATTCTGGGAGTTGAAGTCCACAAGTCTTAAAGTGGCCAAGTTTGGATACCTCTGTCTTACAAGCTCTCAGCCCTTGAGCCTTTAAAAAAAAAAAAAAATCAAATTTTACCTTGGATGACGGAGTTGAGCATTGCGAAGGGGCGATTGTCCATGTTTCGGGGCTGTTGTACGAGGGACCTTCAGCCAAGTTGAAGCATAGCTCTTCCTCGCTTTGCAGGCAGCCACTCCGAGATTTTCGGCCGGAACATATACGGATGACGATGGCGCTGGTGTTATCAGCACGAAGCATGCGTTGCCTCCATCGGGCCAGCGCTCGGCTGACCAGCATTTTGGCCAAGGACTGTTGATGTTCTCCCTTTCGGGGTCAAGACACAGGGAAGAGGAGAAGAAAACAGGCAAATCACTATTCCGAAAGGTTGCGATAGGTATGGCAGGTACACAAAGTCTGTTTAAAATCTCTGCGCTGCCACAGAAAATTGGAAAAGATTTTACACTGCAATGTTTAGACAATGCTTTAAGAGGGGTGAGCTTCAACTCCCAGAATTCCCCAGCCGGCATGCTTTAAGATGGGAGGATTTTCACTCCCAGAATTCCCCAGCCATAATGCTTTAAGAGGGATGGACTTCCACTCCCAGAATTCCCCAGCCATAATGCTTTAAGAGGGGTGGATGTCTACTCCCAGAATTCCCCAGCCATAATGCTTTAAGAGGGGTGGACTTCTACTCCCAGAATTCCCCAGCCATAATGCTTTAAGAGGGGTGGACTTCTACTCCCAGAATTCCCCAGCCATAATGCTTTAAGAGGGGTGGACTTCCACTCCCAGAATTCCCCAGCCATAATGCTTTAAGAGGGGTGGATGTCTACTCCCAGAATTCCCCAGCCATAATGCTTTAAGAGGGGTGGACTTCTACTCCCAGAATTCCCCAGCCATAATGCTTTAAGAGGGGTGGACTTCTACTCCCAGAATTCCCCAGCCATAATGCTTTAAGAGGGGTGGACTTACACTCCCAGAATTCCTCAGCCATAACGCTTTAAGAGGGGTGGACGTCTACTCCCAGAATTCCCCAGCCATAATGCTTTAAGAGGGGTGGACTTCTACTCCCAGAATTTCCCAGCCATAATGCTTTAAGAGGGGTGGATGTCTACTCCCAGAATTCCCCAGCCATAATGCTTTAAGAGGGGTGGACGTTTACTCCCAGAATTCCTCAGCCATAATGCTTTAAGAGGGGTGGACGTCTACTCCCAGAATTCCCCAGCCATAATGCTTTAAGAGGGGTGGACTTATACTCCCAGAATTCCCCAGCCATAATGCTTTAAGAGGGGTGGACTTCTACTCCCAGAATTCCCCAGCCATAATGCTTTAAGAGGGGTGCACTTCTACTCCCATAATTCCCCAGCCATAATGCTTTAAGAGCGGTGGACTTATACTCCCAGAATTCCCCAGCCATAATGCTTTAAGAGGGGTGGACTTATACTCCCAGAATTCCTCAGCCATAATGCTTTAAGAGGGGTGGACTTATCCTCCCAGAATTCCTCAGCCATAATGCTTTAAGAGCGGTGGACTTATACTCCCAGAATTCCTCAGCCAGCATGTTGGTTGACTTGCTAAAGTTGCTAAGGTTTACAGTGTTTGTCAAAGCACAACTAAGTGATGATAGGGACTGTTATGCCAATAGGAGTCCCAAAAACAGTCAAGCTGCTGGCCATGATGACTTGATCGAAGCCTGTCTGTTAGGAATATGAGTCACCTAACAGCTATTTTGGTTAGAAATATATAAACCAGGATAAACTTTTTAGTACTATATCTTTAAGGGAATGCAAGAGCATGCAATTGGGTGTGGTTTCTCAAACAGCCATAAGATGGAGCCAGAAGCCTGGGTTGTTTTAGTCTGAGTCTCAGAAGAGAGTGTAAGTGTAATTCTGTTTCCTTCTGTTGGAAAGTATTGCCGTTGCTCCATTTCTTCTAACTGACTGATATTACTGGATTTAATGTAAGTCTGATATTGAACTGTTTTTGACACTGGACTTTGATATTTGGATTCTCCCTGGATGAAAACTGACTGATTTTACCTGTGAATGACTTTTAGACTGCTTATTTTGGACTTTGCTTAAACCTTTCTGGAAGTAAAAACCTACATTTACTGTACAGTGTATCTGTGTGTATTATTCCCACACTACTCTCTAAACGTCTCCCTGTATGCGCTCATTCTCCTAACGGGGAATTACCTCAACACCGCCCCCTTTTTTACGCAAAATGCATGCAAATTTAAGGGTTGGATCATGTGGGATCAGTGAAGAAAGCCAAGAAAAACATCAAAAGTACCTCACAACTCACCATAAAATACTTTTTCTCTTCGTGGTCCTGGCACATGGATATAGCCTCCTGGGGTGGGATCATGTTCCACAGTCCATCACTCCCCAAAATTATATATTTATGCTTCTGAGGATCTAGTGTGTGTACACTCGTGTCCGGTTCTGGAGAGACCACAAACTCTCCGCTGTAGAAGTCATAACTCCATAGATCACCTGCATAAAAACAGAACGGAACAGATTAACAGAGTTGGAAGGGATCTTGTGGTCCGATCCCTGGCCCAAGCAGGAAACCCTACACCAGTGATGGCTAAGCTTTTCCATGTTGCGTGCCAAAAACACACACGACCACCACCACCCACCACCCCTTGAACATGCATTGCGTGCCTCTGCGCATGCACATGTTAACACCCCACATAAACCGCGCACCTCTGTGCATGTATGTGAGAGAGACCCCTCCCACACATGCCTCCCCCTGAGCATGCATGGTAGATACCCAACAATCAGCTGGCTCCCCCCGCACACATGCATTGGGGCTCTTCCGAGCGATCTCTCGCGTGCCAGCAGAAATTTAACATCCGGTTCACATGAACCAGCACGAACTGGCTGAATCCCATCCCTGGCTTGGAGGAACAGCCAGGTCTTCAGAATCCTACAAAAATCTAATAGGATCTCTTGAGGGATACCGTTGAACAGGGCAAACACAACCACAGGGATGGCACAAGCAGCGTTGGAATTGGCCCACTAGCCAAAGCTCATCAAAGGTGTTAGGAATCTGTCCGTCAATTAGTTGGGTTGGCAATATATAAACCAACAATGTATGTTTGTAGCTTTAAGACAAAGAAACTGTGTTGATTTGTACTATATTCTGATTGGTTGGTTGTGTTGTGAATTGACATAAGAGGGATCTAGAGATCATAGCTTGCTCTCTTTGGCATGCTCTATCTCTGACATTCTGTAATTCTGACATTCTGTTGCTATCTACGGTTCTTTGTTGTGCTTATACTTTGATATCTTTGTTTACTGTAAATGACAAAGGCAACCGGTAAGAAGACTTTGTAATTGGATATTATTTGGACTGTAAAATGTATATGACCTGTTTGTTGGACTGTGCTATTTCTTAAAGTAAACCTCAACTCAATTTAGTGTAGCTGTGTGTGGCTGAATAATTATTCATAACTCCTCTCATAAACGTTTCCATGTGCATATCCTTGTTATTCTGTACATATCATAACAAAAGGTATCCCAATCATGGTTCTTACCCACTGTTTAAGGTGAGGAGTCCAGAAGGATGCCCAAACCACAAAACATCTCCTTCACTCCCCAGAAGAAATCTTGGGTTCCCAGAGGGAACCTTAAAATCATGAACCCCCTTCTTCAGATACACACAACAAACTTAAAAATCAACTCCGGGTCTTCATTCAGGCTTCCGTGCCATGAAGGCAAGCCCAACTCACATGAACACACAATGTTCCAAAGAATAAATCATAACTCGGCTTAAGGTCACGGTAACCTGGTTCCCACGATACGCTAACAAGCTGGGTTCTTACAACACTCCAACCACAAGTTCTCTAAACTGTAGCCTCACCCAGTGCGCTATGTCAAATATCCCAATTTCTCACAAAATTGTCCTGCTAAGGAATCAACCAGCCACCACATCTCGTAGGACTCTGTTCCCTGCCACCTTTTGCTTTGTCATCCCTGGTTTACTTAGGGACACTGGAGGGGGGGGTATCTGAAGGCTTTATTTTTAGAGGATTTAGCACTGAAGACTTATATACCGCTTTACAGTGCTTTTACAGCCCTCTTTAAGCAGTGTATGGAGTCGGCATACTGCCCCCAACAATTTGGGTTCTCCTTTTAATATACACAATATATTAAATACAAATAATAACAATAGCCCTTAGACTCATATACCACTTCACTGTGCTTTACAGCCCTCTCTAAGCGGTCTACAGAGTCAGCCTCTGGCCCCCAACAACCTGGGTCCTCATTTTATCCACCTCGGAAGGATGGAAGGCTGAGTCAATCTTGAGTGGGTCAAGATCTAACTCCTGGCTGTGGGCAGAGTTTGCCTCCAATAGCAATAGCATTTAGACTTATATACCACTTCATAGTGCTTTACAGCCCTCTCTAAGCAGTGTACAGAGTCAGCCTATTGCCCACAACTATCTGGGTCCTCGTTTTACCCACCTCGGAAGGATGGAAGGCTGAGTCAAACTTGAGCCTGGTGAGATTCGAATTGCCACATGGCAGGTAGCAGAAGAAGCCTGCAGTACCACACTCTAACCACTGCACCACCATGGCTCCTAATTTATGAGTTTATATAGATAGCCTTTGGCTTACAATCACAATTGAGTCCAACAGTTCCATTGCTAAATGAGACAGTTATTTAACGTGAGTTTTTCCCTCTTTTTATGACCTTTCTTGCCACCTTTGTAAAATGAATCCCTGCACGGTTGTTAAGCGAATCTGGCTTCCCCATTGGCTTTGCTTGCCAGAAGGTCGTAAAAGGGGATCACGTGACTCCGGGACACTGCAACTGTCAATAAAGATGAATCCGTTGCCAAGCGCCTGAATTTTGATCCCGCGACCCATGGGGATATTGCAATGATCGAAAAACCACCGTAAGTCCCTTTTTCCAGGGCCGTTGTAACTTCAAACGGTCACTAAACGAACTGTGCTAAGGTCACTACCTGTACAAAGTCAAACTTCTGAAATCCCAGAAGGTCTCTTGTCTCCCAGTGGCACCTCAGCCATCTCCTTGGCACTGACCACCTGAGTCTCTTCCCAAACTGGACCGAGGGAACAAGTGGTACAATCTAACCAGGTGTTTTGACCCAGCTCCCCAAACACAACAAACCCCTCTGTACTTAACTCAAAGATTCCTTTATTTGGAGGGCCCCAACCCTGGCAAAAATTCTCACCGCAGGCAAACAAGTCCGTCCGGCAGGGAGATGAATAGTTGTCTGTCACATCTATTCATCTCCGCCCCCTGCCTTTTATCCCCAGAGCTAGGGTGGGGCTTCGCTAGCAGCGGTGGCTCTTCCGTCCCAAGGACCGGCCCATAGATTTCCACTGCTCTCCTCTGCCTTCTGGGCATCCACGCGTCAGGCACTGGACCCAGCTGTTCCTCCTCTTCCTCATCAGCCACCTCCAGACCTGGGGGGCTGTTGACTCTGCATCTGATGGCTGATGGATGGCCTAGTCTCCACCTCTGTCTCTATCTCTAACAGCTCCATTCCCTCTTTCCCCTTGCAATGATTGCCTGAATGCTGGCTCTGACAGCCACACCGCCACCTAATCTGATTTGGCTGTTGAAGGGGCTGGCAGCTGACAGGCCACAACACCAGAGATGGCTACGAGCCTGACCTGAGAATGAGCAAGCAGGCCCAGCCTCTAATTATATCTGGAAATTAAGCAGTGCCTGGAGAAGCAGCCAAGAACATGTCATCTTAATTGCCTTCATGGGCGGGTGAGAAGCACTGAAGGCCCTAAGGAAGGAGAAGGGAGGGAGGAGGAAGAGGAGACCAAGGCAGGGAAGAACCATGGATGCAAAACCAGGTGCTTTTACAGGTAATCCTCGTGTGATGAACCGGGACAAGACACGAAGGCCACACAGCCAGCTGAGAGTTCAAACTCCCTTTTAATGCTCCAAACATCCCCTCAAATGCTCCCACATTCTTGGCAAGACCCACAGCAGAGCACGCACACAAACAAACACACACACAAGGCAGCCTCTAGCTGCACCGAGGCCAGCAAAAGAAAGGAACAGGGAAATGAATGCAAGGAACAAACAATGAGACCACAAGTAAAGAGGAGGAAGGAAGCAGTCGTGCAAACTGCAAATGTCTGTCTTGGCATACCAGACTTTTACCAATTCAGCATTTGTTCCCGACAAACGCCCCTCCCCACAGTGTCTCCTGAAATCATCAGTCCCCAGGTGTGCCTTGAGAAGAGGAGGGGCAGGGCGCTCTCCTCCCAAGTTGTTGGGTCAGCCTGTGCTGTTCCCACCTTCTCTCCACTCTCCGTGCTCTGGGATCAGGAGGGGGCGGTCCTTGTTCATCGCCTGAGCTCCGTCGCTCCTCATGTCCACTGCTTGCCCTCTTTCGGTCATCCTGCCTCCATTCCTCCCTGATAACAAGCCATCCTCATCCTGAGGGACCCTAGGCTGCCTCAGCCTGCTTCTCCCCACATTCCTCCGAAGCCAACAAAGCCACCCGCTCAATCACCATCGGCTCCAGCTCCATCTAGTCCTCCTCCGCAGACTCAGGCTCTGACGGGGGTATGACAACAGGGAAGAATCATGGATGCAAAAGCAGGTGCTTTTACAGGTAATCCTCAACTTACAACAGTTCATTTAATAACCATTCAAAGTTGCAATGGCGCTGAAAAAAGCGACTTAAAACACATTTTTCACACTGATGACCACTGCAGCGTCCCCATCGTTACATGAGTTATATTCCGGCACTTGACAACTGGTTCATATCTATGACAGTTGCAGTGTCCCGGGGTCACGTGATCCCCTTTTGCGACCTTCTGAGAAGCCAAGTCAATGGGGAAGCTGGATTCACTTAACAACCGTTGTGACTAACTTAACAACCACAGTGATTCACTTAAACAACTGTGGCAAGAAAAGTCATAAAATGAGTCAAAACTCAATACGTTTCTCACCGACATGAATTCTGGGCTCGATTGTGGTCATAAGTCGAGGACTACCTATGCTAAAAGGGTTTAGGTCAGAAAAGCAAGACCGAGGGAGAATTAAGTCCAATGGAAAACATCACTTTTGGTCAGAGAAGGTGACAATAAGCAGTACGTACTCACCACCAGAAATGTTCAAAGCCAGGTTGGCAAGGAGGCAAGCTATTACCCTCTAGATGTGGTAGACTACAAAACCCAGTAGTCCCAACTAACGTAACTATGACAAGGAATTTCAAAGGTTAGTGCATAGGCAGAGCCACTTTGGTATAGTGGTGTTTGCCTAGAAACCAGAGATTGTAAGTTCTGGACACACCTCAAGGCATAAAAGTTGACCGGAAGACTTTGGGCCAATCACCAGGTGGCTGTGAGTTCTAGTCCTGCCTTAAGCATGAAAGCCAGCAGGAGACCTTTGGTATTCCTCTTTCTCAGTGCAACATAGCTCACAGGGTTCTTCGGGAGAAAATGTATTTGCAAATACGAATACCAATTTATATTTATCCCTTGTAAGTCAAATTCTTGCTTTGTTCACCCTTTTCATTTAAAATTTCATATCTAATTTTGTGTTCCTTTTTAAATAGCTATGGATATGTAAAAGCTTCTAAAGTTGATAACCAGGCTGGTATTTTCAAATAACAATAGTCTCTTATTTTTTCCCATACTGTTAATAAAGCACCTCTAATGTAATGTCTCCTAAAATATCCATGTGCCTTACTTTCTTTATATCATAAAAATGCATGGAAACCCAATTGTAAATCATGCCCTGCTAACATTAGTAATCTGGCATTTTTCAATACAATCCATTCCTTCATCCACATCAATATTGTTGCCTAATAATATATTTCCCAATCCAAAACCCCCTCTCAACCTTGCATCTTGTAACACCTTACAAGTAATCTTTCTTCTTAACTCTACACGGAGACTTCTGCAATACCAGACACAAGGAGAGAAAACAGGCCCTCCAATGGCTGCCTTTATATAAACACCTCTTAAAAGGGGTAGAACCCATCCCTAGTCTTAAAAGGGAAAACTCCTGCTATCTTGATTTTTTTATCTTGAATTTTATCTTGATTCTGGCCTTTTCCTCCTGCCAAATAAATTTCATCATCGTTTTATTTAAGTCTTCAAAGTATTTTTTTTTTCAGTCTTATTGGAATTGTTTGAAATAGATAATAGTATTTTTGGCAGTATGTTCATTTTAATTGTTGCTATTCTACCTATTAAAGATAGTTGTAGATTTTTCCATTTTTCTAATAAGAGGAGGAAGAAGTTTTTTTCTAGAGAGCCAATCTGATTTTGTGTTAACACACCAGGCTGGAAACCAGGAGATTTGTGAGTTCTAGTCCACCCTTAGCCGTGAAAGGCAGTTGGGCGACTTTAGGCCAATCTCCAGGAGACAGTGAGTTCTAGTCCTGCTTTAGCCATGAAAGCCAGCTGGGTGACTTTCAGCCAATTCTGTTAAGGTCTTGGGATTTAAGAGCAGTGAAGCTGATGCAATACAGGCTGATGCAACAAGGATGAATCAGCATCGCAGGAGTGTTTCCCTTAAAAACTAGGGATGGGTTCTACCCCTTTTAAGAGGCATTTAAATAAAGGCAGCCATTAAAGGGCCTGTTCTCTCTCCTTGTGTCTGGTATTGCAGAGGTCTCCGTGTAGAGTTAAGAAGAAAGATTGCTTGTAAGGTGTTTTGTCTACCACGTATATGTCTCTATATATCTGCTGTATATAAACCACTGTTAAATGTCTAAGTCTCTGTGTGCTGTGTTTTGCTCCTGGTTTGTCTCATAACAGCAGTCACGCTGCAAACGCTCTGACAAATTCCAAGCAGACAGTGAATTCTAGGTCTCACCTTGGGACTCGAAATGAAAAACTGGCTGAATGCTTTAAAGTGAAGGCTGTTGCTTTCCTATTGATTCCTATTGATTTTGCTTATCCAAAGGTTGCATCCCATGACCCCCAGACAGTACAACCATCATATATATGAATCGGCTGCCTAGCGTCCAAATTTGGATCACGAGACCACAGGGATGCTGCAAAGGTCGTACGTGCGAAAAGCGGTCATAAAGTTACTTTTTTCAGTGCTAAATGGTTGCTAAACGGACTGTTGTAAGTCGAGGACTACCTGCCTATGAATCCCTAAATCTTTCTGCTGGTAATCACATCATTTCATTTCGGTCTGCAGAAGCTACTTACCAAGGGCTCGGGCCACTGCCAGGAAGGGAATTTGGTCGATAACGGTGCTTCGTCGGACGGGACCGTTGTGACTCAGACGAGGCCGTTTCCAAACCACCCGATTCACACCAGATTTGTTGATCACACTAAAACAATCAGAGAGAACAGAGGGGAAGGAGGAATTAAATGAAGGGTTTAAATTTTAAAGTACTGAGATTTAAGAGCTGACCAGTTGTAAGGCTGATGCAATGTAAGGCTGATGCAATGAAGATGAATCAGCATTGGTATTGCCTCTTTAAGACTAAAAGTGAGTCCACAGAAGTTTTACCCCTTTAAGAGGTGTTTATCTAAGGCAGCCATTAGAGGACATATTTTCTCTCCTTGTGTCCGGTAACAGTTCTCGATGTAGAGTTAAGAAGATTGATTGTTATCTGTCTACCCTATTTCTGTAAATGTCTTGTATACAAACCACTGTTAAATGTCTAAGTCTCTATGTGCTGTGTTTTGCTCCTGGGTTGTCTCACGCTAATAGTAGTCACACTGCAATCGCTCTGACAGTAAAGTTTAAAAGAGACTAAAATTTCAAGGTGTTTGTACTAAACAAGTCTTCTACAATGTGTGATTAAAGGTTTGTATCTATAAAGCCCTATGTAGCCTGGTTAACTGAGGAACATAACAGCAACAGCAATAATACTTGGACTTATATACTGCTTTATAGGGCTTTACAGCCCTAAGTTGTTTAGAGAGTCAGTTTCTTGTCGCCAACAATCTTGGTCCTCGTTTTACCAACCTCAGAAGGATGGAAGGCTGAGTCAATCTTGAGCCTGGTGGGGATCGAACTTCCTGGCTGTGGGCAGAGTTAGCCTGCAATACTTCATTCAAACCACTTTGCCACCAGGGCTTGCTTGCTTGCTTGCTTCCTTCATAATCGCACTTAAGACTTACATCCTACCTCATAGTATTTTACAACCCTCTCTAAGCCATTTTACCAGGGTTAAAGAGTTAACCTGCAATACTTCATTCAAACCAGGGCTTGCTTGCTTGCTTCCTTCACAATAGCACTTAAGACTTATATCCTGCCTCATAGTGCTTTACAGCCATCTCTAAGCCATTTTACAGCCTCTTGCCCCCAATAATCTGGGTCCTCATTTTACCGATCTCAGAAGGATGGAAGGCTGAATCAATCTTGAACCGGTCAGGATCAAACTCCTGCCTGTGGGCAGACTCAGCCTGCAATACTGCATTACAACCACTGTGCCACCACAGATTCCTTCCTTCCATCCTTCCCTTCCCTTTCTCCCTCCCTCCTGTCAAAGTATTTACTAAGACTATATTAGTATTATTCTTTTTATCCTTCCTATTCCATCTCTTCCAGCTTATGACTATAACTGTATTGCTTGTATTTCTACAATTTATGTTGTTTATTTGTCCTCTAGTATGATTTGACTGCTCATTAGTAACCTATGACTATCACTATCTTATGATTCTTGATGAATGTATTTTATTTTATTTTTTTCTCATGTACATTGAGAGCTTATGCATCAAAGACAAATTCCTTGCGTGTCCAATCGCACTTGGCCAATAAAGAATTCTATTCTGTTCTATTCTATTCCTCCCGAACCAATCACACTTAGACTTATATACCACTTCACAGTGCTTTCCAGCCCTCTCTAAACGATTTACAGAGTCAGCCTCTATTGCCCCCAACAATCTGGGTCCTCATTTTACCAACCTTGGAAGGATGGAAGGCTGAGTCGACCCTGAGCTGATGAGAATCGAACTGCTGGCAGTGAGCAGTGAATTCGCCTGCAATATAGATAGTCCCCGACTTATGATCCCAATTGAGCCCAGAATTTCTGTTGCTAAGATAGACATTCGTTAAGTGAAATTTACCCCATTTTACAACCTTTCTTGCCCGCATTGGCAACTGCCATGTACTTATGACATCTGCAGCGTCCTAAGCTCACGTTATCCCCTTTTGCAACCTTCTGACAAACAAAGTCCATTGGGGTGGGTGGGAGCCAGATTCATTTAAAAACCGTGTCACTAACTTAACACTGCAGTGATTCGCTTAACAACGGCAGCCAAAAAGGTCATAAAACAGGGCAAAACTCCCTTAACTGTCTTCCTTAGCGACAGAAATTTTGGGCTCCATTGTGGTCATAAGTCAAGGACCACCTTGTAAGATAGAAAGAGGCCACCTTCTGAACAAGCCACTGAGGTCTGTTACCTTCCGCCAAGGCCTTCAATCCTCTGCCTCTCCTTCGGGAGCTCAGGCTTGTGATCCTGCGTCACCTCCACGGCCCGGACGTATTCATCCTTGGGGTCATCCTGGACTCCAAGAACCACGCCTGAATCACCGACATGAGCCACGTACATCTTTGAACCACGGATTATTACCACGCTGGCTGTGGTGCCCGATGTACTCGGAAGACCCGTCATGGTCTTCGGCCATTCTGCTGCAAAGGGAAGGAAATAATTATAAGCGATGCAATAAATACACAAATCAGTAAATAAGTAAGCAAGCAAGTGTGATGACCCGGGGGTGTGGCACAGTCACATCAGAAGAGCCTTTAGTACTTCCAATTTTGCCCCCAATGTCCAGGTTACTTTTGGCTGGAGAAAAAAAACTCTCCCACGAAGAAGAGTCTTTAAGTGGAGGAAATTCAGTCCAAAAACTACATATAAACTGTAAATAAAAATCCACACAAACCACGCTGCAGTAATTAACTGGACAGGGCAGGAGAAAGAATTGCAGGCTTGAAAGCCCAGCAAAACACACACAGTTGGGAAGACACCAGGAACCTAGATAAGCCTCAACGATACGAGATAAACTCACAATTTGCTTTCAACAGTTGGCTGCGCGCAAACTCCCCTTTTTAAACACTGGAGCACTAGGAGGGACGTGATAGCAGTATTCCAGTATTTGAGGGGCTGCCACAAAGAAGTGGGGTCAACCCAGGGTGGGATTCTACCAGTTCGGACCGGTTCTATAGAGCCAGTTGTTACAATTCTGCACAGTTTGGAGAACCGGCAAATCATAGCCCTGGCTGGCCCTGCCCCTCTCTGCCCACCTCCGCCTACCCAGTCAGTCCTTATCGCGCATGCCTGACATCACTAACTGCATTCTCCCCTGCCCAGTCACTCCGTAAGGTATTTCTATTTTTTTTCCCTTCCTCCCCACGATCAGCTGTTCTGATGATCAGCTGTGCCGGGATCCCCCTGGGAGCAAAAACGCCACCCTAGGAGACTTCCCTGAGGCCCAGGAAGCCAAAAAATGGGGGAGGGGGGCTGCAAAAAGAAGCCACACCCATCCAATCACATGGCCACTCCCACCTAGCCACACCCACAGAACCAATAGCAAAAATATTGGCATCCCACCCCTGGGTCAACCTATTCTCCAAAGCACCTGAAGGCAGGACAAGAAAGAACGGATGGAAACTCATCAAGGTGAGAAGCAAGCTGGAATTAAGGAGAAACTTCCTAAAAGTGAGGACAATTAAGCTAGTGGAACAGCTGGCCACTAGAAGTTATGGGTGCTCCGTAACTGGAAGTTTTTAAGAAGAGACTGGACAATCCCTGGTCTGAAATGGAATAGGATCTCCTGCTTGAGCAGGGGGGTGGACTAGAAGACCTCCAACGTCCCTTCCAGCTCTATTGTGATTGATTGAATTAATCCTTCCTTCGACATGAAAGCCAGCTGGGTAACTTTGGGCCAATCATTCTCTCCCTTGGCCCAACTCGGGGTTCAGGGTTGTTGTGGGGAAAATAGAAGGTGGAAGGAGCATCGCCCCCCTTGAGTTACTTATAAAAATAAGGATAGGATGCAGATAAATAAAATACGTACTACAAAGAGTTCATTCACACAGATACAACGTGCAAAGCAAGGCAGATGGGCAGGTATCTCTTTGCCCAGAATGAATAAGGATATTCCATGGAAACCCAGCTTTTACATACTTCTCTCTCTTTTTTTTTTTTCAGATAGCACTTTGATTTATATACCACTTCGCAGTGCTTTGCAGCCCTTTCTAAGCAGTTTACAGAGTCAACCTCTTGCCCCCTCCCCCCAACAGTCAGGATCGAACTCCTGGCAGTGGGCAGAGTTTGTCTGCAATAGCAATATTAGCGGTATACAAGCACACCACTTCAACAATGCTTTACAGCCCTCTCTAAGCGGTTTACAGAATCAGCCTTTTGTCACTCCAACAATCTGGGTCCTCATTTTACCCACCTCGGAAGGATGGAAGGCTAAGTCAACCTGGAGCCTGGTGGGATTCGAACTGCCAAATTGCAGGCAGGGGCAGGCAGCAGAAGTAGCCTGCAGTACTGCACTCTAACCACTGTGCCAACGTAGCTTAGTTATCCACACCAGTGCTTAAACTGCAGGTAATCCTCAACTTATGACCCCAATGGGGCCCAAAATTTCTGTTGCTGAGACATAGGTTAGGTGATTTTCGCCCCAGGTTATGACTTTTCTGGCCACAGTTGTTAAATGAAGCACTGCAGTTATTAAGTTGTTAACACGGTTATTAAGTGAATCGGGATTCCCTTCATTGGCTTTGCTTGTCAGAAGGTCGCAAAAGTGGATGCCATCATAAATATGAACCAGTTGCAAAGCATAACCATGGGGATGCTGCAACTATCGTCAGTTGTGAAAAATGGTCATAAGTCCCCTTTTTCCAGTGCTGCTCTAACTTTGAACGGTCACTAAATGAACTGTTGTTAAGTCGAGGACAACCTGAATTTTCTGCTGTATTCTTATGACTTCAAATCAGACCACGAGAGCAGTGAAATTCTCACCATTCAATGTTCTGACCCAAGCCTTGTTCAAATTAAACAAACACAAACTGTATAAAAGCAAACCTTTTTTAATGTGGCGCTGGGAATTCTTTGCATTCCCAGCCAAGAGTCATTTAAACCTAATTGTTCAAGATAAAAGCAAGCCCTTTCAAGGTTGTAAAAGGCTGCCAAGAACAGAAATCTAATTATTGATAAATATCAACCGACAGAAGTTTCAAAAACAAACCAGAGCTCACAGGGCTTCAAACAAGGACTCAGAGTCTAAAGAACTTCTTTGCTTCCGGCAAAAAGCATATCCCCGAGGGCTGGTTTTTATCCCTTATGGGAGGGGCAATCACCTCCCAGCCTTACTCCCGAGTCGCTCCTGCTGCTTCAGCAGCCCTGCACACATGCACACTGGGAACAGGCTCCCCTGGGTCTCCTGCATTGATGCTGCCAGACTCCAAAAGCTCCAAAGGCAGCACCCCACTCTCTGATAGTCCTGGCCCCATCCCTGCACCAGATGCAGGACCCTCGTTCAAGTCCTCGCCAGACTCCCTGACTGGTTGGTTCCCTTTCGTCCTCGCTGTCAAAGACCACTGCCGTCCATACCTGCTGCCAGCAAACCACAACATCCAAAGGCCCCCCCACCAATAAAATCAGCAAGCTCCTTAAGACCGGGGTCCCCAAACCCCAATCTGTGGACCAGCTGGTGGCATGCTAGAATCCAGGCCACGCAAAACAAGCGATGATCCATCTGCGGGATGCAGGCAGCATGCGAAACCACGCTTCCTCTCTCTTTTCCATGGTTCACATGTTGGGAATCCTGGGTTTCGTAGTCCAAATATTTCCCAAGGCCCTGGATTGCATTATAAAGGGGAAAGTGTGATTAAAGCAGAACGGGGAGGAAGCGACAGGAAGCAATTTAAGGGAGGCACGGCAGGCAGACTGCACGCCATCCCAAGGAGCCTCGGTACGCTCAGGATGCATCCCTTCTGCTGAAAACAAAAGATTTAAGCATTTCCTCTCCTTGTTTCCTTCCCCTGAGCTCAGCCACTTCCCTAAACCGAATGGCTGGTTTCTTTGAGCAATTTCAACAAACCCAACCAATTGGGTGGCCCAAAGGGGCTTTTCAAAAGGCAGAATAACAGGGAGGGCAGAGCTGGCGTTGCGACGATACGGCATGCGATCTTGGAAGTCTGAGATCGCTGCCAATATCTTTGCTCCTGGATGATCCAATTGGACCTAAACCGTCCCGAAGAGACGGTGAAAGTGAAGAGCGCATCCTGCTGATCCCAGGGACACTGCAAAGTCCCTGGTAGATCCAGGAGAAGCTCTTCTTCCCAGCGGCAAAGAGGCAGCCATTAAAGCTGATGAAGTTGGGACAGCTCCGAAACGGAAGAGAGCAGAAAGAGAAAGTGTGCCGGTTTGGTGAGAACTTTTTTTTTTACTCTAAGATCTGAAAGGACACCCTAAGGCAGTGGCCCCCAACCTTTTTTGTGCCACGGCCCGGTACCGGCATCACAAAATGATCCGCGGCCCGGTACCGGCATCAGCACGCATGACAAGGCAAGGGGAGCTGAGCAACCAGCCAGCCAGCCATCCCCCACTTCTCCCCGCCACCTTCAACTCCTCCTTTGTACCTTTGTCGATGGGCTTCGGGACAGCTTCGGGACGGTTGCTCGGCTCGCCTTGCCTTGGGTGCTGAAAGAATCCTCGCGTCTTAGTTTTGTTTGAAGCCGTCCCCCCCCTTCGATGAAACTAAGGCGCGAGGATTTCTTCAGGACTCAAACGCCGCTTTCCAACTGGAAAAGCTCACCCGGAAGCACTTTCTCATTGAAACAAGATGGCGGTGCCCAGCAAACCGGCGGCCCGGTAGAAAATGTTCCACAGCTCAGTACTGATCCAGGGCCCGGTGGTTGGGGACCCCTGCCCTAAGGGAAAGAAAGAATCTGTAAAAGTTTTGACAGAAGTGATTAAGCGGCAATTTTAAACAGGAGTGTCAAAGTAATGTTTTGTTTTGTTTTTCTCATGGCTGGATTTTTTTATATACGATCTTGTATTTTGAAACTGGACTGGTTTTTTTGTTCATATCTATTTATCTTTTTTTTTTCTTCTCCTTTTTGACTTTGTAATATTTTAGGCTAGAGGCTCCCTTGAGTTAATTCACTTTTTTAAAAATATCTTTTTTTTCTTTTTATCAACTTTCATTATATTCTGCTCGAAAAAGGAGGGGGAAAGTGAGAGCAAAGAAACTTTGTAACACTGTCAACTAGAGGCTTGAAAATATTCTATTTCCCCTTTGACCAGACAAAGCTGAGAAGGAAAGAACTGAGATTCTTTTTCAAGGACATTGCTACTTGATAAGATAGAGGGAAGAGCAGAAGAGAATATTATTGCAGGTGCTCTTCTGGGTTTCTATCAACAGCTGGAGTCTGGTGTTGAAATGTAGGGGGAAAAAAGGTGATAAGTTTTTGGAGAAAAGAGCTATAATAAGAGCCTTGGATAATTAAATAAAGTGCAGTGTGCCCTTTTTATCTTTCCTAAGTTGTGCTATCCCTCCTCACCAGCTTAATTGCTTTTTTAAAAAATCTCCTTTGTAATAACTGTTTGGGTTTTTGGCTTTGTTAGAGCTTGCCTTTGTTTTTCTCTCCTTTTTTTTTGGAGGTCCACCCTCTACATTTGCTTTTAATTTTAAAGGGAAAGCCTTAAAAGCTTTTTTTTTTTCTCTTTCCTGGTATTTTTGTTTTTTCATCCACTTTTCTGGTTTATTTTTATGCATTTTTTTTAATTTGAGACCTTTCAATTGGATTAAGGTGTTGAAGAACCTGAACAATTTTTCCTTTTTTTCTCTTTTTTCTCTTTTTTTCTTTATCTTATTTTTGATTGGATTAAGGTATACGAGAACTTGAAGAAATTTTGTCTTCTCTTTTTTTCTCTTCTTTTTTTTTATTATTACTACTGGCCTTTTTTTTTTTAAACTATTTTTACTTTGAACTGCAATTGGTTATTTCACAATTGGATTAAGGTTTAGAAGAACCTGAAGATTTTGAATTGCCTAAAATGAGTAGGAAACTTACAGCTCCTGGCTCTTTAACTTCTGCTTCTTCTCTCCACCATCTGGAGGACAACGTTCAATACAGACAATGTGAAAGCAAGAAAAAGAACAAGAAAAAGTGACTGCAGATGATTATGCAAGGAATTCAAAATATCCAAGCAAGGTCAGAGAATACTGAAAAGAGACTTGAAAACATCGAACAAAGAACTGAGAGCATAGAACAAAGAATAGAGAAAACCGATGAAAAAGTAGAGAACATCCAACAAATTATGTTGAAGTATGACGAGAGATTCCAAACAATTGAAGAAGATAAACAAAGAGACAAGAAGATTGGAGATATTGATAATAGAGTAACGGTGGTTGATCAAGATAAAAGTGGCATGTTGAGATGGAGATGGATAGATCAGAATTCTATCTTAGATTTCAAAACATAGAGGAAGAAAAAGGACAAAACCTAGCTGAGATAATGATAGAAACACTGTCTGAAGCCTTGGAAATAACTCAAGAGAAGATGATGGATGGAATAGATGAGGTTTATCGAGTCTTTACAAGATATGCAGTGAGAAATAGCCTACCAAGAGAAGTTCACATTAGATTTACAAAGAAAGCCATTAAGATGCAAATATTGCAAGTGACAAAAGAGAAAACACTGAAATACAAAGACAAGGAGATTGTGGTCTTGAAACAAATACCCAGAAGAGTGAGAGCGATGAGAAGAGAAGAGAATACCGATTCCTTACTAAAATGCTACTTAAAAAAGAGATGAACTATAGATGGCTGATCCCAGAAGGTTTAATGTTCACATGGCAAGAACAGAGAGATACAGAATTGACTCAGTTGAGAAAGAGGAATTATTTTATGCAGAATTTTTTGGAAGGAAAAGAGGAAGAGGCAGAAAAAGAGGTCTCATTAATTGAATTCCAAGAGGACTGTCAAATGGCGACTGAAAAAGAAGAAGGCGCAGTAGGTGGAAAGGTGGAAGCCAAAGAACAACGTGAATTAAGATCTACGAGAGCAGCCAAACCTAATTATAAAATATAACCATGGAAGAGAAAAAAATGATTACAATTAATATAAATGGACTCAACTCAGCTGTTACAAGAAGGAAAACCTTTCATAAATTGGAGAAATTAAAATTTGATATAATTTGCCTACAAGAAGTACATATTAAAAAACAATATGAACAATTGTTGGTACAGCCAAAATTAGGGAAAATATTCACTTCCTTGACCCAATGCAAGAAAAGAGGAGTGGTTTTATACATTAAAGGGACCACCCCAGCAAAATTGATTTATACTGATGATGATGGAAGAATACTAATGGTGGAAATAATGGACAATAATATGAAGATACTCCTGATTGCAATATATGCTCCGAATAATAAACAAGAAGAATTCTACAAAAAACTACATATGAAAATAATTGGACTATGCTAATATAGTTATGATGGGAGATTTTAATGGAATTGCAGACAACAAATTGGATTATACAGCACAGAAAACAACAAAGCAAAACAGAAAGACCCTCCCTAAATCTTTTTTTAAAATGGTAGATGAAATAAACTTAAAAGATACATGGAGAGAAAGAAATGCTAAAACTAAACAATATACTTTCTACTCAAAGAGACATTTATCATGGTCCAGAATAGATATGATATGGATGTCAACAGAATTAATACCTAACATTCAAGAAATAAATATTGAAACAAGTACTTGGGCAGATCACAATCCAATGACAATTAAATGGAAAGGACAAAAAAGATCTAGATGGACGTTAAATTATACTATTTTAAAGGAAAAAGACTTTACACAGTGGATGGAGAAAGAATTGGCCTTTTTCTTTAGAGAAAATAAAAAAGAAGATACATCAATTCAGAATGTATGGGACACAATGAAGGCATATGCTAGAGCAGGGGTCTCCAACCTTGGCTCCTGGAAGCCTGGCGGACTTCAACTCCCAGAGTTCCACAGCCAGCAAAGCTGGCTGTGGAATTCTGGGAGTTGAAGTCCGCCAGGCTTCCAGGAGCCAAGGTTGGAGACCCCTGTGCTAGAGGCTTGATAATAGACTATACAAGGAAACGGAATACTATGAAAAAGCTAGCCTCTAAGGCCCTAGAGGATGAGCATAAAAAACTTGAAAAAGAGCTACAGAAAATGCCACAGAAAAAGGACATTAAGTTAAAAATGGATATAATTAAATACAAAATGAGTCAAATAGAAAAATTAGCGCAGAAAATTAGAGGTGCTAAACAGAACTACTTTGAAGACGCAAATAAACCAGGTAGATGGTTAGCACATAAATTGAGAAAGGAGAAAGAATCAAGGAAAATATTGCAATTAATAGATGACCAAGGCCAAGTTTGCTATGGTAGTAAAGGGAAGAAAGAAATCATTCGAGACTTCTATGGGAAATTATATAGGCAAGAGAATATTGATGAAGAGAGAGTTAAGCAGTATTTACAGAATGCTAATTTACCTCAGATACCTAAAGAGACTGAAAAAATGTTAGCAACATAACGATGATGGAGTTAACTGAAGCACTCAAAAAGCAAAATAGTGGAAAGGCACCAGGCCCAAATGGACTTCCGGCAGAATTTTATAAAACATTACAAGAATCGTTGAATCTTCCATTGCTAGAAGTTATGAATGAAGTTATGTCAAAAAAGAAGATACCTAAATCATGGTCAGAAGCCTATATTACACTTATTCCTAAAGAGGATACCGACCCATTACAAATTAAGAACTATAGACCTATTTCTTTACTAAATGCAGATTACAAAATCTTTGCTTCAATATTGGCAGAAAGACTCAAAAAATATTTAAATAATTTTATCCATCCTGATCAAAATGGATTTCTGCCAAAGAGACAAATTAAAGATAATATGAGAGTAATTTTGGAATACTACGAGGCACATCCTGAAAAACAAATGGCTCTGATATTTCTAGATGCACAGAAGGCATTTGACACCGTGAATTGGCGATTCATGTTATTACTGTTGGAACAGATGGGTTTTGCTAGAAAATTCATCCAAGCAATAGAAGCTATATACTATAAGCAAACGGCAAAGGTAATGATAGAGGGAGAGCTGACAGACTCTATTAATATAAGAAAAGGAACAAGACAAGGGTGCCTACTATCACCTTTGTTCTTTGTGTTAACCTTGGAAGTGTTAAACAGAAATATTAGAGATGAAAAGAATATAAAAGGAATGAAAATCAAAAAGGAAGAATTTAAGCGGCAAGCATTTGCGGATGATCTGGTTTTCATCTTAGAAGACCCTTTAGAAATAGCATCAAAATTGATAGAAAAGATAGAGACATATGGAAAGGTGGCTGGTTTGAAAATAAATAAAGATAAGACAAAGGTTTTGACAAAGAAAAGTCTCTTTTTTAGTGCCATTGGTGACTTTGAATGGTCAGTAAAAGAACTATTGTAGGTCAAGAACTACCTGTACTTGAATTCTCACAACTCCCAAGAGCAATTCTAAAAGTAGGGTATTGTGGAAAATTTACTTGTTCTGATAAATCAGAGAAGGAAGGAAGGAAGGAAGGAAGGAAGGAAGGAAGGAAGGAGAAAGAGAAAGGGAAGGAGGAGGAAAGGAAGGGACAGAGGGAGGGAAGGAGGAGGGAGGGAGGAAGGAAGGGGAAGAGAGGGAGGGAGGGAGGGAGGAAGGGAAGGAAGAGTGAGAGGGAGGGAGGTAAGGAAGAAGAGAGGAAGGAGGAAGGAAGGGAGGGAAGGAGGAGGGGAGGAGAAGGGAGGGAGGAAGGAAGGAAGGAAGGGAAGGAAGCGAGGGAGGGAGGGAGGAAGAGAGAGGGAGGGAGGTAAGGAAGAAGGAAGGAAGGAAGGGGAAGGGAGGAAGGAAATATAAAAGGATGTAATATGAATGAAACTTGAGAAAGCTGAAATCCACCCCCCCCCTTTCTTTCCCTATCAAAAGCTTACATTTTGTTATTGGCATCTGGGCCCCTCTCTCTCTCTCCCCTCCAGCTCTCCGCTACTAATTCATTCCAGATTTATTTTCAGCTGAGGGCATCTGCAGCCAATTTTTTTGTAGGACACACTTTTCTACAAAAGCATAACCAGGAAGCCAGAGGGCCCCAAAAGGAAAGATAGAATTACACGTATGAGCTCAACTTGGGACAACCGTACATAACAAGGAGGCCCTTTAAAATCAACGGGGACACAATTCTGAGCCCACAGATTAAAAAAAAAACTTGAGTTCTGTGGCTATTCTCCCTTTTTTTAAAAAAAATCAATGTTAACACAGCAAAATGGGGCTGCTTTGGCCATTGGGCCACAGCCCCAAATAAAACGCAAAAATAAAAATTAAAAATCCACAACCGTCCCTCAACCTCTGCATTCACAGTCAATACAGGTAAGTCCACGACTTAACAACCATTCACTCAGGGATGGTTCAAAGTTACAACGGCATTGAAAAAAGTGGCTTATGAGAGTTTTTCACACTTACAACATCCCTGTGGTCACGTGACTAAATCAGGAGACTCGGCAACTGACTCATAGTTATGGCGGCTGCAGTGTCCCGTGAACCCATCCCCCATTTGCAACCTTCGGTCACGCAAAGTCGACGGAGAAGCCAGATTCACTTAACAACCGTGTGACTCACTTAACAACCATGGTGATTTGCTTAACAATAGTGGCAAGAAAGGTTGTATAATGAGGGAACTTAACAAATGTCTGACTGTAGGAACAGAACCCTGGGCTCAATTGTGCTCATATGTCGAGGACTACCGTACCTGTAATGCCAAAGGTGAAATTTTCTGGCTAAATGAATCCCGAGACCATTGTCAATTTAATTTCATTTGGCAGGAGCTATAAAGTAAGCCCAAACCATTTCCCACTGTATTAAATAAAAATAAGAAAGAAGCAAAGAAGTATTGGAGGAGGATAACGAAAAGGCTCAAGGAGAGAGATTATTAAGCAAAAATAGAATGGAGGCTGGAATTATTTCTATTAGGTATAATAAAGGACAATCTAAATAAAAAAAAAAAAAACCAATATATTACACTTCATATACTGACAGAGCCCAGAAGTGTTTTCGCACAACAGTGGAAACAGAAAATAATGGTGATTTTAAAAAGTGCTTGAATGTGCAGAAATGGACAAATTAACGATGGAGTTAAAAGATAAGGAGGAAACAGAGTATTATAAGATTTGGGACATATGGTATGAGTCAGTGGTGGTGTTCAGCCAGTTCACACCAGATCGTGTGAACCGGTAGCAAAGATTTAGTGTGGGTCACCGAATGGGTAGTAAGTTCTGGCTGGCCACGCCCCTGACCCAGTTGTCCTCCCGATGCTCGCTCACTCCGCCTGCCTGACATTTGCTCCTTAAGATATTTCTTTCTTTTTTTTCCTTCCCGACAATCAATGGTTCAGCCTCCCTCCTCCATTTTTATGTTCCTGAGCCTCTGAGGAGCCTTATGGGAGCAAAAACACTCCCACAGAGGCTCTTTTGAGGCCCAGAAAGCCCAAAAACCGGGTTGGGGGTGGCTGCAAAAAAGCAAAAAAAAAAAAAAAAGCCACGCCCACCCAGTCACATGGCCACGCCCACCAAGCCATGCCCACAGAACCAGTAATAAAAAAATTTGAATCTCACCACAGGTATGAGTAGTTAGAGGAGAAAAGTGAAGTATGTGTATAAAATTACTTAAGAGTTGCAGGAAGTGTATATATAAGGAATTATAAAAAGATAAATATAATTGTACAAATAGTAGAGAAATATACTAGGAATCGAAAATGAAAATATTACTATGTAAATAGAAAAGAAATTGATGTACTGTCAAAAATGGAAATGTGGTGAAAATGTTTCAAAAATGTGCAATAAAGATTAAAAACAATAGATAAGGAATTCTCTTTTTTTTCTTTTCTTCAGCACTTTACCGTAAAAAAAAATGTAAAATTAACTTTTATTCATTTTTAATGGAAGCTGAAAATTCAAAGCTAGAATCCCCTTTCGGGGGCATTTCACATTGGGCCAATTTTACTCTTCAGCAAATAGAAGCCAATATATATACAAGTAGTCCTCAACTTACCACAATAGAGCCCAAACTTTATGTGGTCAAGTGAGTTTTGCCCCCTTTTTACGACTTTTCTCGCTGCAATTTGTTAAGCGAATCATCGCAGTTCGCAAGTTAGTAACACCATTTGTTAAGGTGAATCTGGTTTTCCTCACTGATTTTTGCTTGTCAGGAAGGTCACCAAATGGGGAATTACGTGATTCCAGGGACACTGAGACCATCATAAATGTGAACCACTCATCAGGCCATACAAAATTTCTTTATTGGGTCACAGGGCATCCTCAAATATAACTTACAGTTATGTCGAGATTCATCTAACGTCCAATTCTTTGCATAGATGACTTCATAGTGTAAAATTATAGTGATCTTCATCCCAAAACAATGGTGCAAAAGGTATGACACCAGCACGGTACTGAGGTCCAAGCAACAGTAAAAAAAACTCCCCCAACCCAACCAAGGGTCAATTCAGTGACCAATCAGGATTACAGATGTGACTACATGACATGAACTACATTTCCCATGATGCATTAACTACATTTACCATGAGGCATTCCCTTAAGGGGACAGCTCCCAATTTCTAACTAACTATATACTACTGTCTGGACAGCACAACCTTGATCCTCTTCATGGGCTGCAGGTGTGACAACTGAACAAGAGTTTGGACCTGCGTACTGGCGAAAACTGGAAACAAAGCATGTACATATATCTCTAGTTTATAGTTGCTCTCTGAGTTTGGCGTCCTTCCCAGTGTGTGTTATCTGTGGACATCCTCCAGCCCTTATCTTGCTTGGTTTGTGTTGCTTTTTTCCTTCTTGTAATTGTGTGGGAGTTTTTTTTTGTCTTCCATCAAAGATATTTGGAGCTTGGAAGCAAAGTGAAGGAATAAAAGGGGCTTCATCTGTTTTCTGTGACTGTGTTTGTTTTGTATCCCACCCTGGGTCATCACACCATAGGGAAGCGGTCACAAGTGTGAAAAACGGTCCCAAATCGGTTTTTCCAGTGCCACTGTAACCTTGAACAGTCACTAAATAAGTCAAGGACTACCTGTATAGATCTCATCAAATTGTTTCAAAAGAGGCTCATACAGGTAGCCCTCGACTTACAATTGTTCACTTATCAAGTGTTGAAAGTTACGACAACACTGAAAAAAGTGACTTACGCCCATTTTTTCACCCTTACAACTGTTACAGCCTCCCGATGGTCACACATGATCAAAATTCAGATACTTGGCAAACTGACTCATATTTATGATGGCTGCAGTGTCCCCTGGAGTCACGCGATCCCCTTTTGCGACCTTCTAACAATCAAAGTCAGTGGGGAAACCGGATTCACTTAACAATGGGGGTTACTAACCTAAGATCTGATGTGATTCACTTAGCAACCGTGGCAAGAAAAGTCATAAAACAGGGTAAAACTCATTTAACAACTGCTTGCTTAGCAGCCTAAATATTGGGCTCAAAGTTGAGGACTATCTGTATTTATGACAGTCCCAGGATGATGTGTTTATCATTTGTATCCTTCCCAGCCGGTGTCCAACGAGCAAAGTCAATGGGAGAAGCCCGATTTGTTTAACCACTACAAGATTCACTTAACAACTGCAATGTCTCTCTTAACAATAGAATAGAATAGAATAGAATAGAATAGAATAGAATAGAATAGAATAGAATAGAATAGAATATTGAATAGAAAAGAATAGAATAGTAGAATAGAATATAGAATAGAATATAGAAAATAGAATAGAATAGAATATAGAATAGAATAGAAAGAACAGAATATAGAATAGAAAATAATAGAACAGAAAGAATATAGAATAGAATATAGAATAGAATATAGAAAGAATATAGAATAGAATATAGAATATAGACCAGACCAGACCAGACCAGACCAGACCAGACCAGACCAGACCAGAATAGAATAGAATAGAATAGAATAGAATAGAATAGAATAGAATAGAATAGAATAGAATAGAATAGAATCTTTATCGGCCAAGTGTGATTGGACACACAAGGAATTTGTCTTTGGTGCATAAGCTCTCAATGTACATAAAGGAAAAATAAAATACACTCATCAAGAATCATATGATACAACACTTAGTGATAGTCATCAGTTACTAAATAAGCAATCCAATCATACTAGGAAACAAAATAAAGCAATATAAATTGTAGAAATACAAACAACACGGTTATAGTCATAAGTGGGAAGAGATGATTAATAGGAAGGATGAGAAGAAGAATAGTAGTACAGTCTTACTAAGTAGTTTGACAATGTTATGGGAGTTAGTGGTTTAGCAGAGGGATGGCAATTCAGGGAAAAATGGGACAAAACTCACGTAACAACCGCAACAAAACACTGCAACCAAAAAACCCTCATTTAATGCTTTGCAACAAAAATTTTGGGCTCCATTGTGGCCATAATTAGAAGATTACACACTGTTGAACACCCAAAGAAGAGGAGAGATTCCCCACTAACCCTGTGTAACCCCTGAGTAAAATAACCCTATGGACCTCAATTGTGTCAATCAAGAAAAAACATTCCTTACACTTCCACACAACCAATTCAGCAAACAAGATCCAGCTATGCACATCCTTAAAAGTGAGAATGTAAGACCTCCTTCCCATATTCCAAGTGTACTCCAAAAATACAATAGTCCTCGATTTACAACAGTTCATTTAGTGACCATTCAAAGCCACAACAAACACTGAAAAAAGTGACTTATGACCATTTTTCATGCTTACGACCATTGCAACATCCCCATGGTCACGTAACCAAAAATTCAGACACTTGCAAACTGACTCATATTTATGACCGCTCCCGGGGTCACGTGATCCCTTTTTACGACCTTCTGACAAGCAAAGTCAATGGGGAAGCCAGATTAACTTAACAACCATGTTGCTGTCTTAACAACTACAGTGATTCACTTAACAACTGTGGCAGGAAAAAACATAAAATGGGGCAAAATTCACTTAACAAATGTTTCGTTTTGCAACATAAATTTTGGGGTCAATTGTGGTCATAAGTCAAGGACTACCTGTATTTTGAGACCTGTATGCTTCCTGGTCTGGATTCAGAAATTCACTTTAGTGAGTTCAACAGGACTTACTAGTTAGAAAAATATACAGAGTGACTCATCCATTTCCACTGGTCTCAATCTTCACTTGAGTGTGCATAATTTAGGTGGAGGAGTTTTTTTGACATTAAATAAGGGAGTCAACCTTGTTCTTTGAAGAACAGGATAGCTGGCTTGACACATGACACTAATATTGTGGGAAAAAATATAAAAGCTGGATTCATACATGACACTGATATATTGGAAAAAAATATGTAAGCTGGATTCACACATGACACTGATATTTTTGAAACAAATATAAAAGCTGTATTCACACAACTCTAATTTATCAAAAAATATAAAATTTGGATTCACACCTTGTTCTCTTACTATACTGGAAAACACAAAAGCTGGATTGACATTAATTTATCAAAAAAATAAAATAAAATCCGGATTCACACATTTTATTCTTAAGATATTGGGAAACACTTATGAAATGTTGGATTCACAGACACTAATTTATCGAAAAAATATATAAAAGCCAGATTCACACATTTCACTGCTAATATTTGGGAAAAAACTTACAAAAGTTGGATTCGTACGATACCAATTTATTGAAAATATATAAAAGCTGGATTTACACACACAACACTAATATATTGGCAAAGTATACAAGTTGCAGTCACACATCTTACTCTTACACATGACACTAATATATTGCGGAGAAGGGAATACAACATTTCTCACAACACACAAACCCCAAACCAATCTCTCTCTCTCTCTCCCCCTGCCATTCTGGCTTTTTCTGAAATATGAGGTACCCAGCCATGTACAGAGAAGGGGACTTGTGTATAATGGCTCTCAGATGTGGGACAAATACAAGATTTTGTGTTACTGTAAAGACATTTGATCACAATCTAAACAGCCAATTATGAATCAAGCAATATAGATATTCCTCAACTTAGCAGCCATTTTTTCAGCAATTGAAGCTACAATGACAATGAAAACAGTGAGTCAAGACCAGACTTCGAACTTACAACCATCGTAGTATCCACAACACAAACATAATTTGAGGTGCTTGGCAACTGGTATGGGTTTATGATGGTTGTGGCATCCCGAAGATGTGATTGTCCTTTGGAAACTTCCCAGCTAGCAAAATCAATGGGAGGAAGCCAGATTTGCTTAACAACCTGCCGATTCATTTAACAACCGTAGTGATTGGCTTAATAATCAGGGCCAAAAAAAGCTCATAAAATCAGGCATGACTCACTTAACCACTTTGCTTAGCAAAGACACTGCAGTTGTTAACTCAAGGACAACCTCTCCCTCTTCCAGTTAGTAAGTAATTCACCTGGATTTGGCCCACAACACAAGGAAAAAACCACAGAATTTGTACTGGAAGTGGGCCCCAAAATTCCATAGCATTTGGATGCCCAACTCATCTTGAGGGTTAAAAAGTAGGGGAGAATGCTGGTTCACACAATCCCAGGTCAAACTCTACAACCAACGGTGTAAAACACAGCTCTCCCTGACTTTAAGGCAAGGGTCTTCAAACATGGCAACTTTAAGATTATGGACTTCAACTCCCAGAATCCCTGAGCTAACACTGACTGGAAGAAGAATTCTGGGAACTGAAGTCCACAAGGCTTAAAGCCCAGTTCCTTCTACACGCAACGCACAAGGGAGAACACAAACTACACGCCTTTTGTAAACACACCACACCAGAAGGCCAATTGGGGGAGGGGGGATGGATATTAAAAACCAACTTATAATCACAGGACTATTTTATCATCATCATCATCATTGGAGCCCTCTGCCCTACTGTATGCATTTTGATTGGTTGTTTGGTTTTTCTGCCCCAACAGAAACGGGAGATCTACAAAACCAGGCAGTCCATCCTAGTTCTTTGTTTTCTTTTCACATGCACTCACCCAGCTTAGGGCAAAAAAACCCCATCTCCTTTGAAGCCCCCACAAAGAGATGCCTCCCCACGGAAAGCCAGCATGATAAAACCCAATTACCCATTCAGTGGGTGAGCCATGGGTGTGTGGAAGAAAAAAGCCCCCCCCCCCCCTTCAACTGGGAAGGAAGTTTCCTGGGATGGAATCGAAATAAAATAATGTTTGGAGGCTTAAGCAAGGGGCAAGAGAGGCAAGGTACACTGGGGGAAGGAAGGGAGGGAGGGAAGAAGGAAGGAAGGAAAGGAAGAAGAGAGACAGGCGAGAGGGAGGAAATGAAGAAAAGAAGGGAGGGAGAGAGGGAGGGAAAGGAGGAAGAAAGGAAAAGGGAAGAAGGAAGGGACTGTGGAAGAAAGGAAGAAAAAGAGGGAGGGAGGGAGGGGGGAAGAAAAATGGAAGGGAAAGAGGGAGGAAGACAGGAACGGAATGATGGAAGGAGAAAGGAAGAAGGTGGATAGAGAGGGAAGGGAAAGGGAAAAAGGAAGGGAGGGAGGAATGGAGGGGAACAGAGAGAGAGGAAGGAAGGAAGGAAGGGGGAGACAGGAAGGGAGAGAGGGATAGAGGAAGGAAGGAGAAAGGAAGAGAGGGGGGAATGAGAGAGAGAGAATGAAAGAGAAAATGAGAGAGGGAGAGAGAAGGGGAGAGGAGGGAATGAGAGAGAGAGAATGAAAGAGAAAATTAAAGAGAGAGGGAGAGAGAAAGGGAGGGGGGAATGAAAGAAAGAGGGGGAGGGGGGAGAGAGAATGAAAGGGAGAATGAAAAGTAGAGGGAGCCAGGTGTGGAGGGGCGAGGAGGGGGAAGAGGAGGAAGGGCGGCCGGCGGGCCTTCTTTCTCCCTGGGCCGCAGCCGCCTTTCCCGGCCGGCTTCTCTCCCCCAGGGCGGCGGCGGCAGCACTCACGCAGCTTCTTCCACATGGCCCGGTGGCAGGCGAGGAAGCCCTTGCGGAGGGCTGCGCAGACGGCGGCCGGCTCGGCGGAGCGGAAGCCTTTCTGCTTCTTGATGAAGGGCCAGAGGTTCTCCCGGGCGAAGTGAGCCGCTTCCCGGCCGCCGTGCCCGTCGCACACGGCGAAGAAAGCCACCGAAGAGGACGGCGGAGGCGGCGAGGGAGCCGAAGGCGGCGGCTCCGGCGCCTCGCTTGGCGTCCTGGCCCGGCCGGCGGCGACTGCCCCTCTCCCGGCGGCCGCGATGCTCTCTTTCTCCTCCTCCGGCTCGGGCTCCAGCACGATCTGGGTCACGTCCTCCATGTATTTCCGGCCTCCCTGGTCGGAGAAGAGGCTCACCGCCAGCGAGCAGCAGAGCCCCTCCATGCGCGGGGGGAGCCGGCAACCCCGGCCGGCCGCCGCCGCGGAGATCACGACGGTGCCCCCCCCACCCGAGGGCTCCTTCGGGCCTCGCTTGGCCCCCTTTGCCCCGACGGCCCTCTCCCCTTTTTCTCCGCCTCGTCCTTTTGGACTTCCCTCGCTGGCTTCTTTTTTTATTGTTTACACGCGCCGGGGAGGCAGAGACGGCAGAGGCGCTGTTCCGACATGCCTTTTTATTCCTCCTCCTCCTTTTTCTCCCCTTCCTCCTTCTCCTCCTCTTCCCCTCTTTCCTCCTCCTCCTCCTGTTTTTCCTCTCTTTCCTCGTCCTCCTCTCCTTCCTCTTCCTCCTCTTTCCTCCTTCCTCTGCCTCCTGTTCTTTTCCTTTTCCTCCTCTCCTCCTTCTTTCTCCTCCTCCTGTTTTTCCTCTTTCCTCGTCCTCCTCCTCTCCTTCCTCTTTCCTCCTTTTCCTCCTCTTCCTCTGCCTCCTGTTCTCTTCCTTTTCCTCCTCTCCTTCCTCCTCCTCTTCTTTCCTCCTCCTGTTTTTCCTCTTTCCTCCTTCTCCTCCTCGCCCTCCTCTTTCTCTCCTTCCTCCTCCTCTCCTCCTCCTCCTTTCTTTCCTTCTCTTCCTCCTTTCTCTCTCTCCTCCTCTTTCCTCCTCCCCCTGTTCTTCCTCCTCTTTTTTCCTCCTCTGCTCTCCTTCCTTCTCTCCTTCCTCCTTCCTCTTCTCCTTGCTTCTCCTCCTCCGCCTGGAGCGTTGGAGTGGAAGCGAAAAGGAAGGCCGGGGGGTGGGGGAGGGAAAGCGGCGCGGTACAATTGCCGGTGGAACGCTGGGGAGCCCAACGTTCCACAAGGAGGGGGGAGGAGGGACCACCCACTCTTTCCCCGGCCCCCGCCGCTCGCTTGGCCCGGCCCCGCCCCCCCGCTAAGCTTTCAATCCCTTATTTTGTCTCGGTGGGAACAGAAAGGAGGGGGGAGGCAGCGTTAAAGGGCAGAGCAGAAGCTAATATTTGGATTAAACAGGAGACTCATTACTTTGACCGGATTTGGGACCCCCCCCACCCCCATCCTCTTCTCTATTAGGCTAAACCAGGGATCTTCCAACCTTGGCCACGTTAAGACTTGAGAACTCTGGGAGTTGAAGTCCACAAGTCTTAACGTGCATGGCCAAGGTTGGAAGATCCATGGGCTAAACACACCTAGTTGCCTTCCAACCCTGCTAATGCATTTGAAATGCAAAATTAAATCATGATGCCGCCAGTTCTGAAGCCACATTTCAATCCGGATGATGTGAAAGGCGGCTTCAAACGTTCAAAATCGGCAACGGGATCTTTTTTCCAGCAATGCAACGTTGGAAGTCCAAATGTTTCCCCTGCAGGCTCTCTGAAAAAGTCATTAAAGGGTCCCATTTTGGAATGTGAAATGTTTCCCTGAATAAAAATGTCTTCAGAAAGCATCTTACATCAAGGGGTCCCCAAACTTGGCAACTTTTAAGACTTGTGGACTTGAACTCCCAGAATTCTCCAGTCAGCTATTGCTGTCAGCTATGCAAGTCTGCTGGCTGGAGAATTCTGGGAGTTGAAGTCTTAAAGTTGCCAAGTTTGGACACCTCTGTCTTACAACCGTGTTGACAAACCTATGCCATGCATACCGGAAGTGGCACGCAGAGCCATTTCCTCCGGCACGCAAGAGGTTGCCCGGAAGAGTCTCACTGCGCATCGATGTGTGCACCACCCAACAGCTGATTGTTGGGTATCTGGCATGCATGCACAGGAAACGGGTGTGTGGAGAAGATGCACATGCATGTGCAGTGACATGCATGAGGGGATTGCATGCACAGACACACAGTGCAGAGGGGGAATCGTGCGCACAGAGGGAACTGCATGCATATGCACAAAGAAAGGGTTCTTAAAGGGTTCTGTCTGCTGCTGTTTTGGCCCACCTGCCCGCCTGACCTTTATTTCCTGCTTTTTCAACATCCGCTGCTTAGCATGGCACAGCTGCAGGTAAAAAAGCAGGGAAAAAGTGCTTTTTCAACCGCTGCACACCCCCCACGCAGTGCTGCTCAGCTGTCCAGGCAGCAAGCTGACAACAATTCACACATGCACATAAATCACTGAACCGATCCCACTCCTGGTTCCAGTGTCAGGATCCTGGCAGTTACTCCAATTAAATCATGAGCCTCCAGCCCCCACCCCTTCTTTCTGTTGTTAACTATAAAACATGTATTCAAAATGTTTTACGAGCTGACATCCAGGTTGCTTCTCTCCTTTATTAGTTTCCATCTGCTTCTTCTTGTCCTGCCCTTGGATGGTTTGGAGTGTAGAAAGTTAGCACCCACCCCTCTCCTAGAGGAATGAAATATTCTGGTGTTGGAAGAAATATCCTTCTGGGTTCAGTAATTATGGGAAGGAAGCTGGAGGCTTTACAAAACAGAACTGTATAAGTTGGGGACGGGGGGCGGGAGTTTCTTGCTTAGGCTTCTATCCTATGCTATAGTATAGGCAGCCACAACTCTATCAAAATATGTCAAGGTCAACGGACAGAAGCCTCACCACCTGGAGATGCCCACATGATGTGGTACACAACTTTTAACTGGATGAGCCAATTGAATTATTGGGGGTGGGACCGTTGCCATCACTTTGTATATGTGATTTAAGTGCTCATTTTCTCAGATTCAGAATTCTTTTGTTGCTACCACTTGACTTCCAGTAAAAGATATCTTTTCTCTAATCAATGGAGTCTAAGTATTTCTTTCTTGGATTTTGAATGGAGCACCATCTGACAGTGCCCATTTGGCCTCGGGCAAGTTCTTGTATTTCTCCATGTAGTGCCGAGTTGAATTGTAATCCTAAAACACAGCAATGTATACCCCGCAAATTAAGCATTCGGCTTTCCTTTGGCTTCAACAAATAAGTACTTCTCCCTCCACCTCGTTAAAAACTCTGCATTTTGCAACTTCCCTCCCCCCCTTTTTATTCGAATAGAGTAGAATAAAATAGAATATAGAATAGAATAACAGAAGGGACCTTGGAGGTTTTCTCGTCTAACCCCCTGCTTAGGTAGGAAACCCTACACCACTTCAGACAAATAGTTATCCAATTTCTTCTTTAAAATTTCCAGTGTTGAGATGACATTTTGGAGGGCAAAACCCCAGCAACGCGCGACACAGGGGTCCGCTGGAAACTACCGGCACATGAAACTTTCTTTGTTTTCTTTTTTTTCCTGGATCGGACTGATGACGCAAATTAAACGCGTCCAGAGCGCCGTAGTTCGCGTTTCATATCAGCCCCGTGCGGGATTGGTTCGTTCCCATCGGCCAGCCTGCTTTTATTTGCATTGAGTCAATGCCGGCTTCTTTCTCTTGGAATGCTGGGAGGTGTGGCGGGCAGAGGCGGCCTTTCCTTTTTTGACCTTCCTCTGCCTGGAATCATAGAGCATAGAAGTGAAGGGCTGGAAGGGATCTCGGAGATCTTCTAGTCCAACCCCCTGCTCAAGTCAGGGGACGCTGCTATACCACCGTTTGGCCACTTGAAGATGCCTGGACTTCAAGTCCCAAAATCCATTCCCGAGCCAGCCAGCCCTACTGGCTGAGAAACACTGCATTGTAGCATTGCAGAGACTTTTTTTTTGAATAGTTTTACTACAAATCTGTAGAAATTCTCAGTTATCCAGGTCCTGGTGTACCAAAGGTGCTTTTTTCAAGAGGCAACTGGATTTTCTGGGTTTTTTCTTTGAAGATGTTTCACTTCTCATCCAAGAAGCTTCTTCGTTTCTGACAGGTTGGTGGGGGATGGAAGGATTTATACTCCCTGTTACAGACAGCTGGTCATTTGCATCTGTTGGAAGAAATTATTCCTTTGGGTTCAGTTCCAAGTGGGGAAGAAAGACAGTGGAAAGATGGAAGCTGTTTGGAAAGACGGTTTAATGGTGGACGGAACCACATGGCTTGGAGCTCCAAAGTGAAAAGGACGATCACATGCTTCAAGATGTTCCGTGAAGGAAAAGAAGGAAGATAGCAATAGCAATAGCACTTAGATTTATATACCGCTTTATAGTGCTTTACAGCTCTCTCAAAGCAGTTTACAGAGTCAGCATATTGCCCCTAACAATCTGGGTCCTCGTTTTACTATCTCGGAAGGATGGAAGGCTGAGTCTGGTGGGATTCGATCTGCCAAACTGCAGTAAGAGTAGCTTGTCACTGCACCACCAAGGCTCCATATGAGGCTGAGAGTGCAATTGTTTTATACCCTCTGTTGGGCCACACCTTAGGGTTTCCTGTTCCTGTGTAAGAAATGTATCCCGTTGGCTGTCAGACTCCCAGGGGCTGGAGCAGGGGTCTTAACTAACTTTGTAGGCTTTGTCTGGACCATATGGCTTCACCTGAGTGCTGGCTAATGCAATCTTCCCAGGCCAGGTGGTGAGATGGGTAGAGGCCTTTGTTATGTAGAATACTCTGGCCCAGGCCTTAATGGACCGACCATTAACAAAGGTGGATGGGTGAGCTTCTACCTCTGAGATGAGTTTCTGCTTCTCTTTTAGGGGAAATATTCTGCATTTTTAATCTTTCCTACCATATTTCATTTTTCTAGGAGAGAGGTAGGTGCTAACTTCCTACACATCCTTTTGGAAGGTTTATCTGTGTCCTCAGCTAATTCTGAGGACACAGACAAACTTCCAAGTGCTTCAACAACCCTCAAAAAGGATGCAAATGACCAGCTGTCTGCAAGGAGTATAAATCCTTCCATTCCCCACCATCCAGTCAGAGCTGAAGAGGCTTCTTGGACAAGAATCAAAAAGTCTTCAAAGAAAAAGCAAGGAAGTCCAGTTGCCTCCTGAAAAAGCACCTTTGATAGTTTTACTACATTACACAAAAATGATCATTGAATGGCTACATTTCTAATAGGATTTCTTTGCATCTGTTAATATAGTTTACATATTTATTCCATTCCACCTCAGCTTCCAGCTATTAATAAAAGATTAGAGTTCCAATGGTAGCATTCTGATTATCTGTATTTTTCCTATACCATGTTTTTCACACCTTTCCCTGGAAAAGCATCCAATATACCTGTGGTGCAACAACAGAGACAACTGAAGAAATAAGAAAACAAGGACAGCTAAGATAAATATGTAATTATTTCAATTATACAGGTATAATTACAGGCTTCCTTGAAGCAAGGCATGGGACTTAGGGAAATATGCTGAGCAACTTTTAAAAAAGGATAAGAAAGCTGGCATAGGAGATGTTTTGAGAGGCAGTTACAAAGTAGATGGCGTAATTTTAAAATATGCATTTTAAATGGGTGTGGAAAGAGAGAGGCTTCCAGAGAGCCACTTGGGTCTAGTCTAGTGCTTAAGGCACCTGGGTAGAAAGATTGTGAGTTCTAGTCCCACCTTAGCCATGACAGCCGGCGAAGTGACTCATTAAGCAAAGCACTTGTTAAGTCAGCCGTGCCCAATTTTGCAATCTTCCTTTGTCACAATTGTGTGGTCGTAACTCGAGGACTACCTGTATAAGACAGCTAGCTTGCCTCTCCTGCCATATCTGGCTGCGTAGATGGAGACAACTAAAGACAGAACAGAACAGAATAGAATAACAAGAGTTGGAAGGGACCTTGGAGGTCTTCTAGTCCAACCCTCTGCTTGAGCAGGAGATTGTAAACCATTTTGGACACTTTGGACATTTTGGATCCTCCAGTGATGAAGCACCCACAACTTCTGGAGGTAACCAATTTCACTGATTAATTGTTCTCACCATCAGCAATTCCTCCTTAGTTCCAGGTTGCTTCTCTCCTTGGTTAGTTTCCATCAGTTGCTTCTTGTCCTGCCCTCAGGTGCTTTGGAGAAAATATTCCTCAACTCAACTGTAGCTGAGCTGGGAATTATGGTATTAAATCAGAACAACAGAGTTGGAAGTGTTAAGTCTGGAGCATGGGTGCGAATAATGGAGACGAGCCAGTAGAAACAGTGAACTTCAAACTCTTTATTTACATGGTGTGACAGCTCAAACTGGAGGGCTGCTCTTGCCTTCCTTATATAGGCAACTTATTAACTATTCAACCAATAGCAATCCTGGAGTGCTAGCTCCGTTAACCAATGAGAATGGCCTGTTAATGGCCACTCAGATGCTCCTGAACGGACCAATCCGATCCTGCCATTAACAGCCAATCAGAAGTGCAGGGCCAGAACCCTGCACTTGACTTCAAGCTCAAGATAACTTTATTGGTATTATTCATTCACAACACCCCTTTCCCCCGGCTTCTGCCCACGGGGCGCGGTTACATAGTCCTTGAGGTAGGACGGTTGTTTTATCAGTCTTTTTGATTTTCGCAAAGTGCGGTTGGCTGCACTTCTGTTGAGGTAGATCGTTGTTTAACGGTAGGGGTGCCTCTGGTTCCGAGTTCGCGTTCCCGTCGTCACCGATATCACTGGCCACTCCCTGAGGTGAACTCACTCCGGTCCCCAGTTCCTGTTCCTGCGTTTCAGTTTCGTTTTCAGTCCCTTCAAAAAGGTTTTCCTCTAGTTGCAATTTGTTTTCCTCTGTATCTCCCCCCCCCCTCAGTTTGGTCATAAGGGAGTTCGGAATTGCGTGACGGTAGCCGCGATCGTAGTTGATCTATGTGGCGCTTCCAAAGTCTATCGTCAGGGCACTGAACGAGGTATGATCTTGGGCCGGTTACGCGGATTACGGTCACTTCTACCCACAGCGGATCGCCCGATAGGTTTTTAGCGAATACTAAATCGCCTACCTGGAAGGTACGGCATCGGCCGCTGGATCCGAGTGGCTTTTCTGGTTCGTAGGCTGGGTGTAACCGATCGAGGTGGGAGCGGAGCTTTCGTCCCATTTGCAGCTCAGCAGGAGTTTTGTTGGTGACGCTGTGAGGTGTGATGTGCTGTAGGAAAAGGATTCGGTTGATTTTCTTGTCGATGTTGTCGTAGTCTATCTTTTGTAGAGTCCTTTTGACGAATTGTACCATGCGCTCAGCCCTACCGTTGGCCACAGAATGCACAGGCGAAGTAAGCGCATGTCGGATACCGCAGTCAGCCAGGTACTGTTCAAAAGACACCGCAGTAGTAGATTGGGACCCGTTGTTGGATACCAGAACGTCTGGTAATCCGTGGGTTGCAAACAGTCTTTCCAGTCTTTTGATGACCGCTTCGGTGGTCGTATTTCTCATTCAATGAATCTCGAGCCAATTCGAGTAGGCGTCAACGGTTAGCAAAAACATGTGGCCTTTGGTCAGCCCAGCAAAGTCCAGAAGGATGCGGGACCAGGGTCCCTGCAGCGTCTCCCATTCGTTTGGGGTTGCCTTTGGTGGAGCGTTGCTTACTTCTTGGCATCTCTGGCAAGTTTTAACCCACGATTCGATTTGTCTGTCGATGCCTGGCCACCACGCGTAGCTTCGTGCGAGGCCCTTCATGCGCACGATGCCAGGGTGGCCATCGTGCAAGGTTCTTAGCAGTGCCTGTTGGAGTCGTTCTGGGATAACGACTCTATTGCCCCAGATGATACAGCCCTTCTGCAAGAACAACTCTGTTTGATGGCTTTTGAATGGTGCAAAGTCGTCTGGTACTTGGTCCAATGGCCATCCGCGTTCCACCCATGTGAGGACTCGTGCTAAGATGGGATCGCGTTTTGTTTCTCTCGTGATGTCACGGGCAGTTAATGGCGGTGTATGGAGTGTCTCGATCTGCAACGTTGTCATCGTTGGTGCAGGATCGTTGATGGTTTCAGGGAGCGGTGCATGGCTCAACGCGTCGGCGTGGGGAATGGCTTTACCGGGACGATATTGTAGCTGATAATTGTAGGCAGCCAAGAATTCTGACCAGCGGGTCATCCTGGGAGAAAGTATGTAGGGAGTTGGCTTGTCCCCAGCGATGATCCCCAGCAATGGTTTGTGGTCAGTTACAATGGTAAAAGCCCGGCCGTACACGTACTCATGGAATTTTTTAACAGCTGATACAATTGCCAGGGCCTCTTTATCGATCTGGCTGTAATTTCGCTCGATTTTCGAGAGCGTTTTTGGAAAGTAAGCAACAGGGGCTTCGCTACCATTAGGTAATACATGGCTCAAAATGGCACCCACTCCAAAAGGCGATGCATCACATGTGATATTTAATGCAAAGTCTCATTGTACTGCATTAGTACGGCATCAGAAATCAGTAATGTTTTTACATTATGGAATGCTTGCTCTTCTCTATGACCCCATACCCAAATTGCTTTTTTATCTAGTAGGCGATGTAAAGGTTCAGCGACAGTCGCCTTGTGCGGCAAGAATACATTATAGAATTTGATGAGGCCTAAGAACGCCTGGAGATCGGCTTTGTTCCGGGGTCTGGGAGTGTTTTTTATTGCTCTCAATTTGCTATCGGTAGGGTGAATACCCTGACTGTCAATTAAGTACCCTAAGAATTCAACACGATCTCTACACAGTTTGCATTTATTTTTTTTCACTTTCAGGCCTGCTTCTTGGAATTTTTGTAAAAGCAGTCTTAAACGATCCCGTAAAATTTTTGGAGTGGGGGCAGCAATGAGCACATCGTCAAAATAGGGGACAACGCCTTTGATCCCCTGCAATAGTCTCTCTATTAGGCTCTGAAAGATCCCTGGGGCTACACTGACTCCGAATTGAAGCCGTGTACACTTAAAAGCACCACGGTGTGCTACAATAGTCTGTGCCTGTGCCGTTTTTTCATCAACCGGCAATTGCTGATAAGCCTGAGCTAAGTCTAGTTTAGCGAAGACTTTTCCGCCCCCCAGGGAATGGAGGAGGTGTTGCACCACCGGCACCGGATATGGATTTTGTTGCAGGGCGTGGTTTAGGGTGGCTCGATAGTCCCCACAAATTCTAATGGAGCCGTCCAGCTTAATTGGGGTCACGATTGGTGTTTCCCATGGGGAGTGGTCGGTTAGCTTTAAAACTCCCTGGGCTATCAACTTATCAAGCTGTTCGTCGATTTTTGGCTTTAGAGCGAACGGGACTCGACGAGGTTTAAGGCGGATGGGAGCTATCTTTGGATTAAGGCTAAAGGATATCGGGGTCCCCTTGTACTCGCCTAGTTTTTCCGCGAAGACGTCCCTGAATTCGTGGGTGAGGTCTTCTTCCCAGTCACTGCTGCCGATTCGGTTAATGCCTGCCACTTCAGTGCCGAGTGGTGCGAACCATTGCAGGCCTAACAGGCTAGGCCGGTCCTTGTCGATCGCCATCAGGGGTAAGTACGCCGTGTGGTTCTTGAATGCAACCCGGACTCTACTGGATCCTACGACTGGAATCCGGTTCCCCTGGTAGTCCTTTAACACAAGCCATTGGAATTGAAGGTCTTGGCGCCAGATAGTGGGGATGAGTTGCTTGAGGGTCTTCCAGGAGACCATTGACAGAGATGACCCCGAGTCAACTTCCATTTGGCAAGGTTGATTTTCGATGTCCACTTTGACCCGAATTTTCTTAGCGTCTAGTGAAGAGGCGTGGCCGATAGTGAGTGTTTGGTGGGCCTCTTCTCGTCTTGTTAGGCGATTTACAGGTCGGTTTCTGTAGGAATGGTTTGCTGGTTCTCGCCTTACAGGGCGATTCCCTGTCGATTGGCGGAGATTGGTACCCTTTGTGGTCTGGCTGGGTCCGAGGAGATTTCCCCGCACTCGTGGCAGAGTGCGTCGCGGAATTTGCAATCAGAGCGGTAATGGTTGGCACCGCAGCCAGCACACGGTTGCTGGGACTTCGGGTAACGGTCCCAATCGGACCGCAGGCGATGGACCTCTTCTTCGTCGCTGTCTGACGACAAAGAGAGGTCCTCATGGTGGGTCGTCTGCAGCTGCCCTTCTGCGTTAGGTGAAACTTCGCTGGCCGGTTGGTGTGCTGGAGCGCGATTTCGGCGTAGTTGGGCAGCCGACTTCTTGGTCGCCTCCGCTGCTGTAGCATCAGCTATGGCGTCTTTAAGGGTGATGTCGCCCTTTGCCATTATTTTGCTCTGTACGTTTACAGCATCTAACCCAAGAACTACTCGGTCTCTCAAAGCCTCCTCTAGGTCGGTGAAATCGCAAAGGCCTCCCAAGTTCCGGAGGTCTGCAACGAAATCGGCAACGCTTTCTCCTTTGCACTGGTTTCTTTGATAGAACTCGTGTCGTCTTATGAGCGTTGGAACGGTCAGTGCGTAGCGGGCCCTTAGTAGCGGTTCGAGGATGTCCCAGTCCATGACCTTCACTTCAGCCGGTTTCACTAATGCCTTAGCCATTTTGAATACCGTCGGGCCGCAGTGCATTAGGAATACCGCCCGTTTCTTCCCGGTTGTGGCATCCTTCAGATTATTCGTTTCTAAAAACATTTGGAAACGGTCCATGTAGGACTCCCAGTCCTCTTGAGCTGGATCGAACGGAGCGGGTGGTACTGCGCCGCCGGACATGGTTCCGCCATTGTGCGCTTCAGCCACGTACTTAGTTGTCTTCATCATTGGCTCTGATGTCATCCTATCCTACCCTCGTCGCCAGTGTTAAGTCTGGAGCATGAGTGTGAATAATGGAGACGAGCCGGTAGAAACAGTGAACTTCAAACTCTTTATTTACATGGTGTGACCGCTCAAACTGGAGGGCTGCTCTTGCCTTCCTTATATAGGCAACTTATTAACTATTCAACCAATAGCAATCCTGGAACGCTAGCTCCGTTAACCAATGAGAATGGCCTGTTAATGGCCAATCAGATGCTCCTGAACGGACCAATCCGATCCTGCCATTAACAGCCAATCAGAAGTGCAGGGCCAGAACCCTGCACTTGACTTCAAGCTCAAGATTACTTTATTTGGCATTATTCATTCACAACAGGAAGGGGTCTTGGAGATCTTCTAGTCCAAAGTTCCCCAACCTTTTCAGCTTAAGAGCTAGCAGATGTTATCTCAGAACCATTATATCATATCTTTAAAAAATCTTGGAGCACTGGAGAACTACCAGAGGATTGGAAAAGAAATGATGTGGTTCCCATTTTCAAAACAGGGGAAAAATCAGGAAACTACAAACTAATCAGTTTAACATCAATACCTGGGAAAATATAATTTAAAAAACCAGATCTGTGAACACCTAGAAACAAATAAAGTAGTCAGCATGGGTTTGTTGAAAACAGATCATGCCAAACCAATCTTATCTCATTCTTTGACAAAGTGACCAGCAAAATGCTATGGACATAGGAGATTTACACTTCAGCAAGTAGACCAAAATCTACTTCTCGGCAGGCTAGAAAAATGTGGGATAGAAAGCATCACCACCAGATCAATTTGTAACTGGCTGACAACCATACTCAACAAGTAGTCCTTACTGGTACTACAACTACATGGAGGAAAGTAAGTAGTAGGGTACCACAAGGTTCCATCTTAGGCCCAGTCCTCTTAAATATTTTCATAAATGACTTAGATTAGGGAATAGAAGCGGAACCAACTTACCAAATTTGCATATGACACTAAATTGGCAGGAATAGCCAACACCCAAGAAGACAAGGTCAGGATCGAAAAAGATCTTGACAGACTTGAACAATGGGCCCTATCCAACAAAATGAAATTTAATGTGGAAAAAATAGTTTTACACATGGGCAGGAAAAACTAAAGGTACAAGTTCTGTTGTGAATTAATAAAAGTACTTGAATAAAGATTATTAAGAGCTTGAAGTAAAGTGCAGGGTTCTGGACCTGCACTTCTGATTGGCCGATAATAGCGAAATCAGATTGGTCCGTTCAGGAGAATCTGATTGGCTATTAACGAGCCTCTCCCATTGGTTAACGGAGCTAGCGCTCCCTGTGTTTTCATTGGTTAAATACTCAAGAGCTTGCCTATATAAAGGGGGCCGTTGCGGCCATAGAGCTGAGCTGTTACACATGTAAATAAAGAGTTTGAAGTTCACTGTTCACCGGCTCGTCTCCTCCTTAGCACCCATGCACAGAACTTAACACTGGCGACGAAGGTGGGATGTGGAGACATCAGAGCTGACTGAACAACGAAGAACGATAACAGAGCACGTGGCTGAAATGCACCAATGGCGGAACCATGTCCGGCGGCGTCATACCACCCGCTCCATTCGACCGGGCACAAGAAGACTGGGACTCATATATGGATCGTTTCCAGATGTTTCTGGAGACCAACAATTTGAAGGATGCCACTACCGGAAAGAAACGGGTGGTATTCCTAACTCATTGCGGGCCAACCATATTCAAGATGGCCAAGGCACTAGCGAAACCGGCAGAAGTAAAGTCTATGGACTGGGACGTCCTCGAACCCCTGCTGAGGCCCACTATGCACCGACTGTGCCAACGCTCGTTAGAAGGCATGAATTTTACCAGAGAAGTCAGCGGAAGGGCGAAAGTGTTGCTGATTTAATAGCGGATCTCCGAAATCTGGGAGGCCTATGCGAGTTTGCCGACCTAGAAGAAGCCCTGAGAGACCGAATAGTTCTGGGATTAGATGCTCCAGGCACACAGAGTAAGCTGATGGCGAAAGGCGACATTAGCCTTAAAGATGCCATCGCTGAAGCTACTATAGCAGAAGCAACCAGGAAGTCGGCTGCCCGAATGCGCCGCACCCACGCCCCGCTTCGCCAACTCGCCCGCGAAATTTCACCTCAGTCAGAAGGACAGTCTATCGCAGTACCAATGCGCTGGTTGTGGAGCAAGCCACCCCCGGTCAGAATGCAAATTCCTTGACGCACTATGCCATGTGTGCGGGAAAAGAGGCCATATCGGACGGGTCTGTAGAAGCAAGCTAGGACCCAGCCAGCCCTTGAGGGGGGCTAACTATCGCCAACCGACAGGAAGCCGTCCTGTAAAGCAAGAACCCGTGAACCACCAATGGAACAACCATTCAGAAACAAAACCCTAAACCACTCAACGAAGCGAGAAGAGGCTCACCAAACTATCACGATTGGTCACGCCTCATCTCTTGATGCCAAGAAGATCCGAGTGAAAGTGGCCATTGAAAATCAGCCCTGCCTGATGGAAGTCGATTCAGGATCGTCCCTCTCAATGGTTTCCTGGAAGACCCTCAAGCAGCTCATCCCTACTGTCCGGCAGCAAGACCTCAGATTGCAAAGACTCATACTCAAAGACTATCAAGGAAATCGAATTCCGGTCGTTGGATCCAGCCGAGTCCGGGTATCATTTAAGAACCGTACAGCATTCCTACCCCTGACTGTAATCGACAGGGATCGGCCGAGTTTGTTAGGTCTCCAATGGTTCGCTCCACTGGGAATTGAAGTAGCCGGCATTCACCGAATCTGCAGCAGCGACTGGGAAGAGGACCTCGTCCAAGAATTCCAGGACGTCTTTGCAGATAAACTAGGCGAGTACAAGGGGACCCCGATATCATTTAACCTCAATCCTGAAATAGCTCCCATCTGCCTTAAGCCTCGTCGAGTTCCATTTGCCCTTAAACCAAAGATTGACGAGCAGCTTGATAAATTAATAGCCCAGGCTGTGTTAGAACCAATCGATCACTCTCCCTGGGAAACCCCAATCGTGACACCCATCAAGCCGGATGGATCGATAAGAATTTGTGGGGACTACCAAGCCACCCTGAACCACGCCCTTCTACAAAACGCTTACCCGGTATCGGTAGTGCAACACCTCCTCCATTCCCTGGGGGGCGGAAAAGTCTTCGCTAAACTAGACTTAGCCCAGGCATACCAACAACTGCCTGTAGACAAAAAAACGGCAGAGGCCCAAACGATCGTTATGCACCGAGGTGCGTTTAAATGTAACCGACTCCAGTTCGGAGTAAGCGTAGCCCCGGGAATCTTTCAAAGTTTGATGGAAAGACTATTACAAGGGATAAAAGCCGTTGTCCCATATTTTGATGATGTGTTAATTGCTGCCCCGACTCGTAAAATACTAAAGGATCGCCTGGGGTTGGTTCTCCAGAGATTTAAAGACACAGGTCTCAAAGTTAAAAAAAACAAGTGTCAACTATGTACAGATCGTGTAGAATTTTTAGGATATTTAATTGATAGTCAAGGCATTCACCCCACCGATAGCAAACTTAGGGCAATCAAAAACGCCCCAAAACCCCGAAATAAGGCTGACTTCCAGGCTTTTCTAGGCCTTATCAATTTTTATAACGTTTTCCTGCCTCACAAAGCAACCATAGCCGAACCCCTACATCGTTTGTTGGACAAAAAAGCAACTGGATATGGGGACACAAAGAGGAGCAGGCGTTTCAACATGTGAAAGATTTATTGACTTCTGATGCTGTTTTGATGCAGTATAGTGAGACTTTGCCTTTAACGATCACGTGTGATGCATCACCATTCGGAGTGGGCGCCATTTTGAGCCACGTTTTGCCAAACGGTAGTGAAGCCCCTGTTGCCTATTTCTCAAAGACATTATCAAAAGCAGAACGCAATTACAGTCAAATTGATAAAGAGGCCCTTGCTATTGTGTCTGCTTTTAAGAGATTTCATGAATATGTGTATGGCCGAGCCTTTACTATAGTGACTGACCACAAACCTTTGCTGGGAATAATAGCGGGAGATAGGCCAACCCCTTATATATTATCTCCCAGAATGACTCGCTGGTCAGAATTCTTGGCTGCGTATAATTACAAGTTGCAACACCGCCCGGGGAAAGCCATTCCCCACGCCGATACATTGAGCCATGCACCACTTCTGGAGACCATTGATGATCCTACTCCAACAGTTACAACACTGCAGATCAAGACACTTCAAACACCACCACTAACAGCCCGAGATATCGCTATTGAAACGAAACGTGACCCCATTTTAGCACGAGTCCTCAGTTGGGTCGAGCGGGGATGGCCATTGGTCCAGATACCTGACGACTACATCCCATTCAAGAATCAACAAACGGAACTATTTTCCCAGAAGGGCTGCATTATCTGGGGTGATAGAGTCGTTGTCCCAGAACGGTTACAACGAGCGATACTAAGAACCTTGCACGATGGCCACCCCGGCATCGTGCGCATGAAAGCCCTTGCACGAAGCTACGCGTGGTGGCCGGGTATCGACAAGCAGATCGAGACATGGGTAAAAGCTTGTCACAAATGCCAGGAAGTAAGCAACGCCCCTCCGAAAGCAACCCCGACTGAATGGGAAACACCGAGGGGACCATGGTCCCGTATTCATCTGGACTTTGCGGGACCTACCAAAGGACACACATTTTTATTAACGGTGGATGCCTACTCAAACTGGCTTGAAATCCATGAGATGAGAAATACAACAACCGAATCAGTCATCAGGAAACTAGACAGACTATTTGCAACACACGGATTACCAGACGTTCTGGTATCCGACAACAGGCCCCAATTTACCGCGCTGTCCTTTGAACAGTACCTGGCGGACCGCGGTATTCGCCATGCGCTGACTTCGCCGGCGCATCCTGCGGCCAACGGAAGGGCCGAGCGCATGGTACAATTTGTCAAGAAAACCTTGCATAAAATGGACTATGGCGATATAGAAGACAAGATTAACCAGATACTCCTTTTGCAGCATATCACTCCGCACAGTGTCACCAACAAAACTCCCGCCGAGTTATTGATGGGGCGGAAGCTCCGTTCCCACCTCGACCGTCTGCACCCATCATATGAACCTGAAAAACCACACGGATCCAGTGGGAAATGCCGTAACTTCCAAGTAGGCGACTTGGTTTTCACTAGGAACTTTTCGGACAATCCGTTGTGGGTCGAGGCAACTGTAGTCCAAGTAACCAGTCCCAGATCGTACCGCGTGAGATGTCGCGACGATAGAATATGGAAGCGCCATATTGATCAGCTGCGTTCAAAGCTACAGTCGGGGATCTCCGAGCCCCCTGACTTCCAAACCGAGGGGGGAGGAGATACCGAGGAAGCTGAATTTGAAACGGCAGAAAGCTTAAGCGGAAGTAATGACCGCTCAGAGGCAACACGTGAAGAAGGATCGGGGATGGGGGTGAGCTTGCCTCAAGGAGATGCTGAGAACATTAGCGGCAACGAAAATTTGAATGCAGAACTGGAGGCACCCTCTTCACCAGATAACGTCCTACCCCAACAAGACTGTAGTGAAATACCGGGAGAACAACGTAAATCAAATAGACAATCAAAACAACCTGCCTACCTCAAAGACTACGTGACCGCACCCCTTAAACGGAACCCAGGGGGAAGGGGTGTTGTGAATTAATAAAAGTACTTGAATAAAGATTATTAAGAGCTTGAAGTAAAGTGCAGGGTTCTGGCCCTGCACTTCTGATTGGCCGATAATAGCGACATCGGATTGGTCCGTTCAGGAGAATCTGATTGGCTATTAACGAGCCTCTCCCATTGGTTAACGGAGTTAGCGCTCCCTGTGTTTTCATTGGTTAAATACTCAAGAGCTTGCCTATATAAAGGGGGCCGTTGCGGCCATAGAGCTGAGCTATTACACATGTAAATAAAGAGTTTGAAGTTCACTGTTCACCGGCTCGTCTCCTCCTTAGCGCCCATGCACAGAACTTAACAAGTTCTAAAACAGTTCTGCTTAAACGTGAGTCAGCAGTTTGCGGCGGCAGCCAAAAAAGCTAACACGATCCTTGGTTGTATAAACAGAGGCATAGAATCAAAATCAGGTGAAGGATTAGTACCGCTTTTATAAAGCCTTACTAAAGCCACACCTGGAATACTTGGTCACCACATTACAAAAAATTTGTTGAGACTTTGGAAAAAGTGCAAAGAAGAGCAACTAAAATGATTAGATACATATACAGATGAACAGAGTTGGAAGGGACCTAGTCCAACCTCTCGCCCAGGCAGGAAACCCTACTCAGTAAAACCCAAAGTCAGTTTCATTCTTCCTCTGCATCAAGCATGAAATTCAGAAGCAGCTTCCATGTGGAAACAAAAGTACTTACGTTCTTCTTTTCTGCAATCAAAGTGGTCAGTTTTGCCATTTCAAGCCAACTCCATCAACCTCTGCAATTGTGGGAATTGAAGTGTCCTTCCATTCTTGTACATACAATAATCTTGCTGCTGTCAACATATATAATAATAATGAATTGCCAATTTTTTTCTCTAGTTCTTTTTCCATAAAACCCAAAAGGAAAACTTCTGGTTTCATGTTTATCTCCATTAAAAAAAAATATATTAAAATAAGAATCACACTCCAAATTTTTTTTTGCTTTTTCACCTGTCTGCTATAGATGATTAAAAAGTCCCCTCTTTATGCAACTGGCATGTCTTTATGACGATTGTATTGTCCCGGGCTCACGTAATCATCATTTGTAACCTTCTCAGCTGGTTTCTGACCAGCAAAATCAATTGGGGAAGCGAGATTCACTTAATGATTGCGTGACTCACTTAACAACTGCAGTTTTTCTTTTACAAGGGTGGCATTAAAAATCATAAAAATAGGGCAAAACTCACTTAACCAATCGCAATGCAAATTTTGAGCTCAGTTGTGGCCATCAGTCAAAGACTGCCTGTAAAATTTGGGGCAATTCACTTAACAACCCCCTCGCTTAGCAATGGAAATTCTAGTCCCAATTGTAGTTGTAAGTCGAGAACTACCTATACTGTGTACTAGCTTTTGTGGATTACATTTCACATATTCATGGAATTATTGCTTTGGGAAAGGATGTACCCACACTGGAGTCAGGCGTGTATAAAGTGCAGGAGATACAGTGATAGCTGTCCAACAATAAAGACAATTTACATAATTGTTGGGTGTCATGCAGATGTTCCATATTAGTATAAGGATAAAATGCTGGAGGTTAAAACGTTGTTAATTAGTTCCTGTGTGTTGAAATGGGTTAAAGGAACAAGCTCTCTTGCTAAGCGAGACAGACATTAAGTCAGTTTTTGCCCCATTTTATGACCTTTCTTGCCACAGTTGTTAAGTGAATCACTTAACAGTTGTTAAATTAGTAACATTACTACCGGCTGTGGAGGTAGCGGACAAACGTGCCCCAATGGACGCACATTCTGGGTGAAACCAGGCTCAATAGTAATAACTGTGAGAGGGATCTTGGAGTCTTAGTGGACAACCAGCTAAATATGAGCCAGCCATGTGCAGCAGCAGCCAAAAAAGCCAATGCAATCCTAAATTGCATTAACAGAGGGATACAATCAAGATCAAGGGAGGTACTAATACCACTCTATAAAGCCTTAGTAAGACCACACCTAGAGTACTGCATCCAGTTTTGATCACCACGTTATAAAAAATATGTTGAGACTCTAGAAAAAGTGCAGAGAAGAGCAACCAGGATGATTAGGGGACCGGAGGCTAAAACATACAACGAACGGTTGCAAGAACTGGCCCTGGCTAGTCTAGGGAAGAGAAGGACCAGGGGAGACAGGATAGCAGTCTTCCAATATTTGAAGGGCTGCCACAGAGAGGAGGAAGGGGTCAAGCTATTTTCTGAGGCACCTGAAGGCCAGACAAGGAATAATGGATGGAAACTGAACAAGGAGAGATTTAATTTTTCTCCTGGAAATAAGGAGAAACTTTCTGACAGTGAGAACAACCAACCAATGGAACAGAAGTTGCCCTCGGAAGTTGTGGGAGCGCCATCACTTAAGACCTTTAAGAAGAGATTGGACTGCCATTTGTCAGAAATGGTGTAGAGTCTCCTGCTTGGGTGGGGGGCTGGACTAGATGACCTACAAAGTCCCTTCCAACTCTGATTATCTGTTGTTATTCCCACTTGTGCAAGCACTCCATTCTAGCTAATTGTTCAGCTGACCCAGAACAGCATGCTGTCATTGTTTCTGCGGTTCTGCTTCATCAATAAACTTTCTTTCCAATCAACCTCCATGTTGTTTCCAGCATCTTTCTCCCAGCTTGGAACTGAACCAGATGGATTTTTTTTCTAACAGTGATTAAGTGAATCTGGTTTTCCCACTGACTTCGCATGCCAGAAGGTCACATGATCCCAGGACATTGCAAACCATCATAAACCACCAAGCATCCGAATTTTGATCACGTATCCATGGGGATGCTGCAACAGCCATGTGAAAACCTGTCATAAGTCACTATTAACAATGACATTGCAACTTCAGATACTCACTAAATGAACTGTTGTAAGTTAAGGACTGCCCGGGTTTTTTTTGTTTGTTTGTTTTGATTGCCTACTTTATTTTTTTATGGACTGCGACCTGCCTTGAGCCAAGTCAGACAATATAATTAAATGATTCAGACAACTGAAAACAGTATTTTCTCAGAAATGGTCCACCCTTGTGATTGGGTTTTTTTTTTTTTTTTTGCTAGATTTGCTAGCTATGCCTGCCGACATGTATGCAGGGCCAAAATTTTTTAAAAATAGTGGAAATCATTAAGCTTTTACCAATATTAAATCTGTTTGTAACTTATAAACCAAACTCCTGTATTATCAAGTATTATAACTGTACAAACCCAGTAATTACACCAGTTCTCTTCCTGATAATCACTAAGCCGTGCTATGTCCAATGGCACTTTGGTCACAGGAAATGATTTACAGAATGGGCACCTGAGGCTAAAATCCTTAGAGACAGACCTATTAAACGCTGTAGCGATGTTTATGAAGACATGACACATGAACACAAAACCTTGCTCAACAAGGATGCGGGATCAAAATTGTACACGCAGTCCGAATCAGCTGGATCGCATTCTGCAGTCAGAGCTGAAGAAGCGTCTTGAATGAGAAGCAAAACGTCTTCAAAGAAAAACCAGAAAGTCCAGTTTTCTCTTGAGAAAAAAATGCACCTTTGGGACAACCATGACCTGGATGACTGAGTATCTCCATGGACAGCTGGAGCTTTTAATCCAGATGCAAAATTGATGCATCACCCACTCAGAAATGCTGCCTTCTGGGAGGTTAGAACCAGTTTGGTTTAGTGCGGTGGTCTCCAACCTTTTTGGCTTGGGAACTTGGCTGGTGGGGGAGAAAGGGGAATTGGGATGCATAAATGGCGGGCTGGCAGATGCATGCCCAGCTCGACTTGCACAAGCAGCAAGTTGATGTGCACACAATATTGGTAGCTCATGGTTGAACTGTGAGACCCTTGGTGCTTTCCGAGTTTGGTTGTTTTCTTGCAGACGTTTCATGACCCAACTAGATAATCTCATCAGTTTCCTAGAGCACCTAGTTTGGAGAACGCTCTAAACTAGGTGCTCCTAGTTTAAATGCAGATTTAAATGTAATTGTTTAAATAAGGCCAATGAGTGGGTCCTTTGGTGCTCCTTCAGCTGGGCTGTTTTCTTGCAGACCTTGCATTCTTCAAACTAGGCGCTCTAATCCAGCCAATTAATGATGTTAGTGCTAGAGCGCCTAGTTTGGAGAATGCAACCACTGCAAAACAAAAAAAACAAAAAAAAACCAACCACCACCAAGCTCAGAGAGCACCAAGGACCCCCTCATTGACCTTATTAAAACAATGTTTAAATCTGCATTTAAATCCAACAAACACAATGGGCAGAAAGGCTGCCCATTTTGACCCCGAGACACACACACACCCCGCCAAAGATGCTAAGAAAACCCACTCTCTTCCCAACCTGTGCCTGTTTAGGGCCAGTTCGGCTTTTAGATGAGCCTGAAACACGTGTCGTGCATCCATTAAACTCATTTTAGATTCGTTTTTCTCACCATGTAGAGGTATACATCCAAACTAGACTGTGTTGTTTCTCTGTTTCATATAATATATGTGGCTATATGCATAATTCTGTATTTCTGTATTTCTTTTATGTTTATGCAGTATATATTGGAGGTGGTGACACTTTGAGAGCTGTATGCAACAAAATTTAATTTTAATGTATGCTGATTAGGGTACATTCAAAGTTACAATAAAGTTATTATACTATTCCGTTTCTCTTCTCTCTTCTCTAACAGATAGATTAACAGAGTTGGAAGGGACCTTGTAGGTCATCTAGTCCAAGAAACCCTACACCATTTCTGACAGATGGCAGTCTAGTCTCTTTTTGAAAGCCTCCAGTGATGAAGCTCCCACAATTTCTGTTCTGTTCTATTCTATTCAATTCTATTCCTATTCTATTCTTTAATATAGTGGTCGCCAACCAGTGGGCCAGGGACCACTGGTAGTCCGTGAGAAAATTTTGGTGGTCTGCAGAGAAGCGTCACCCTCAAAACACCTCCCAAAGCAATTACTCCAGACTGCGCAGAAACACAAGGCTTATGTCGCTTGCACTGCGAACACAAGGTAGTAAGGGGAGGGGAGAAAGGGTGGAAGGGGAAACTTGCCCCATGAGCCTGGCCTGGCCACCGGGCTGCTTCTTTCCGCTTCTTTCCTCTTCTGCTTTTGGTTGCATGCAAGGAGTGCAGCAAAAGTCTTTCTCTCTCTCCCCCAAACTCTGCCAGAAATGAGTCTTTGGGACCCTGCAAGGCCTCCTGCTCCAAGAGGCTGTGCTGGCATGACTCATTTCTGGCAGAATTGGGGGGGGGGGGGGGGGAGAGAAAGAAAGACTTTTGCTGCTTCTGCTGCTTTCCTTGCATGAAGCCAAAAGTCTCTCCCCCCCCCAAAAAAAATAAATAAATAAAGAACAATCGATCGAAAACGGGATGAGGAATTTTCCTGCATACATTTTTGGGGATTTTCCCAGGGATTTAAAATTATGAGTTGGTCCCTGAGGTGCAAAAGTTTTAACAGACAAGATTAACAGAGTTGGAAGGGGCCTTGTAGGTCATCTAGTCCAACCACCATTTCTGACACAGGGCAGCCTCTTCTTGAAAGCTTCCAGTAACGAAGCTCCCACAACTTCTATTCTATTCGTCCCCACCAACCCTCCCACACCCCTTTTAGCCAAAGGATGACCGACATCTCCAAAGCCCTGAGGGGTGAGTGAGTGAGTGAGTGAGAGAGAGAGAGAGAGTGTGTCTTTCCTAAACGTCCTTCCCTCCGGTAACTTGGGGGGTGGGGGTTTCACGCGCGCGCCCCCTTCCCCTGCCGGGGGCGGGGCCAGCCCCTCCGAGGCCGCGCGCGCGCGTCGAGGGGGTCGCCCCTCCCATCAGACGGCCCTCCATGAACCCCGCCCACCATCCTCCTCCCTCCCGCCGCCGCGGTCTGCGCGCGCCAGGCGAGGCCGGCCCCGCGCGGCTTTTCCTCAGGCGGGACGTCGCGCTAAGGGGAAAAAGAAGCGCGGCGCGGACTCGCCCCTCACGCGGGCGGCGGGTCCCTGCCAGGCCGCGGCGGCCGCCTCGTTCTTCCTCCTCCCCTTTCCCCTCCCCCTCCTCCTCCTCCGTGAGGGCTCCCCCAGCGGCTTCCGCCCTCGCCTCAGCCCGGCCGGGTGAGAGGAAAGCAGGCAAAGAGAAGGAGAGAGCCGCGGCGGTGGCGGGGCGGAGCTACTAGGCCCGAACGGTGAAGGCGGCCGAGGCCTGCCCGCCTCCTGGTCAGGGCGGCCGCCCGAGCCAGGCAAGATGGCGGCGGTGGAGCTGGAGTGGGTGCCCGAGACGCTCTACAACACCGCCATCTCGGCCGTGGTCGACAGCTACGGCCGAGCCCGACGGAGGGACATCCGCTCCTTGCCGGAAAACATCCAATTCGACGTCTATTACAAGGTGAGGATAAAGGAGGCCCGGGCCTTCCCTCCCCTCGCCGCCTGTCCGGCTGAGATGATACTCGGGTGTCTTATCTATCTGTGTGTGGGAGATGGAAGGACACATATGCTGGAATTGCACCCCCCCTTTTAGACAAGGGGAGGGCGTCTTCTCCCCACGGCCTCTGCAAAGCCCCACTGCCTCTTTTGTGACCCCAATTTTCCCCAAACGATCATCATCCTCATCGGCGCCCCCAGATTTGCAAGAGCCCCCCTCTTCTGCCTTAACCCCCACCCCCGGCTCTGCACCCCTTCTGGGGAGAATTGCACCCCCTTCCCATCTCTTTGGTTTCTTTCCCCCTCCCCCCAAAGAATTGGCTAACCCCCTTCCCCGGATTTGCCCCCTCCTATCTCCTTGGTTCTCCCCAGCCCGTTTGTTTACACCTTCCCTCCATCAAGAATTGGTTACACTCTCCCTGGCTTTGCATCCTTTCTGGGAAGAATTGCACCCATCTCCTTGGTTCCTCCCAGCCTGTTTGTTTGCAAACCCCCCCCCCCCCCATTCTGTTTGCTGGTTACATGGGCACCTTTTATATTTTAAATTGCATATAGAAATTTCAAAGAGAACAACCCCCTTCCCCCAAATATGGGCCTTATTTATCCTGCACCCAGTTCTGTTAATTCGTGCCAGAATTGATTTTCCACCAAGAATCCTTTTTTCTTTGAATTCTGTTGTTTTCCCATTCCTGGAAAAAAATGACACTCTTGTAATCTATGCCTTTGCTTGTCTTTGCACCCTTTTTGCAGGGAGTGGGGGAGAAATTGCACCTGGGAGCTGCTCACATACACATGGTTTGGGGGGTTTTTAAGTCACCTTGGGACCTTTCAGCCTTTGGTGGAATTTTGTTTTCTTTGCAGTGGGATTGCCCCCCACTTGGAAATACCTCTTGTTCTCTGTTCTGAAAAATGATTTGCACCCATCAGAATAATTGGCTTGGTCCCAGCCCATTGCTGCATGATTACTCCCCTTTACTTTTCAGTTTGCTTCCCAGGGATCTCTCTCTTCTGCCTGTGTCTCATCCAATTATTTCCATTATTGCATCTCTGGATTTTTTCACTCCATTCCACTCCAAACCTCCTTAAAAGTGAGGAGATTCATTTCAACCCTGAGCTACAAATACAGGTAGTCCTCAGTTTGCAACAATTCATTTTGGGACTGAAGTTACAACAACATTGAAAAAAATCTTATTTATGACCATTTTTCACCTGATGGTTGGAGCATGCCTGTGGTCACATGATCAAACTTCAGATGCTTGGCAAAATTCAGATGCTTATCACAGTTGCAGTTGCCAGGGTCATGTGGTCACCCTCCCAATGGGAAAGCCAGATTTACTTAACAACTGTGTTACTAATTTAACAACTACAGTCATTCACGGTTGCAAGAAAGGTAAAATGGGGCAAACTCACTTAACAAACACCTCACTTTTCAATGGAAATTTTGGGATCAGTTGTAAACAGAAGTTAAGGATTATGTATATCCTACTTTATTGGCTCTTCAAAAGTATATCCCCACTTTTAAAGATGTTCAGCTTTGATACCCTTCCTCAGTAGGTGACCTCATGATTTTTAAAAAACTTCGTTCAGAAAACTGCTCTTATTTCATTCTTGATGCTTTATTGAAAAATTTGAGATTTATATCTATATGATATCCCCAAAATGTCCTGATTTCTCAGGTTTTGTGATTTCTGCCCAGCTGACTGCCATTTTTAAGAGTCATTGCTCAACACATCTGGAGGGCACTGGTCCAGGAAAGCCAATTTAGGAGCTGTGCATATGTCATGTAGCATCCTAAAGGCCTAATTTACAACCTTCCTGCCCATCCCAGACATGAAATACTGTAATGTCATTGCCTTGGAATTTGCGTTGTTTTTATTATTTGTATTTTTTTTAGAATGCACTATGGTTTGTAATGTGTTTTTGAATTGTTCTGGTAAGTTAAATCTGTTATAATACAGATAGTTCTCGATTATTTGTTTAGTGACCATTCATAGTTACAATGGCGCTGAAAAAAGTATCTTATGACCAGTTTTCACATGTGTGACCATTGCAGCACTCGTATGGTCACGTGATCCAAATTCAGATGCTTGGCAACTGTCGTGTATTTATGATGGTTGCATTATATGGGGTCATGTGATTACAACTGTTACCTTCCCAAGCCGGCTTCTGACAAGCAAAGTCAATGAAAAAAGCCAGATTCGTTCAATGACCGCATGATCCAGTTAACAATTACAGAGATTCCTTTAACTTCTGCAAACATGTAGAATGGGTCAAAAATCACTTAACTGCCTTGTTTAATAATGGATATTTTGGATACAATTGTGGTGGGAAGTAGAGAACTACCTATAAAGAAGGATAGTTTTTTTTTAATTTTGGTTTCTGAAGTATGTCCACAGATTGGACCTCATCAGGGTGCTGAGATTGGTAGCATTAATTGGAAACAGCCCTTTAATTAAGGTGTGCTTTGTTGTTGTTTTTGTGCCCCATAAAAATGACCATTTGATTGTTTACTGCAGTCCTTTTTGTGTTTTGTGAATATTTTCAGAGAGGGATCCACAGGAAGGTTCCAAACAAGTTAGACAATAATCCTTGGTGTTTATCTAGACTAGAAATGCTGTTATTCAGTGGCTTTGTTTTTCATATTGGTTATGCAGCAAATCTATCTATTTATATAGAATTTCCCTTTGAAACATAATTTGTATTTATTTTCTTGATGGTAGTAGAAATACTGTTTAGTTTCTGTCCATTTTGAGACAATGTAGAGACAATATGTGGCTTTTGTATTTAAAAAAATAAGAATAAACTGCCACCTATCAGTTATTTTCATACACTGGAGTGTATGCTTGTATGTTATATCTGTCTTAATTTTTCTTCCAAGAAAGAAATCTCCCATCCTTTTCACCTAGGAGTAAATCTTTAAGGGGTTCCATGAATTATTTCCAAGTGCAGGATATGGACAGTATGGACAGTAGAATGTTGTTATTGTTGTTGTTATTGTTAAGCTACAACTTCTGGTTGAGAGAAGGTTGGGTTTCTGATTCACTCTTCTCTTCCCTCTACCTGAAAATATTGTAAAATACATTACAGGTAGTCCTCCAGTTACAACCACAATTGAACCTAGAATTTCTGTTGCTAAGTAAGACATATGTTTAATGAATTTTGTCCCATTTTATGACCTTTCTTGCCACAGTTGTAGGATCATCATTGTTAAAATAGTAACATAGTTGTTAAGTGAATGTGGCTTCCCCATTTACATTCCTTCTTAGAAGATTGCAAAAGGTGATCACATGATGCCAGGACTCTGCATCTGTCATAAATATGAGTGAATTGCAAAGTGTCTGAATTTTGATCACGTGACTATGGATGCTGCAACAGTTGTAAGTGTGAAAAACAGTCATAAATCACTTTTTCCAGTGCCCTTGTAACTTTGAATGGTCACTAAATGAACTGTTGTAAGTCAAGGATTATCTTAATCTGTTTTCTGTAATAGGCATTTTTCTCATCTGAAATATCTGTCCTAGGAATTAAAGTGATCACATTATGGGAACTCAGTTCCATTATTCAGAAATGGAAGAATGAACTTTAGCTAAATCTGTCTAAAGTGAAGAAAAATGTAAATTTCCTGTATGCGAACAGGTGCTGAATCTGATTCCCACCTGGTCCCCCCTTACATTGTCCCTGAATTAAAATTTGAACATCATGTGAGGAAAACATTCTTGGAGGGTTGTCATAAAAAATAAACATGCCTGCTTTAAAGTTAAATTTTTGCCCTAGCCCTTCTCACTTCTTTTTTGACCATTTGCCTCTGTTAAAAGGTAATGCCAAATGTCTCCTCTGCCTTAAAAAAATGTTTTGCATTCTTCCTACTTATCACAGCATAATACTAAGCTTTTATCAGTAGGGGAAAACAAGCCCTCCAGCTTTGGTATGTTTTCATGGGAGTTGTGAATTGCTGAATAAGCTATTTGTTTTGTGCCTTGTGACATGCCATAGTCCTATTTTTGTATGGCGATCGGGGGAGGGGGCCTATGGGCAGACCACACAAAGATCTGAACCCTGGCAAAGAATTTACTGGGGGATCCTTCTGTTCCACACATCAGGTATAAGATGAGTATCTCTCAGTGGGTTTTTTCCCACTTTAAATAATTCTCACCAATGCAGGCAAAATGTGTGTCCCAGGATAATGTTGCAGGATCCAATCTGGGTCAGTCACCGGGACCATGGGGAATCTTCCAAGCTTTCGGACTTATGCTAGAGCCCATCTTCAGGGAACTTCTCTCTAGAAGAGTGTGTGCTTTGGGCTGTTCTGTGAGTCATGTTTATGTGGTGCCTTCCTATAATAAACTAATAGGAAGGCAGCACATAAACACAACTCACAGAACAGCCCAAAACACATACTTCAATAGAGAGAAATTCCCTGAAGATGGGCTCCAGCACGAGTCCAAAAACTCGGAAGAGTAAATCTCTGGTCCCAGTAACTGACCCAAATTTGATCTTGCATTAAATAGTTCTGCTTCTGGGACATTTAAATGTGGGATAAATACTTTAAAAAAAAAATAGCCGGTAAGAAATATAAATTATATTTATTCTGAGACAGAGGAATAGTCTATATAGCATAGCCATAGACAATACAGATTAATGCTTACAATTTGCTTCATCTTTTGGACTAGTTGGAAATGTAATTTGATTATAAGTGTCAATGAATCTGATGAGTCTAATGCATCACTCAAAACGGCAGAAGGCACTCAGTTCCTTCAAGCTTATCCAACATGGCCTTCAGTCCAGGAAGGATGGGGGTTTCGTTCAGATCATCTGGATGGTTTATGTTGGGTAATTCTGTATCAGTTCACAAAAGCTTATGACATGAATGCTTTCTGGTGGAGCTTTCAGTCAGTGTCGACTTGTGGCTGCTGCTTGGACTAGTCCCCGCACTTTTCTTGGAAGGATTTTCAGAAGTGTTTTATTCTTGTCTTCTTCTGTGGGCTAAGAGAGGGGGTTAGGGTCTAAGGTGGGACTAGAACTCGAATCACCCAGTTTCTACCCTGGTGCTTTAGCCACTACACCAAGCTGGCTTTTGGTTTTTAACTGCAGGCAGTCCTTGACTTAACAACCATTCATTTAGTGTTCAAAGTAACGGCAGCATTGTAAAAAGTGACTTTATGACTGTTTTTCCCGCAAACAGCTACAACCATTGCTGATCCCCATTATCCCGTGATCAAAATTCAGACACTTGGCAACTGTCTCACATTTATGACAGTTGCAGTGTTCTGGGGTCACGTGATCACCTTTTGTGACCTTTGAACAAGCAAAGTCAATGAAGAAGTTAGAGTCACTTAACAATTGCAGTGATTCACATAAGAAGAAAGGTCATAAAATGGGGCAAACTCAATAACTGTCTTGCTTAGGAACTGAAATTTTGCACTCAATTTTGGTTGTAAGTTGAAGGCTACTTTAATTTTAGTTGGGTCATACAACACATTGGACCAAAATGTGTTCTGCAAATCTAACTGATTAAATTAAATCAATCATGGATCAATTAACTATTTAGCTCATCATCTAGGATAGCAGCGTTAAGATATTGGCCCAGGATTGTGAGAGATAACTTTAAATTGCTATTTGGTAGGAAGCTTATTTGCTGATTCCTTTGTATGTTATTTATTTCATTTCAGAGCTAAATTTCAGTATAGTGGAAAGAGGTGGCACAGAGAGAAAATACCCGTGGATGCTGCTTCTTGTGCAATAAGATATAAAGCATGGTTTACAAAACAATGATTGGCAATGCAATATGCAAGACAAAAGCCAAACAACTTGTATAAAGTCTTAATACCATAGCACATTATGTGAATCAAGCCTTTGTCTGACCCAGCATTTGTATTCTGAGATTCATTGAACTTATTCTAGAGCCAACTAAATAGAATTGTGTTATCTTTGTTTTTCCAAGAAGCAGAAGGGGAAAAAAATCATTTAACAAAATGTGACTAAGAAGTTGTGAAATAATGTTTGGAAAATCTGACAGGGTGATAGTGCTGCTCAGGCATTATTTGCACAAAAAAAAAAAAAAAAGCTATATTAGGAAAAATAAGAAAAAGACAAAACAACCTCAGGCTATGTCTTCTCAAAAGAACAACATGGAAGTGTTATTAAAATCTTAATCCTGTGGTGGAGCCTGTGGGTTCCTCCTTGGGACAGAGCATGAAAGAGCATCACGGAGTTGCTATGCTGTGTAAAATAAATACTGTGTGTTTAAGCAGCAGCTTGTTTTTTTTAAAATTTGGAATATTTATTTACTTTTTTCCCCAAACCGAACAGAGTACATCATCCAGTTTTTGAGCAACGTTGTCTTTCATCAAAACATTGCTCTGATCCAAATCTGTCACGAACTCAATGTTATTACCCTATCTTATCTACTGTGGTGGTAAAACAGTAAGGCATAGGTAAAATACAATGTAAGATGGCCTGTTGCTTATATGGAAGGGCTAATGCCTGTCATTTAGTTTTTTTTTTCAATTTGAAGAATTCTACGATATCTGGGAGTTGCACGTGGATAAGGTGTGTGTATTTGATTTTTTAAATATTGTTTTATCCCAACAATAATTTTTTTAATCATTGGTTATTGAAGTCATGGCTCGTTCATCCAACATGCTGAACCAGGGAGTACAATGTTTGAATCTAGCCTAGGTCCTTCCTTCAAAACATGCTTGTTGTTAATCCTTTTGATTTGCAATGTCTGGAAGTTGAGTCATGGCAATTGGATTTCTTTTCTTTTTTGGTTTGAAACATTTTGCCTGCTTATCCAAGTAGCTTCTTCATAACTTTGCTTCCTTCCATCTTTGGCCTACAGTTCCTCCTTTCCTGTGGCAGTTTTGGATCCTGGCATGCAGAGTTCTACACCCAACAATATTCTTTATCTGGGTTAGATTGCAGCACTAATCCAACACAATTCTGAGAGAGGTTACACATAGGCTGATGTTTTGAAGGGCAAGATCTAACAGACAGAAGCCTTAAAGTCACAATTTGGATTTTAACCTAGAAAGAAATGACATATTGTGTATAAACAATTATTTTCAGAAATGAAGAAATGGAATATGCGATATAAGAGACTTCAAAATATATAATGCATGGCTTTCTAGAGTGTTGTAGGAGCTCTCTATTAGGCCCTGAAACCCCCATCCAGTTATCTGGGGACAGGATGGCTCTTAGGTGTGGTCCAAAGCAGCGCTTGACCAGCTTCTGTTTCTGATAAAATTCCAAGTGTTGATCTGTGTACTTGTTTTATTTTGATGACATAATTATTCCTGGTACACTGACCTTTGCTTGGATAACTCAGAAGACACATAGCCAACTCTTTTGGAGGCAAGGCCTCGCTAAAACATGACAGGCATTTGGGAAGAATTTCAAAAATTGGTTTGGCATAATGGTGTTAATGCAGTTAATCTAGCCACTGTGATAGAATCTATCGGTGGTGACTCAGTGCAGAGATATGACAGCATTGGGAACCATCACAGAAAAAATGCTACACTTAACCACCATGCTGCAGAATTGATCTGTCATTAGAACAGAGGCCGGTATCTACCCGCCTTCAAAAGTTGGGAGAGCTTCATTGCTGGAAACTTTCAAGAAGAGACTGGACTACCATCTGTCAGAAATGGTATAGGCCTGCTTGGGGAGCGGGGTTGAACTGGATGACATACAAGGTCCCTTCTAACTCTGTTATTGTGTTATCTTCAAACTTTGAGCACAGAGTAGGTAATTTCAAATACTGCATTCTCTTCCATGTTGCATTGAGAGCCCAGGATGGGTTCCTATGACATCATAGCCGAGTCTGTACTAAGATATAAAAGCCAGCCCCTGGGAGAGACCCCAGCTTTCAACTCAGCTCCTTTCAGTCAGTAGCTATCTCTGAAAGTGTTCTGTTAGATAGCAATCACCAGTGATCTTCAGTACTTTTTTCCTCTCTTCAAGCAGCTCCCAGGGATCTGGGCAGCTGCTCTTCCAGAAGAGCAGGGCTCTCTCCCTCTCTCTCTCTCTCTCTCTCTCTCTCTCTCTCTCTCTCTCTCTCCTGCAACGTTGGGAGCAGTGTCACAGAGCTCTGTGCAGGCAAGCTAGGCAGCGTCTGCAGACCTCCCCCACACCTGCAGTTTGAAGCAATCGTAAACACGATGGGCAAACTGATGAGAGCTCCAGCCAGCTGATCGTGTAGCTGATTGCTGTGTTTTTCTGTTGCTGTGTTTTTCCCTTGCTGACTTCGCTCCGGGTTCTGTATAGCCTAAGGAGCGATTCTTCAATCTTGGAACCTGTTTTCCTGTAGTCAGCGGCTATCTTGGATTCAAGCCTTCCACCACAAGGTGAGCGGCTATTTTGTAATCCCGGGGGCCATTTATACCCTAAGGGGCTTAATAGAAAAATTTCTAAACAGCTTCTTTCCAACACAAGAACCTTTATTTTAGAAATGGAGCAAGATAAGACTCAGGCAGAGCTTTCCCCCCCAGTGGAACAGTCTCTTAAGCCCAGTAGGAGAAAAAGATGTAGGCAACGCACCCAATCAGTCCAGTGGCTGCTAAAATCAAAGCTAAGGCTCTAGCCCCTAAGAAGGCAACTCAGGCTGAATTGAGGGCAGAGAAGCACGGACGTGCAGCTCTAGAGAGGCAGTTCAACAGAACTATTCAACAGAAGGGAGTGCAACTACAGCATGTTTCAGGTGATACTCGTGGGCCCCAACCAAGCCCTCCCAGGGGAGGAGAAGTTATCTATGAGCCTTTCCATCCTGATCTCCTGAGGCTCTTGCTGTACAGTCAGTCAGATCCTCAGGATTTAAGTAGATCTGGGCCTTATTTCCAACAGACTTCTGTGCCCTATGCTCCTCCCCCTCCCTCCAGGCCTCGAACCTCTCCTCAATCTAGGCCTGAAGCCACCTTCACTCCCACAGCAGCGGGCTTTTGGCCTTTGCCTCTACCTTTGAGTATAGACCAAGAGATATCCAAGATGTAGTCTCATCAGCCATTAGGCAGGGATTGGCTGAAGGCTTCAAGCAAATTCTTCAATCTCTGGAAAAAGGGTTCAGGCCTTTCTCCCTTCTCAATCTATAAGTTCCTTGCCTCTTCATCCTGATTTACATAGGCCTCAGGACCTCAGGGTCCATTCGTCTCTACCAGAATGGGAGGAGGTTGATGAGGAAGGAAGGCCTTCACCATCTGAACACAGTTCCTCTTCTCATTTAGAGTGTGAAGAGGGTGAGATTTTTGACAAATCTTTCAGAGGAAGAGGATTCTCACCCAGAGCAGGCATCCTCTGCATTGGTCTTCAAACCTACTCTCTTCAGACCATTACTCAGCAAGGCCTTGGTCACTGCCAAGCTGTCGCCAGAGGAAGTGGCTCCCAAGCCACAGGGAAATCCCTCTAGCCAAGGGGATTCGCTCTTCTCCAAGCCTGTAGTGCATACAGAGGTTTTGCCTTCTTCCATTTTGTTCCTGGACATGGTCAAGGAACAGTGCGCTTCTCCTTCGGCAGGTCCTCGCCCATCTTCTCTAGATAAGCGTTTCTACAATGTCAGCACAGCTCGGGACAATGCCCCGGCAGTGCCTTCTGCTGACATTCCGGTTCTGGCCTCGTTCTCATCTTCTGGCACTCCCACGGAGCCAGAAGATATCCTGAAACCGGATGATAAACGTTCCAAACAGACCCTCAAGCACAATCACCAGGCTGCTCGGGCTTCAACAGCAGCATCCTTCTTCACCAGGGCATCCATATGGTGGCTGCGCCAACTCCAGAATAGATTGCCTGCTTCTGACCTTCGGTCTCACCAAGACCTTAATAAGATTATTGCAGTGGCGGAATTCACTGCGGATGCCACTCTCAATTCCGCCAAATTTGCATCCAAGACCATGGCATCTTCTATAGCAGCAAGAAGACTTTTATGGCTCCGAAATTGGCAGGCAGAGTCATGCCGAAAATGGAAGCTAGCTTCAGTTCCATTCTCAGGCGATAAGCTTTTTGGTGATGCTCTGGAACCTTATCTCAACAAAACCAGAGATAAACGTAAAATTCTCTCTTCCTCTGGGAAGAAAGCCGACTATGGCCCTGCTCCTTATCGCCCTCCTGCCTTCTGAGCGGAGACCTCGTCTTGCTTCCTCCGCTCTCACAGGCCATACTCCCAACACCAAGACCAATGGGTGGAAACATCTGGCAGGCAACCTTCTACTGGTAAACGGCCCTTTCGGGGAGAGGGGGTCGTTCCTTCCATCGCTCTAAGTAATCCCTCGTTCTCCCGACCCAAAGAAGGCCTAGCCTTCTTTGCCTCCAAATGGAGGGAATCGACGACAGACGCCTGGGTGCTCAGCACTATTAAGTCAGGGTTACAATTGGACTTCCTAACCCCACCCCACCCAAAATTTTTGGATCTGTCCTTGTCTCGGGACATTTCCAGCGAAGCCTCATAAATCAGGCCATTCAGCACCTTCTTGAAATCAGGGCTATTCAACCTGTTCCCCCGTCTCAACGGGGACGTGGACTTTACTCTCGCCTTTTCATCATTCCCAAAGCCTCGGGGGTGGCGAGCCATACTTGATCTAAAATTTCTCAACCAATTTGTAAAATACAGGCAATTTAAAATGCAGACTCTGCATTCTATTTTAGAGAGTGTTCGGGAAGGCGACCTCCTCTCTTCCATTGATCTCACTGAAGCTTACCTCCACATCCCAATTTGGCCTCATCATTGCCAGTTTCTCTGTTTCTTTTATCAGAATACCCATTACCAGTATTGAGCACTTCCCTTCGGCCTTTCATCGGCTCCAAAGGTCTTCACAAAGGTTCTGGCAACATTGGTAGCATCTCTGCATTATATTCCAGTGAGGATCCAATGCTACTTGGACAACATTTTGATTCTTTCCTCTTCCATCCTTGCGACCCATCGGGATCTGCAAATTACCCTGTCATGTCTCCAGAGCCACGGATTTTCCATCAACACCAAAAAGAGCCAGCTCTCTCCTACAACCAAATTGCAACACTTGGGAGCAGTTATCGATACCATGTCGTGCCAGGTTTTCCTGTCCCCAGATCGTGGAAAGAGCCTTGCAGAGATCATCAGCCAGATCCAGCAACATCAAATTGTCCCCCTGTCGCTGCTGTCCAAACTTCTGGGGGAGATGGTTTCCTGTATTGGCATTGTCCTGTGGGCTTGCCTCCACTCCCGAGCCCTCCAATGGTTCCCGTTTCCCTACCAACGAGCAGGAACCAGCCACTCATCCATCAAGGTCTCACTCCTGCCACAAATCCAGAGATCTCTCAATTGGTGGCATTCCCCATCTATCTGGAGGGGACTCCTGTTCAGGGACCCAGACAGGCTAGTGGTAACCACCGATGCCAGCCTCCTGGGTTGGGGTTCCCATATGCAGGGCCAGGTAGCTCAGGGCGTTTGGTCCAAATCTGAACAGACCCTTCCCATAAATTGGCTAGAGCTCAGAGCCATTTTTCTGGCTCTCAAGCATTTCAGGCAATCAGTGACCAGCTCTCATGTTCTAGTCCTTACAGACAACATGGCCGCAAAGGCTCATGTCAACCGGCAAGGGGGGAATGAGGTCCAAAGCCCTCATGAGAGAGGCTCTACAGTTGGGGTTATGGGCAAAGAAACACCTATTATTGATCTCGGCGGACCACATCTCCGGGGTCGACAACTCCCAGGCCGACTGGTTCAGCAGGAGCCTAGTTGACCAGGCAGAATGGTCCATTCCTCCGTCTCTATTCAGGGATCTTTCCCTCAGATTTGGATCTTTTCTCCACGTCCTCAAAACGCCCAAGTCACCAGATTCTTCACCAGGTTTCCTTGCCAGGGAGCAGAGGGGACCAATGCTGTTTGGTGCAGATGGCCCAAGGGTCTCCTCTACACCTTTCCCTTGCTTCCCATCATTCTGGCAGTAATTCAGAAGATGTTGGAGGAACGTGCGGAGCTCCTCCTGGCACCCTATTGGCCAAGGAGGCCCTGGTTTGCAGACCTGGTCAACCTATCAGTGGCTTCTCCTTGGAGGATCCCTGCCCATCTAATCTCCCTTCACCAGGGGGCCCTGCTCCACCCAGAGCCCCAGTCGTTCAAGCTGACCGTGTGGCACTTGAGCAGCAGCGGCTAGAGGAGGCTGATCTTCCAGAAAGGGTCATCCTCACTATCCTGGCTTCTCGCAAACCTTCTACAAGGTGTATCTATGATGCCACGTGGAAGACTTTTTCCCGATGGTGCCTCAGGGAGAGTCTTTCTCCTGCTTCAGCCCAGTTGGCAGAAGTTCTTAGCTTCCTTCAGCATGGGCTGGAGAAAGGTTTGGCCCCCAACACCTTACGCAGACAGGTTGCGGCCCTCTCCTCAGTCCTTTCATGGGGTTCGCTTCCTTCCTTATCCCATCACACTTCAGTCAGGAGGTTTTTGAAAGGGGCTTCCAACCTGCACCCTCCGGTGGTTCACAGGTATCCTTCCTGGGACCTTCATTTGGTGCTTAATGCCCTTACAAAGCCCCTCCTTTAAAACCCTTAGAACAGTGTCTCTCCGTTTCCTGACTCTGAAGGTAGTGTTCCTTGTTGCCATCACTTCTGCCAGGAGGGTTTCCGAACTTGCTGCTCTTTCCATCAGACAGGACCTTTGTTCCTTTCACGGTGATAGGGCTGTTCTTCGTCTGGACCCCTCATTTATTCCGAAGGTTAACACCTGGTTTCACAGGTCCCAGGACATAGTTTTGCCTGACTTCTGTCCTCTCCCGCACCATGACTTAGAGCGGCAGTGGCACACGCTAGACGTAAGAAGGGCTCTTAGAATATACATTAAGCGCACTTCCTCCTTCAGGAAGTCGGAAGCCATGTTTGTTTCCTTTTTCCCTTCTCACTTGGGGCACAAGGCCTCTTCTACGATGAGCAGGTGGGTCAGGTCTTGCATTGAGCAGGCAAAGCTGCAGCCCTTCCAGTTCCCCGAGGTCTGACGGCGCACTCTGCCAGAAGCGTGGCCACTTCTGCTGCCTGGGTGACCCAAGCATCCTTGGAGGAGATTTGTCATGCGGCCATGTGGACATCCCCATCTCCTTTCATCAGACACTACCGTCTGGATGCTTTTGCCTCAGCGACTGCAGCCTTCAGCTGACGGGTGCTTCAACAAGTGGTTCCACAGTCGGTGTGATGAGCCAGATGAGGACCCGCCTGTGGATATGCAAGCTTTGGTATGTCCCATCCTGGGCTCTTGATGCAGCATGGAGGAAGAATGGGTGTTGGTAGAAGTTACTGTGAACGCCCTTTCTATCTATGCTGCGAGAGAGCCCAGCCCCTCCCTTGATTCGTCCGGAGAGGGTAATACATATTTCTGTATTTATTTTGGGCTTTCAGAAACACCTTTCAGTCTGTCAAGTATCTTCGCCAAAGCTGGGATCTCTCCTGGGGGCTGGCTTTTATATCTCAGTACAGACTCAGCTATGACATCATAAGAAGGAGTCAACCCACCCTGGGCTCTCTCGCAGCATAGATAGAAAGGGCGTTCATGGTAACTTCTACCAACGCTCATTTCAGATACTATACTCATTATAAGCCATTATTGGCAAATCATTGTGTTATGACACTAACTCAAAACCAAGCCATATCTGAATGCAGCCACAGGCAGTTTGTGTCTTTTACTGCATGTTTAGTTCTTTCTCCAAATTTTGCTTTTTGCATTCTTCAGAGGAACTTCGGTGTTAAAAAGTGATAGTTACGTCAGGAAAATTTTGGTCTTTGAGAAATGAAAAGTGAAAATTAATTTTTTATTTAATGTTTATTATTTTAATGTACTAGTTTAATGTTTGTAAGACATCCGAAGTCATTTCCAATGAGGTGGTAGGCACATAAATTAAATAAATAAGCACAAATAAATACAATCATACTACTTGGAGGATTTACTTTATGTAGATTTAAGGCATGTATGTTTATTCCATTTTCAGAATGTACGGCAGGAAGGAAAAGACAAATTACACGAACTGCAATGTAATTAACAAATATATGTATTTGCCACCATTTTAACAATTAATTATCAAAATCCCTGCAGAAAAGTTCAGTTTTTCCAGCCGTTCAGAGCAATGCCAGGATAGGTACCAACCAAACCTACCTCAGATAAATCTCATGTGATGGGGCTTTGAGTCAATTTCAACAGGAATTGTTACACAGTGTGGTGGCTAATTAACTTAAACTATTCTTGGAAGAAAATAGATTATTAAGACTCATTTCAAAATGGGTTTAGAGTAAACTGTAGTGTTAAGGTAAAACTGGTTCGCCTAAAGATGACTTTCACTAACATGCTGGCCTTCAACAGACACAATAACAGTCCTCTGGGTTTGTTTATCTCTTTTTCCTTTCTGATCTCTTTTTCAGTTGGTGATGATATCCTGAACTGTGTGAGAGATTTGGAAGTGGGTTAGAGCATTATCTTCCAACATGAATACCTCTGGACTCCCACTTGTCACCTGTGCTTTATAATGCCTTTATGAAATTACTGAGTGAGGTCACCAGAACGTTTGGTGCTGTGTATTATTATTTTTTTAATCAAAGTTTTTTATTTTTATTTTTTACATGTCACGTGAGCAACATGATTCCAGATTACAATATTTATACATGGTCATTGTTGCATTTTCAACTTTCTTAATATCATCTCAAATTATTAACCATTCAACTAATCTTTAGATAAATTTCCCTTTCATATTTCAATTCATTAATTCAATTTCAAAATCATGTCATCCTCACATTTTCAATTCTTTATCCCCTTATTTTCCATTTTCAGCTTACCACCTATTTTATGTTACCTTATGTATTGTTATCATCTATAACTTTCTTAAGACCAATATATAATTAGACAGTCAATGAAAGAAAAAAGAGTAAAAGTAAGATTAATACATTGAGGATCCACATGGTATAACCCCCCCATCTATGATATATCTTATATATACACCAGAGATACTCATATAATCATTTCATATTTTTTCTTTGTTTCCACTTAGCCAAAATTTACCTATTTTGATTGTAATATACATTCATTATAAATATTTTACATTCCCACATAAATCCCTTCTAGTTCATTATATTTTCTATTTTCTCATATCCTTTGTATAATCAATTGCATTTTCTATTACATGTATACCGCAAAGAAAAATAAAAATAAAAACAGTTAATTTCCCCTTTCACTTCCCTTTAACCAATTTCAACCTATAGCATTTATATAACCTTAATTCGCACTTTTTGAAAGTACCAAATTTTCACCCAAATTGTCATATTCTCTGTTTTCCTAATATCATTTAAGTGTGTGTGTGTGTGGTGTATACACACTGCTTGCATATGAAATCCCCTGTGCATCATGCCCGGCCACATACATTGGACAGACCAATAGAAAAATAAGTACCCGCTTAGATGAACACAAAAATGCAGTAAAAAACTGGAACACACTTCCTGACTAATCCGCCACAGGTCATAGCATCGACTTCAATGGCACCAAAACCCGAGCCATTATAGAAAACCCCAGCTACAGCATTATCAGAGAAGCCATAGAGATTGAAAAAAGACCTGAAAGCATGAATAGAAGAGATGACTCCACCAGACTGTCAATTATCTGAAAACCTGCACTCTCAAACAAAAAAATCTCCACACTACAAGCCAGCAAACACCTGGGCATAAACAGACACCCCCCACCCCGATACCTCCAGCTTAAACACACCCCAACCAGGCACCCAGATGAAACCTAGCTTCCTAATAAATGATAGCCGTCCATTTACTCGGAGCCCAGCCTCACTAAAAGCCTCCAATACAGGAATACAATGTTGCCAGCCAATCAAGACAAAAAAAGCCACAAAACAGACAGAAGATATTAGAAACACCAATCAAGCAGAACACAGCAAATTCCAAGACCAATAAACACAATATATATATTTGTTTTCTGAGGTTCTCGCGGGTATTTGTATGTGGATCTTTGGAACACGCCTCCAGTCAATCAGAACACAGCCAACCCCCCATACAAAAGGAAGAAGCAGCTGCAAGCTCACATCACTCTGAGAAGCACAGAGCTGAAGACCAAGCCTGAAGATGATGAATGAGACTTCATCGAAATGTTGCCTAGATACTTCCAATCTTACGCGGGAGAAAACCCGAATAACCAAAGATCCGTGTGTGTGTGTGTGTGTGTGTGTGTATGTATGTATGTATGTATGTATAATGTATGTATGTATGTATATATATGTATATATGTATACGCATGTGTATATATGTATGTATGTATATATATATGTGTGTGTGTGTGTGTGTATGGCATTCAGCTTTGTATGGGTATTTTCCCATGTCATAGTAGTGGTGCTTTTAAAGTTGTAGCGACGTGTCAGCAGAATCTCATCTGCCATCATCAGGCTTCTGTATTGTGTTTGTCTGTGAGTCAGACTTTCACAGCGTTTCTGTTTTAAATTTGGTGCTAGCCTACTGCTGTGCCAGAATGGTTTTTTCTTCATCCTGATTGGTTGGGAGTCTTGGTCTGTGTTTATTGGTTTATTGGCTTCGAGTTCGTGGTTGTGCTGCATCTTCATGGTGGAGGTCAGTTTGCTTCATGTATGGCTCAGAGGGGTTTGAAGTGGGTAGTGATGCAGCTGCAGTGCGGCTTCTGGTCCATGGTCGTGTCTCATCTTCTGTGTGGGTGTGAGTCTGCTTTCTACGTGGAAGTGTGGTGGTGGCATCTTGTGTGGCTCTCAGGGGTGTGGGTCTGGTGTCATTCTTCATGTTAGGTGCTCGTCTGTTCACGAGGGCGGGTTTCCAAATGGCTGGTAGGCGGGAGGTATCATCTCGTTTATTCATGCTGTGTGGGCGTTTTTCTATCTCTATGGCTTCTCTGATGATTCTGCTGCTGAAGTGTTCGGTTTTGGCGATAGTTCTGGTATTTTTAAAGTCAATCTCATGTCCTGTGGCTTTGAGGTGTTGGACCAGGGAAGAGGTCGGTTCTTCCTTTTTGATTGAGTTCTTATGTTCTTCAATGCGTGCACCTATTCTTCTGTTAGTCTGTCCAATGTATGTGGTGGGGCAGGCAGTGCAAGGGATTTCGTCTACTCCTTGATTTTCTAACTCGATTTTGTCCTTTGGGTTTCTTAGGATGGTGGATATCTTTCTGTTTGTGCAGAATGCTGTCTTAATGTTGTGTTTTTGGAGGATCTTGCTGATTTTGTCTGTAGTGCCTTTTATATATGGGAGGAGGGCTTTGCCATTCTCTTGTTCTCTGTCTTGGATTTTGGTTGGGGTTCCTTTTTGGATTAGGTGGGTGATCTTCTTTCTGGTCCGTGGTCTGAGCCGTATATGAAGCGAACTGACCCCCACCATGAAGATGGCTCAGGGGTAATAACCCTTGATAGCATGGATCATGGAAATGACAGTAAGAACTATTAAGCAATGGAACAGCTTGCTTCCCGGAAGTGTGGGTGCTCTATCACTGAAGCTTTTCAAAAAACGTTTGGAGAACATTTGTCTGAAACGGGATGAGCATTCCTGCATTGAGCAGTGGCTTGGACTAGAAGATCTCCAAAGTCCCTTCCAAACCTTTGATTTTATGATTATTGCCAATATGACACAGTAGTTTTTAAAGGAAATCTAAGTATGAATTTACAGTATAGGGCAGGGGTCTCCAACCTTGGCTCCTGGAAGCCTGGCGGACTTCAACTCCCAGAGTTCCACAGCCAGCTGTGGAATTCTGGGAGTTGAAGTCCACCAGGCTTCCAGGGGCCAAGGTTGGAGACCCCTGGTATAGGGTTTCTTTTTAAGAGATTCAGGATGTGAAAGCTGTGTTGGTTCAGTGGGATTTGGCATAAAAATTGCCACTCTAAATAGTTCTTTATGTTGTAATTCATGAACTTGCTATTTTTTTTTTCAAGTAATCAAGTTCATAATCTTTTTTTTAGTTCCCACAGTCTTGGTGGGAATTGCCCTACATATAAAATTTAGCACCTGTCCAGTTAAATGTGTCATTTAAAACAAAGATGGTCTGTTCTGGAAGGGTTTTAATAAGAAATGAGGTTATTTAATGAATATTTCCGTTATATAATTGCTAAATAATTAATGATTCTGGCTATTTGAAAGAGCAATTAAGATACATGGAAAGTCATCACATTGCTAGAGGTGTGTAATATACATAGCAAAGCAGAATAATGTGACTTTAAAACCTGAGTAATCATATTGGCATTAAAATGATTCATATTAATGACATACTTATTGACCTGGTTAATGCCTATTGTCAACTTCCTGACTGACAATTCCAAGCAAAGCAAGCACACTTGAAACCTACCAACACCTCACTGTAAAATTATTGAGTACATTATTTTGGCACCATTGAAGACAAAACCAGATCTACCCAATTTCCATGCAAACCCACATAATTCACTATGTAAATTCCCCAACCCCCTATTAATGCAGGTCATATTGTCCAATTGAGTGGTATTGTATTGTTTTGAGAAAATGTCTCTGTATTTGACTGACATCTGCCGATGTGTCCTTGAGTCTCAGGCCTCTCCTCCTCGAAGTCTGGAGTGCATACTTTCTCACCCATCCCTCCTGATTGTTGGCAAGTTGAGAAGCAAAAATGGTTGCAACAGCATGAGTGCACTTTGAGCTTGAAACCTACATTAATCTGTGATTTGTTGAACAAGATAGTGTAGCATGATTAACATAGGACACTGAGCTATGAATTGGGCAGACACCCTTTTTTTCATTTGTTTATTTCATATTTGGAGGCAGCAGTGATACCACCAGAATAGCAAAACTGAAATTTCTGCTTGGTCTCCCTACCCTCAAGTGCTATTTATAGGATATTTTTGGATCTGAGGGAAAATAAGTGGGCTAAAAGTTTAAAGCTACAAATCTAAATATTTGGATTGCAAGCTGAATAGCCATATTTTCATTTGCTTCAGTATGCTAACTCAGCTACAGAGGACAGATAACTAACAGAATAACAAAGTTAGAAGGGAGCTTGGAGGTCTTCTAGTCCAACCCCCTGCTTAGGCAGGAAACCCTATACAATTTCAGGCAAACAGTTGTCCAATCTCTTATTAAAAACTTCCAGTGTTGGAGCATTTGCAACTTCTGGAGGCAATTTATCCCACTGATTCATTGTTCCTCACTGTCAGGAAATTTCTCCTTGGTTCTAGGATGCTTCTCTTTGATCAGGTTTTATCCATTGCTTCTTATCCTGCCTTCAGGCACTTTGGGGGATAGGTTGACAACACCCACCCACCCCCCATGCTACTGAATTTATTTGCTTGATTTTTTTTCTCAGTGTAAGAGTCATTCTTTTTAAAAAAAAAAAAAAACAGGACATGTTCTTTTTAATAAAACATTAGATCTAGTTCCCTCAAACTAGGACACATTGTCTTAGGGAAAGCATGCAGCGCTGTAAACATTTTTCCTCTTGGTTATACAGTTATGCAGACTGCTAGGAGAACAATATATTATTTTCTAGGGCAGGGGGGAAAAGACTGCTAAATCCTTTGGGTGTTTCAAAAAGAAATTAAAGCACAATCCAAAAGATATTTTTAATGAAAAAAAGTGGTCTCCTCTCCTTTCCTGATGAGAAAAAAACATTCTGGGATGAAAGTAGTAGCCTTAAGGAGCTAATTTTAAGAATTGTCTTCCTGTCTCCTCTTTCTTCATGGTCCCAACAGCTATCTGTTTGGGGCTACTTTCCCTAAATTTACTATCCTCCAAACGTAGGATTTTCAAGTCTCAGAATGCTGTCTCAAAAATCCTGTGAAATGAAAACTATATATCTGGGGGATATCCAAATTGGAGAAGATGACACTTAGAGGATTTCAAAGGGGGACAGGGGAAGTACATGGAAAATAAAGTGGATTAAGATATAATAAATAAAATAACATTATTTTGTTTGCTTGTAGTATCTGGTATTCAGGAATAAACTGCCTTTATATGTAGGTAGTTCTCAACTTACAGCCATAATTCAGAGGAGTCTTGAAACTGAGCAAACACTCTGCCAAAACCTGTTTACGAAATTACCACCTGTTGTTATATTAATAAAAACCCTATCTCTTTTTTCTTCTTTTATGCAGCTTTACCAACAAGGCCGACTATGCCAGCTGGGTAGTGAATTCTGTGAATTAGAAGTTTTCGCCAAAGTGCTTCGGGCTTTAGATAAAAGGTACATTTTACAAATGTTGCTCCCCCATATTATATTTCAAACAGGTTTTGCCAGTAAAAAGTTCCTCAGCACAGTTTTAATGCTGATAAGCAGTTTTTAAAGTCCCGCCTAATTTAAGTATGAATAAGATGGTTCTTGATTGGGGCCATAATGAGAGAGCTGTCAAACCTTCAGGCGGGCTAGCTTGTCAATTGTAGTTTCTTCTTAATTAAAACGGGGCTGTTACAAGAAGCACTTGACTTAACCATTCTTTAGCGACCATTTGAAGTTACGACGGCAGTGTAAAAAGTGACTTATGACCGGTCCTCATAAGGCATCATAACGCATTTACGACCAGCATTTACAACCATCGCAGCATTTCCAGACACATCAGAATTGGGTTGCTTGGCAACCAAGATGTATTTATGATGGTTGCAGGTCACATGATCACATTTGTGACTTTCCCAGCTAGCGTCTGAGATGGGAGAAGCCAGATTCACGTAACAACTGCATGATTCACTTAGTATCTACAGTGTTTCACTTAACAACCATGGCAGGAAAGATCGTAAAATAGGGCACAACTCACTTACAACTCACTTCCACTTCAGCAGTGGAAATTCTGGTGATGAAAATCAAGGGCTACCTAAATTAATGGAAACTGCTAGTTAGTTCTTCTTGGGTGTGTTCCCTTAGAGTAGGAGATGAACAGACTGAACCCAAGGGTGGGGTCAAATGCATCATGAGCCTGGAGTCCCTATGCCTTCAGAAGAGACCTAACTACAGCCCCTCCTCCCCTTGAAGTCTATTGGCTCTTATAGATTAACAGAGTTAGAAGGGACCTTGTAGGTCATCTAGTCCAATTCCCCGCCCAAGCAGGAGACCCTACACCAGTGATGGCTAATATTTTCGGCATTGAGTGCCCAAAGCGTGTGCAACCCCCCCAAATGCAATACATGCACTCCTATGCATATGCCCCCTGCATGTACCCCACCCTGACATGCACCCCCCCGGCGCATGTGCGGCAGAGACCTGAAGACCAGCTGGCTGGCAGGCGTGCATGCGTGGCAGAGCTGAGCTGGGGTGACAGCTTGCGTGCCCACAGAGAGGGCTCTGCGTGGCACCTCTAGCACACATGCCAAAGGTTCGCCATCATGGCCCTACACTATTTCTGACAAATGACAGTTCAATTTCTTCTTGAAAGCCTCCAGTGATGAAGATCCCACAACCTTTGAAGGCAACTTCTGTTACTTTGGTTGATTGTTCTCACTGTCAGGAAATTTCTCCTTATTTCCAGGTTGAATCTCTCCTTATTTTCGATCCATTATTCTTTGCCTGGCCTTCGGGTGCCTTGGAAAATAGTTTGACCTCCTCTTCTCAGTGGCAGCTCCTCAAATATTGGAAGACTGTCATCATGTCTCCCCTGGTCCTTCTCTTCACTAGACTATCCATGCGCAGTTCCTGCAACCGTTCATCGTATGCTTTAGCCTCTAGTTCCCTAATCATCCTGGTTGCTCTTCTCTGCACTTTTTCTAGAGTCTCAACATCTTTTTTATACTGTGGTGACCAAAACTGGCTGCAGTATTCTAGGTGTGGTCTTACTAAAACTTAATAGAGTGGTATTAGTACCTCACCTGATCTCGATTGTATCCCTCTATTAATACAGCTTTAGGATTGCATCTTATCTGGCTCCAATTTGTGTTGGCCATAACAAATCAGATTCTTGTGTAAAGGTTGCATGGAATAAATTTGCAGTGTTTTGAACACTATCCTGACTCTGTTCCCCCCACCCCACCCCCAAGTACTTTTGGGGAGATTGTTTTTTGTGCCTGACTCTTAGTTTTTCTTCCTCAAAATTCCAGAATACAAATCCAGGAACTATTCATGCTGGGGAAGCTACATGAATGTGCTTGCTTGTTTGCTTGTTTTGTTTGACTTCTATGCTTCTCAACTCTCTGAAGCAACTCTAGAGGGCTTCAGCAAAAATAACATATGAAACATGAAAAGGATAACTAGAGACCATATATTTAAAATTCTTTTAAAATTCAATTAAGCTTCTTGGGTTAACATTTTCCACGGGGTGTGTATACCATCTCTGGCTGTAATGCTGAGTGATGGAGTCCTTCCTGTTGAGCAGATTTGGATTGGAGTTCCAGTTTTTGTGTAAATTGCATTTTGTGTTTGTGTTTCCCCCTTTGCTGAGAACGTGGCATAAGTCTCTTCCGTAATATCAAAGGCATGGGTTGGGTGGATGTATTAAAATTTCACCTGCTGTTCTGACTTCCTCTGCAGCTGCAGAGAGGAAAAACTAATACCAGTGCGAGGAGTGGGTGGGAATCTGTTTTAAAGGGATTAAACAAATTGTTGGACTGTTCATTGCAGAGCCTTCCATGAGGCCCTACTGCTGATCTCAGTATCTGTTGACTAAATACGAAGATGCAATGTCACCCTAAGCACGTTCTTCACGAATATGTCTCTCTTGATAATCATCTTCCTGAATCTGCTATTTTTTAAAAGTTCTGGTTAACCTCCAAAATTTGCCAGTGGCTGGCTGTAACTGGCTAGAAATTACCTATGGCAGGAAGAGTACAGGTACACCTTGACTTATGACCGTAATGGAGCCTGCCCATTAGGGTCACGCATTGTGAAGGTTGTACAGCAGGTGACCATATGACTGGATCCAGTGTTACGACCTTTTTTGCAACAATTACAGGTAGTCCTTGGCTTGCAACAATTTGCTTAGTGACTGTTCAAAGTTACAATGGCACAGAAATATGTGACTTACGACTGTTTTTCATAATTACGACCATTGCAGCATTCCCCATGATCATGTGATCAAAACTGTAGCCTTCTAACAAAACTGTAACTGTAACTGTAGCCTTCTAACAAAACTTCGAACTAAACTGTAGCCTTCTTTCTCCCTCGAGCCGCTCGGAGCATCCAGAGCGTGGGATGTGCTTCCGAGTCCTCTTCTTGCAGGCTGAGCTTTAGCTGAGGAAACGCTCCGCCCCCTCACGTGACTCCATGTAGCGTTCCCCCAGTCTTTTGCTCAGCCTCGAAGAGTCAGGCTGTTATTGAAAGGAGCTCCTTGGCTGATTCTTACTAAATGCATTCTTCTGGCTATTTTTCCTCATTTCAGGTCTGATATTGCATTTCCTTCTTCCTGCGCAAAAGGTTGGGACTTAGGGGAAGTTTCCCCTCGCCCCTAGGGGCTAAGCGGGTGGGTTCGCAGCGCTTTGCGCAACCCCCCCCCATTATTAGATCGCGTCGCTGCCTCCGTGCTGCCTTGTGGCGCGCAACTTCGCTGGATTCCCCCCCACCCTAAACGCCGACCGGGAAGGGCTAGTCGCTCCTTAAGAGCACCAGGCGTGCTGAGCTAACCGGACAAGCCCTCCTTGCCATCCCGAAGGCGCCCGCCATAGCTCAGCTTGCGGCCGCCATCTTGGGGCCCGCATCGTGGTCGGGCGCCATTTTATTCCTGATTTGGCCTGCTGCGGTAGAAGTACAGTCCAAGACCCCTTGGGTCAGAGTTAGTGGCTTTTAGCGTTCCTTCGGGCTCGCTCGCATTATTTTTCTGTTGGCCTCCCGCAGCCTCTATCGGGGCGAAGTTAGCAGCACCCCCACCCTCTGGCTTGTTGCTGGAGGCCTGCTGCCAGAGGCCTCTCTACCTCTAGGCCTCAGGCGTTTATTTGGTTAATCCGGCCTGTACTGTGGTAACCCTTTGGTTCCTTTCCTACTTCTGCATACAAAAAAAAAAAAAAAGATAAATAAACAAATAAATAAATAAATAAATAAAATAAAATAAAAATAGAAATAAAATAATAGTAATAAATATATCTCCATATCATTCATATATATATATATATATATATACTTTACTGTTGGTTACCACATGCACATTAAATTCCAAAAGGGGAGAGCGGGCCAGTTCAAACATCACCAGGCCCTACTCAGGCCAATTCCAGGCGAACCAACCGCTATTTACTATTTACACTGTTATTATTACAGTTATTATAATTATCAAAATGGCAGACGACAGACCTTCCTTGAAGGCTAAGGCAAAGTCCCACTACTTGCGCAGGCAGGACAAGGAACCCTCCAAGGCCACCCAACGAGACGCCCTAAGGCGCCCTAAGGCATTGGAAAAGGAGTTTGATAGGCGTTCAAGGGAGTCCCGCTCAGGGCCTACAGCCTTTCCTTCTCCCACCCCCTCTACCTCTACCCAACCTCTTCCCCCTCCAGACCGGTCTTCCCTACCTAGGCGCAGCCCACTTCAGGGTCACTTGACCCCGGGACCACCGACCAGACCGACCCCTGAAGCTACCTTTACGCCTACGGCCACTGGCCTGCGTCAGCAAAAACCCTCTATATCTGAGATTCCAGCCCACATCAAGGCTTGGATGGAATCGGCTATCCGCCAGGGCATTGCGGAAGGCCTGCAGCACATGTCCAGATCATGCTCCTCTCCACGGGCTCCCGAGTACGACTCCTTATCCATCAGATCCCTTCCACAGCCGGATCCCCCGGTTGGTCAGGTACTCTCCCAGAGGGACAGCCCTCCTCCCGTAGGGGCCCAGGAGGAGGAGGAGGTAGGGGACTTTGGTGACTTCAGGGAAGAGGAAGAGGACTCCCGTATGGGATCCTCCCATTATAGTGAGCCCCTCTTAGAGGCGGTCCTCATGGAGGGGGAGATATCAGAGGACGAGGGGGCTTCTCCCGACCAAGCCATATTCGGGGGGCTGTTCAAGCCACACTTGTTTAAATCCCTCCTCTTTAAAGCCAAGAATGTCTCTGGTCTTCTTTCCCAGTCTCCCTCTGACTGCCCCCCCACCTCAGAGAAACCCGAGGACTCCATTTTCTCACAACCAGTGGTGCAAGCTGAGATCATCCCAACCCCGCCCATCTTCGTAGACCTAGTGACGAAGCAATTTGCTTCCACGGGAGCCCCCCCTACACCCTCTAACCTAGACAAGAGATTCTTCAATCTCGATTCGGCAATGTCTACCCTGCTAAACATCCCGGAAGTCGACGATCCCATTGTGGGACTTGCTTCCTTCTCCATCCCCAGTGAGGCCCTAGAGGCCTTGAAACCTGAGGATAAGCGGACGGAACTGGCGTTGCGCCGAGCCCATCTATCCGACGCTTGGGCCATTAAATCGGCTACGGCCGCTTCATTTTTCACGAGGTCCTCTATCCGCTGGCTCCAGCAGCTGAGAGAACTTGTCCCCGCGTCCAATGTGAGGGCGCACCAGGACATAGCGAAACTGGTGGCCGCAGCCGAGTTTTCAGCTGACGCCACTTACCAATCGGTAAAGTTCTCTTCCAGAGCGATAACATCCCATGTCACAGCTCGCCGCCGACTGTGGCTCAAGCACTGGCAGGCAGATATTAAAAACAAGGTCAAACTGGCCACTGCTCCCGTCAAGGGGGACAAATTGTTCGGCCCGGCCTTGGAACCCCTGCTGGTCGAGGGCCGCAGCAAAAGGAAGTACCTGCCCTCCCTTTTTCAGAGGCCAGACACAAGAGGCCACCAGCCCTTTCGGAGGGGCTTCCCCCGTCCCTCCTACCAACTCCCCTTCCCACCTAGATACCCGAGACCCCCTTCCTTCCGCTCTCAGGACCGCTCGGATTCAGGCGACAGAAACAGGCGGGGTGGCAACTATAAGAGGCCCTTTAGGGGATCAGGGGGGAGGCCCTACCGCCGACCCAGATAGATTTTCTTTCTCCCTCCCCATCGGCGGCCGCCTTAGACATTTTGCCGCTCAATGGGACAAATCTACATCCGATGCATGGGTTAGGGACACCGTCAGGTTCGGTCTCATCCTTGAGTTCCGGTCCGCCCCCGCTGATTTCTTTATGACATCTCCCACCTCAAACGGGCACTAATGGATGCAGCCATCCAACACCTGCTGGACATCCAGGTCATTCAACTCATTCCATTGGCTCAGAGGGGACGAGGATTCTACTCCCACCTCTTTGTGGTGCCCAAGCATTCTGGGGGATGCAGGACTATATTAGATTTAAAATGGCTAAACCGCCACCTTATCCAGCGCAAATTCAAGATGCACACCCTGCAATCGATTCTCTTGGGTACCAGGCGGGGTGACTGGTTATCCTCCATAGATCTTTTGGAGGCATACCTACACATTCCAATCCGGCCCTCTCACTACAAATTCCTTAGATTCTGTTATAATAACTGTCACTATCAATACGTGGCCCTCCCCTTTGGTCTGGCTTCGGCCCCTAGGACCTTCACCAAGGTCCTCGCGGCCCTGGCTGCTCACCTCAGAAGCTTGCCCGTCTGCCTTCACTGCTATTTGGACGATATCCTTATTCTCTCCCCGTCCAAGACCCAGGCAGTCAGGGACACCAGAGCCACCCTCTCCGCCCTCTTGGCACATGGGTTCCTTATTAATTGGAACAAAAGTCAACTGACCCCTTCCACCCGAATCACCCACTTGGGAGCCATAATTGATTCGGTTACAGAAAGGGTCTTCCTCTCTTCGGAGAGGTTTCTCAGCATTCAAGCTCTGGTCAAACAGATTAGGTGATCAAGGAGGGTGGCATTATTTGACCTTTCTAAATTATTGGGTAAGATGGTTTCATGCATCTCAATTATTCCCTGGGCCCGTTTACACAGCAGATCCCTCCAGTGGTTCCTGCTCCCATTCCAAAGATCCGGGAGAAGCAACTCGAGGTCCAGAGTCAAGGTGCCTCCGAGGGTCCTCACGTCTCTCCTCTGGTGGACCAACCCCGCCATCAACAGGGGCCACCTCTTCTCGGAACCTCAGCGGTTAACCCTCACTACGGACGCCAGCCTATCCGGTTGGGTTGCTCATGTCAATTTGCTCTCGGCACAGGGCAAGTGGTCGCCGATCGAGCAAAGATGCAGCATCAACTGGCTGGAGCTTCACGCCGTCCACCTGGCCCTGCGCAGATTCCTCCCCTTGGTACGCGGGCGTCACGTCCTTATTCTCACGGACAACGTCACGGCCAAAGCCCATATCAACAGGCAAGGAGGCACCCAGTCTATTCACTTGATGAGGGAGGCCGAACGCCTTTGCCGTTGGGCAGAATCCAACCTCCTCTCACTCAAAGCCGAGCACATCTCGGGAATCTCCAACATCCAGGCGGACTGGCTGAGCAAGGCCACGGTGGATCAAGCAGAATGGTGCCTTCATCCGTCCCTATTCAAGGAGGCGTCCAGAATATTCGGCCTCCCGAGGGTGGATCTCTTCGCCTCCCCGTCCAACGCACAGCTCCCACGGTTCTTCTCCAGGTACCCGTCTCACGGGTCGGAGAACCACAATGCGCTACGATGCCCATGGCCCCCAGGCCTCTTATATGCCTTCCCACCGCCGCCGCTGATTCCCAGAGTCATAAAGAAACTCATTCACGAGAGGGCAGAACTGCTCCTGGTGGCTCTTTATTGGCCCAGGAGACCATGGTTCGCGGACCTCTGCAATCTGTCGGTAGCGCCCCCATGGAGGATCCCCCCGGACAGGATCTCCCTCTCTCAGGGACCCCTTCTGCATCCGCAGCCCCAATGGCTCCAGCTAGCCGTCTGGAGGTTGAACGGATCCGCTTGACAAGAGAAAATCTCTCCAGTCAGGTAATCGACACCATTTTGGCTGCCAGGTGACCCTCCACCACTCGAATTTACGATGCCACTTGGAAGGGCTTTTCCAAGTGGTGTAGCGGGTTCCAAGTTGTCTCCCTCTCTCCCTCTATTGCGCAGGTCTTGGAATTCCTTCAAGAAGGCCTACGTAAAGGGCTTGCCCCCAACACCCTGAGAAGGCAGGTCACTGCCCTCTCAATCGTTGTTTCTTGTGATAATTTCAGTTCTCTCTCCCATCACCCCCGGGTTAAAGCTTTCCTTAGGGCACCACCAACCTGTGCCCACCGACTGTTCACAGGTTTCCCACATGGGACCTCAACAAGGTCCTCGTCTTGCTTACAAAGCACCGGTTTGAACCCCTGAGGGAGTCCTCCCTTCAATTTCTAACGTTTAAAGTAGTTTTTCTAGTGGCCATTACTTCTGCTCGTAGGGTCTCGGAAATAGCAGCATTGTCAATCAGAAACGATTTATGCGTGTTTCATGCTGATCGGGTGGTCCTTCGCCCCGACCTCACCTTCTTACCTAAGGTTAACTCACCCTTCCACAGGTCTCAGGAACTGGTCCACCCAAACTTTTGCCCCAGACCCTCGAGGGATAGGGAAGCCCTTTGGCATACCCTGGATGTTAGAAGGGCCTTGAGCATATATATTAAGCACACTCAACCCCTGAGAAGATCAGAATACCTCTTCCTCTCTTTTCAGCCCAGGACATTGGGGCTCAAAGTCTCGCCCTCGACCATCAGTCGCTGGATTAGGGCAACTATTGCCAGGTCCTATCTATCACAATCTCTACCCGTTCCTGGGGGAATAACCGCTCATTCCACCAGGAGTGCAGCTACTTCGGCGGCTTGGGCAACACAAGCCCCAATCGCCGACATATATCGGGCAGCCACTTGGGCCTCTCCGTCCCCATTCATCAGACATTACAAAATAGACTTATACACCTCAGCAGAGGCCTCTTTCGGCCGACGAGTCCTACAGAGGGTCATCAGTGACCCGGAAGGGCTTCCGGCCCAGACGGAGTCCCACCCGTAGGACAGCCAAGCTTTGGTATGTCCCACGCTCTGGATGCTCCGAGCGGCTCGAGGGAGAACGGGCGTTGGTTCTTAGCTGATAACGCCCCTTCTCGGCGAGCCGCGAGGAGCATCCAGCCCCACCCTAACTCCTCCGTCTGGCGGGTACTCTAGTTTCAGCCAAGGAGCCAATAGTTGTTTAGAAGGATTTCTTAACCTTTCTTCTCGTTATCACAAAAAACTGGGGGAACGCCACTTGGAGTCACGTGAGGGGGCGGAGCGTTTCCTCAGCTAAAGCTCAGCCTGCAAGAAGAGGACTCAGAAGCACATCCCACTCTCTGGATGCTCCTCGCAGCTCGCCGAGAAGGGGCGTATCAGGTAAGAACCAACGCCCGTTTTTGCAACAATTACAGGTAGTCCTTGGCTTGCAACAATTTGTTTAGTGACTCTTCAAAGTTACAATGGCACAGAAATATGTGACTTACGACTGTTTTTCATAATTACGACCATTGCAGCATCCCCATGATCATGTGATCAAAACTGTAGCCTTCTAACAAGCAACGTCAATGGAGGAGCCAAATTGACTTAACAGCAGGGTTACTAATTTATCAACTGCAGTGATTCATGTAACAACTGTGGCAAGAAAGGTCATAAAATGGGGTGAAACACAATAAATGTCTCACTTAACAATATAAATTTGGGCTCAATTGTGGCTGTAAGTTGAGGACTACCTATATTTAACCCATTGCTGGCTGTGGTGCAGTTTTGCTGAAAAAGTAAATGCCCGTTTTCAGTAAAAATGTTAAATTGTGGTCACATAACTACGGATCCTGCAAACAGCCATAAATACAGGGCATTTGTCGAGCACCTGAAATTCGGTCATATGATCTCTGGGGAGGTGATTGTCGGAACTTTGGAGCTGAGTTGTAAGTACCTTTGGAGGGAATCCATCCTAACTTTGAAAGGTCGCTTGACGACCAGTCGCAAGTCAAGGACTACCTGTATTTTTATAGACATAAAAAAGACTACAACGTTTTAGCATTGATGGAAGGCAGGAAAATGCTCTTATCTCCACTGGTGCTTCTTTTCTTTTCTAGGCATCTCCTTCATCACTGCTTTCAGGCACTGATGGATCACGGAGTAAAAGTTGCTTCAGTCTTGGCCTATTCATTCAGCCGGAGGTGTTCCTACATCGCAGAATCAGATGCTGCCGTAAAAGAAAAAGCGATCCAGATTGGGTTCGTCTTAGGTAACTCGCTGTAGATAAAATATTAGTCACTTCGTTTAGTTTACAGATACCTTTAAAAGAGCCATGGCGGTGCAGTGGTTGGAATGCAGTATTGCAGGATAACTCTGCCGACCGTTAGGTGTTTGACCCTGATCAGCTCTAAATTAACTCAGCCTTCCATTCTTCTGAGGTCGATAAAATGAGGACCCAGATTGTTGGAGGCAGCAATATGCTGACTCCGTAAACATCTTAGAGAGGGCTGTAAAGCACTATGAAGTGGTGTACAAGTCTTAAGTGCTATTCCTATTGCTCTTACTTTAAGGGTTATGTGAAAATGTAGCACTTCGTCTTTTTAAAAACAAACTGGATATAGAGAGTTTAGTTTGTCTCATTCAGTAGATGAATAGTTGAAGATGTTGTAGAGAGAGGACAGAAAGTTAGACAAAGGATAGACTGGTTCAAATTCCTACTCAAGTGTAGATTTGCTGTGTCATACCTGATTCCGCTAATCATATATCATATATCATTCAAGGAGTAACCATTTTCTATAGGAGCAAGGTTGCAAGGCTTTCGCTTTTCCTTTCTGAAACTAAAATCTATGTGGTATACAGTTAGTCCTTGACTTATGACTGCAACTGAGCCCAAATTTCTGTTGTTAAGCAAGAAAGTGTTAAGTGAGTTTTTCCCCCATTTTACGACATTTCTTGCCACAGTTGTTATATGAATCACAGCAGTTGTTAAGTTAGTAACATGGTCATTAAATGAATCTGGCTCCTTCATTGACTTTGCTTGTCAGAAGGTCGTAAAAGGGGATCACATGACCGCAGGACACTGCAACCGTCATAAATATGAACCAGTTGCCAAATGTCCGAATTTTGATCACATGATCATGGTTGTAAGTGTGAAAAACGATCATGTGTCACTTATTTCAGTGCTGTTGTAACTTCAAATGGTCACTAGGCCAATTTTTGTAAATCAAGGATTACCTGTGTTCAAAATCATTGTTGCAGTCATTTATCCAGTGTTTCCATCTCTTTTTCACCCCTTCTGTGGCTTCAGCAATAGGGACGTAATAAAAGATGGAGGGAGGGTCTCTTTTCTTGAAACCTCTCTGTCTATTTGTCTCTGCTTCCAAAACAGGAATGGGCAGTTTAGCCTCTAGAATTGAGCATGACCAATTTGCGTGAGAGACCAATTCAAAGCTGTTGCTAAATTCCAAACAAGCCAGGGCTGTTTTGGGCTGAAACCATCTTTTTTTCTGGGAGAATCCATGCAACACATGCGTTTTAATGACAGGGCATTTCTCAGATCAATTTGTCCTCCTGAATTGTTAAGAAGAAATAGAATTGTAGTCTTCACTCTGAAAAAGTATGGAGGAAAGATATGTTTAAAATATAATAGGACACTCCCTAATTTATAGCTCATTCTTCTTAAATGTTAAATTTAAGGCCATTACATCTGTTAACACTTTAGGCCTTTCTCACAGTCACCCATGCCTTAGTCAGCTCCCGTTTTGGATTACTGCAATATACACCACCTGGGTGTATATTGAAGACCATCTGGAAGTAGCAAACATGCAGTTTTGGGTGCCTCACCATTTTTTGTTAGTGGGGCTTCAAACAAAGCAAAATCTACCATCATTGTTTATATATCAGTTGATGTGTTCTTTATATGTATATAAAATTTGACTGTTGAGAAATCACCCCAGTAACTGACCTCTTTTCTTAACCAGCATGCTTAAATATTAGCGGACAGCTTGAGTTTCTTTAGACCTCCTGTAGTTATTATCAAGATGAATGTGACCCAACACTTATCTTATTAGAATTAGAGTCATGATTGGACATCAGTGTCTTTTAAAAATAAGATCAGTTGTGTTTTGGAAATAGGCAGTGATATCTTGATCTTTCTAGGGGGGTTTCTGTCTGATGCCGGCTGGTACAGTGATGCCGAGAAGGTCTTCCTTTCCTGCCTTCAGTTATGTACCCTTCATGATGAAATGTTCCACTGGTTTCGTGCTGTCGAATGTTGTGTCAGGTAAGCACTGCTCTGTCTTGAAGGCTGAAAAAAATTCAAGCAGCAAAATGAATCTCTGCTTGTATGAAGGGATTATCCAGACGTTACAACACATGATTGCTTTTTCTGTCCTCCCCAAACAGGAGTAACAGGATGGAGGAAGGAATTTTTTTTAATGTAAACAGTCTCTCCTTTGTCTGACCCGTTCTGCACAAGAAGGGGTTACAAGAGAGAGTAAGCAGTTGGAAAATACACCAAGCTGCTTGTGTAAAATACTTGCAGCTGATGGTGCCAGCACATTGCTTTCTATGTCTATTTCACATTGTGTGGCTACTTACTCTCTTTGTAATCCCTTCCTCTCCAATGAATGTAATTGCAAACAATAATTCACTTCTATGAAGGAATTATCCAAATGTTACAATACATGATTGTTTTTTCTCTCCTCTCCAAACACTGAGATGGAGGAAGAAGAAAAAGTGATTTCTCTAAACATTCTCCTGCATCTGACCCATTCCCCACACTTGCATAGCAGAGAGATTGGAGAAGAAGTGATTACAAGAGAGTAGGTAGCTGGGGAATATGTCAGAATGTTTGTGTAGTGCACTTGCAGCTGCTAGTGCCAGCACATTCCTTTCTATGTGTATTCCAATGTGTGCCTACTTACTCTCTTGTAATCCCTTCCTCTCCAATGAATGTAAATGCAATTTAATTAAAATTATTCCCTCCTTGTTTAATTCCAAGGGACAGTGGAGTGCTTAGCAGGCAAACAAAAGTGGAAGATATTAACCTGATTAGTCTTGTCAGTGTAGTTGCGGTTATGTGATTTTTCCACTTAGGGACCACTTTGCTTAGCAAAAGTTGCAAATCCCAACTGAGATCATGAAACAAGACTACCAATATACTGAAGTTCAGTAGAGATATCAACATCCAAGATATCTTAGAATAGGGGTGTCCAACTCAAGGCCCGGGGGCTGCATTCGGCCCGCGATGTGTGCGAAGATCAGGCAGCATGGCGCCGGCCCGGTCTACCCAATGCAAAGAGGAAACATGCCAGCAGTTTGTGGAGTGGCATCAAGCTGACCATGGCCACCTGGTTGGCCACTCCCATCCAGTCAGCCACACCTCCCCATCAGCCCTGATGCAGCCCTCAAATGAAATTGAGTTTGACAACCCTGCCTTAGAAGATATTCTTTATTTATATGATCCTTTAGAACAGGGGTCTCCAACCTTGGCTCCTGGAAGCCTGGCGGACTTCAACTCCCAGAATTCCACAGCCAGCTTTGCTGGCTGTGGAACTCTGGGAGTTGAAGTCCGCCAGGCTTCCAGGAGCCAAGGTTGGAGACCCCTGCTTTAGAACTAGAAGATAAAAATTAGAACAGTGCTCTGCTCATTCGCAAGTTGGAAGATTACGGGAACCAATGGAATAGTATATCCGTAGGAACATGGCAAGCAACAGAATTCATGCAAGTTCTAACTATAGGAGAAGAATTGGCAGAATGAGGGGTTGGAGTTAAAAGCCACAAGCTAACTAAGTCCATTAACCCTTGTCTAACTTTAATCAGGTGCTGACTGTTAGTCAGTTGATTCTTGTGCATAGGCTTTTATCAGGAAATCAGTTCTATTGAACCTTCATGTGGATTTGGTCTTTCCAGCCTGATATTAATCAAGCTATATCAGCAAACGTGGAGAACAGCACTGGCCAACATATTGGAGTACATTCTAAAAGACTCCCAAAAGGGACTTAACAGAATGTGCATACTATTATACAATGCTCCTAATTTCACATGCTAGTAAAATAATGTTTAGGATCAGGCAATGCAGGTCAGGGCCCTACCTGGACAGGAGGTGCCAGATCAGGGGTCTCCAAACTTGGCAACTTTAAGACTTGTGGACTTCAGCTCCCAGAATTCCTCAGGCAGCATAGCTGGCTGAGAAATTCTGGGAGCTGAAGTCCACAAGTCTTAAAGTTGTCAAATTTGGAGACCTCTGTGCCAGATGTTCAAGCTGGTTTTAGAAAAAATCAAGGAACATGACCCGATACTGCTGATGTAGGCTGGATAATTGGGAAAGTTGAAAAATATCAAAAAGAAGGCAGCATGTGCTTCAAAAAACAAAGAAATGAGTTGTGGGTTGTGTTGATCATGTCAAGCTGTGGGTTAGAAAAATGGCAATCACAGAACATCTCCTTAGGTGAAACCTACATGCAGATCAGGAAGCTGCAGTACAGACAGAACATGATGAACCCATTGGTTTCAGGTTGGCAAAGGTGTGAGACGGGGCTGTATATTGTCTTTATTCAGCCTACATGCTGATTATGCATTAAGTGGGGCTGATTTGGAAGACGATAAGCATGATTTTAAAATTGGAGGAGCAAATATTAGTAATATGCACTATGCTAATGACAAAGGTCATTGCTGTCATTATGATTTCTTTATTTTGCCCTGTAGACACACCTCCATTAAAGAGAAAGCCTGCTAGGTTGTCTGAAGAGTATAAACACTTCTAATTTTTTTCCTTTAAAAATTGGTTGTATGTAATATCACTTTATAATGCCTTGGTAAGACCACACTTGAAATACTGCGTTCAGTTTTGGTCGCCATAATTTAAAAAAGATGTTGAGACTCTAGAAAAAAATGCAGAGAAGAGCAACAAAGTTGAAATTGGGTGTGTCTAATGAAAAGAAGGACTAGGGGTGACATGATAGCTGTGTTCCAATATCGGTGGGGCTGCCACAAGGAAGAGGGAGTTCACACTATTCTCCAAAGCACCTGAAAGCAGGACAAGAAGCCATGGATGGAAATTAATCACAGAGAGAAGCAACCAGAACTAAGGAGAAATTTCCTGATAATTAGTACAATTAACCAGTGGAACAACTTGCCTCCAGAAGTTGTGAATGCTCCCAACGCTGAATGTTTTATGTATATCATTTCAGTGAAATGGTATACAAAAAATCCAGTTGGCTTGTGAAAAAGCACCTGTGGAAATGGTAGAGGGTTCCTGCCTGAGCAGCAGGTTGGATTGCTAGAAGACTTCCAAGGTCCCTTCCAACTCTGTTATTCTGGTTGCTGATCTCAACAATAGTTCATTTATTGACCATTCAGAGTTAAAACGGCACTGAAAAAAGTGACTTATGTCCATTTTTCACACTTAAGACGACTTGCAGCATCCCCATTGTCACATGATTAAAATTCAGATGCTTGCAACCAACTCATATTTATGACAGTCACAGTGTCCAGCGCCTTGGGATCACCTTTTGTGACCTAACAAGAAAAGTCTATGGGGAAGCCAGATTCACTTAACAACCAACTTAACAACTGCAGTGAATCACTATCACTTAATCACTATGGCAAAAGTTGTAAGATGGGGCAAAACTCCCTTAATAAATGTCTCACTTAGCAACAGAAACGTTTGGCTCAATTGTGGTCATAAGTCAATGACTACTTGTATTTCAGTCAGTGCTACTTTTATGTTCCCCTGTTTGCACAACAGATGGATTAAAGGAGGAAGATCCTGTTCTTTATGTGTTTTTTTTATGAGTAACTTGAAGGAGGAAACACTGTTCTTCTTTCATTAATCAGTATCATATTAAGGCTGAATTGACAAACTGGCTTACTTGCCTTTGGGTATTCATTTAACTCCTTAGAGCCAGTGCCTGCTTTGTCTCAATGGTGTTTTTACCATGGTTTCAATGGAAATTTTGTCTAGGAAAAAAAATGTGGGTGGGCAAGTTTAATGATAGGAAAAGCTTTATTACTATTATTATTATTATTATTATTATTATTATTATAAAATGTGTATGCCATTTTACTCCCACTTACTCTGGGCAGTTTGCAGATTGTTAAAAAAACATTTAAACGCAAGGTACAAGACAGGTAGTCCTCGACTTACAACAGTTCATTTAGAGATTGTTCAGAGTTACGACACTTAAAAAAGTGACTTATGACTGTTTTTCACACAACCTTTGTAATATCCTCATGATCATGTGATCAAAACTCAGATACATGGCAACTGGTTTATACTTACGACCATTGCAGTATCCCAGGGTCACATGTTCCCCATTATGACCTTCTGACAAGTAAAGTCAGTGGAAAGCCAGATTCACCTAACAACCGTGTTACTAGCTTATCAACTTCAGTGATTCACTTAACAGCTGTGGCAGGAAAGGTCGTAAGAACATACAATTTGGGCTCAAATGTGGTTGTAACTCAAGGATTACCTGTATTAGAAAATACACACATACACACACACACAACTAAAGAACAGAAATGGCAGGGAATACTGGACAAGGAAAAAGAAGGGGGAAAAAAGGGAGGGGGTTCAGTAAACATTGCTAAAAGCCTTGGTGAAGAACCACATCTTCGGGATCCTTTGAAATATAGTAGAGTGGGGGCTGTTCAAATCTCTATTAAAGATACAAATGGGGGAAAAAAATCAAAATACAGTGGAACATCAGGTCATGAACGCTCCTGTTTGCGACCAAATCGGGTGGTGGCCAAAAAAATCCACTGGGTCCTGATTCAAAAATCCGGTGGCAAACAAAAAGATTCCCTTTCCGCGCCGATTTCCCCTTCAGCGCCATTTATTTTGACTGTTCACATGCACAGTCGTTCGTGCTTCCGGACACGACCAAATCAGGTTGCAATTGGAGTCTGGGAATGGATTACGGTCGCGACCCGAGGCTCCACTGTACAGAAAATGTCCAGAATTATCTGCCTCTATGATTTTGTGCCTACAAAAAAGAGTTATTTAAACTGAAGAGTGCTCAGAGAATCCTGGAGGGAAAAGCATTACTGCCACTCCTCAACTTACAGCTGTTTATTTAATAACTGTTTAAATGTTACAACAGCTCTGAAAAAAAGTGACATGACTATTTTTCACACTTATGATCATTGCATCCCCATGTTCATGTGATTTACACTTGGATGCTTGGCAAGTGACTCCTATTTATGATGGTTGCAGTGTCCTGGGGTCATGTGATCCCCTTTTGCAACCTTCTGACAAGCAGAATCAATGGGGAAGCCGGATTCACCTAACAACTGTGTGACTAACTTAACAGCAGTGATTCACTTAACAAATGTGGTAAGAAAAGTTCTAAAATGGGGCAAAACTCGCTGAACAAACTTCTCACCTAGCAACATAAATTTTGGGGTCAATTGTGGTCATACATTGTGGTCATACATATTTGCACAGGTAGTTTTTGACTTATGACCGGGATTGAACATGGCAGTCACGATTATAAATTGGGATGGTTGTAAAGCAGGGCACCATATGGCCAGACTCAATTTTAATATCTTTTTCACGGTGATCATTAATCAAATGTAACAGTTGTTAAGTGAACCCATTATCAGCTCTGGGCCATTTTTTTTCCAGGAACCAGAAGTAGTCTGATTTCCAACAAAAACATATATTTTGGTCATGTGACTGTGGAGCAGCATGAATGGCCATAAATGTAGGCTCATTATTGAGCACCCAAAATGAAGTCATGTGACCATGGGGGAGGGCATTTGATACTAGGTAATAAGGAATTTTGGGGGGTGTAAATCCAAACTTCGAATGGTTGCTAAGTGACCAGACTCACTGAAGTCAAGAACTCACTGTATGGTTTCATGAAAGTCATCGGAATACGACATAGGGTGATTTGTAAAGTCATGACTCTTGTTTCTATCAAGTTGCTCGAGACATCAATAATTACTTTTATAAATGCTCTCCGTATTAAGGTGGTTTGTCTAAAGCACATTATTTTCCTTTCATGAGAAAAAGAAAGGATTTGAGAGTTAAGCTTTATGTTCTTTGTTTAATACAATTCAGAAGCCACCCAATTTCAAACAATTCTTGAGGGGGCTTACAGCAGAACAATTCAAGAAACCAGATGTACTCCTCCAGAAAGTTTCTCCAAGGCATGCCTTTATAATATTAAAATACCAGTTCTTATTTAGAGGTATGTTGGCCTGGTTTGGACACAAATACTTCAGTACAATAAAACCTGCTAGTTGCAAGATCGTGGGAGCTCCCATATCTGGAGCATTAAAAAATATAAAAACAGGAAAGTCACTTATTTAGGTGCAGGATGAAAATTCTTTTCATAATCTCTGACCATAATATCTTACCTTCCTTAGTGGTGCTGTAATTTCATCGGAACCCAGAAAGTATATTAGACTTTCGGATTACAAACAATAATTAATACACTGTCTTGATTCCTAATTAACCATTAAACCATGGGTTTTCCACTTCAGATAGCATAAACTGTTCTAGTTTGCCCTATTCCGTATGTTTTGTATTGCTGCATACAAAAATGTAGATAGGCAATAAATGTCTTTAGGCTGGTAAGTCATGCTTGAATGTTGGTATATTAGAACTGAGCTATTGGGGCAGGGGCAGGTGAAGGTTGTCTGCTTGTGGATTAACTGACATATTTTTATTGCTTACTATTTTAAGGCAAGGATGAGAAATCTTCCTGATTCCTTAATAATAGTGCCATTTTAGTACAGGTAGTCCTCAGTTATACAACCATTTGCTTAGTGGCCAACATACCCTGAAAAGAGTAACTTATGGCTGCTTTTCACACTTAATGGCCATTGCAGCATCTCCACAATCTAAGTTCATAGATATTTGGCGATTGGTTCCTATGGATGACGGTTGCAGTGTCCTGGGGCCATGTGATTCCCCATTTGCAACCTTCTGGCAAGCAAAATCAATGGGGAAGCCAGATTCACTTAATAACTGTTAGTAACTTAACAATGACATTCATTTGCTTAACGGTGGCAAGAACGGTTGTAAAATGGGGCAAAACTTGACTGTCTCACTTAGCAAGAGAAATATTGGGCTCAATTGCTTTAAGTGGAGGACTCTCTGTACAGGTAGTCCTCAGCTTACAACCATAATTGAGCCCAAAATTTATGTTGCTAAGTGAAAAATTTGTTAAGTGAGATTTGCTCCATTTTACGACTTTTCTTGCCACAATTGTTAGCGAATAATTGCATTTGTGAAATTAATAACTGGTTGTTAAGTAAATCTTGATTCCCCATTCACTTTGCTTGTCAGGAGGTCACAAAAGGTGATCACATGATCTTGGGACACTGCAACAGTCATAAACATGAACCAGTTGCCAAGCATCTGAATTTTGATCACATGACCATAGGGATGCCGTAAAAGTTGTAAGTGTGAAAAATGGTCGTAAGTCGCATTTTTCAGTGCCGTTGTAACTTTGAATGGTCACTAAATGAACTGTTGTAAGTGGAGGACTATCTGTAGTTTTGTGTGAGAAGCATTCAGCAAGTTGTGGGCTATAACATAGTTTCCTGTATCTCTTTCCTAGGTTACTACATGTCCGGAACGGCAACTGTAAATATCACTTGGGAGAAGAAACCTTCAAATTAGCACAATCTTACATGGAAAAACTCGCCCAGCACGGCCAGCAAGCCAACAAGGCTGCCCTCTATGGAGAGCTGTGTGCTCTGCTCTTTGCAAAGAGTCATTACGATGAGGTGAGTCTATAAAACGGGCAGGTACTTTCTCTCCAAGTGAGACTCAGCTTTGAATTAACTGAGCAACAGTGCATAGAAGATAGAAAAATGCTCCGGTGATTTTGCAGCAAGATTCTTGTGTGATGCCAACAGTACTTGGGTAAAATTAGCCTTCTTCCCAGGTTTAAGTGTTAAGATCTGCAAGAACACCAGGGATTTTTTTGACTGTAATACGGCCTGGTTGGTAGGAACCAGTTGGGAATAGATACTTGTTGGCTGTATGTATTGGCTACACCTTAGCCAATACTCTTTGGCCTCAGGCAGGCTGTTCCCACCATCCAGCCAGAGCTGAAGAATTTTCTTGGATGAGAAAGAAGAAAACATGAAAGTCCACTTGCCTCCCGAAAAAACACCTTGAGGAAACCATGACTCGGATGACTGAGAATCTCTACAGACTCTTATTAACCAATGATTTTTCCTTTTGATGTATGTCCCCATAGGCTTACAAATGGTGTATAGAAGCAATGAAGGAGATCTCAATTGGTTTGCCTGTAAAAGTAGTTGTGGATGTTTTACGACAAGCCTCAAAGGTAAGTTGAACAGTTATTTATGTGCTGCTGAGGATGACAGGAAATCAGACCGTTTTTCTTGAGGGTAGCGCCCAAGAGAACCAGAGTTCTTGAGAGAAAAATAAATATTTGCAAAACTCATAAGACTCATAAAGGCAGAGGGAAAAATACAGGTAGTCCTCAACTTAACGACCACAATTGAGCAGAAATATTTATGTTTGCTAAACGAGCATTAGTTAAATGAATTTTGCCCCATTTTATGACATTTCTTGCCATAGTTGTTAAGTGAATCACTGCAGCTGTTAAGTTAGTAACATGGCTTTTAGGTGAATCTGTTTTCCCATTGACTGTGCTTGTCAGAAGGTCACAAGGTGATCACATGACCAGAGACACTGCAGCCATCATAAATATGAGTCAGTTGCCAAGCCTGTGAATTCTAATCACTTGACCGTGGGGATGCTCCTCAGTGTGAAAAATGATCATAAGTCTTTTTTTTTCAGTGCCACTGTCACTTTGAGCGGTCACAAAATGAAGCGTTGTAACTTGAGGACTACCTGTACCTAAACATTGGCCCTCTGCTTACACACTCTGTAGTTGAGACTGCAGGTTGTGTTTTGGGTCCTCCTTTGAGGTGTGGGGTGTGGCAGCAAGAAGACAGGATGGTCCTTTGAATATACATGCAGCCTTAATTTCTTCCATCTGTTTTAGGCATGTGTTGTGAAACGTGAATTTAAGAAAGCCGAGCAGTTGATAAAACACGCAGTATACCTAGCACGGTACGTAAGAGGTCTCTTGAAATGCTACAACATGCTCCATCCTTTTGGGAAGATTTTGTGATGTGTTTTTTATTTTTTGTTTTAATCTTTCAGGGAGCATTTTGGAGCCAAACATCCTAAATATTCAGACACTCTACTTGACTATGGATTTTATTTACTCAATGTAGATAATATATGCCAGTCAGTTGCAATTTATCAGGTACGGTTTTGGTTTCATAATTTATTGCAAGGCAGTATGTTATAGCAATAAGCACTTTATAGTGCTTAATACCGCTTTATAGTGCTTTACAGCCCTCTCTAAGAGTCAGTATATTGCCCCCAACAATTTGGATCCTCATTTTACCCATCTCGGAAGGATGGAAGGCTGAGTCGACCTTGAGCCTGGTGGGTTTTGAACTGCCAAATTGTAGGCAACTGTCTGCAGCAGAAGTAGCTTGCAGCACTGCACTCTAACCACTGTGCCACAGAGGCTCACATAATCAGAGGTTATGTTGCAGTTATCATATGCAATGCTTTCTTCTCCACAAGGTCAGAGAAGAGGCATGCCAAAGTAAAGTCAAAACAGAAAATCATTTAGTTTCTTCAGGCCTAATTTTGAACTTTATCTCAAGTAGAAGCTGGCAATACGATGCAAGACAGAAAAGATTAAAGAAAAAAATATATGAAATAGGATGAAAACTATGCATAGGTAGTCCTCAACATACAACCACAATAGAGCCGAAAATTTATGTTACTAAGCAAGGCAGTTGTTAAGTGAGTTTTGCCCCATGTTATGAGCTTTTTGGGGACAGTAATTAAACTAATCACTGCAATTGTTAAGTGAATCAGGCACTCATTAAGCAAATCTGGCTTCTGCCATTACTTTGCTTGTTGGAAGCCAGCTGGGATGTTTGCAAATGGTGATCACTTGATGCCAGGACAGTGCAACTGTCATAAATACATGGCAGTTGCTAAGCATCCGAATTCTGATCACATGATCATGGGGATGCTACAACCGTCAGAAGTACAAAAAACAACCATAAATTATTTTTTTCAGCAGTGTTGTAACTTTGAATAGTCACTAACCAAATGGTTGTAAGTCGAGGACTATATATAATGCTCTTGTGCTTTATGCAGCCCTCTTTGCAATATAGCCAAAAAAAATCTGCCCTCAGTTAATTTGCCTTTAAACGTAGCTTGTTCATCTTAGATGAAACCCTAGATTAGAAGTAAATAATACATCAATCAAGGAACTACTAGTTCAGACAAACACGGGACAGTAAACAAGAGACCAGTCAAGAGCCACCCACAACAACCTCACCGACATTGACAGGGCCAGCGCTGTAGATAAAATGAGCGGAATCCCCACGAGCATCAGTGATGTTGCCTAGTTAGGTCATGAACCATCTGCAAAAAAACCACCAAGCTCAGAGAGCACCAAGCACCCCACATTTTAAAATAAATCATATGGTAGGTAGTATTAGTCTACCTACCTTTCTGACCAGAGGATGAAAAAGAAAAGAGTAAGAGGATTATTATAGCTTCACTTTCTTTCCACTGTTACCTCTGAGGGAATACTTGAACCTAGCCAATTCCATTGGAATGTTCCAAGTAAGGCTGTCTTATCCCAAATTTGAAACAATTTTCCTTTTTTTCAGTCTTACGTGCTTAGTTAAGGCAATGGCATTTAGGAAGTCCCTACTATATCTATGGAGATTCTCTGTCATCCAGGTCCTAGTTTTGTCCCAAGGGTGCTTTTTTTCAAGAAGCAACTGGACTTGTTTGTTTCTCTTCGAAGACGCTTTGCTTTTCATCCAAGAAGCTTCTTCAACAGTTACCTTTTGTAAAAGCACCTCTCGGGCAAGTCCCTACTACGTTAAAACATGCTGTACAAGAGTGTAACCAACCCTAAGATAATGGGCAGGAAGATTCTGTTTGCAGCTAATCTGATGTTAGATATGTAAAAAAAAAACAGTTTTGACTGCAAATTGAGTTACTAAGGCCTAGATTATTATTATTATTATTATTTTTGCACAAATCATTTCAGACAGCCTTGGACATCAGACAGTCGGTGTTTGGCGGCAAAAACATCCATGTAGCTACAGCTCATGAAGATCTGGCATACTCTTCTTACGTTCACCAATACAGTTCGGGAAAATTTGATAATGCACTGTGAGTACTGTATTCTATTTAGGGCTCAAATGATTTTGTTCTTTATTTCAAAGTCCATTCTGATGTTAGAAAAGTACGTTTTGCTGAGATGGTAAATTTCAGAATTCATCTCACCCTTTTGCCAGAACGACAGATGATTTCTCTCTTTTTCCTTTGTAAATAAGTTAAAAAAATACTCGGTAGCCATTTTTTTTTTGTTTTTTTTGTTTTTAGTTTTTGAAATATTCTGCTCTAGAGGTAGTCCTCAACTTACAACTATTCTTTTAGCAACCATTCAAAGTAACAACGGCATTGAAAAAAGCGATATGACAGTTTTTCACAGTTATAATCTTTCCAGCATCCCCATAATAATCATGTGATCAAAATTTGGATGCTTGGCAACTGATTCATATTTATGACAGTTGCAGTATCACAGGATCCCCTTTTGCGACCTTCTGACAAGCAAACTCAGTGAGGAAACCAGATTCACTTAACAACCATTTTACTAACTTAACATGCAATGATTCACTTAAACAATTGAGGCAAGAAAGGTTGTAACATGGGGCAAAATTAACTTAACAAATGTTTCACTTAACAAGATAAATTTTGGGTTCAATTGTGGTGGTAAGTTGAGGACTACCTGTATTTACAACTGTTGCAGCATTCCTGGGTCATCATCAGCCTTTTGTGACCATCCCACACAGCTCCTGGCAAGCACAGCCAAAGGGAGAAACCTGATCCACTTAACCACAGCACTGATTTGCTTAACAACTATGGCAAAAAGTTCGCAAAAACCAGGAATGACTCACTTAACAATTGCCTTCTCTAGCAGTGGAAATTCTTGTCCCAGTTGTGGTCCTAAGTTGAGGACTCTCTGTAAAACAGAATCAGGCCATTCATATTTTAAAATAAGTACAGATAGTCCTCAACCACAATTGAGCCCAGAATTTATGTTGCTGTGTGAAAAATTGGTTCAGTGAGTTATGCTCCATTTTGTGACTTTTCTTCTGACAAGCTCAGTCCATGGGGAAGCCACAGTCACTTAACTGTGTCACTGCGGTGATAAATTTACCATCTGTGACAAGAAAGGACACAAAATGGGGCCAAACTCATTTAACTTCTCTCTCAGCAACAGAAATTTTGGGCTCAATTGTGACCGAATGTCCAGGACTACCTGTACATCTGGAGGTCTTCCCAGATTCACAGCTCTGAATCTTAAAGATCTTTTATGACACGGGTCCAGGGTATCCAAGAACCACCTTACCCCAATGGGACTAGTCTGCCCCACTTGTTCCAGCAGAAAGGGCCTACTTTGGACCCCATCAACCCAAGAATTTCAGCTGGCAGGGTCCAGAAGAAGAGCCTTTTTTGCTGTGGCCCCGCCCTTCAGCTTGGCTTTTAGCTTTTATATTTAATTCTTCTAATGTTAATTGCTTTGTATTGTTTTTGTTTTTTTAATTAAAAAAAAAACTTTTTATTATACTGTGAGTTGCCCAGAGTCGCTTTATCAGTGAGATTAAAGCGACAGTAATAAATAAATGTCAGTAGTAGCTAGGAGGCATTTACACAACTCTGTCTGGTATACCAGTTGCACCCTTTCTCAAATCAGAGAGTCCTTCAGATAGTTACTCATGCCCTAGTCACATTGCAGCATGACTACTACAATGTCTCTACATGGGGCAGCCCTTGAAGACCATCTGGAAGCTTCAGCTGGTCCAGAAGGCAGGCAATGATGGGCATGCCTCAGGATGTCCATATACAAACTTCTGCTTCATGTGCTGAATTGGTTGCTAGTTTGCTTCTGAGCCCCATTCCAGATGATTCCATAAGTGGCATAGTTTCTCAACTGTGGCCACTTTAAAATGGGTGGACTTCAACTCCCAGAATTCCCCAGCCAGCTTTAGGTTGAGAAATACTGGCCAAGTGAGTGAAAGAAATAAGAGAGGGGAGGACACACTGCTGTTTTCCGCCATCAGGACACATTCCTTGTTTCAAATGGGAAAGTTGTGGCTTTTCACCAAATCACACAGATGGGCTAACAAAGTTCCAAGATAAGGACCAGGAGCTCAAGTTTTCCTCTTTGCTTCTTTATGATCTTTTAGATTCCATGCAGAACGTGCAATTGGTATCATCACCCACATTCTCCCAGAAGATCATCTCCTCCTCGCCTCCTCCAAAAGAGTTAAAGGTATTATCTGCCAGCTGGGTTCAGCTGCCATGGGAAGAAAGCATGGTCTGCCGTCCCCGGCCTCGTTTCACCGTCGGAGCTTTGTTATTGGCTGCAGAGGGCTTTCTGGAAGAGTCTCTGATGGCAAAATGGAGGCCGGGGCATCACACATGTCAATCTGGACCTCCTTTCTTGGCTGCAGAGGCCTTTTCTGAAGGCCTCTGATGGAGAAACAGAGGACAGGGGCGACTCCCACAAGCGGCGGCAAGCAGCCATAAAAGAAATGGGCTGGCAGCAGGCTCCTGCTGGGCAGGGCTGTCAATGCTGCTGCTGCAAGGTGAGTCAGTGGAAGATGCTCCACCACCACCCAGAAAATAAGACCTCGTGCCAGAAGAAAGGCCGTGATACTGAGACAAAACTCACTGAACAACTTGCTTTGCCACAGAAATTTAGGGCTCCATTGTGGTTGTACGTCGAGGACTTGTAATATTACAGTTGTCTGCACAAAATAGAGGGGATCTTATTGTGGTTAGCTAGAGGACTTTCTAACTATCTGCAATCAGGAAGCAGTCGGGAGGATTCCACATCATTTTGAGACTATTTACTTGGGTTCCATCCATTTATTAAGGTTGCATCTCTTCCACACTTACCTGGCAAAGAGATTCCTTGAATCCGATGCCTCTCCGATGTCTTGGTTCTACAACTCCCAGAATTCCTAGCCTGAAGTTCTAATGCCCACCAGATTGGAAATGGTTGGATGAAATGCAGCTTGAAATAGAAATGTGTTCTCTGTAAGGTAGTCCTCAGCATACAATTGTTGGCTTAGAAACCATATTGCAATGCCATTGAATAGAGTGACTTTCATCTGATCCTCACACTTGCATCCCTATGGTCACATGATAAAAATTCGGACACTTGGCAACCAACAGGTATTTACAACGGCTGCAGCATCCCGGAGTCCTGTAATTGCCATTTGTGACCATCACAGCCAACTTCCAGCAGGCAAAGTCAATGAGGGCGGAGCTGGATTCGCTTAACAACTGCATGATTCACTTAACAATGCAACAATTTGCTTAACAACCAGGGCAATAAAGATTTAAAATTGGGTGCGATTAACTTAATGACTGCCTTGCTTACCAACGGAAATTCTGGTCCCAGGTGTGGCTGTAGGTCAAAGAGGACCTGTAGTGGCATTCCTTATAATTGATGTGGGAAGGGCTTGGGAGACTAATTGCAAGTCTAAATTGATACAGTTAGAAGATTGGAAAAGTCACAGCAGAGGCAAATCTACTTGAACAGCAGCTTAACCTGAGGTTCCTTGTCTTGTTGGCTGGCAAGATAAAACAGCTGAAAAAACTTCTTGATTCCAGAAGATGACTTTTAGACCATGGTCATCTTCACTAGCCAGATACCTTTTAATATCTTTTATTAATTGGTGGTGGCACAGCATTGCAGGCTAATTCTGCTGACCGCCAGCAGTTCGATTCTGAGCGGCTCAAGGTTGACTCAGCCTTCCGTCCTTCCAAAATTGGTAAAACGAGGAGCCAGTTTGTTGGGGGGCAAGAGGCTGACTCTGCAAACTGCTTAGAAAGCACTGTGAGGCAGTATATAAGTCTGCTTTTTGCTGATCCTTTTTTTTTTATTCCCCTCCCCACCCCTTTTAAAGCGCTTATCTTGGAGGAGATCGCAATCGACTGCCACAATAAGGAAACCGAGCAGAGGCTGCTCCAAGAAGCTCACGACCTGCACCTCTCCTCTCTCCAGCTGGCCAAGAAAGCGTTTGGGGAGTTCAATGTTCAGACAGCAAAACACTATGGCAACCTTGGCCGACTGTATCAGTCAATGAGGAAATTTAAGGTAAACCCAGCTTTCTCAGGGCGGTGGGCAGGAATATCACTAAAAAAGGCATTTTGTCACAGCACAAATACAAGTAGTCTTCGACTTATGACTGGTTTTGGGCAAAAATAGTAAATTGCAGTCATCCAGGATGCTGCAAAACAGCCATACATGCGGGCTGGTTGCCAAAAGCCTGAAATACAGTAATATGCTTGGGGACGGGGTGCGGCAGAGGGGGAAGCGATGTGTTAACTTCAAAACCAGGTCACAAGACGTTTTTGGAGAGTCCATCATAACTTCGAATCGTGGCTAAGTCGTAAGTTGAGAACTACTTGTATTTTCTCTGAAATGTATTACTTTGTAATAATAATTGCTAATTAATTTTGTATCGCCAAAATTACTAAACTTTACTCTTCACGCTACAACAGGTTATAAAGAAGATCATTGGTTTGATGCTCAAGTTTTCTGTATTCGTTGCCTTTTTTAATTAAGCAGCATGAAAATAAATAACTTTTACTTTATTTTGAGCCTTCGTATATTTTTTTTTTATTACATACGTTTTTATGGCTCCAAAATTAGAAGACTTGTTAATATGATACTAGAATAAGTCCATTCTATTCCAGAGAGTCCTTGACTTACGACAACAATTGAGCCCAAAATTTATGTTGCTAAATGAGACATGCAGTTGTAAGTGAAAAACAGTCATGTCACTTTTTTTCGGTGCCATTATGACCTCGAATGGTCACTAAATGAATGGTTGTAAGTTGAGGACTATCCGTATGTAGAAGTAAGGCAGGTGTATTACTGAAACAGCATTATGGAGGTGGAAAGAAGGAAGTAGGTATATTAGATATTTTTATGACTGCTACTATTTCTTCCAGTCAAGATTTAGACAAAAACTTTTAATTTAAACAAGAACTTTTTTCAACATTCCGGAGAATAGTAGGTTCAAATTCAGTCACTCAACCACTTCTTCTAAATTATTTCACTCCATCTCAAAATTCTTTGGTCAGTCAATTCTCCATGTGCCCTCTTGTCCGAAAAGTCTCAAGTTTGGCTTTTTGTTTTAGATTTTTAAGAACCTTATTCTCAAGCAGGCAGAAACACTTACTTGGGTTGGATGATAAAAAAAAAAAAATAGCCATAATGACTCCTAAGCCACCATTTTGGCTATTATTGCAGGAAGCAGAAGAGATGCACATCAAAGCAATTCAGATCAAGGAGCAGCTGCTGGGTCAAGAAGATTACGAAGTTGCTCTTTCAGTGGGACACCTCGCCTCGCTCTACAACTACGACATGAATCAGTACGAAAACGCTGAGAAGCTTTATTTGAGATCCATCGCAATTGGTGGGTCAATTCTTTAACTGTTCATGGGAAGGGGGGCGATCAGGGGCACTGTGGTCCCCTTGAGCCTTATTTATAGAAAATTGTTAGATAGACAAATAGGTGGATGGATAATAGGTAGGTATGGGAGGATGAGTGGTAAAGATAGATAGATTAGATACATGCATGCATGCATACATTGATTTTTATATCCAGTTCAAGCAAGTCTGTAGGGAGATCCTCCTGACCACTTAGCTCAGGGGTGTCAAACTCAAAGTGCTTAAATCTGGCCCGCGAGGCCAGCCTGGAAATAGCAAAGCCCCCCCAATGCCCCATTTTGGTCAGCCAAGTGCTGCAGGAGGCTGTCCAGCCCATCTTTCCTCTTACCACCACCCCTGGCCGGCCTGCACAGGAGAACTACCATGCTGATCTGGCCCTCAGAGACATCCATTTTGACACCCCTGACTTAGCTTCTCCTGGTCATTGTGTTTTCAAGCATTTAAAGTAAGATCCCAGATTTATAATTTAGACCTACATTGTTAACAGGATAATCATTGGATGTAATTAAGGTAATTAATTAATGTCAATTCCCTTTGAAGAAACAGTTAAGCTTTTTTGTAGTTGTTGGAGATGATGACATCTTCCCAGAAAAAGAAACTGGAGTTCTTCCAAGATATCTCTCCCCCCTGCCCCCACCCAAAACGGATTCTGTTTATAAGTCCAAACTTCTTTGGAAGGATCTGAAGAGCTCCGTTTCTAGAACCATTTATTCATACTCCCCCCAAAAAATATTCTATAATTTTAAAATCCAGAAATCACATTTTAATATGGCAGCCTTTAATATTGTTCTTGACTTTCCGATTTTATTGTTTTAGGAAAAAAGCTTTTTGGGGAAGGTTACAGCGGACTAGAATATGACTACAGGGGCCTCATTAAACTGTACAACTCCATTGGCAATTACGAGAAAGTATTTGAATACCACAACATCTTAGCCAACTGGAACCGATTGAGGGATCGGCAGTTTTCAGTCACAGATGCCCTGGAGGATGTAAGCACCAGTCCTCAATCAACTGAACAGGTTGTCCAGTCTTTCCTGATGTCTCAGACCGTCGAAGGACCCATTTGCTAAGGAACTTGGTCAATTTTACCAATTCTTGTTTCATTCTTCGTTTTCCCCCAGATTTACACGGGAAAAGTCATACTGTGAAATTTGAAACCATATATTAATTCTTTTCCCCCCTCCTTTCCCGGAGCTGTTTAAAAAAAATTGCATTGAAACACTGGTCCAGTCCATAAAAATTCCCATTTTGGGGATGACGTCACCTTTTGATGGGCCGGACATGAGCCGGACATGTGCTGAATGCACAAGCATGAACACAGCATATTTTGTTTGGGTTCAAGGTGCGTGCGTGTGTAATCTATGTGGTTCACAAACACGTACACACAAGCATGTACACTGGGGGGGGGGAAAGATCTCTAATAATCTTCTCTAATTTTTTTTTGTTCTAAAAAAAAAAGCCACTTTACAAGAAATCGCTGCAAAGACTAGAGAGAAATAAAACCATTTTACAGTTTTTAAAGAGTTGCATTCTTAATTGAGAAAAGAGGGTGGCAGGATTATTTTCTTTCGACAGTAAACAAAAGAGTTTTATTCAGTATTAGGGCCTGCAGAATCTGGATGCAAAGGGGAAAAGTAGGATCAGGACTTATGTCCAGACAGACACCTAGCTTCTGTTGGGGGGACATCTTGTCCTGGGTTCACGCAGCAATGGCAATCTGCCATTGACCCACAGTGCCAGAAATAGATGGCTTAAGAATTTCCTTGCCTGATCAAGCTTGCTCCTAAACCCTTTTTGTCCTCTGCACCCAGATCTCCACAGTAGGTTTGATTTTTTAAAAAATCATTCAGAAGCAAAAACCTGCACATGTACAGAAAGAATCTGGGAAGTTTTCTCCTTCTCAACTTTAAGCAACAGAAATTTCTTTGGAGAAGGAACACGTGTTTGTGAATAGCTCTTTGGGCCTTTGAGAAGAGTATATAAACTGGACCAATGGGTTCTCACACCATCATGGTGAGAAGTCTCCAAAATAACCCCTTGGCCTCAACTTGCTTTCTTCTTGTAATATAGGCAAGGTGTTTATTTGGTTTATTCGGTTTTACTTTTTCTGTGTGTGACAGGACCAGAATAATTTAAAGTGGACCAGCCTGCCCTTCGAAAAAGAAGTTGTGAAACAGTGCCTTATGTGTACTGTTTCTCATGCTCTCCCGTGTTCCCTTTGACCTGCTGGGTTAATTTAATGAAAGGTGCATTTTCAACAATATCCGAGACATGGCAAGACAGAACAGAGAATGTATTAGTAGCTTCCACCGTTTTCAGCCGTTGCAATGATAATGCCTTTTAAACTATTATGGATACACACTAAATGTTATTTTGCGTAAACAAAACTTTTAAAAACGCTTCTCCATCCTTCCCTTCTGCCTTTTCAAATGAGGCTGTCTCTAAAGACTGTAGCTTGCTTGGGCTAATGAGTTGTTTTTCTTCTAAAAGCATCTGGTTTTATTTTATTTTATATCTTTGGAGATGACCATTCCTTTTATACTTTGCAGAGGTCACTGAAATGATATCCAAAGAAGAAGAAAAAAGCACAGCAAGGCAGTCACGGTCTCTCTTGCTTCCCTTTCTGTTTTTTAAGCCTCATTATTTTTGTTAACACTGAACAAACAACCACAATGTGATTTCCTTAACTTTATTTTTAAATGCTTGTCATTTCATTTTCTTTTTTTAAGCGTTAATGCCTCTCATTAGCTTGTCTTAATTTGAGGGTGGGGTTGCCTTTTTTTTTTTTTAGATGAACTGTCTTTTAAATGTTGAGGTAATAATTGAAATGTTGAAAGACTTGGGGAGTCTGTGCCCAGTTTGGAAAGGAGAAACAAAAAACTTGCTCTTACCTCAGTTTTAAATATGGAGACACTGTATATTAAAGTATTGATGGGTAGCCACCCCTATTTTCAGGGGTTTTATAAGCTGCCAGGGAAAGAGTTTTGGCTAGCAGAAAGCACCTCTAGGATTTGGAATGAATTTTATTTACCGTTTTAATTTTTGGGGGAGGGGAATGAAAGACCTGCATGTCTGTTCTTATAAAGTCATGGACTCCACAAAGAAAAGCAATGAGTGGCTTTGTATATTCCTCTTTATCCTGGATATAGCAATACCATTGGCTTTTAAAGTAGAATATTGCAGGACAGTCCTTTTTGTTTTGAACTAGTGCCTTTTAAGAATTTCCTTCCTTCCTTCCTTCCTTCCTTCCTTCCTTCCTTCCTTCCTTCCTTCCTTCCTTCCTTCCTTCCTTCCTTCCTTCCTTCCTCCCTCCCTCCCTCCCTCCCTCCCTCCCTCCCTCCCTCCCTCCCTTACCCAGAGGTGGGGTATCTTGTAATTCTTTGGTGAAAAATGTGTAAGCAAATTTTATGCAGGGACAGACCAGGGCAAAAACATACTGTACTTAGAAAGAGATTAGACAGTTGGTTCCACGGTGGTTGGCATTTGATTTGGGGGCATATGGTGTCTTGAGTTTGGGATCAGTCCCTTGAAAAGGTGGTTGGGAAGTGAACATTAGCAATCAGAAATTCTGCTTTCCTTGGGACTCTGACCAGAAGATTTGGGGTAGCAAGGACATGTGAAAAACACACCTTCACCTGGGCTGGTGTCTCTAGTAAGAATTTGCAGATCTTCAGTCCTGTTGGCAGACAGCTATATGGGTGCTCTTAATATTTTAAGACTGTTTTTCCCTCCAGTCTTATAATAAGATGTGTTTCTAAGAGGTTACTATTTTAAGCAGTTGGCTAGTTTGTCTGGAGAGTTGTTGTTTCTTTGTTTGGTTTCTGGATCTTAGGACTTCCCCTGGCCTTTTCAAACTCATTGCTAACTTTTGTCTTTAAGCAGGATGCTCTATCAGAATGGCAGTGTAAACATTTCACTTTGCTTTATTCCCCATCATAGGTTTTAAAACCATTGCTTCTCCCTCCTTTCCCATCTCCTCTCATGCAAAGGCTGCCTGTTTCCTAAATCATGTCACTTATATTCTCAGTTGCATTGAGTTGAGGGAAAATTAAATCAATCTAAATCAATTTTTTCGTGCTGGCATGTTGCATTGTCCTAACCATTCCAGCTAACAGGAAGAAGAGAGGAGGACAGTAACCAAAAGAAATATGCCTGGCACACACCACCACCCCTGCCCCACCCCCATTTGCAGTGAAAACACGGGAAATATTGTCTCCATCTTTAGAGAAAGTCCCCCACCCCCCACCCCAGAGTTGGTTCATCAGTTGCAGCTCCATCCTCCCAAATTTTTCATTGCAGAATTAGCCAGACCTGTGTTGGTGGCATGTTGTCTGAACTGAGCTCCCAGATGCTGGCTCTTAAAAGAGTCCATTGATTTTGGAAATCATGACACGCTAAATTCTCACAGCCGAATAAAGCCATGGAAAAAGATTCTTGATTTTTCCTAGCCTTCCCGAATTCCTCGAGATTAGACTGCTCCCAATTCTTCTGCTTGTTTCCTTGAAAACCTTGCTTTCTCATGGTGACCAGCAAGTTAATCCCAGGGTGCCTCCCTGAGTCTTAGACCAGTCTTTTCCCGCTCAGCCTTGTCAAGATCTTTCGGATCACAAGTCCCATCCTCCTCCCGGCCCATTATTGCCATCATCCTCATGGCATAATATAAAGCATGTGGAAAATTGGCTGCAGCTGCTTTCTCTTTTCCTAAGTGCAATTAAAACTTACGGGGGAGGGGCGGACTGGATCGATGGATAGTTTGAACTCCAAATCAGAAAGAGAAACCTGAGAAAACTCACCAGTTTTAAATCTTTGGCTGTTGGAAAGACAGGACTGGAAATATTGGTGAGCTTTGAGTAATTTCTTTGGTTGGTGTTTTTTGAGTTGGGGTTATCCTTCCCATGCCAGTTCAAGTAGAGATGTTGCCAATGATATAAATGTTTATTTTTCTAATCCATATCATTTGTTTTACATCATGAGTGGATTTTGGAACATGAGAATATGTTTTATCACTAAAGTAGAAGATCCAAATTCCATTCCTCAGTGAATCATGGACAGTGGCACCACAATGAGCCAGTTGTGAAGTTTGGTGTACAGTATTTGCAAGGAATTATTTATCTAACCTGTTCCCCCATCCCAGTAGTTAATTTAACAACATATCTTATTTTTCCCCGATCCCTTTGCCTTCACCTACCCAGAAATCCCAATAAGCTATTATTTAGATCAGGGGAATCTCCAAACGGGGCAACCTTAACATTTGTGGACTTCAACGCCCAGAATTCCTCATAGCTAGCTGGGGAGTTCTGGGAGTTGAAGTCCACATGTCTTTTGTCAAGTTTGGAGACTCCCTGAGTTTGAAGAGCTACTGGGAGCAGAAGAAGAAGAATTCTTGTGAAGTCAGAGTGTAGGTCTTATTTCAGAGTCACTTTTGAACACTGCCACCATGCCATGGTACCCATTGAAAAAGAGAGCGAAGGGCAAACTCTGTGTGGTTGTGCTGAACTACACCGAACTTCAGGTGTGTTGCTGTTAATGATAGTCCAAGAGAGTACAGGGGTATTCAAGTCTAGGCCAATTAAACTGTTGCACACAGAGAAACTCCAGTTGTTGTTACACCCTTGGGAAGTTGGGTTTGTGGTCATTCCTTTTTTTTCACCGTTCTCCTTACTCTTGAGAGCTTGTGTTGCGAAATAATTTTGCGCAGTTGTGTGAAGCGCTTTGATTAGGGTTTCGTCAAAATTGTAATAAATATATGAGGATGCACCCGTGCGAGCAAAGTGTTCTGTTCCCCAGGAGTGAAATAGGAAATATTTACTCCTTCCTTTGCTTGGGATTTTTGGCGTTGTGTAAACTCATTTTGGACTTCCAATTCTTTGCCCGTTTGATCAGGATTGTGAATGGTGAGTATGGGCATAAGGGAAACTAGTGGAGCAGAGGCTTAAAATCTGACACAGATATGACATGTTGCTATTATTATAGGTCCTTTTCCTCTTCCTTCCATAAAATTATAATTATTGCAGAATTTTTCCCACAGAGCTGCTCGCAGCTGCTTTAAAGAATTAAATGGCTCTTGAAAGAACATTTCAGGTATATAGGGCTTGTTCAGAGGTGATGTATTTGTTTAATGTCTTTCATTTTGGCCTTCTGTTGAAGTTTGGCTGGAGGTGATGAAACAAGGGAATAGGAGAATCCAGCTTGTCCAGCCTACTTTCTTCATAGTATCTTAGTTAAGCAAAGACTGCTATCCTAACTATACACTTGTTTTGTACACAACACAATTCCTTTGTGAATTTTGAGGAGTTGGTGGAGGGATGCTTTAGCCAGACAACTGGGATAGGAACAATCACCTCAGTTGCAATCCCTGGATTAAGTCGTTTCTGGATTTAAACTGTTGATTTCTGTGGAAAACAATTTGTGAGCCTAGAATGTTGTGTTTACTTTTGGTGGATATCTACAGGGCAGAGTTCACACAAGAGGTGGTTTAGGATCCATTCCCCCCCCCCCCCCCCGCCCTTCCAAGTGCATTGATGGATCTGGAACCGAGTTGGTTGCGGTTTGAGATGACGCTTTTAAAAATTCTCTCCTGATCCCAAGGATGCAAATCGCTTCGTGGCTTGTACATGGTAGAGAACCCTTGACCCCAGGACAATATAGTTTGAACTTGTCCGCTTCTGTACACAAAGGACACAATCTAGCCAAAGTGGAAGACTCCTTCAGATCGTTTGGAGTCTCTCACCAAAACCCAAGAGGGCTTGTAAATTTGCCCCAAAGGTATCTTCTGTAATTGACCAGATTTATTGAAATGCATCCTGAAAGCACCATTGCTATTTTCTTTGCAGCATGTCTAAACTCCGTGTGATGGCGGGTCTTTGTAACTGTCATCACATCTACATCCTTCTCCCCTAGTCCCATCCCAATTGGGATTTTTTAGGACAGATAAAATTACTGGCTGTAGAAAGAGGAGCAGGTGTTGGAAGAGCGGCGAGCTCCCTCTCCTTCGAACCATACCTTTTTAGTACCAGCAATGACCACGTTTCGCTCTCCGTGCAGGTCAGAAATCGATCTTGTACCACGGGGTGAATTGGGGGGGGGGGAACGACGGCACTTAGCAGTTGGTAACTTCTTTCACGTGCCTCCTAGAGCGACCGTAGACTTCAAAGTGGGTTCAGGAGAATTGCTGCAGACCTCGGGTAACCCCAAGACCTCTGCTTCCCCAGTGGAAGGAGTCGGGATTTCATCTGGGCCGCTAAGAAGAGCCCCTGAAAATAGAGCCAACCGCTTGAAGGAATCGTTCAATCCCTTCCGATCACCAAACTCAAAAAGTGGTATCTTTCTTAAAAGCTCTTTTATTTTTTTCCCCCCCATCTGAAAAAAATAAATAAATCATAATACAAAAGCTGCTTGAATTAACCAGAGAGGGGTTCTACCTTCACCTTGTCTGCAGCAATTCATCTGAATTGTGTGGGGTTTTTTTTTTAAAGCGTGCACAGCCTTCGTGCCTTTTCGTCGGACGCTGAAGCCACTCTAAATTTGGTGCCTTCCATGTGGATTGGACCACCGTTCCCATCACTCCCAGTTTTTTAAAAAAAACCAACAACAGCACCCAGTTAGATGCTGAATAATTTTTTTTTCCTCTTGTGGTCAAAGCTGCCCCATTACTGGGCATGGAGGAGAGGAACCGAGATACAATAAATTTTGGTCTGTGTTTCTCAGCTTCAACATTCAAACCTGAGTAGAAATGTCTGTTGTGCTTGTTAACGGCTGTTTCTTTTTTTCTTTTCTTTTTTAATTTTTGTTGGTTTTGGGTTGTGACACAAGTTTGATCCTGTGGCAGGGTTTGCCTCTTGGCCTTGGGGAGGAATAAACCATGGCTCCTTTGTCCTGTTGCATTGTAGAGAAAGGGGGTGAAGGCGATGGTCACATGGTGAAAATGGGCTTTTGCAGTAGGCTTCCTTTTGGACAGTAAAGGGGATCTGTGCATCTTGTCTCCCCCTCCCCAAACTCAGGAATGTTTTTTAAGGCAGCAAAGCCCACCTCCCTTTTCCATGAAACCCACCTTTTCCGGATTCTCGTTAGCAAATACAGTACTATCACGGCAATTTGTAGGTATCTTAAATAGCATGAAGCGGCCTTAGTGCGTTTTTAAGTGCAGATTTCTTTGGTTTGAAGACATTAAAAAAATAAGATGGGAAAAAATATATATGCTATATAAATATATAGAGATATCTAGAAACCTGGTGTTTTGACATCCAGGTTTTTCAGTGTTGGATCGCTAACCCTCACAGGTACCATGTGTGTAAACCGTCCCACCGCTTCCTTTGTATGCATATTCCTTGATATGAGCTATGTTGCCATGAAAATAAGATTTTAAAACAGAGGGAAAACTTTAGCATTATTTCTTGGGGTGGGGGGGAATGGATGAGCTTTTATTTTTTATTTAATATTACCAGTTTCAGTACTCGTTTATTTTTTAATACTCCATGGATCTTAACAAGGGGATTAAAATATGTACATATATTAAGCAGAAACTGTCTTATCAGCAATGTTGTTGGCAGCAAACCAGCCGAAAGCTGAGTCACACCACCCAGTGTCTCTTAAATCCGAATCCTTTCATCTTTTCTGTGCCACTGTTACTTATATGAAGGCATTTTTGATCATCCGTGGCCATCCCATGTTCCTCTTTTGTATCTGATACCATGCCAGACCGCCCGTGCTTGAATTTTATTCTTTGTACACATCCACCAATCCAGAGTATGTTTGTAACCAACATTGTGATATTCTGTAATTGTATTGCTAAAATGAACTATTGACTTAATAAATATAGTGTTCCTGCAAGCGTGTGGGTGTAATATTTGACAGATTTAGAAAGACGACGATAGAAAATAGTATCTATATAGCTCACGGTTGAACCAAAACTACATAGGAAGTGGATTTTTGGATATTTTGCGAAATGTCTGCAAAAGCCTTAAGTCTGAGGGCTTTCAGAAATTCAAAAGAGTCGAATTAAAGTTATCCAACAATATGATTTCTTATTTAATGAACTTTTTTTAAAAAAAGCTGCTGGTCTGTCTTTAATAGAGATTTGATGATGAAGAACTGGCTGTTTCTTCATTGGTAGTAACAGAAAGTGCATCGGATACATCGCAAATGGCACAGTGTTGCTCCATAACTTCCTTGCCTTGGGTCATTGAGCACCTGATGGAATAATATGAAGATGTCTGTGAATTGTGAACAAGAGATCATTGTATACCTCACTGGGATATTGGAATATTGCATCCAGTTCTGGTCGCTGTGATAGAGAAAAAAACGCTGAGAAAAGCGTGCAGAGAATAGCAACAAAGATGATGAAGGGTCTGGACTGGAAGCTAAATCGTATGATGAATGGTTCAGGGAGCAAGGTCAATCTTAATCTCATGAACCAGAATAACAATATCAAGAATTGGAAGGGATTTTGGAGGTCTTCCAGTCCAACCCCCAGTGTTGGAACATCCACAACTTCTCGAGGCAAGTGTGATTGTTGTTCTAACTATTGGGAAATTTCTCCTTGGTTGCTTCTCTCCTTGATTTGTGTCCATCCGTTGTTTCTTGTCCTGCCCTCAGGTTTTTTGGACAATAGCTTGACTCCCTCTTCTTTGGGGCAACCCCTCAAATATTGGAACCACTGCTATCATGTCATCTCCAGTCCTTCTTTTCATTAGACTAGACCAGGGGTCTCCAACCTTGGCTCCTGGAAGCCTGGCGGACTTCAACTCCCAGAGTTCCACAGCCAGCAAAGCTGGCTGTGGAATTCTGGGAGTTGAAGTCCGCCAGGCTTCCAGGAGCCAAGGTTGGAGACCCCTGGACTAGACATATCCAATTCCTGCAAATGTTCTTCGTACTCCTAAAACATCCCCTTTGTTGCTCTTCTCTGCACTCTTTTCCAGAATCTCAACATCTTTTTTATATCGTGGCAAGCAGAACTGGATGCAGTATTCCAAATGTGGTCTTGCCAAGGCATTATAGATTAGCATTAATAATTCACATGACCTTGGTATCTGACTTCAATGCCTAAGGCAGGACTAGATCTCACTGTCTCCCGGGGATTGGCCCAAAGACACCCAGTCAGCTTTCATGCCTAAAACAGGACTAGAACTTGCCATTTCCCGGTAATTGACCCAAAGTCACCCAGCCAGTTTTCATGCTTAAGACATTACTAGAACTCACTGTCTCCTAGTGATTGGCCCAGAGTCACACAGATGGCTTTCTTGCCTAAGGCAGGACTAGAACTCACCACTCCCAGTGATTGGCCTAAAGTCGTCCAGCCGGCTTTCATGCCTAAGGCAGGACTAGAACTCACCATCTCCCAATGATTGGCCCTAAATCGTCCAGCTGGCTTTCATGCCTTAAGACGTGACTAGAATTCACTCGTCTCCTAGTGATTGGCCCCAAAAGTCACCCAGTCAACTTGCATGTTTAATGCAGGATTCGAATTCATGATCTTCCCCACTTTCTAACCTGATTCTTTAACCACTGGACAAAATTCTCTTAATCCTCTACCTTTCTGTAGGCATGTTTTTCCCTTCTGGGAATCCACAGCTTTCTGGCAGTGAGTACGAATATTCTTTGCCTTCTTGAATCTTCATGCCACAAATGGTGAGTCTCCACCTATCACGCAGCTTTGCCAATTTTTTATTACCTGGCTGGCTGGCCATGTTGGCATATTCCAAGTGGCAGTAGACTTTCTACAATTCAACCACAGGAAGAGAGGCACAGGGTAGTGGCTGATGGGTAATGGGGTGCAGTTTTTGAGGAAACGCGGCTAAGGGAACCTCTTTTAAGGAACTTGGGGAGTGCTTTCTATTTTTATTTACTATTATCACCATTCTAAATCTTAACATATTTTCATGTAAAATACTTTCATTTCATGGATTTTTTTTTTTAAAAAAAAAGGATTGGAAAACCGCATTGAATTGCAAAACCGCTCAAAAGAATTGCAGATTTCAACTGTTGCTAAAGCTGGTTCGCATACAGGTAGTCCTTGACTTACAACCGTTCATTTAGGGACAGTTTGAAGTTATAACGGCACTGAAAAAAAGTGACTTAGGCAGATTTCAGAGTTGCCTTGAGTTCCCCCCTTCAAACTAAGCCATAGTTCATTTAACCATGATTTGTGAAACAAACCACAACTGGCTGGGTTTGTCTAACTAATATTTATATTTATAACAACTGGGGCAAAACTAATAGTTTTCAACTTGGTGTAAGTTTGACTTACCACCTTTCCTGTTACAACTGTTCAAAGTTACAACAGCTGTGAAAAAATGACTTATGACTGGTCCTCACACTTATAACGGTTGCAAAATTCAGGCAATTGGCCACAAGCCTATATTTATAGCAATAGCAATTACACTTAGCCTTATATACTGTTTCACAGTGCTTTTACAGCCCCCTCTAAGCGGTTTATAGAGTCAGCCTCTTGCCCCCAACAGTCTGGCTCCTCATATGACCAACCTCGGAAGGACGGAAGGCTGAGTCAACCTGGAGCCTGTTGAGATTTGAACTGCCAAATTGCAGGCAGCTGGCAGCCAGCAGAAGTAGCCTGCAGTACTGCACTCTAACCACTGAGCCGCCGAGGCTCATTTAGGATGGTTGAAGTGTCCTAGGGTTACATAATCATCACTTGCAATGTGATGATTTCCAGATACATTCTGAGAAGCAAAGTCACTGGAGAAGTCAGATTCACTTACAACTGGATGATTCATTTAACAACTGCGGAGACTCCTTTTAACAACTGTTGCCAGAAAGGTCGTAAAACGGGGCAAAACTCTGTGAGGAAGCTAGATTTACCTTACAATACAAACACATGAGCTGTTTAACAACTTCAGTGATTTATTTTAAACAACGGTTGCCAGAAAGGGGCAGAACTCAACAATTGTCTTGCTTAGCAAAAGAAATTTTGCACTCAGTTGTGGGCGTAAGTCAAGGACTACCTGTATCTCCTTCCTTCAACTCAGAAATTACAAGATAGCTACCATTTAGGTGGAAAACCCACGGTTTTGGGTAGAGTGCCTTTGATATACGTTAAAAGAGTAGCCCATATTAAATAAGCATTTTACTAAACTTGGCCAGCTTAAATGTTGCTTCTTTGAAAAAATCAAGGATGGTTCCAACTCAAACTTCCTGAGTGATGTGAGAAAACGATAGTGTCCCTAGGCTTACTGGCCAGGTCAAAAAAAAGTCAAAATGGTTGCAAGCACCCGATGGCAGCCCCGCACCCTTTCCCCCCCAGGTGTGTTGCACATCGAAACAGACGTAGTTTGGGTGGTATTGGCTTTGGCCCAAAAGGGGGATTCAAAAATCCCAGCAACTGTTTTGCTGCACGGTTGCTGGGTGGGCGTGGCCTACCAGAACTTCTGGGGGGGGCAATTTTTGCCTTCCCCTGGGTCCAGAAGCTTCCCTCAGGCCTCTGGGAGGGTGAAAATAGCCCCCCACCCCACCCCCAGGGTCTGTAGGCCCTCTGGATCATTTCCAGACTTCCTGAAGGCCCATTTTCCCGCCTCCCAGAGCCTCTTGCACAGACCGTCCACTGACCTGCATCCAAAAAAGGGGTTGGTGGAGATTCCAGGGAGGGGTGGGCGAGGCCAGCCAGTCGGTCCGACTCATAAAATTCAATGTCAACTCAATATATTTCTACGGTCTTTTTTTAGTGTTGCCAACTGGTTTGGCGAACCAGATGTCAATTTAACCTCCGGTTTGCTCAAACCGATCTGAACTGGCTGAATCCCACCCACTCTGCTTTGGCCCCTCCCATCTGACTTTTTGGGAAATCCCCTTCAAGACCCCCCTCTGGTGAACCAAGGAAGAGATGAAAATAGGACAGGCCGGATGCATCCCCCCCCCTCCCCCTGGGGTGGCCTTTCCAACCTCATTGAATCCCGGGGATATAATAGAAAATATAAGACTATGATCCTTACCAGGAATTTGGTGAATTGGTCTGTCTTGCTGTACCTGTAAAGTTTATACAGCTGCTTCTCATCCAGGGTTGAGAAGAGCGAGACAAACCTCCAGAGCATTCTGAAACGGAGAGGGACAGCACTTTGCAGGCAGTCCTTGACTTATGACCGTACTAATTTACAACGGGGAAAAAATAAAAAAATAAAAAACCGTTCCTTGCATCATAGCTTGCCTCCAGAAATTGTGAATATTCCAACACTGGAATTTTTTTATTTGAGATTGGGCAACCATTTGGGTCTGCGTGCCACCTGTGGCATACGTGCCATAGGTTCGCCATCATGGTGGCGAACCTATGGCATGTATGCCACAGGTGGCACGCAGACCCACTTGTGCCAGCACGCGAGCTGCAGGCAAACTTACCTCACTGGGGGCATGCGCATGCCTCACAACTGATTTTCCGCCGATTTGAGGCCTTTTTTGGCTTCCCCGAAGCTTGAGGAAGGCTTCTGCAGGCTTTGCAGGCTGAAAACTTGCCCTGTTTCATCACTTCCTGTTTTTTCCAAAAATACCGGAAGTGACAAAATGGGGCTAGTTTTCGGCCTACAAAGCCTGCAGAAGCCTTCCTCAAGCTTCAGGGAGGCTGAGAAAGGCTTCAAACCGGCCGAAAATCAGTTGTGAGGGGCACAGCAGGTAAGGGGGCGGCACCGGGGGGTGGGTTGGTGGGTGGGGATTGCGCGTACATGCATGGGGGGAGGCGCATTGCCTTCTGGGTGCTGGCATACGAGCGTGAGCGTGCAAGCGCATGCACAATTTTTGGCACAGGAGCCCAAAAAGGTTAGCCACCACTGGTATAGGGTTTCTCGCTTGAGCAGTGGGGTTGGACTAGAAGACCTCCAAGATACCTTCTCACTCTGTTATTCTATTCCATAGCACCCCCCTATGTGATCAAAATTGAGCACTTGATAACCGGCATATATTTATGACAGTCATGTGGTCACCATCTTTGATTTTCCCAGTTGGCGTCTGTCATGCAAAGTCAATAGGGAAAGCCCGCTTAATGACCACACGATCTGCTTAACAACTGCAGGCACTTTGCTTAGCTTTGGCTAAAAAGTTTGCAAAATGGGGCAAAAACTCACTTAACAACTTCCTTGCTTAGTGACAGAAATTATGGGCTCCATTGGTGGCTGTTTTCTGACAAGCAATGTCAACGGGGCATGCCGGATTCACTTAATGACTTTTGTGATTCACTTAACAACCTGCAGTGTTTCTCTTAACAACCATGGCGAAAAAGGTCATAAAACCGGGCACGATTCACTTCATGAAAATTCTGGTCTCAATTCCGGTTGTAAGTTGCCGACTATCCTGCCTGGCATCAGCTGGTGCCAAAGATTTCTGCCTCGAAAGGATTGACATGTGCTGAACTTTGAGTTTATCTAATGACCTGGAAGCCACTACCTGATGAGATTATTCTAATTTTTACAAAGTTGGGACCATGACTGACTGGGGAATTCTTCAAGTGGCCAAAGTTGAGAAACTGGTCTATAAAGTGATTTCACTGGAAGTTGAAATCCATACACCAAAAAGTATGTCGGGTAGGGAATTCTGGGAGTTGGAATCCACACACCTTAAAGTATGTGGGGTAAGGAATTCTGGGAGTTGAAGTCCACACACTGTAAAGTATGTTGGGTAGGGAATTCTGGGAGTTGGAATCCACACACCTTAAAGTATGTGGGGTAAGGAATTCTGGGAGTTGAAGTCCACACACTGTAAAGTATGTTGGGTAGGGAATTCTGGGAGTTGGCATCCACACACTTTAAAGTATGTTGGGTAGGGAATTCTGGGTGTTGGAATCCACACACCTTAAAGTATGTTGGGTAGGGAATTCTGGGTGTTGAAGTCCACACACTGTAAAGTATGTAGGGTAGGGAATTCTGGGAGTTGGCATCCACACACTTTAAAGTATGTTGGGTAGGGAATTCTGGGTGTTGGAATCCACACACCTTAAAGTATGTGGGGTAAGGAATTCTGGGAGTTGAAGTCCACACACTGTAAAGTATGTTGGGTAGGGAATTCTGGGAGTTGAAGTCCACACACTGTAAAGTATGTAGGGTAGGGAATTCTGGGAGTTGGCATCCACACACTGTAAAGTATGTAGGGTAGGGAATTCTGGGAGTTGGCATCCACACACTTTAAAGTATGTTGGGTAGGGAATTCTGGGAGTTGAAGTCCACACACTGTAAAGTATGTTGGGTAGGGAATTCTGGGAGTTGAAGTCCACACACTGTAAAGTATGTTGGGTAGGGAATTCTGGGAGTTGGCATCCACACACCTTAAAGTATGTTGGGTAGGGAATTCTGGGAGTTGAAGTCCACACACTGTAAAGTATGTTGGGTAGGGAATTCTGGGTGTTGAAGTCCACACACTGTAAAGTATGTCGGGTAGGAAATTTTGGGAGTTGAAGTCCACACACTGTAAAGTATGTAGGGTAGGGAATTCTGGGAGTTGGCATCCACACACTTTAAAGTATGTTGGGTAGGGAATTCTGGGTGTTGAAGTCCACACACTGTAAAGTATGTCGGGTAGGAAATTTTGGGAGTTGAAGTCCACACACTGTAAAGTATGTTGGGTAGGGAATTCTGGGAGTTGGCATCCACACACTTTAAAGTATGTTGGGTAGGGAATTCTGGGAGTTGAAGTCCACACACTGTAAAGTATGTCGGATAGGAAATTTTGGGAGTTGGAATCCACACACCTTAAAGTATGTGGGGTAAGGAATTCTGGGAGTTGAAGTCCACACACTGTAAAGTATGTTGGGTAGGGAATTCTGGGAGTTGAAATCCACACTGTAAAATATGTTGGGTAGGGAATTCTGGGAATTGAAGTTCACACACCTTAAAGTATGTTTGGTAGGGAATTCTTGTGAGTTGAAATCCGTACACTGTATAAAATTGCTGAGGTTGATGGCGCCATTTAAAGTTTTGGTGGTCTTGAGGCCACTTCAACCCACAATGAGGAATAGCTTTAACTTTTCTCACCTTGCATCTATAGGAGACCTATCCTTTACCTATGCACAAATTAAGAGATATTAATCTATTTTTCTGGCTCAGATCCTATTTTCCCACAGGGCACACCAGACTAAAAAAACCTCCCGTTGGTTTTACAGCTAATGATTTCTACAAAGAAAAAGCAATTTCCCTTACTTTTTCCAGTGTTTCAGTTCCCAGGATTTGCAGTTATACAGAAGAAACATATTGATATGATCCCCAAGGATGTTGAGAGTTTTTCTGGTACAGATTAGCTTCCTTTCCTTCGGGTAATCTTTCGGCAAATTCAGCCTCTGGAGGGTTTTTTTAAAAGGTCTCAAGTATTCTTTGCACTGGGAAGAGAAGATCCAGAGAAGTTGGGGAGAAAAAGAAATGATAAATAGTTTCTGCTATCAGTATTACATGAGTAAGTTCCAGGAGTCATGCTTGACATAAAGGAGACTTCCTCATGATTATAGACCACTGTTTCTGAACCAAGCCAATCTTCAGTAGTGTGGACTTCAACTCCCAGAATTCCCTAATGCTGGCTGTGGAATTCTGGGAGTTGAAGTCCATCCAATTGAAAACATGATGGCTATGGAATTCTGGGAGCTGAAGTCCACACCTTAAAGTATGCTGGTCATGGAATTCTGGGAATTAAAGTCCACCCATCATAAAGCAAACTAGCATATGAATTCTGGGAGTCGGAGTCCACACATCTTAAAGCATGCTGGGTGGGGAATTCTGGGAGTGGGAGTCCACCCATCTTAAAGCAGGCTGGCTGTGGAATTCTGGGAATTGAAGTCCACACACCTTGAAGTATATTGGGTAGGGAATTCTGGGAATTGAAGTCCACACATCATAAAGTTGCTAAGGTTGAGAAACATTGTTTTAAATGAATTCTGCTGGGGCCATTGAAAAGTTTAGTGGCCAGACAACCCGCCATGAGGAATATCTTTTAAGATCCTCCTAACTTCTCATCAGCCTTCAATAATCCACTGGGAGAAGATAGTTCACTTTTCATTTAAATATTATCATATTGTGCATTTAAATCAACATGTGAAGCACAGTTGAAATTTGCAATTCTTTTGAGTGTTGCAATGCAGTTTTCCATTTTTTTTTTAAAGTGAGCCTGGGAGCATGTACACTAAATAAAAGTGTTTTACATGAAGATATGTAAAATGTAGGCAGAACATTCATTAAAAAAATACCCCAGAAGGATACCTTACATTACACTCCAAAGATGTAAAAATGGGAAAAATTCTGCATAAAACTATATATTTACTTATTCATATGCTTTGGAGGTCAAAAAAAAAATGTTTATTCTATTGTACAAGTTCTTGTCCTGTTGGTTAGAACTATTTTTCCTGGCAGTTACAACAATTAATCAGTGGAACAACTTGCCTTCAGAAATTGTGGGGTGGCAGAGGTTTTTAAGAAGAGACTGGACAACCATTTGATGGTATAAGATCTCCTGCTTAAGCAGAAGGTTGGACTAGAACAGGGGTTCCCAACCTGGGGTGCTCGCAACCCCTGGGGGTGCGAGATGATATTCCAGGGGGTGTGAGAAAAGTCCATGTAAATAATAGGATATGTTGGCATTTTTATTTTCTTTTGCAATGGATTAACTTTGTTTTCATTTTAGAGTTAAGTATCGTTATTTAGTAGCCGTCACATACATCGCTGAAAAGATTCGATCCTACCATATATTTAACGCGTTCAGTAGTTCCTAAAGTCTAAATTTCAGGGAGTGTGGGGTTCAAGTGAAATTTCTTTAGGGGTGCGAGGCGAAAAAAAGGTTGGGAACCACTGGACGAGAAAAACTCCAAGGTCCCTTCCAAATCTGTTATTGTGTTCTTCGTCAGTTGAGAGAACAATTAAAAAGCTAAACATCATGCAATAACTATTTTATAAAGGTAAAGGTAAAAGCTTCCCCTCGCACATCCGTGCTAGTCGTTTCCGGCTCTAGGGGGCAGTGTGCTCATCTCCGTTACAAAACTGTAGAGCCAGCGCTGTCCGAAGACGTCTCCATGGTCATGTGCCTGGCATGACTAACACTGTTATCTTCCAAACAAAATGGTCCCTATTTTTTCTACTTGCACTTTTTTCACATGCTTTCGAATTGCTAGGTTGGCAGAAGCTGGGACAAGGAACAGGAGCTGACTCCGTTACGCAGCGCTCGGGATTCGAACCGCTTGAACTGCCGACCTTTCTGATCGACAAGTTCAGCGTCTTAGCCCCTGAGCCATTGCGTCCCTAGCTATTTTATAAATAAGGGTTAATAAAGACAACAGACAGATATGGCTGTTAAAACAAAGCATTAGTCAATTCTATGTGGAATAAATACTTTCGCCAGCTGATTAGAAAGTCCATCAGAGTATCTCTACATTGTAAAAATGAGAAGATGACACAGCATAATAGATAACAGATAATCAGAGTTAGAAGGGACCTTGTAGGTCATCTAGCCCACCCCTCCTCCCAAGAGGGAGACCCTACATCATTTCTGACAAATGGCAGTCCAATCTCTTCTTGAAGGTCTCAAGTGATGGCGCTCCCACAACTTCTACGGGCAACTTCTGTTCCATTGGTTGATTGTTCTCACTGTCAGAAAGTTTCTCCTTATTTCCAGGTTGAATCTCTCCTTGTTCAGTTTCCATCCATTATTCCTTGCCTGGCCTTCAAGTGTTTTGGGAAATAGCTTGACCCCTTCCTCCTCTCTGTGGCAGCCCCTCAAATATTGGAAGACTGCTATCCTGTCTCCCCTGGTCCTTCTCTTCCCTAGACTAGCCAAGCCCAGTTTCTGTAACCATTCTTCATATGCCTCAGTCTCCAGTAGTCTCTTAGTCTCTAATCAACTTAGGCAGGAGTTTCACCCATTCAGGATGTAGCTTGTACATAAGAACACATCCCGTTGTTTGCAAATATCAAAAGAAAACAGAGGCATAAGTGCTGAAAAAAAATGTAACAATTAAAAAAAATTGGAATGAAGTGAAAATGGAAAAGATAGATCTGTCTTCCCTTATTTAGTGCTATACTACTCTTGAAAATGGAGGGTCGATGTAGTTGTCTTGTTTTGTAGAAATAGTTTCCACAGCCTGGGCTTCATAAGTTACAAAGAATTTTTTGCAAACAGAGCCAAGAAGAAAGCATGTGATCAAATACAGATAGTCCTCGACTTATGACCGCGGTGGAGAGCCCACCGTTTCCACTGCTAAGCGAGAGACAATCGCTAAGCAATTTTTTTGCCCCGCTTGACAGCTTGCCTTGGCACAGGTTGTTAAGCGAATCCCTGCAGTTGTTAAATTAGTAGTAACATGAGCATTAAGGGAATCTGGAATTCCCCATTGATTTTTGCCTGATTTTTGTCAGAAGGTCACCAAAAGGGACTCCTATGCAACCGTCGTAAGTGTGAACCCATTGTCAAACGTCCGAATTTCGATCCTTGGACCACGGGGAGGTTGCAACGACCCTAAGTGTGGAAAAAAAATGGGCCTATTTCCATCTCCCTTTTTTTCAACGCCGTTATAACTTCAGTCACTAAACGAATAGTTTGTTGAGGACTGCCTGCATATTCGGACAATGTGAAAAGCATCAGTAAACATGGATTTTGGAGACTTGCTATTTTGAAGGCGCCTTCGCTGAACCCGTTGACGTAGTGGACGAGCCTCACTTCGGTAGATATCATCCTGGCCAGAGTCCCTCTGAGGATGGCCTTGTTCAGCTGGCAGAAGGTCAGTGGGTTGATGGTCACCTGCAATGAAGTGGAACCAGAGCATTAGGGCTCCAACAATCCACTTCCATTGGTACCATGAGTCTCTAGCCCCGTGATGGCGAACCTATGGCACGCTTGCCACAGGTGGCATGCAGAACCATTTGTGCCGGCACACGAGCTACAGGCAAACTTACCTTACTGTGCATGTGCGTGCCTCACAGCTGATTTTTCGGCCAGTTTGAGACCCTTTTCAGCCTCTCAAAGGTTTAAGGAAGGCTTCTGCAGGCTTCTGCAAGCTTTGCAGGCTGAAAACTAGCCCCGTTTCGTCACTTCCGGTATTTTCAGAAAATGGGAAGTGATGAAATGGGGCTAGATTTCAGCCTGCAAAGCTCACAGAAGCCTGCAGGAGCCTTCCTAAACCTTTGGGAGGCTGAAAAAGGCCTCAAACTGGCTGAAAATCAGCTGTGAGGCGCAGTGCAGGTAAGCAGCCGGCGGGGGTGGGTGGATTGCGCATGCATGCATAGGGGGTGTAGGGGGGCACATTGCCTTCTGGGTGCTGGAACACAAGCGCGAGCGTTTAAGTGCGCATACAATTTTTGGCACAGGAGCCCAAAAAGGTTAGCCACCACTGCTCTAGCCGCATCTCTCAGAGTTTAAAAAAATCATTTATTAGGAGTGAACATGCCGGCATTACCTTGGGTGCAGCCGACTCTGAGACACATCATTCATCTCATCCTTGACCCTGGTCTTCCCCCACCCCCTGGATATATATTCTCCAATGGGACACATCCATAGCCAAGAGTCATCCATCATGTTCTCCACTAATAATCTTGCACGCCAGAAGCTTCGGCCACCTAGCAATTATCTTATGAAAATATTTAAGGTATGCATTACTTCCCCCACTCCCTTTCTGCTGAAAACTCTAAAAGACCAGAGAAATATTTTTGAGTTGACACTACAGGTGGTATTCGGCAGGTTCTGACCAGTTCTGGAGAACCGGTAGCGGAAATTTTGAGTAGTTTGGAGAATTGGCAAATCCCACCTCTGACTGGCCCTGCCCCCATCTATTCTCTGCCTCCCATTGAGTCCCAGCTGATTGGCTGGGTCTTCTTTGGTTGCCCTGCACAGGAGAACAGAGCTGGAAAGCAGGTGAGTGGGTGGGGAGGGAATGGGGATTTTGCAGTAACCTTCCCCTGCCACGCCTACCAAGCCACGCTCACAGAACTGGTAGTAACGTTTTTTTTAATCCCACCACTAAGATGAACATCTGGATCTGAGCATCTGGGTGCTGGGCAGAAGGAAAGTGGAGGTGGGAGTTTACTATGGGTGTGGCCTGCCCACCTGAAGGTTCTGTCAGTTGATACGGCAGCCAATGGCAGCCCATCAAGCCCTAGAACATCCTGGCAGCATCGGTTGGTCCTCCATCCGTTGTGTCAGGATGCATCTCTGGAATGAAATCTTCCTTCTGTCTTTGGAGCTCTCCTTGTCACCCCTTCCTTAGTGACTGTGAGACAACAAAGCCCATGGGCCACCCCTCTCCTCTCCTCGCCTTGTCATCTACTTGTCATCCGTTATCCAGGTCATGGGTGGTGCTTTTTTCAGAAGGCAATTGGACTTTCTGGATTTTTTTTCCCCCTTTCTTTTGTAGATGTTTCGCTTCTCCTCCAAGAAGCTTCTTCAGCTTCAATGGAACTGAGGAAGCTTCTGGGATGAGAAGCAAAATGTCTTCAAAAGACAAAAAACAAACAAACAAGAAAGTCCAGTTGCCTCCTGAAAAAAGCACCTTTTGGGATCTACTCCACTCACAAACCCTGACCATCATTGTTGCCAACTTATAAAACAAAACAAAAGTTCCCTTAAGCCTTTCGGCCCATATAGACATCAAGGCTGAAATTGATTAAGCACGTTGGCAAATACCGTCAACTCAATCATAACCAAACCTGTGTAGACCCCCTAGGATGAAATTGATTAAGGGCATCTCCTGTTAGGAACTTGGCAAAAACTCAGTCATAACCAAATCAAATCTCAAAATATGGAAATTCTTTGTCCATACAATGCAATTCGCCCGACAAAAGATTCATCACCTGTCAGGAAAAAGCAACTACAGTCTCTTGTAAAGAGCCACAATTACTTTAACTCTTTCAAGACTCCCTGCGAGATTGTCTGCCTTCCTGCGGGAATGACCAGATTAGGTTTGATTTCTGCTTAATTTCCTTTGAATCTTTCCTTTAACTAATTTGCAGCCCACTGTATTGCCACAACAGGGATAGCTTGATAACTACCTTTTTTTCCAGATTGAATACCTACTTTTTAATACAGTTAAAAAGGTTGCACATTTATCTGTGTGGGGTTTTTTTTAAAGTAAAGTTTGATTTTCTTTATCTCATGTGAGATAGTTCTGTGAGTGGTGCAGTGGCCTAGAGGCAGAGCTTTTGCCTCACAATCAGGAGGCTGTGAGCTCGATCTTAAGTAGAGACAGATATTTCTCTCTCTGGACACAAAGAGAGAGAAATATCTGCTGCTAAAAACTCCACATTGGCAACAGGAAGGGTATCTGGCCAGTAAGCACTCAGCTCCATTCAATTGCCCCAACTCCATCCCGGTGCAAGGGATTACAGGGTCATTAAAAGACAAAAAACAACAACATGTGAGATAGTTCTGTTCAATTATTTTCCAAAAGGGTAAGGAAAGGCTGTATATGTGAGTGCATACACAGACAAATATACACATTTTCCACAAAATTACCCAGGACTGGAAGGCCTTCTTCTCCTTTCTGCACTTTCTTCTTTCTTGGCTACTCCTTTGGCAGGCAAAATTTGGTTTATGTTCCCCGTTTCCCAGGCTCTCCATTCTAGCTCAGGAGGCCCAATGTAAAACAGGTGGATACCACGCAGCATGTGTGTAAACATGCTTTTATGATCTCACTTCTGAGGTGAAAAAATTCCAGGTTCCTATGACAATCCCAGGATAATCTGGTGGTCTGGAAAAGGGAGAAGGATCTGAGAACAGAGGCCTTGATAGTTGGTATGGATGATTCTGAATTTGGGAGACCATAGTGCTCAGCGCTTTGGGTCCCAAACCTCTTGCTGGGATGGTCTTTGTGATTTTTACTGTTGTTCTACATGAGCTCTGTTATGACATCATTCCTAATATCAGTTGTTTTTTGAATGTGTGAACAAATATCTTTGTGGGGAAATGAGCTTTGAATCTTGGCTATTCTGAATAAAGCTTTTATTTCTCTGTCACATGCCCTACTGAGGGACTTTTCAATCAGAATAGAGCTGGAAGGGACCTTTGAGGTCATCTAGTCCAGCCCACTGCTCAAGCAAGAGACCCTACACCATTTCAGACAAGCGACTGTCCAGTCTCTTCTTTAAAAACCTCCAGTGATGAAGTACTTACAGCTTCTGGGTGGCAAACTGTTCCACTGGTTAATTGTCTTCCCTGTTAGAAATTTCTCCTTAATTCCAGGTTGCTTCTCTCCTTGGCTAGTTTCCAATCCTTGTTTCTTGTCCTGCCTTCTGGGGCTTTGAAAAATGAATTGACCCTTTCTTCTCTGTGGCAGCCTCTGGAATACTGCTATAATGTTTCCACCCTAGTCCTTCCTTCTTAAAGATGCTGAAAATGAGAGGCAGCAGTAAACAATTGTTCTGATTAAATCTTGCATTTTCTTAGCTAATTGTGTCTCATTACATTTCTACACCCCCAATTTTCTGTGAAACAGGTATTCCAGATTGGCTTTAAATTACTTTCCCAGACCTACCTCCTCCTTTCTTCTCCCTCCTTCCTTCTCCTTCTTCCACCCCCCTTCTCCCCCATCCCACTCCTCTTCCTCCTACCGTGCTTCCTTCCTTCTCCTACGTTGCAAACAGTGCTGTGGGTTGACCCCTTGTTCTCAACAATCATGGCTTGTTTTAGCCAAGGTGTGTTGACCAGGCCATAAATATTGCATTTTCTGACAGTGAGAACAATCAAACAATGGAACAGAAATTGCCCTCGGAAGTTGTGGGAGCTTCATCACTTGAGACTTTCAAGAAGAGATTGGACTACCATTTGTCATAAATGGTGTAGGGTCTCCCACTTGGGGGGGGAGGGTTGGACTAGATGACCTACAAGGTCCCTTCCAACTCTGATTATCTGTTATATTGCATTCAGACACCACCTTATAGAGTGCTTTGGTCGCTGTGGCTTTAATGCGTACCATACATCTAGGGCTACCATAAAAGGGCTGCAAAATTATTGAATGACCACTAGAGGGCACACCAGGATATTCTTTGCCATCACTTACCTAGGGCAATGTTTCTTAACCTGGGTAATTTAAAGATGGTTTATAGATTTACAGAGTTGGAAGGGACCTTGTAGGTCATCTAGTCCAACCCCCTGCCCAAGCAGGAGACCCTACACCATTTCTGACAAATGGCAGTCCAATCTCTTCTTGAAAACCTCCGGTGATGGAGCACACACAACTTCGGAGGGCAACTTCTGTTCCATTGGTTGATTGTTCTCACTGTCAGAAAGTTTCTCTTTATTTCCAGGTTGAATCTCTCCTGAATCAGTTTCCATCCATTATTTTTTTTCTGGTCTACAGGCACTTTAGAAAATAGCTTGACCCCTTCCTGCTCTGTGGCAGCCCCTCAAATATTGGAACGCTGCTATGTTTCCCTGGTCCTTCTCTTCATTAGACTAGCCATGCCCAGTTCCTGTACCCGTTCTTCATGTGTGGACTTCAATTCCCAGAATTCCCCAGCCAACATACTTTTACGACCTTTGTTCCTCGGTTGTTAAGCAAATCACTGCAGTTGTTAAGTGATTCACACAATCATTTCTCAATCGTGGCAACTTTTAAGTGTGGACTTCCCCAGCCAATATGCTGGGAGTTGAAGTCCACCCATCTCAAAGCTGTGTGGAATTGAGCCACTAAAGTTCACATGACAGCAAAAATCCAAAGTCAGTAAACCATGGTGTGGCCTTACAAGATCCCTGCTGCTGATGTAATCGAATAATATTCCAACTATGAAAAATCTACAGGAGATTGTGTTACTCTGGTTTTTAAAAACCAATGATTGTTTTGGAATAAAAATCTGGTCCAGTTCCAAACTAGGAATGAAAAGACGGGCTGCAGGAAAGAAAATCTCTATTAGCCAAAAAAATTAGTGGACAGCAGCAGTCAATAAATGAAAGGTTGGGCTGGAAGAAATATCCTTCTGGGTTCAGTTCCAAGTGGGGAACAAAGACACTAGAAACATGGTGACTGCTTGGAAAGATGGTTTATTGGTGAACAGAAGAGATGCTGAGAGTCCCTGGGTTTTATGCCCTCTGTTGAGCTTTGAATTTGAGCTGATTGGTGAGAGGCTCCCATGGGGCCATGCAGGGGTGACCATGTAGGTTGTCTTTTGAGTCCCAGGCTTGGTTGAGCCTTGCTGGGTGATGATGTAATGAAAGGGCTTTGGGAAATTCCTACTATGGGTCTGCTTGAAGGAGATAGGTCTTTGTTATGTAGAATAGGCTGGCCCAGGCCTTAATGACCCATTAACAAAGGTGGGGAGGGGCTGAGTTTCTCTCAGTTTCTATTTCTGTTTTAGGGGAAATAGTCTGCCTTTTTAATGTACCCTAAAATATTTCATTTTTCTAAGAGAGGGGTGGGTTTTAACTTCCAACAGATGTAAGTCGAGAATATCCCTAATATGGATGTCTTCAGGTATCATCAAAAAGTAAACATGTCAGCCATAAGTGTGTGACTGAAAACTCCTCACGTTTTGTTTTGTTTTGAATGTCTGTCGTGGCACAGCTTTCAAAAGAGGCAAGGTTTTAATTGCACAGTCACAGATGCTGTCTGGCTTCTCGTCATCCTGGAAGTGACGCCTCTGTTTTTGTTATTTGTTTTTCAATTTTTCTGCATCTCCAAAGCTCGCCTTGGTAAGACCATAGTTGGAATGCAGCATCCCGTTTTAGTTGCCACGATAAAGGAACTATGTTGAGAGTCCTAGAAAGAGAAGAGCAACAAAGATGGTTAGGGCAGAGGTGATAATTCAACAGGTTCTGACCCAGTTCTGGAGAATCGGCAGTGGAAATTTTATGTCGTTCAGAGAACCAGCCAATCGCACCTCTGACTGGCCCTGACCCCCATCTCTTCTCTGCCTCCTCTTGAGTCCCAGCTGATCGGCTGGGTCTTCTTTGGTTGCCCTGCACAGGAGAAGGGAGCTGGAAAGCAGGTCTCAGCTGTTCAGCTGAAGTCCAGAAAGAAAGGTGAACAAAGCCTCCACGGCAAGTAGAAAAGTCATTATTAGTCCATACATTGTTCTGGATTCGGGTAACAAGCATCAAAATGATAGTAAAGTCAGCTCTGGTGCACCTCGCAGCCAGAACTGTATTTATACACCAGATAATAATGTAATGAGCTTATCCACCATCCGGTGAACGCTACCGCTTAATTTCCAGTCACTATGTAACCCTTGATACCGTGCATTTTCTGTTAATTATCCACCCTCCTTTGCCATATCCTTGCTACAGCATACTTTCCATACCCCACCAACACACCTGTGCCCTCCCAGTGAACATTCACCCCCTGAGGTCATTATTTTAACGGTCAGCATGTTCATCGCTCTGCCGATAACCGCCCGCAACTTGTGATAGTTCGCGTCTAGCGTCATCGGGGCTCGTTGTCCATCTCCATCAGCAATTCCGACTGCGTGTCGATCGGCTGGCAGTTGCTTCCTACCGTGGAAGAACACTCAGACGAAGTGGAACGCTCGGTGTCACGGCTCCAGCATGCCGTGGGGGACGTGACAGCAGGTTAGTGGGGTGAGGTGGGGAGGGAATGGGGAGTTTGTGCTCTCCTTCTCCTTCCACGCCCACCAAGCCACGCCCACCAAGCCATGCCACGCCCTCTAAGCCAAGCTCACAGAACCAGTAGTAGATTTTGAATCCCATCGCTGGTTTAGGGGATTGGAGACTGAAACAAGAATGGTTGCAGGAATTGGGTATTCTTAGTTTAATGAAAAGAAAAACTAGGGGTGACAGGATAGCAGTCTTCCAATATCTCTGGGGCTGTCACAAAGAAAAGGAAGTTGAAAGTATTCTCCAAAGCACCTGAAGGCAGAACAAGAAGCAACAGATGGAAACTGATCAAGGAAAAAAAAGCAAGGTAGAACTAAGGAGAAATTTGCTGACAGTGAGAACAATTAGTCAGCGGAACTGCTTGCCTCCAGAAGACATAGGGTGCTCCATCACTGAAGGTTTTCAAGAAGGGGTTGAACAAACACTTGTCTGAAATGGTACTATAGGGTCTCCTGCTTGAGCAGGGGGTTGGTGTTAGGAATATAAGTCACCTAACAGGTATTTGGGTTGGACACTATATAAACCAGGATAGACATTTTAATACTGTCTCTTTAAGGAAATGCAAAAAAAAATAAAAAATGTAATTGGGTGTGGTTTCTCAAACTGCCATAAGATGGAGCCAGAAACCTGGGTCATTTTGTCTTCCTCTTAGTCTCAGAAGAGAGTGTGAGTAAGTTTCTGTTTCCTTCTGTTGGAGAGTTTTGCCGTTTCCATTTTTCTTAATTGACTGATATTCCTGGATTTGATGTAAGTCTGATACTGAACTGTTTTTGACACTGGACTTTGTTATTGGATTATCCCTGGATTGAAACCTGACTGATTTACCTGTGAATGACTTTTGGACTGCTTGTTTTTGAACTTTGCTTAAACCTTTCTGGAAGTAAAAACCTACATTTACTGTACAGTGTATTTGTGTGCTGTGTGTGTATTATTCAAACGCTACTCTCAAATGCGTCTCCCTGTATGCGCTCATTCTCCTAATGGAGAATTACCTCAACAGTTGGACTAGAAGACCTCCAAGTTCCCTTCCAACCCAGTTATTCTGTTGTTCTGACTTCCAAGTTGCAGTTCTAAGAACCACCTGAAGATGGCAGGCTGTCTGCATTGATGGTTTTAGAGTTTGGAAAAATAGACATTCTTGGTGATATTTTAAGTTTGCCTTATTGGTGGATTTGATATTACAGGTAGTCCTTGAACTTAGAACCCATCATTTAGTGACTGAAGTTACAGCGGCACTGAAAATAGTGTCTTACAACTGGTTTTCACACTTATGATCATTGCAACATCCCCCATGGTCACATGATCAAAATTCAATGGCTTGGCAACTGGCGTGTATTTACGACAGTTGTAGCATCCTGGGGTCATGTGATCCCCATTTAGAACTTTCCCAGCTATCTTTCAATAAGCAAAATCAATGACAGAAGCCAGATTCACTCAATGACTGCTTGATCCTCAGGGGGAAACAGGTAGTCCTCAACTTACGACCACGATTGACCTCCAAATTTTGGTTGCTAAATGAAACATTTGTTCAGCAAATTTTGCCCCATTTTACCACCTGTCTTGTCATAGTTGTTAAGTGAATCACTGTAGTTGTTAAATTAGAAACACGCTTTGTTGAGTGAATCGGGCTGTCCCATTGACTTTGCTCATCAGAAGGTTGCAAAAGGGGATCACATGACCCTGGGAAGCTGCAAACGTCATAAATATGAGTCAATTTCTAAGTGTCTGAATTTTCATCGCGTGACCATGGGGATGCTGCAGCAGTTATAAGTGTGGAAAAGGGTCATAATGGAATGGAGTGGAATAGTGTAGAGTAAAGTAGAGAAGAGTAGAGAAGAGGGTAGGGTAGGAAGTAGAATAGAAATTGGAATGGAGTGGAGTGGAATGGAGTGGAGTGGAGTGGAGTAGAGTAGAGAGAAGAGGGTAGGAAAGAATAGAATGGAATGGAATGGAACGGAATAGAATGGAGTGGAATGGAGTAGAATAGCAATTAGAATAGAATGGAATACAACGGAATAGAACGGAATAGAATGGAATAGAACGGAAGGGAAGGGAATGGGAATGGGAATGGAATGGAATAGCAATTAGAACGGAATGGAACAGAACGGAGTAGAATAGCAACTAGAATAGAATAGCAATTAGAATAGAATGGAATGGAATAGAATGGAATAGAATGGAAGGGAAGGGAATGGGAATGGGAATGGAATGGAATAGCAATTAGAACAGAATAGCAATTAGAATAGAATGGAATAGAACAGAACGGAACAGAACGGAGTGGAATAGAGTAGAATAGCAACTAGAATAGAATAGCAATTAGAATAGAACGGAATAGAAAGGAATAGAACGGAAGGGAAGGGAATGGGAATGGGAATGGAATGGAATAGCAATTAGAACAGAACGGAACAGAACGGAGTAGAATAGCAACTAGAATAGAATAGCAATTAGAATAGAATGGAATGGAATAGAATGGAATAGAACGGAATAGAATGGAATAGAATGGAAGGGAAGGGAATGGGAATGGAATGGAATAGCAATTAGAACAGAATAGCAATTAGAATAGAACGGAATAGAACAGAACGGAACAGAACGGAGTGGAATGGAGTAGAATAGCAACTAGAATAGAATAGCAATTAGAATAGAACGGAATAGAACAGAACGGAACAGAACGGAGTGGAATGGAGTAGAATAGCAACTAGAATAGAATAGCAATTAGAATAGAATGGAATAGAATGGAACGGAAGGGAATGGGAATGGGAATGGAATGGAATAGCAATTAGAACAGAATAGCAATTAGAATAGAACGGAACGGAACAGAACAGAACAGAACGGAATGGAATAGCAATTAGAACAGAATAGCAATTAGAATAGAACGGAATAGAATGGAATAGAACGGAATGGAACGGAACGGAATGGAATGGAACGGAATGGAATAGAATGGAATGGAATGGGAATGGGAATGGAATGGAATAGCAATTAGAATAGAATAGCAATTAGAACAGAATAAAACAGGAATTAGAATAAAATAGAAATTAGAATACAATACAACATAAATTAGAATAGAATAGAATAGTTGGAAGGGGCTGTTGTGTATGTACCATAGTTAATAAAAGTATGAGCTTGAGGTAAAGTGCAGGGTTCTGGCCCTGCACTTCTGATTGGCTGTTAGGCGGCCAGATCGGATTGGTTAGTTCTTAGGAATCCGATTGGCCCTTAACAGAGGATTATTATTGGTTAAAAGAGCTGGCGTTCACAGCTCGCTATTGGACAATTCTCACAAGGGTTGCCTATATAAGGCAGAGTTCACTGTTGTTGTTTTGAGAAGTCACTATGCAATAAAGAGCTGAAAGTTCACATTCAGAGGCTGTCTCCATTTACTCCGACCCATGTCCAAGTACTTAACACTGGCGACAAGGATGGGATGTGGAGATGTCTGAAACTAAGAAGCTAGGAAGCAATACCGAACACGTGATAAGATGACGCCAACAACGGAACCATGTCCGGCGGCATCGTACCACCCGCTCCGTTCGATCCGAACCAAGAGGATTGGGAATCCTACATGGATCGCTTCCAAATGTTTCTCGAGACGAATAATTTGAAGGACACCACACCAGCAAAGAAGTGGGCACTGTTCCTGACGCACTGCGGCCCAGCTGTATTTAAAATGGCTAAAGCACTTGCCAAACCTCGAGAAGTGAAAGCCATGAGCTGGGACAACCTCGAACCCATCCTGAGAGACCATTACACGCCAACCGTGCCTACACTCATGAGACGCCACGAGTTTTATCAGAGAAACCAGCGAAAAGGGGAGAGCGTGGCCGATTTCGTGGCAGACCTCCAGAATTTAGGGGGCCTCTGCGGGTTCGCCGATTTAGAAGAAGCACTAAGAGATTGAGTAATTCTGGGATTAGATGCACTAGGCGTGCAAAGCAAGCTGATGGCGAAAGGCGACATCAGCCTTGCTGACGCCATCGCCGAAGCCACGGCTGCGGAGGCGACCAAAAAGTCGGCTGCACAATTACGGCGAAGCCGCACTCCGGCAACACAACTGACCAGCGAAATCTCTCCCAACTCAGAAGGGCAGCTACTAACGACGCACCACGAGGACCTCTCTTCGTCGTCAGACAGCGACGAAGAAGGGGTCCATCGACTGCGGTCCGACCGGGACCCTTGCCCTAAGCCCTTACGCCCTTGCGCTGGCTGTGGAGCAAACCATGCCAGGGCCGAATGCAAATTCCGCGACGCACTCTGCCATGAGTGCGAGAAACGAAGCCACATCAGCCGGGTCTGCCGCAGCTTACCAGGACCCAGCCAGGCCTCAAAAGGGGCCAACTATCACCAATCGACAGGAAACCATTCTGTAAGGCGAGAGCCAGTAAACCACTCCTACAGAAATCGAGCTTTGCAAAAAAAAGAGGCTCACCATACTATCACTATAGGTCATGCCTCAGTTTTGGACACTAAGAAAATTCGAGTCACGGTAGCCATCAAGAACCAGCCTTGCCACATGGAGGTCGACTTGGGATCGTCCCTCTCGATGGTGTCTTGGAAGACACTCAAGCAACTTATCCCCACAATCCAACGCCAAGACCTCCAATTTCAACGTCTCATCCTCAAGGACTACCAAGGAAATCAAATCCCCGTTGTCGGGTCCTGCCGAGTCCGAGTCTCTTTCAAAAAGCATACAGCGTACTTACCTCTAACGATCATCGATAGAGATAGGCCTAGTCTATTAGGCCTCCAATGGTTCGCGCCACTCGGCATCGAAGTGGCCGGCGTGAACCGAGTCGGTGGTTGTGAGTGGGAGGAAGACCTTATTTCTGAGTTCAGTGACGTCTTCGCGGACCGTTTAGGCGAGTATAAAGGGACCCCGATCTCATTCAGTCTAGATCCAAAAGTAGCTCCCATTCGTTTGAAGCCCCGTCGAGTTCCGTTCGCTCTTAAAGCAAAAATCGACAAACAACTCGACAAGCTAATTGCTCAAGGGGTGTTGAAGCCCATCGATCACTCTCCATGGGAAACCCCTATTGTAACACCCATTAAGCCAGACGGGTCAATCCGAATTTGTGGGGACTACCAGGCCACTTTAAACCATGCCCTACAGCAGAATGCGTATCCAGTTCCGGTGGTGCAGCACCTCCTCCATTCCTTGGGGGGCGGAAAGGTTTTCGCTAAATTAGATTTAGCTCAAGCTTATCAACAACTACCAGTGGATGAAAAGACGGCCCAAGCCCAAACAATTGTAATGCACAGAGGTGCTTTTAAATGTACTCGATTGCAATTTGGGGTTAGTGTAGCCCCGGGGATATTCCAAAGCCTCATGGAAAGGTTGTTACAGGGAATCAAGGGCGTGGTTCCGTATTTTGATGACGTATTAATTGAAGCCCCTACCAAAAAAAATCTTGCAGGATCGTTTGAAATGTGTTCTTAAAAAATTCCAAGAGGCAGGACTTAAGGTGAAAAAAAAAAATGTCACTTATATACTGACAGTGTTGAGTTTCTAGGGTATCGGATTGATAGCCAGGGCATTCATCCTACCGAAAGTAAATTAAAGGTGATAAAAAATGCTCCCAGGCCACGTAACAAGGCCGATCTCCAGGCATTCTTAGGCCTCATTAATTTCTATAATGTATTTTTACCGCACAAGGCGACTGTTGCTGAGCTGTTACACCGGTTATTAGATAAAAAAGCATTGTGGGTATGGGGTTACCGGGAAGAACAAGTGTTCCGGAATGTTAAAAAATTGCTCACATCTGACTCTGTACTTATGCAGTATAACGAGACTTTACCATTAGTTATAACCTGCAATGCCCTTCGGGGTGGGCGCCATTTTGAGCCATGTACTGCCTAATGGGAACGAAGCCCCTGTTGCATACTTTTCGAAGACTCTTTCACAAGCAGAGCAGAACTATGGACAAATTGATAAAGAAGCTCTCGCAATCGTTTCAGCTGTAAAGAAATTTCATGAATATGTGTATGGAAGGACATTTACCATTATAACGGACCACAAACCGTTGCTAGGGATAATAGTCGGGGACAAGCCAACCCCCTACATATTATCCCCTAGAATGACCCGATGGTCAGAATTCCTAGCTGCTTATAATTATCGCCTGCAATATCGCCCGGGGAAAGCCATTCCCCACGCCAATGCATTAAGCCGAGCACCGCTTCCAGAGATTCTCAACGATCCGGCACCAACGGCAACCACGTTGCAGATCGAAACACTCAACTCGCTGCCTATGACCACCCGAGACATCGTGAGAGAAACCAAACGAGACCACACCCTAGCTCGAGTCCTAGGCTGGGTAGAACGCGGATGGCCATTGGACCAAGTCCCAGATGACTTCGCGCCATTTAAAGCAAGACAGACTGAACTTTTTTCCCAAAAAGGCTGTGTCATCTGGGGCGATAGAGTTGTTGTCCCAGAACGACTCCGGAAGACGCTGCTACAAATTCTGCACGAGGGCCACCCCGGCATTGTGCAGATGAAAGCGCTTGCACGAAGCTACGCATAGTGGCCGGGCATGGACCGGCAAATCGAGGAGTGGGTCAAAGCGTGTACCAATTGCCAACAAGCCAGCAACGCCCCACCAAAAGCCATGCCTACTGAATGGGAGACGCCACGTGGACCCTGGTCCAGAATCCACCTAGATTTCGCGGGGCCAACCAAAGGATATACCTTCCTGCTGACAGTCGACGCATACTCCAATTGGTTAGAAATTCATCATATGACGGCCACAACTTCCGAGGCAGTGATCAAGATCCTAAATAGACTCTTTGCAACCCATGGATTGCCTGACGTCCTGGTGTCCGATAATGGGCCACAGTTTACGGCACTAATGTTCGAGCAGTACCTCGCTGACCGCGGCATCCGCCATGCGCTCACCTCGCCTGCGCACCCTGCGACCAATGGCCGAGTGGAACGCATGGTCCAATTTGTTAAAAAGACTTTGCAAAAAATGAACTATGACAATATCGATGACAAGGTCAACCAAATTCTCTTTTTGCAACACATTACTCCACATAGTGTCACTGGCAGAACTCCTGTGGAACTACTGATGGGATGAAGACTCCGCTCCCACCTCGACGGTTGCACCCTGCTTACGAACCGGAAAAGCCAATAGGATCCAGTGGCCGCTATCGCACCTTCCAGGTAGGAGACCACGTTTACGCATGAAACTTATCGGGCGATCCGTTATGGATAGAGGCAACGGTAGTACGAGTGACCGGCCCCAAATCCTACGTAGTGAAATGCTGTGACAATAGACTGTGGAAACGGCATATCGACCAATTACGGTCACGACTCACAACGGCCAGTCAACAACTCCCCCATGACCAAACCGAGGGGGGGGGAGGTACAGAAGAAGAAGATGACGTTCCAGGGAACCTGCTCGAAGAGAGCGACGAATTAAGTGAGACTCAGGAAATGGAGCAGGAAGGAGAATTGTTTGCACTGCAAGAAATTGCACCTGAGCAAGAAGCAGAACCACTGCCAAACAAAAATCTACCTCAACAGGATTGCAATCAACCAGTCCAATGAAAATCCAAAAGACTCAAAAGACAACCGTCCTATTTGAAGGACTATATAACTACAACGTAATTAAGAAGCCAGGGGGAAGGGGCTGTTGTGTATGTACCATAGTTAATAAAAGTATGAACTTGAGGTAAAGTGCAGGGTTCTGGCCCTGCACTTCTGATTGGCTGTTAGGCGGCCAGATCGGATTGGTTAGTTCTTAGGAATCCGATTGGCCCTTAACAGAGGATTATTATTGGTTAAAAGAGCTGGCGTTCACAGCTCGCTATTGGACAATTCTCACAAGGGTTGCCTATATAAGGCAGAGTTCACTGTTGTTGTTTTGAGAAGTCACTATGCAATAAAGAGCTGAAAGTTCACATTCAGAGGCTGTCTCCATTTACTCCGACCCATGTCCAAGTACTTAACAGGGGCCTTGTAGGTCATCTAGTCCAACTCCCCGCCCCCAAAAGCAGGAGACCCTAGCACAACATTTCTGACAGATAGCCATCCAGTCTCTTCTTAAAAGCTTCCAGTGATGAAGCTGCCACAACTTCTGAAGGCAATTTCTGTTCCATCAGTTGATTGCTCTCACTGTCAGAAAATTTATCCTTTTTTGTTTCCAGGTTGAATCTCTCCTGGATCACTTTCCATCCATGCAACACTAAACCATAAATAAACCCTGCTCCAACCCACAGACCACACAAGCCCATCCAAAAGCCAACGTCAACAGAACTAAACTTATCCCTGGGGCTAGCTAGGTAGGCGTTGATCAACTCGGTATTTTAAACGCCTGTCATGAACGGCTGTGAAATGTCATTTAAATTTAAATCCGTGTTGTTTCTGATCTGGGCCTCCCCATTTACGAAGGATTGAGCAAGGTTAGAATTAAATGTTTTGCTTCTTTGCCCTTTGCAGAATGATAGGAAATGAATCACTGGTGGCACAACCTCTCTTTGTATAAACTAATTTATGGAGAGATGCACAGTTGAAAAAAATATCCTTTAAATAGATTTTTTTTTACATCGTCTTTTGCACCTGAAGGGACAAGGGGGGTGGGGGGCAGAGAGGTGAGTGCGCTGGCTTGCACCCCTGTCGAGGCGCAGTTAATTATAGTGGTTGAATTAATGCCCCTTGGCTTTCCTCTCCACTGGTTAATTCAATAATTAAACAGCCTTTGAAAAGCTTTTTAGCAGAGGAGGCCTTGCAACCCAGTAAGGAAGAGGGACGTTTAAGTCAAAGCCATTGCAACATTCAGCAGAACTTCAAAACCTTCTGCAAAAATCGAAAGGCGTAGTTTTCAGAGCAGACAAAATGTTCGGGATGGGCTATTGGTTCGCACCGGTTCAGGTGAACTGGTTGTTAATTTTACATCTGGTTCACCGAACCAATAGTTACAACAACTGGCTGGCCCTGCCTCACCCCACCCTACCTCTCCCAGGAATCTCCATGGCATGTTTTGGATCCCAGGTAAGCGCAGGGCCCACGCAGAGGCTTGGGGAGGGCAAAAAATGGGCCTCCCAGAGACTCTGGAAGGCCAGAAACAGGCCTGTTTCTGGCCTCCAGAGAGCCTCCGGAGCCTGGGGAGGGAGGAAACGGGCCTCCTGGAAGCTCAAGGAAACCTCCGGAGCCTGGGGAGACCATTTTTGCCCCCCTGGTGGCTCAAGGAAAGCTTCCAGAGCCTGGGGAAGGTGAAAAACAGGCCTTCTGAAAGTTCCAGAAGGTCAGATATGGGCCTGTTTCTAGCCTCCACAGAGCCTCCGGCGCCTAGTGAGGCTGTTTTCATCCTCCCGGAGACTCGAGAAAATCCTCCAGAGCTCCACAGAGCCTCTGAAGCACAAGGAGGCCATTTTTGCCCTCCTGGAAGTTTGAGGAAAGCCTCAGTAGCCTGGGGAAGCCATTTTCACCCTCCTGGAGGCTCAAGGAAAGCCTCAAGAGCCCAGGGAGGGTGAAAAATGGGCCTCCTGAAAGTTCTGGAAGGCCAGAAATGGCTCCACAGAACCTCTGAAGCCCAGGGAGGCCATTTTCGCCCTAACGGAGGCTTGAGGAAAGCCTCCAGAGCCTGGAAAGGATGAAAATGCCCCCCCTGCCATGGTGCAGGAGGCCGACTAGGCCACTCCCAACATAGCCACACCCACCCAGCAACTGGGCAGAGAAATGGTTGCTAACTTTTTTGAAGCTCATCCCTGAAAATATTTCATTATTCATTAAATATTTCATTAACAGTTTTTTTCTGAAATTTAAGCCAGTTTTACATACATGGACTTCATCTGGGAGTTAAAGTCCATATATTTCAAAACATATTGGTTGGGGAATTCTGGGAGATGAAATCCATATATTTCAAAGCTTGCTGGCTGGGGAATTCTGGGAGTTGAATTCATACATCATAAAATATGTTGGCTGGGGAATTCTAGGAATTTAAGTCTGTACATCATAAATCTGTACTTGCTGGGTGAGAAAGTCTGGGAATTGAAGTTCATAAGTGTTAAAATTGTCAAGGTTGGACACCCTTGATCTAAATTAAAATAATGTTCAAAACAAATTAAAAGCTTAGACTTAAACTTAGAATAACTTTATTGTCACTTTGGGCTTCATCCATGATTTGCTTCCCATAGCCTCTGGAAGTCGAAAAGATGGGTGTGTCTATGTGTAATGTAATGCTCCACCCTTCCAAACATAAGACATTTTGCAAGTCACTGACCAAAAAAGATGGTGTAACTTCTCAAGTAGCGGGTTCAACTAGATGACCACTAGGTTTTTATATCAGCAAAAGCTTCTTTGTCATTCTGGTTGATCCAGGCAGTCCTTGACATACGACCAATCATTTAACAACTGCTTAAAATTGCAACAGTGCTGAAAAAAGGGATTTATGACTTGGCTTCACACAATGACCAGTGCAATCGTGTGATCAAAATTTGGACACTTCACAATTGGCACGTATTTACGATGGTTGCAGTGTCCAGAGGTCATATGATCTTCCATTTGTGACCTTCCCACAACCAAAGTCAATGGGGAAAGCCAAATTCATTTAATGACCGCTGCAAAAAAGTTATAACATTGGGTGTGACTCACTTAATGACTGTCTCACTTAACAGAAGTTCCGCTTCTAATTGTGGTTATAAATTGAGAACTACCAGTAGATTTTTTCCCCTCCTTTCTTGCCAAATGCTATAAATCTTTCCTGCGATATGTGTAATTCCATTAAAGTTTCCAAATTATTTTTCAAAAACCCTGGAGGGGCTTCCCTTAATTATCACATAGATTACCGCTTAAACAAACCATCAAACTAAGAGCCTTGGGGAAAAGGCTGCAAGTCCACCCAAAGAGATTGCTGCAATTTCTCACTGGCAGCCATTTTTCATCTATATTTTTAACTTTCTGAATGCGTAGGCATTCCTGGGTAGAGCAAAGCTTTAGAAAATGTAGTGAGGAACAGCTAAGCAATAATTCCATCACGCAGCCAATATTGTTTCTGACTGACAGACTTAAAGTTGTTTTAAAAACCAAATGGTTAAAGGAAGCCGATAGAAACTGTGAGACCAAAGATGATGAGTTCTAGTCCCGCCTTAGACAAGAAAGAAGGCTGGGTGACTCTGGGCCAATCACCAGGAGACGGTGAGTTCTAGTCCCGCCTTAGACAAGAAAGAAGGCTGGGTGACTCTGGGCCAATCACCAGGAGACGGTGAGTTCTAGTCCCGCCTTAGACAAGAAAGAAGGCTGGGTGACTCTGGGCCAATCACCAGGAGATGGTGAGTTCTAGTCCTGTCAGGCAAGAAAGAAGGCTGGGTGACTCTGGGCCAATCACCAGGAGACGGTGAGTTCAAGTCCCTCCTCAGGCATGAAAAGTAGCTGGGTGATTTTCTCTCAGCCCCCACCAGCTCACAGGCTTGTCGTTGTGGGGAAAATAGGGGGAGGAAGGTGTGTTGGATCTGTTTGCCACCTGCAGTTATTTGTAAAATGAATAAAGGTGGGATACAAATGAATGAATTAATAAATGAGAAGTGTTATGTTTGGAGCATGGGCGAGAAAGAATGGAGAACGGTGAACTTCAACTCTTTATTTACATGGTGTGACAGCTCAAACTGGACGGCAGCTATCGCCTTCCTTATATAGGCAACCCAATAACTATTTCAACCAATAACAATCCAGGAGTGCTAGCTCCGTTAACCAATGCGAATGGCCCGTTAATGGCCAATCAGATTCTCCTGAACGGACCAATCCAATCCTGACATTAACAGCCAATCAGAAGTGCAGGGCCAGAACCCTGTGCTTGACTTCAAGCTCAAGATAACTTTATTTAACATTTATGCATTCACAACAAGAAGGAAATTTGAATCCCTTCCAGAGCAGCTTTTCCAAAGACCACAGGACAATCTCTTGAAGCAGAGATGCTCCAAACGGAACAGCTGCAGTGATTCACTTAACAACTATGGCAAGAATGGTCAGAAAAACGAGGCAAAGCTCACTTAACGGTCTTGCTTGGCAATGTAAATTTTGGTCTCAATTGCTGTCATACGTCGAGGACTCCTGGTGTACAAGTACATCAGATCTTCATTCAGTGGCATTTCTCAAACAGAATTTCCCAGCCAGTATATGTGGCATCTTGCTCAAAAGTAGTAACTGTGAGAAGGATCTTGGAGTCCTAGTGGACAATCATTTAAATAGGAGCCAGCAGTGTGCTGCAGCTTCCAAAAAAGCTAATACAGTTCTAGGCTGCACAAACAGAGGGAGAGAATCCAGATCACATGAAGTGTTAACACCACTTTATAAGGCCTTGGGAAGGCCACACTTGGAATACGGCATCCAGTTTTGATCACCACGATATTAAAAAAAAAGATGCTGAGATTCTAGAAAGAGTGCCGAGAAGAGCCACAAAGAGGATTATGAATTTGGAGGCTGAAACGTAATAAAGAATGGTTGCTGGAACTGGGTATGTCTAGTTCACTGAAAAGAAGGGCTAGGGGAGATGTGAAAGCAGCCTTCCAATATCTCAGGGGATGCCCCAAAGAAGAGGGAGTCAAGTTATTCTTCAAAGCACCTGAAGGCAGGACAAGAAGCAATGGATGGAAACTAATTAGGGAGAGAAGCAAGCTGGAACTAGGAGAAATTTTCTAACAGTGAGAAAAATTAACCAGTGGAACAACTTACCTCCAGAAGTTGTAAATGCTCCAACACTGGAAGTTTTCTTAAAAACTTGGATAATCATTTGTCTGAAGTGGTTAGGGTTTCCTGCCTAAGCAGGGGGTGGGACTAGAAGACCTCCCAGGTCCCTTCCAACTCTTGTCATTCTATTTCTAAATTGCTGGCTGGGGAATTCTGGGAGTTGAAGTCCTCACAGTCTTAAAGTTGCCCAGTTGTGTTTTTTGCTGTGTCAACATGGAAAAGACAACCTGGCCAGATTTATAAAATCAATCCATCCTAATGAAATATTAACCTGGCTGTTTGTTCCTACTTTTTTTTTAAAGAGTCTTGTTAAAAGCCTTTGAAAGCATTGGTGTTTCCTTTTCCCATAATTATTTTTGGGATTGTGCTCTCTTTGGATGAAGCCATGGGACCTCGACTTCTGTCCACAAGCTGAGCCCAAATGCTTCCAATGCTAAGCAAGATTGTTAAGTGAGATTTGCGGCATTTTACAACCTTTCCTGCCATGGTCATTAAGCGAATGGTGTAGGGTCTCCCGCTTGGGGGGGGGTTTGGACTAGATGACCTTATAAGGTCCCTTCCAGCGCTGATTGTCTGTTATCGAATCAGTGCAGTTTGTAAGTTAGTAACACGGTTGTGAAGGGAATCTGGCTTCCCCGCTGACTTTGCTCGTCGGAAGTTCGCAAAAGTGAACCGCATGACCTCGGGACGCTGCAACTGTCATAAGTACATGCCAGTTGCCAAGCAAGTAAGGTTATTGAACGAGCAATCAACAAGAGAACCAATCAGCTGCTCAGAATTTAAACATAGCTCCGAACAACCAATCACAGACCAAGTGACCACACAAGACATTCATAGGCTAAGGAGAATAGGCCAAGAAAATTTTGCTGATGATGTTACCTTGTCTGGTAATGAAATGTCCAGAAATTAAATTGGAACAAGCTTGGACAGCAAACCCCTTCTAAAATCTAAAACCCGAGCCACAAATATTTTCTATTATTTCACAGTTGCCAAGCGTCCAAATGTTGATTACATGACCACGGGGATGGTACAATGGTTGCAAGTGTGAAAAATGGTCCTAAATAAAAAAAATTCAATGCTGTTTTGATTTTGAACGGTCATTAAGTGAACCGTTGTAAGTTGAGGACTGCTTGTATGTATAAGAAATGAAATCCAATAAACTATAGACTACATGAAAACCCGTTGGGGTCTCTGGATTTTGAATTTATGATCTTCTCTCCAGGGGTCTGTAGAGATTCTCCATCATCCAGGTCACGGTTGTCCCAAAGATGCTTTTTCAAGAGGCAACTGACTTTTTTGTTTTTTTCTTTTGAAGATGTTTCGCTTCCTATCCAAGAAGCTTCTTCAGTTCTGACTGGATGGTCAGGAATGGAAAGATTTATACTCCTTGCAGACAGCTGGTCATTTGCATTGTTTTAGAGGGTTGTTGAGGCTACTGGGGGGGGGTTATCTGTGTCCTCAGGGACACCTGAGTGGAGCACCTGGTTCCTATAGTCTGCAATTTCTTTTTTCCCTTTTTTTGGAAATCCATTCTCTGGAAATCTAAGGGATGGACACCCTTTGAACAGTGTGGGAGTAGGAATGGATTTCTAGAGGGAAAAAAATTGCAGACTACAGAAACCAGGAGCACCACTCAAGTGGCCCTGAGGACACAGATAAACCTCCAAGTGGCCTCAATAACTCCCTAAAAGGTTGCAAATGACCAGCTGCGTTCAAGGAATATAAAATCCCTCCATTCCACACCATCCAGCCAGAACTGAAGAAGCTTCTTGGGTGAGAAGCGAAATGTCTGCAAAGACATTTCCAAGAAACCTTAAAGAAAAAACAAGGAAGTCCAGTTACCTCCTGAAAAAGCATCTTTGAGGGGTCCCTCCTGTAGTATATCATCTTTCCTCAATCTCAGCTATATTAAGATGCATGGACTACAATTCCCAGAATTCCCCAGCCAGCATTCCAACTTTGAAATAAGGAGAAATTTCCTGACAGTGGGAACAATGTACCAGAGGAACAACTTGCCACCAGAGGTTGTGGATGCTCCAACACTGGGGGGTTTTAAGAAGAGATTGAACGGCCATTAGTCCAGAATGATATATAGGATCTCTTGCTTGAGCAGGGGGTTAGACTAGAAGACCTCCAAGGTCCCTTCCAGCCCTATTATTCTGTGTTTTATCTACATTACAGCCTTCCTTATGGAATGCTTGAATATTCTCAGATTGAAAGGACATAAAATGTGAATCCCTTTGGGGGTTGAACAATGAACCAATGAATAATAAAATAATAAAAAGGCCTTCAAGTAGCGGTGGGCTGCAGCCAGTTCAGACTGGTTCTAGTGAACCGGTATGAATGAAAATAACTTGGCCCCGCCCACCCACTCTTCCGCCCTATCCTGTCTTACATTTCCTTCTTTTGCAGCTCAGCTGATCCATGAGGCAAAGTGGATTACTGTGCCTCAGCTGTTCTGCTCACCCAGGAAAGCTAGAAGCAGGGTGGAATTTTACCGGTTCGCACTAGTTCTATAGAACTGGTTGTTACAATTCTGCACAGTTCGGAGAACTGATAAATCGTGTCTCTGGCTGGCCCCGCCCCTCTACTTCACCCACCCATCCCCTCCTGGCCCAGTCAGTCCTTATCGACATCACTGACTGCATTCTCCCCCACCCAGTCACTCCTTAAGGTATTTCTTTTTTTTTTTCTCCCAACGATCAGCTGTTTCTACAATCAGCTGTGCTGGGATACCCATGTTACTGCTTCACCCAGGAGTCTTCCCTGAGGTCCAGAAGGCCCAAAAATGGAGTGCAGGAGGGGGTGCTGCAAAAAGAAGAAGAAGAAGAAGAAGAAGAAGAAGAAGAAGAAGAAGAAGAAGAAGAAGAAGAAGAAGAAGAAGAAGAAGAAGAAGAAGAAGAAGAAGAAGAAGAAGAAGAAGAAGAAGAAGAAGCCACACCCACCCAGTCACATGGCCATGCCTACCTATCCACTCCCACCTATCCACACCCACAGAACTGGGAGTAAAAATATTTGCATCCTACCCCTGGAGTGAGGGGCTTTTATACCTTCTCTTGGGCTTTGAACTTGAGCTTCCTGTTCCTGTGAAAGAACATGTTTTCTATTGGCTACTGTCTTGACCTCCTATAGGGTCATGTTTGTCTGAGAGCTCAGGTTTGGTTGAAGTTTGCTGGGTGATGCAATGTCCTTAGGAGATTGTAATGCAGTGGGCTCTGTATCTTCTGCTAAATGGTCCTATCATATCCTGAAGACCTGGTCACGTGGACATGCCCACCTAGCCACGCCCACAGAAACAGTTGTTAAAAAATTTGAATCCCACCCCTGGCTAGGTGAGCTGGAGAGGTTCAAATCAGTGTTTATTGAATGCTGTGTGCCCGTGCTCACAGAACGGGTTGTTAAACCGCTTGCAGCCCACCACTGCCTCCAAGGTCCCTTCCATCTCTCTTCTGAATGGAATGGAATCTCCCAGGATGATTAAAGCTCCTGCTGGGTTCTTCCCCTTCAGAGGCCCCAACATTTGTGTGTGCCCCTTCCACCACCAAGAATTTGCCCACCCCTCTCTTAAATTGTGGTTTGCACACCATGATGACAGGGTTTGCAGGGGCCTCATCAAAGAGACCACAACTCATTGCAAAAGATGATGACAGCCACATTTGCCTTCCAGAGCTGCTGGAGACACGCAACATCTGGAGGAGCAGGAGACATCAGGAATTGCTGGGGACCAGGCTTGTTAGAGTAAAGGCCATGTCCTGAATTGCTTTCATTGGGCAGAAGCACTGCAGCTGGTCAAAGCCCTGATGATGTCACATATTGCATGGCATCATTGTGCAATTAGTATTAATTATGCAGTTTGCGTGGTGAGGTCGTGATGGGTGACGTCAGCCTCCCCCAGCCACCCCAGGTTATGCCAATATAATTGCACTATTTTTTCTTTTTCCTTCCCTTCCCTCTTCTTTTCCTTTCCTTCCCTCTTCCTTCCCTTCCCTCTTCCTTTTCTTCCCTTCCCTTTCCTCTTCCTTTCATTTCCTTCCCTTCCCTTCCCTCTTCTTTCCCTTCCTTCCCTTTCCTCTTCCTTTCATTTCCTTCTCTCTTCCTTCCCTTCCCTCTTCCTTTCCTTTCCTTCTCTCTTCCTTCCCTCTTCCTTCCCTTCCCTCTTCCTTTCCTTTCCTTCCCTCTTCCTTTCCTTCTCTCTTCCTTCCCTCTTCCTTCCCTTCCCTCTTCCTTTCCTTTCCTTCCCTTTTCTCTTCCTTTCATTTCCTTCCCTTCCCTCTTCTTTTCCTTTCCTTCTCTCTTCCTTCCCTCTTCCTTCCCTTCCCTCTTCCTTTCCTTTCCTTCCCTTCCCTTTCCTCTTCCTTTCATTTCCTTTCCTTCCCTCTTCTTTTCCTTTCCTTCTTTCTTCCTTCTCTCTTCCTTCCCTTCCCTCTTCCTTTCCTTTCCTTCCCTTCCCTTTCCTCTTCCTTTCATTTCCTTTCCTTCCCTCTTCTTTTCCTTTCCTTCTCTCTTCCTTCCCTCTTCCTTCCCTTCCCTCTTTCTTTCCTTTCCTTCCCTTCCTTCTTCCTTTCATTTCCTTCCCTTTCCTTCCCTCTTTCTTCTCTTCCCTTAACTCTTCCATTCCTTTATTTCTCACTTCCTTCCCTCTTCCTTCCCTTCCCTCTTTCTTTCCTTCCCTTCCCTCTTCCTTCCCTTCTCTGTTCCCTTCTTCTTTCCTCTTTTCTTTCCTCTTTCAACTTTCCTTCCATTTGTCCCTTCCCATTATCCCTCCCTCCCTTTTCTTTCTTTCTTTCTTTCTTTCTTTCTTTCTTTCTTTCTTTCTTTCTTTCTTTCTTTCTTTCTTTCTTTCTTTCTTTCTTTCCTTCTTTCTTTCTTTCTTTCTTTCTTTCTTTCTTTCTTTCTTTCTTTCTTTCTTTCTTTCTTTCTTTCTTTCTTTCTTTCTTTCTTTCTTTCTGGCATTCGGGGCTTTGGCTTCTAAAATTGACTTGCATTTTGGTGACTGAATCAGTCCAAATATCTCAGCTTGTCTTGCGCTCCCGTTTGTCTAGAGCTCATTCAAGGGTCCATGCCTTTTTTTCCATGTTGTTTAATTGAAGTGGGGTTTTGCCCTCTTGAAACCCGATCCGGTTATATATGCTGCTTTCAGAACCCAGAGGAAAGTAAACATTATTTTCCAGGAAGGAAATGTATGTTGTGTTTACATCTTGGGTGTTTGTGAAGAAATTAAGCTTGGACCATGTTTCCTCTTTCCTAAAGTAATATTTACTCAGTTGGAGAGCAACCTTCAGATGGCTTTATGGGTGCATTATTTCAGCTGTTTTTTTAAAAAGAAATAAAAGGGTGAGGAATTTCGAAGGATGTGGACAAAATTTGGATGGAAAGAGGGCATGTTTTCCAGAATGCACAAACCTTGGAGGTTAAGGAGCCTATCAAAAAAGCTTCCCTCTTTCTCTCTTTCTCTCTCTCTCTCTTTCTTTCTCTTTCTCTGATGTCTGGAGAATTCTGGGAGTTGAACACCACAAGTCTTAAAGTTGTCCAGGTTGGACATCCCTGCTCTAGATTAAGGAAGCTTTGCCAACGTAGCCATTGTGGGTCATCATAAACCAGAGTTTATTGCTTGATGTGAACTCAGCCAAGGGTACTTTTTGTCAACTGTTGGAAGAAAAATCCATCTGGTTCAGTTCCAAGCCAGGAATAAAATGGAGGCTGCTTAAGAAAGAAGGATTTTGTTTACTGATGAAATGAAGCACCAACAGCATGCAGTTCTGGGGCAGCTGACAAGATGGTTGATGGATTGGATGGCTCTTTTATAGGTTTCTGGGACTTTGAAGTCTGAACTGTTCTGAGGATTGTACAATGAAGGGGGCTTTGGTGTCTTTGGCTAATTCAATGGTAGCGGGTTAATCCTATTATGTCCTAACTAACCTAAATTGTCATGCCCTCTTCTTAGAATTTGGGTGGAGAAGAATGTAAATTTTAATCCCGTTGCTGGAGATGAAGGTCTTTTGTTTGTTTGTTTACTATAAAAAATGTCAATAAAGGTTATTTTCTTAACTTCTCTTGTGCTGTCTTGTCTCACCTTCTTGTCTTATATCTCATCTCATCATCATCTCAGCCCAGCCTCTTCTCTCCTCTTCTCTTCCCCTCCTTCCCTCTTCCCCTCCTCGCCTCTCCTCATCATCTTGTATTATATCTTCTTCTCTCCTCCCCTCCCTTCCCCTCATTTCATCTCCTCATCATCTTATTTTATATCTTCTCTTTTCTACCCTTCTCCTCCTCATCTTATATCTTCTCAACTCTGCTTCTTTCTCCCCCCTTTTCCTCCTCATCTTATATCTTCTCCTCTCCCCTCCTTCTTTCCTCTCCTCCTCATCTTATCTTATATCTTCTCTTCTCCTCCCTTCCCCTTCTTATCTTACCTTATCATCTTATGTCACCCCCTGGCCTTTTTTTTCTCCAGACTGGCCCTACCTGCAAACGTTCTTCATGACAGTCTCCGGGACTTTGAATCCTCTTAGTTGCTCTTCTCTGCACTTTTCCCAAAGCTCTTTCTTCCTTTCCTCTCCTAATCGAAGCTCTCCCTTGACAAATTGAATGAAAAAAATCACAGGCAGGCTTGTCAGGGGGAAGCTGTCAAATTAAGGACATAATCATGCAAGGAAGGACTCCGACAATAAAACAATTATCTCCACGCAGGAGACATTTTGTTGTAATTATGCGTTTGGGCAGCACTGCGCCTGGATTCTGTACGAAGAAAAATACTGTAATAATACACTGCTTTGTGCAGAGAAGATGAGAGGAAGTAGAGATTTCCATCAATGACGCAGATATGTTTGACCGGTAGTTTATGAATGGGACGTCAGCCCTGCGAGGCAGACCAGATTGGGAAATCAACTCTACTGAAGGACAAAACTCTTTTTGTTGAGTTTGGCTGTAAGAACAGAGTCTTGCAAATTAGATTGTACTGGTCCACAACCCCCTTCTTAAACTCCAGTGAATCAGGGAGGTGCCTGAGCCACTTCTGAAGGTTATCAGTTTTTTATTTATTTATTTGATTTGTCAATCGCTTACAAGATATAAGTATATACATAGTTATGAATACATGAAATGGGTACATATAAGAAAAATAAACAACAGGACAGGGAGGGTAGGCACGTTGGTGCGCTTATGCACGCCCCCTACAGACCTCTTAGGAAAGGGGTGAGGTCAATAGTAGACAGTCTAAGGTTAAAGTTTTTGGGGTTTGGGGGAGAAACCACAGAGTCAGGTAGAGGATTCCAGACATTGACTGTTGCTGAAGTCATATTTCCTGCAATCAAGTTTGGTGCGGCTAACCTTGAGTTTGTATCTATTGTGTGCTCTTGTGTTGTTATGGTTGAAGCTGAAGTATTCATTGACAGGTAGGACATTGCAATGTATGATTTTATATACTATACTTAGATCGGACCAAAGGCAGCATAGTTCTAGATTTTCCAGGTCTAGAATTTCAAGTCTGGTAGCATAAGGTATTCTGCAACGAGTAGAGGAGTGGAGAACTCTTCTTGTGAAATATTTCTGGACTTTCTCAACTGTGCTAATATCAGGTACATTTTTGAAAGACATAAACTTCCTTGGATAAAAAGGATTGTGTAACTTTCTGTAGGGACGGACAAAATTGCTTGGAGTTGGTGGCAGTTGGATGCTGCCCTTGTTCAAGGTCTGGAAGAGATTTGTTTTATTTTATTTTTATTTATTTTATTTTATTTTATTTTATTTTATTATTTTATTTTATTTTTATTTTATTATATTTTTTATTTTATTCATCATGTATTTATTTTATTACTTTAATTTTATTGTTTTATTTTATTTTAATTTTATTACTTATTTTATTTTATTATATTTTATATTTATTTGATTCTATACTTTTTTTACTTCATTATTTATTTCATTTTAATATTATATTGTAGAATTTTTATTTTACTATTTATTTTTATTTTCTACACCCCATTTTTATTATTTAAAAAAACAATTCAGGACAGTGACCATACTTAACATCCCTTCCTTCCTATGATCCCCTGTAAAGCAGGCTTGCTGAGAGAATGGCTGGCTCAAAGACACCTAGACAACTTTCATGTCTAAGACAGGACTACAACTCACCATCTCCTGTTCATTGGCCCAAAGTCACCCAGGCGGCCTTCATGCATAAGGTGAGACTAGAACTCTCAGTCACCTGGTGATTAGGCCAAAGTTACCCAGATGGCTTTCATACCTAAGGCAGGACTAGAATTCTCAGTCACCTGTTGATTGAGCCAAAGTCACCCAGATGGCTTTTATACTGTTGGAAGAAATATCCTTCTGGGTTCAGTTCCAAGTGGGGAAAAAGATACTGGAAACATGGAAGCTTTTTGGAAAGATGGTTTAATGGTGGACAGGATCACATGCCCTGGATGAAAAATGAAGGAAAAAGGGCTGAGATGCTGAGAGAGAGAGAGAGAGAGACCCTTAGTTTTATAACCTCTGTTGGGCCTCACGTTAGTGTTTCCTATTCCTGTATAAAAAATGTATCCCATTGGCTGTCAGATTCCCAAGGGCGGGAGTCTTAACTACCTTTGTAGACTTTGTCTGGACCACATGGCTTCACCTGAGTGTTGGCTGATACAATCTTCCCAGGCCAGGTGGTGAAAGGGGTAGAGGCTTTTGTTATGTGGAGTACTCTGGCCTATGCCTTAATGGCCCATTAGCAAAGGTGGCAGGGGGGGGTGAGTTTTTGCCTCTCCGAATTTCTACTTTACTTTTTTTAGGGGAAATATTCTGCCTTTTAATATTTCCTAGGATATTTCAATTTTCTAGGAGAGGGGTGGGTACTAACTTCCAACAATACCTAAGGCAGGTATTGCAGGTATAGAATTCTCAGTCACTTAGCGATTAGGCCAAAGTCACTCAGATGGCTTTTATACTTAAGGCAGGACTAGAACTCTCAGTCACCTAGTGATTAGGTCAAAGTCATCCAGCTAGCTTTCATGCATAAGGTGAGACTAGAACTCACATTCACCTGTGATTTGGCCAAAGTCACTCAGATGGCTTTCATGCCTAATGCAGGATGAGAACTCACCATTCCCTGAGCGTCAGATAAGATCCAAAGATTAAACATCCCTCCCAGGAAAACGCAATCTGTCTCTTAGACAAACTGCAGGCATTCCAAAAGTCTGCTCCTGGGCTATAAATACTGAACTTTTTTTTCCCGCTTGAAAAACTCGAACAAAAATAGCTGTAATGGGGAAATTTTTCCTCTCTCCATGCCAGTTTTCCCAAGGCCTCCTGAAACTGTATTATTTTTGAAAAAGGTTCAAGATGTTGAATGGAAAGCGGGATTGTGCTTTCTCTCTTTGGAAAGGTTAAATCATTGCAATAAGTTTCTGGGTTCTTTTGTTTTTTTTGTATTTCAGCTTCTGGTGGGAAGAAGAAGTTTCTGCAAAAAAAAAAAAATGTTCATTTAAAAGAGCATCAAGAAAACACAATTTTGAACAGCTGCACAAATAAGATACGGCTGGGGTTTGTGCATCAACACTTCAGGAAAATCTGCTGGAGTCTTCCCCGACATTAAGATGAGAGAAAGAAAAGAGAGGGAGAGAAAAAAACAGTTGTTAAATTTGCCCAATTGGTATCATAAAGAAATAAATATATTTCATGGTTGCCAACTTTTAAACTGACCACCATGGCTCTGCTATTAAGCAAGGCAGAACAGATGCGAATGTTTGTAGCTCAGGATCAAACTGCAGGGTCCTTGGTGCTTCCTGCGCTTGGTGGGTTTCTTCCAGATGTTTTGTTACCCAACGAGGTTACATTATCAGTACAGGAAGGGAATGGGGCTTGCTCTCTGTTTACATACGGCTGAGAATGAACTTGGTGGTTCCTTGATTAGGTTGTTGGTGATTAGATAGATGATAGATAGATAGATGATAGATAGATAGATAGATAGATAGATAGATAGATAGATAGATAGATAGATAGATGATACAATAAGATAGATAGATAGATAGATAGATAGATAGATAGATAGATAGATAGATAGATAGATAGATAGATAGATGATAGATGGATAGATAGATAGATAGATAGATAGATAGATAAAGATAGAGATAGATGATAGATGATAGATGATGGATAGATAGATAGATAGATAGATGATGGATAGATAGATAGATAGATAGATAGATAGATAAAGATAGAGATAGATGATAGATGATGGATAGATAGATAGATGATAGATAGATAGATAGATAGATAGATAGATAGATAGATAGATAGATAGATAGATAGATGATAGATAGATAGATGATAGATGATGGATAGATAGATAGATAGATAGATAGATAGATAGATAGATAGATAGATAGATAAAGATAGAGATAGATGATAGATGATGGATAGATAGATAGATAGATAGATGATAGATAGATAGATGATAGATAGATAGATGATAGATGATGGAAGATAGATAGATAGAGATATAGATGATAGATGATGGATAGATAGATAGATAGATAGATAGATAGATAAGAGAGATGATATTGATGATAGAGAGAGGGAGATGATAGAGATAGAGATAAATAGATAGATAGATAGCCAGACAGAGATAGATAGATAGATAGATAGATAGATAGATAGATAGATAGATAGATGAGAGAGATGATATTGATGATAGAGAGAGGGAGATGATAGAGATAGAGATAAATAGATAGATAGCCAGACAGAGATAGATAGATAGATAGATAGATAGATAGATGATAGAGATAAATAGATGATAGAGATAGATAATAGGGAGAGAGAGAGGGAGATAGATCGATGATATAGATAGAAAGATAAACATAGAAAGAGAGATGAGAGAGAGAGATGATAGATTGATGATAAGAGATTGTTTTCACTGTCAGAAAGTTTCTCCTTATTTCCAGGTTGAATCTCTCCTTGTTCAGTTTCCATCCATTATTCCTTGTCTGGCCTTCGGGGGCTTTGGAAAATAGCTTGACCCCTTCCTCCTCTCTGTGGCAGCCCCTCAAATATTGGAAGACTGCTATCCTGTCTCCCCTGGTCCTTCTCTTCCCTAGACTAGCCAAGCCCAGTTCCTGCACCCATTCATTGTATGTTTTAGCTTCCAGTCCCCTTCATCATCCTGGTTGCTCTTCTCTGCACTCTATCCAGAGTCTCAATTTCTTTTTATAGTGTGGTAACCAAAACTGGATGCAGTACTCTAGGTGTGGCCTTACTAAGGTTTTATAGAGTGGTATTAGTACCCCCCTTGATCTTGATTGTATCCCTCTGTTAATGCTACTTAGGATTGCATTGGCTTTTTTGGCTGCCGCTGCACACTGCTGGCTCATATTTAGCTGGTTGTCCACTAAGACTCCAAGATCCCTCTGACAGTTGCTGCTATTAAGCCTGGTTTCACACAGTCTATATGTGTCTTTTTGCGTTTTTTTGCCTTAGGACTTTATTTTTCTCTACATTGAATTTTTTGTTAGACACGTCCCAGTGTTCTAGTCTGTCAAGATCCATCTGGATCTTGAGCCTATCTTCTTGGTTGTTAGCTATTCCTGCCAGCTTAGTATCATCTGCAAATTTGGTAAGTTCCCCTTCTATTCCCTCAACTATGTCGTTAATGAAGATATTGAAGAGTACTGGGTCTAAGACAGAACCTTATGGCACCCCACTGCTTATTTCCCTCCATGAAGACATGGATCCGTTAAGCATTACTCGTTGAGTACAGTCTGCCAGCCAGTTGTGAATCCATTTGGTGGTGGTGCTATCTCTCCCACTTTTTACTAGCTTACCATAAAGTAGGTTGTGGTCTACTTTGTCGAATGCCTTGCTGAAATCTAAGTATATAATGTCCACAGTATTTCGCTGGTCTACTAATTTAGTCACTACGTTGAAGAATGAAATCCACCCATCTTAAAGCATGCTGGCAGGGGAATTCTGGGAGTGGAAGTCCTCCTATCATAAAGCATGTTGGTTGGGGAATTCTGGGAATGGAAGTCCATCTGTCTTAAAGTTGCCAAATTTGAGAACCACGAATCTATCCCAACTCTTCAGCAATACAGCATCATAACATAACTGATCTGAGCATCCAGTCACTGCTTACTCATGCCTAATAAAGGAAAATCCATCTTTATTCAGGACCACTCATTCCACCACCGAACAGCTGAAACCCACAGGAAATTCTTCCTAATCCTTGTCCAATCCCTTTTCCTGGACCATACTTTGAACTTTGATTCAAGTCCTACGGCTTCACACTTTTAGCTGAGGGCACAATGCCTGGAAATTCCAGGACTTGCTGTGGGCACCAGGTTGGAGAAGTTCTTCCGCCTTCTCTTTGCAGGGCCGGCTCTAAATTTAAGCGGTGTTGGCTGTCCTCGCCTGTGCAATATCTAATTTCTGGATGTGTGTCACTGGGTTAGGTGCCAGGAATGCCTCCAACACAGCGATCTTTGGCAGCGTTGTGGGAAGCTTGAAATGTGGGCTAAACAGAGGTTGCCGCGTGCTGGTGAGAACATCTTCAAGATTTGGGAAATGACTGCAGGGACTAAGGATAGAGCAGCCTGCTGGAAAAGGGGAAGGCTAAGCGGTAGAGCTGAGGCCCCCCGAACCCCAAGAGTGAGTAAACCACCCTCCTCTCCTTTCCAAGGGTGGGCTTCAAAAAAATTTAGCAACCAATTCTCTGCCTGGTGGCTAGATGGGCGTGGTCATGTTGGTTGTGGCCTAGTTGGCCTCCTGCACCATGGCAGTGGGGGTATTTTCACCCTCCCCAGGCTCCAGAAGCTCTCCAAAGGCCCGAAATGGGCCCATTTCCAGCCTTCCAGAGCCTCTGGGAGGCCTGTTTTTCACCCATCCCCAGCCTTCACTTGGGCCCTGCACTTACCTGGCCATGTGGAGAATCCTGGGAGGGCCAAGGTGGGTGGGGGCCAGACAGTCGTTGCAATTACCGGTTTGGTGAATCAGATGTAAAATTAACATCCGGTTCACACGAACCGGTGCGAACCAGTAGCAGCCCACTCCCTGGTCCTTCCTAAGTTTTTCCTACAAAAAAGGGTTGGCAGTTGGCACCTAGCCCTCTCCTAGAAGAATGAAATGTTTTGGAAAGTATTTTAAAAAGGCAGGATATTATATTACCCGAAAAGGAGAAACCTGCTCTTGGAAAATAGTCCTCCCACCTTTCTTAATAGCCCCAGCAGGACTGGGCCAGCCTTTCTACAAGGCAAAAACCTTCAGCTCCAGGGTGATGGGATTAAGATATGGCTCTTCAGGACATGATAGGACCCTTTAGCAGAAGACACAGAGCCCACTGCATTGAAATCTCCTAAGGACATTGCATCCCCCAGCAAAATTCAACCAAGCCTGTCAGACAAACATGACCCCATGGGAATCGGACAGCAGCCAATAGAATACATGTTCTTGCATGGGAACAGGAAGCTCAAGTTCAAAGCCCAAGAGAAGGTATAAAAACCGTTCACTCCAGGGGTGGGATGCAAATATTTTTTAATACTGGTTCTGTGGGCGTGGCTAGTGGGAGTGGCTAGGTGTGGGAGCGCCATCACTTGAGACTTTCAAGAAGAGATTGGAGTGCTATTTGTCAGAAATGGTGTGGGGGCGGGTTGGACTAGATGACCTTATAAAGTCCTTTATAACTTTGTTATCTGTTATCTGTTAGGTGGGAGTGGCCATGTGACTGGGTGGGCATGGCTTCTTTCCCCCCCTTTTTTGTAGCACTCCTCCCACTTCCTTTTTTTGCCTCCTGGGCCTCAGGGAAGCCTCCTGGGTTAAGAAGTGTAGTGTATTTAAATAGAGATTTCTAGGGCGAGGTTCCTATTGGTTAACAAAAGCAACAATACAATTGGTTAGTAACGTTAGTACCTGATTGGCCGCCAATAGCGGCGGGAAGTTTAACTAAATGTCATTGGTTGCGAGCCATGGAGCAGCCGCTATAAAAAGGGCTGCTGCGGTTCGACGGCAGTTGAAGTTACTGTTATTATTAAAGAGCTGAATTCAACTCCGGTCGGCGAGTCTCTTTACTGGCGACAGAACAAGAAGTAAGATAGCAAGGCACAGCTGATCATCAGAATAGCTGATTGTTGGGAGGAAAAAAAAGAAATACTGGTTCACCTGTTTTTTTTAACTATTGGTTCAGCTGAACAGTAGCATTTTTTATTACCAGTTCGCCCAAACCGGGCCAAACCGGTAGAATACCACCACTGCCTCACTTTCAAGTCCATATGCCTGGTCAGCTGTCCAGGACCATTCATGCGATTCTGCTTCATCATTAAACTCTCTTTCCAATCAGCCTCCATGTTTCCAGTGTCTTCCTCCCGGCTTGGAACTGAACCAGATAGATATTTCTCCCAACAATGGAAAAACCTATTAAACTTCCTGTGAGTTAGAATTATTAAAACAAGAACATCCTGGCTGAGCAACAGCAGTTAAAATATGCTTGGGTTCAGAATTTCTTTAAGATCAAAAATCATCAGATTTTTAATTTTTTGCCTGTTGCTCTCAAGTCTTATGGCCCAGAAGGGTTGACAGGAAAACAAAGAATTGGCAGCTTCAAGGAATGGAAACATTTCCCCCTAATGTGATTTTAAGTAGGAAGTTCTGGTAGACCTGTATCAAATGTGCTTTACTTAATAAGACAGAAGAAAGAGGGGAAAGAAGGAAGGAAGGAAGGAAGGAAGGAAGGAAGGAAGGAAGGAGAGAGAAAGAAAGAAGGAAAAGAAAGAGAAAAGGAAGAAAAAGGAAGAAAAAGGAAGGAAGGAGAAGAAAAAAAAATAAAAGAAATAAATACAATAGTAAAGTAGGAAAGATGGCAAGGAAAAGAAAGAAAGAAAGAAGGAAAGGTATGAAAAAGAAAGAGATAGAAAAGAAAGAAGGAAAGAAAGAAAGAAAGGAAGAAAAAGAAGGAAAGGAAGAAGGAAGGAGGGAAGAAAAGATAGAAAGAAAAATAAAAAAAAATGATGATGGAGGGATGATCAAATTATCCAAAATTCCAAATGACCAGGTTCAAATGATCCTATTTAATTACACAAAGACTTACAATAATTTCCTAAAGTTATTCTGATTCTGGATTCTCTCTCTCCCCCACCCTCTTAAAATTCATTTAGAATTTTATTTTCAGCTGAAAATCACGCTCCACTTTAGGAGTCTTTGATGATGTTACCTAGTTTGGGTAATGAAATGTCTGCAAGAGAGCACCAAGGACCCCTCATGTCAACCCTTAGCTATTCTTCCTTTATTACTACTCTCAACTTTGAATAGTGGGTGAGACGTAGACAGCACTGTAACCCATGGATTCCTCAAAAGACTTAAAACATAATTTCAAATTCCATTTTAATTAAACCAAAATATACTTCATAATGCTACTTTAAACCAGGAGTGCAAAAAAGTGCAGCCCCTCAGCAAGTAGGAAGCAAAATATCATTCTTGCTTGGTGGCATTTGAAGAGAAAGGGATAAGAGGCGAAAATAACTTTTTCAGTGGTTCCGATATCTAAGGCGCCAATATCCCTCCCTTCTTTTATCTCATTATGTGCCAGTAACTCTCCATCGATTCTAAGCAACCACATTCTAAATAAATCCTAAAGCATTAGTTTACAATACAATATCTGCTTTCTACTCCGTCCGGTTTCGTTTTCACTCAGCAATGCTATATTTAAATTTCGTTGTGGTTGGGATTTGCACTTTTCCTTTGGCTGATAATGGACTACTTTATAACCAACCACCAAGATCTCGAGAGCCTGTGCTAATGTTCCTGGGGCTATTTTTGGACAAGATGTTTGGCTTTTGAGTATAAATAGCTGGCCAGAGAATCCCCCCACCCCGGCCCCAAGATAAGGTGTATGCTAGGAGTAGAAGCTGAGCAAAAAGTCAGTTAAAGGAGACCGCGGCCACTAAAGAGAACCAGTGTGACCTAAAGATCCAAATAAATTGAAAACACAAGGGAGTCTACATGGAGAGATTTAAAAAAAGTCAAGATGGCAGCTACAATTGAAAATCTGCCTGGACTTTTTGCATATAGAACATAGTACATCGAATAATAGAGTTAAAAGGGACCTTGTAGGTCATCTAATCCAACCACCCACCCACCCCCACCCAAGCAGAAGACCCTACAGCATATCTGACAGATGGCAGTCCCGTCTCTTCTTGAAAGCCTCCAGTGACGAAGCTCCCACAACTTCTGAAGGCAACTTCTGTTCCATGAGTTGATGGTTCTCACTGTCAGAAAGTTTCTCCTTATTTCCAGGTTGAATTTCTCCTTGTTCAGTTTCCATTCATTATTCCTTGACTGGCCTACAGGCGCTTTAGAAATACATTGAGCCCTTCCTCCTCTCTGTGACAGCCCCTCAAATATTGGAACACTGCTATCATGTCTCCCTTGGTCCTTCTCTTCACTAGACTAGTCAGGCCCAGTTCCTGCAACCGTTCTTCATATGTTTTATCCTCCAGTCCCCTAATCATCTTTGTTGCTTTTCTCTACACTTTTTCCAGAGTCTCGGCATCTTTTTTACATTGTGGTGACCAAAACCGGATGCAGGATTCTAGGTGTGGTCTTATTAAGGCTTTATAGAGTGGTATTAGTACCGCACTTGATTCTATCCCTCTGTTAATGCAGTTTAGGATTGCGTTGGCTTTTTTGACTGCTGGCTCATATTTAACTGGATGTCCACAAAGACTCCAAGATCCCTTTCCCAGTAACTGCTATTAAGCCTGGTTTCACCCAGTCTATTTGTGTATGTTTTGTTTTTCTTGCCCAAGTGTAAGACTTCCCTTTTCGTTTTCTTTTTGCTAGATAATGATTTACAACTGGTGCTTAGCAACCATTTGAAGTTACAATGGACGTTCCCAGGGCTACTTACAACTCAGATTCAAAGTTCCAGCAGCCATTTCCTGCAATTGTGTCAACTCGTTTTGGGCACAGGGCAACTGGCTGGCTCAGTGGTTAGAGAGCAGTACTGCAAGCTACTTCTGCAGCCAGCTGCCTACAGTTTGGCAGTTCAAATCCCACCAGGCTCAAGGTTGACTCAGCCTTCCATCCTTCCGAGGTGGGTAAAATAAGGACCCAAATTATTGGGGGCAAGAGGCTGACTCTGTAAACCACTTAGAGAGGACTGGAAAGCACTATAAAGTGGTATATAAGTCTAAGTGCTATTGCTATTTACAGCCATTTGTAGTGTGCTGTAGTCAAGTGAGCAAGATTGATGATGGGTTTTCATTTTGGTTGGAAACTATACAATCTCCCGCCTTTATATTTTTTACAAATAACTCAAGGAGGCGAACGTATCCAACCCATCTTCCTCCTCCCAGTTTCACTTAAGGACTGCCCCCCCAAAAAAGATTGTAAAATTGTACAACGTCACATGGTAGCCTGTTTAATGATCAGCATGACTTACAATGGTAATTCCATTCTCGATTATGGCCATAATTGAGGCCTACTTGTAGTCTGAATTAAACTAAGAATTGGCCTGGGTGTGTGTGTGTGTCATAAATAACTACATAGGAGCATTTATGGGGAGTTTTTTTAAAAAAACACCACACAACTGCGCAATTAAATCCCCTTCCTTTTTTTCTACCTGTGGCATTCAAGGGCCTGAAGTTGTTTGCTCAATCATATAACCATCTTGATTTTTTAAAATTTTGGGATGGATCTCCGGCCCATAACTGGCTATTGTGGCTTGCCCAACCAAATTTTATGGCTTAGGGCTAATCCAGTTGATTATACTTTATCTAACTGACGGTTGCTACACCAGAACTTCTTTTCAATGCTGCAAATCTGTCTCTTAAGCAAAAAAAAAAAAAAAGTGAATTGGTGGTCTTTGTTCAGTATTGTAGTGACATTTTCCTAAGCGGGGAAACTGTGAATTCAAGTCTTCCCTTAGGAATGAAAACTAGCTGACTGGCTCAAGGCTAAACACCAGGAGATTTTGAATTCTAGTCCTGCCTTACATATCGAATCTGGCTGGGCAACTTTTGACCAATCATCAGATGATGAGTTCTAGTTCTGCCAGGCATGAAAGCCAGCTGGGTGACTTCTGGGCCAATCACCAGGAGACAGTGAATTCTAGTCCTGCCTTAGACAATAAATAAGGCTGGGCGACTTCTGGGCCAATCACCAGGAGACAGTGAGTTCTAGTCCTGCCTTAGACAATAAATAAGGCTGGGCGACTTCTGGGCCAATCACCAGGAGACAGTGAGTTCTAGTCCTGCTTTAGACAATAAATAAGGCTGGGCGACTTCTGGGCCAATCACCAGGAGACAGTGAGTTCTAGTCCTGCCTTAGGCACAAAAGCCTGCTGGATGACCGGGCGAGTGACTTTCTCTCAGTCCCACACCACCTCACAGCATTGTTTTTGTGGAGAAAATAGGGGGATGAAGGTGTGATGAAACTGTTTGCTGCCTTGTGTTATCTATAACAATTATAACTATAATAATAAAGGCAGGATACAAATAAATAAATATGAAAAACAACTTTTGCACAAAGATCTTCTTTCTAATGTCAATAGATTCCTAAGCACCATAGTACAGCAGCTGAAGGCAGAGGACTAGAAGCAATGCAGGGAGAGAACTAGTCAGGGAGAGAACCGCCTGGAATTAAGGAGAAATTCCCTGACAAGTGAGAACAGTTAATCATTTTAAATTAAAATTAAACAACTGTAAAGTACATGAAAAGACTTCTTCCAGAAGTTGTGGCTGTTCCAACCCTGGAAGTTTTAAAGAAGATTGAACAACCATTTGCTGAAATAGTATAGGGCAGGAGTGTCCAGCTTTGCTGGCTGAGGAATTCTGGGAGTTGAAGTCCACAAGTCTTAAAGTTGCCAAGGTTGGACACCCCTGGTATAGGGTTTCCTGCAGGGGTGGGACTCAATTTGTTTTACAACCGGTTCTGTGGGCATGGCTTAGGTGGTGGGCGTGGCTTGGTGGTCATGTTATTGGCTGGGCGTGGCCAACTCAATATCACTCACATTGAGGCACGCATCTCCTCGCCTGGCCTCATGACTGGGGATGCTGCAACAGTCATAAGTGTGAAAAACAGTCATAAGTCACTTTTTCAGTGCCACTGTAACTTTGAATAGTCACTCCACACAAGCAAAGTACCAGCAAAGGAGGGGAAAAAAACTCCAGAGACATTCCTGAGACAGGAAGTCTAGTCCTGCCAAGAATGTAATAAGGGTTAAAGAAGAGGCAGTTTCTGTAAGCAACACCAGAATGTTTCCTTCCTGCCTTCCTTACAGGATTAGGCCAGTAATTTCTTCTAACAACATGTTAACAATCGGTTCTAGTGAACAGGTGTGAACTGGTAGAATCCCACCCCTGGTTTCCTGCCTGAGCAAGGGGTTGGACTAGAAGACCTCCAAGGTCCCTTCCAACTTTGTTACTGTTATTCTGTTACCTAGGGAGTCAATTTTCTGCACCTGTTGTGGTCACCCTGCCCTACTTCAAATCCAGGAAGGATTACATCCTATTCATCCAACACTGGTTCCCAACAAGCTTTGCACCTGTAGCTGACACATTTTTAACTTCTCCAGAGCTTGGTTGTCGCTTCCAAGAATTAAGCCCCTAGATCTTGTTACAGAGTCTAAAACTTAGAAAGTGTAAAGATCCCGTTAATTGTACAACACAATGTGTGTGTATGGCCAGAAGGAAATGAAGCTTGTAACCCCAGTCTTCAGTAAAAGTCCAAATTGCCTGCTTTATGTTCCCAATTATTCAGAAGGCTGAAGGTTTGCAGTTATGTGTCACTTATTATTTGTATCTGACCTTTATTAGTTTTTACAAGGCAGTGAACATATCTAAGTCTGCTTCCTCCTTCTGTTTTCCACACAGTGAGGTGGATTGGGATGAGAGAGACTGACTGGCCACCCAGCTGGCTTTCATGCCTAAAGTGGGACTAGAACTCACCGTCTCCTAGAGATTGGCCCAGTCACCCGCTGGTTTTGATGACTAAGGAGGCTACTAGAACTCCCAGTCTCCTAGTAATTGGTCTAAAGTCAGCCAGCTGGCTTTCATAGCTAAGGCAGGATTAGAACTCAGAGTCCCGGTGTTTGGCCCAAACTCACCAAGCCCGGCTTACATGCCTACATGCAGGACGAGAACTCACCATCTCCTGGTGATTGGCCCGAAGTCACCCAGCTGGACTGGAACCTCCTGGTTTCTAGCTTGGTGTCTCACCATTAAACCAAACTGGCCTTCTTGTATACACACATTGCTGTTGGTTGAACAAGCCGCAATTGGTTGTAAGGTCACATATCAGCTAAAACACAAGACGCCTTACAACTTAGCAGATGACTGGCACCAGTTTTAAATATTGTCCATGGAACTACCTGTGTCCACATCTATCAACTTCAAGATCCATAAACCCTAACCAGCACATGATAGGTTATGTGACAACTGGTTGGTGTCAACTCTTGGGTTCCCTTTAGATCCATTTTCTCCAGAAGGAACTGTTCCCAATCTGATCCGTCAGAATGTCTAACGGTGCTTCCATCACTGCTATAACTAAATCCTTCCACTTGGCTGTAGGTTGTCCTATCGCAGGAGTCTCCAACCTTTAAGATTTGTGCACTTCAGGTCCCAGAATTCCTCAGCCAGCAAAGCTTGCAAGCAAAGCTGGCTGAGGAATTCTGGGAGTTGAAGTCCACAAATCTTAAAGTTGCCAAGGTTGGAGAACCCTGTCCTATAGCCTTCTACTTTTACCACCATAATGGACTTCTCAAGTCCATCATGTTCCTGCTGGCTACCATGTTTCCCCGAAAATGTCTTATATTACCCCCAAAAAGACACCAGGTCTTATTTTCGGGGGACGTCATCCACTGACTAACCTCACTTGCGGGCGTCATCCCCGGCCTCCTTTTCGCTGTCAGAGGCCTTCAGGAACTTCTTCTGCAACCAACAAGGCTTTCCTGACGGCCTCTGCAGCCAATAAAAGCTCTGGATCGATCCAGAGCTTTTTTACCAGCTGCAGAGGCCTTCAGGAAATCCTTGCTGGCTGCAGAAGAAATGGGCCGGCAAGGCAGGTGTCGGGGTGTGCGAGGCCTGGCTACAACTGTCCAAAGGTAAGTCATGGAGCAGCTCCACCCTCCCATCCCTACCCTACTTTAATTTTTACCCATCTACTCTGGAATGGGCGGGATCTTAATTAGGGCTTATTTTGGTGGTAGGGCTTATATAAATTGGGCACACATGTAAAAATCAAACTAGGACTTATTTTCAGGGTAGGTCATATTTTCGGGGAAACAGGGTAGAAGCTATGGAAGAGGAACACCCAAATATTTGGGAAAACTTATCCTCTCCTCCCCCTCTTCTTTTTCTTCCAGCAATGCTGCACAAAACCATCCAGGATCCTGTCTTCTGTCACCATGGAAATAAGTGTGGTACCCAAAGAAGGGTCCTTCCTCTTGTTGCCATGGGAACAAAGAAGCAACTGAGCAGATGAGAAAACACAAAGGCAGCCTGATGGCCTAAAAAAAGACGATTTAGCCTCAGGATGAGGAAGGCAGGTTTATATGTGGCTTTGGGGTAGTGGAACAGTTATTTACAAATTGGAAAGACGTCCATCTTGGCTCACGTCAGCCCTACAGATTGCCATCTACCTCCTGAATATAATTTTTGGTTTATTCCTTTAGCATAGAAAAGCTATGTGCCATGCATGGCATTTCCAAAGATTTCTGGGTTGAAAAAGTTGTTATAACAGAAATAACATCTGTGTTTTCTGGAGGTTCACTGTGCCCATCATCCCCCGCTGATGCTACCTTTTGGTTACGTGGTAGATGGTAGAGAGGAAATATGTGTAGGTAGGGGTAGTCCTCAATTCACAACCATTTAGTGACTGTTCAAAGTTACAATGGCACTAAAAAAATGACTTATGACAATTTTTCAGGGTTACAACCATTGTAGCAACATCAGAATTGGGGATGCTTGACAGTTGAACCAGGGTCATTGTTCTCTGCTGGCAGCAGAGTCGAACAGTGGGGAGGAACATCGGCCAGTCTGGGAGTCTGGGGAGGGCTCAGACGAGGGATCCGCGTCCAACATAGTTAGAGCCAGGGCCATCTGGGAGTGATGTGCTGACTCCAGAGCCTCCAGAATCTGACAGTAGCGAGGCAGAGGAATAGAGGGAGCCTGTTCCCAGTGCGTGCTTGTGCAGAACTGCCAGAAGGCAAGAACAGTTAAGACAAAAGGGGCAACTCAGGAGTAAGGCTTGGAAGTGATTGGCCCTCCCAAAAAACATAAAGAAGGAGCAAAAGGATACGAGCCTTTGCAGGAAGCAACTTTGTTCGTTCTGGTTGGTTGAAGATCTTAAACTCCGTGTTGACTTTGTGCTCCAATTGACCTTATATAATTCATTGGAAATTTAGTCATTGGCAGCATTTCAAGGGAGATAAAGGTGGGTGCTTATCAGCCTTATCCTGAAAGACTGGCAGACTTCTATTGGACTATTCACAAAGTGTTTGGGACTCATTACAGGCTGTGAATGCATATAATTCACAGCCGTTGAAATAATAAAAAAAGGTCTTTGGGGAACAGTGTGTGATTGTTACTGTATCAGGAAGCCTTGGTCAGAGCAGTCATGTGATCAGCATTTGTGATCCTTCCAGTTGCCTTCCAGCAAGCAAATTCAATGGGGGAAGCTAGATTCAGTTAATGATCACATGACTCACTTAACCACGGCAATTTGCTTAACAACTGGCAAAAAGGTCATAAAGTGAGGCAACTCACTTCACAACCACCTTGCTTAGCAACCAAATTTGACGAACGACCACAAGGGGTCTCCCATTGTCATCATTAGTTAAGGACAACCTGTAGTCCTTGACTTGAGACCTGTGAGTGTGGCAATTATGGCCGTGACTCGTGACAGTCATAAAGCAGGTCATCCTGTCACCGGAGCCATTTTTAAGACCGGCTTTTTTCTGTGGTTGTTAAGCAAATATGGCAGTCATAAAGTGAATGCTGTGGTTTTAAGTGAACCCCTTGTTTGCTATGGGGTGCTTTTGTCGGAGACTATAATTTTTCAGGAAAAATTTCATAAATTGTGGTCATCTGACCACAGGGCACAGCCAACAGCCATATAAACGTAGGCTGGTTGTTAAGGGTGGGCCTAAAATGCAGTCACATGCCCCCCCAGGGGGTGGAGCCTAACCTGGACTGTTAGTCAAACCTGGGTCGTCAGTCCCTTTGGGGGAAGTCTGTTATAACTTTGGTTGCCAAGCAACTGTAAATTGAGGACTCCCTGTACTCTTCAGGGAAGAATACCCACACAAGGTCAAAAAAGTCAAGATGGCAGCCTCAACCATGCAATCAATGTCTGCCCCTTTTTTACTTCAAATATTAATAAAGGAGGGGGCTTCTGTTGGATAATTTGGGCTGCCATCCTGACTTTTTTTAACCCTTTGGGGAATAAATGTTTATTTAAAAATAAGGTAGTCCTTGATTTATGACCACGATTGAGCCCAAAATTTCTGTTGCTGAGACAGTGAATGTTGCCCCATTTTATGATCTTTCTCGCCACTGTTACTAAATGAATCACTGCAGTTGTTCAGTTAGTAACATGGTCATTAAGCAAATCCGGCTTCCCCGTTGGCTTTGCTCGTCAGGTCGTAAAAGGGGATCATATGACCCCAGGATGCTGCAACTGTCACAAATACAAGTTGGTTGCCAAGTGGCTGAATTTTCATCACAGGGCCTTGGAGATGCTGCAATGGTTGTAAGTGTGAAAAACTGTCATAAGTCATGTTTTTCAGTGCTGTTGCAACTTCAAACAATCACTAAATGAGGATTGCCTGTATATTTGCCGAGCGGTAACATCAAAATTGTTCTTCCCTCCCTCCCGCTTGAAAATCATGACAAACATCTCTGTTATTTTTAATATTGGAAACTTTTTATTTTTCTTTCAAATGAGCACCAACATATATGTTGTAAATTGGACAAAACAATGCTCCCTTCCTTTTAATACTGAAGTAGTATGTACAATATGCCAATGCGTTTAAAACAAATTAGGCCATTAAAAAAAACAATAGACAAGTAAACATTTATTACTAAAGCAAAATAAGACCTGAAGAATTTGTCAAACAAAAATAAAACATCAATAAAATAAAACCAAGATTTATTTATTTTTAAATATTAAAGTATAAAGTATACAGTTCTGTAAACACAAAGATGTCCAACATGATGGGCTGGTATTAGAAATATAGTCTCTTCATTTAGGGAAAAGATAAAGGATATTCCAGGATATCTTTGCAATAATAATAATAATATTTGCCTGCACAAATATTATTATGCAGCGTTTATTTATTTTAAGTTAAAAACCATTCCTTTTTCTCCCCAACGTCTTTCCGCTCTCTTTAAAAAAATATTTATTTTTTTAAAGTACAATTCCTGAACGTTTACACAAGGTTATATTCCGCTTCCCGAAGCAGCAAAACCGATTGCTTTAGCCAAAAATGGGCTCCGATGGAAGCAGAAAAATGGATGATTCATCTTCCGCCCATGAAATGATGCTACAAAATATATATTTAGCACACAAATTATCTTGAGCCCAAAACGCACACCCCGTTGGCATGATCGCAAGAGAAACTGATTTCATTTCATTGTGTTCTTTTGTGTGTGTTTATGTGTGTGCATCACAAAGTGTGAAGACTACAAGGAGGGAGAAGGGAGTGTATTCTCTCTGCCACTAACCACAACATTGACGCAAAGCGCAATTCAGTAGCTGATGTTGTTGGTCCATTTCATATTTTTATCAAAAGTCAGACACTTTGGAAAGGAAAAATAATAAAATAATAATGCACGCGTTTTGGTAGTGAGATGATTTACTGGGATGCCAAAAAGATTTATCCAGGATGTAGGGATTGGGAAATCTCCTGATGCTATTTCTGTATTTTATGCAACAGTTTGACCCAGCTGAAGTTTTACTGGGACAAAGTTTTAATCACTTTAGGTCTAGAAATGCTATTTTGGAGACCACCAAAAGAACACAGTCAAAGGGGGAAGAAGAGAAGGCAGAATCTACATCCCCAGATCGAAGAACCAGGATTGCTAGCGCCTCATTCATACCGGTTTCTGATCCAAAACAAATGGGGAGGAAAAAAAGCTAGAACTATATAGAAACCTGGTTAACGTCAATGCAGTCAGTGCAACAATTTGTGTTGCCTTGCTACATTGCCTGCATATGGAAAACCCCTTTGGGGAAAACACAGTTCTTATTCCAGTTATATTTCTCAAGCTTGGTTGCTTTAAGAGGTATGGACTTCAACTCCCAGAATTCTCCCTGCAAGCTGGGGAATTCTGGGAATTGAAGGCCACACGCCTCTGAAAGGAGCCAAGTTTGAGGGGGAAAAGAACTGAATGAGGCTGACAAAGAGTTTTGTAAACAGCTCCCTGGTAATAAAACACCACACAAATCATAGCAGGTCAGGGTGACAAGACCCATTCACAGCTTAGTGGATTTTTCTACACGATGGCCACCAAGGGGAGGACAAAAATAGTAGGGGAAAAGATTCTTTGGCTTGGATCACGATACTGGGGAAACCTGCAGGATTTCTCCTTGTCCATGACAGAAAACTGATATGCACAACATTGCAGCATGGTTCTTTCACTGCAATAAATTGTAATAAACACAAGAACAACAACTCACACTCAAATAAATAACAGTCGCTTGCATCAGCCTGTAAATTAAACAACAACAACAACAAAAAAGAGTTTTTATACTGTGAGCTGGAAGCCCTGGGAAAAAAAGAGGGTGGGCTAAAAAAGGAATTAATTAAAGCTTCCCAGAGTCCCAGAGCATCTATTGAAAGTTGGTGTGTTTTCCCCCAAACTTGGCCATTTTAAGACAAGTGGACTCCATCCCCCAGAATTCTGCAGCCATAGGGAATTCTGGGAGTTGAAGTCCAACTCCTCTTAAAGGATCCACGTTTGAAACAACACGGATTTAAAAAGGAAAGAAAAAACGATTGAGGTGAGTCTACATTTTCCATGCACCCTCCACTACGAACAGTGGATTTTGGGATCTACTGATCCAAACTTGGATCTATTGCAAAATGGAGACATTGATCAGAAAGAGCAAGTTTGATTAGAAGACCTATCAGTGTATGTCATCCAAAATTGTCTTCGTCCTCTTAACTAGCTTGCCACCTCAGGGATAGCAAAGGACACCATCCAGTCACCGGTGGAGAATGTAGGACTCAAGTTTCCACCCAGCTGGCTTTTGGGCCAGAATCTTCTACCTCTTCTCTACTTGAAGAGTGATCTAGAAGCATCCAACTTCCCAAACAACTGAATGGCTCTTCTTATGAAACCTGGATTAGAAATTCATATCCTGGGCCTGTAATTCATATCCTGGGCCTGTAAGACTTAAGATATTGTCTCTGCACCCCATAGAGATGTCTTGGTAGACTTCAAGCAAGACTGATGGAGGAACTTTAGATGGTTGCATGCCATTTTTGGAGGCTGGCACCAAAATGGTCCTGGTGAAGAAACCTCACCTTTTCCTCAAATAAATAAGCAACCTTTACTTCCCCCAAATCAGTCTTTCAAAACACAATTGAAGGATGCCGTGTGTCAAAACCACAATCATAAAAGTCCACTTCTATCATCTCAGAAGCCCTGAAGGATACTACAGTGTTTAAGGATTATCTTCTATTCCAGGATTTCACAAATCTCAGCAATTTCAAGTGTTTCTCAAACTTGGCAACTTGGAAGATATGGGTGGACTTCAACTCCCAAAATTCCCCAGTGAGCTCTGGCTGGATAATTCTTGGCGTTGAAGTGCACCTGTCTTCAAGTTGCAAGAGAACTGAAAGACTTGCGCGGTCCAAATCAGGAAGATGAAGAATTGAGGTTAAGAGCTAGACTGTCTATCCCCAAACACAACTCTGCTTTGATGTTGGTTTCCCCTCTGCTCCAAATAACAACCAAAGGGACGATCATCTCCATTCTGCCATTTAGGGATAATTTTCTGCAATACTTTTCTTGAACAATGGATCACGAGCCCTGGAGATTCTGAATTTTACTAAAATTAAAGCTTTTCAGTAACCCCAGGCTCTAAGATGCAAAACCGTGGTGATATTTAATACTAGCTTAGGGTTATCCGTAGTTAGGTCCCCACTGTGGCCAGCTGATAATGTCCTTGGAAACAATTCAGTTCCTCTCTAATTCCTACCGAAATTAGGACAGATTAGACCACAGATCCCCAAACTTGGCAACTTTAAGATTTGTGGACTCCAACTCCCAGAATTCCTCAGCCAGCTATGCTGGTTGAGAAATTCTGGGAGTTGAAAGTCCACAAGTCTTGGAGTTGCCAAGTTTGGAGACCTCTGGATTAGACCTTCTAGATTCTATTTCTCTATTTTTAATCAGGAATGCCTCTTGGCACCTAAACTTTGTTTTTTAAATCATTATTATTATTTATGCAGGGAGTCCAAGATTGCACTTTTCACTCCTCTGGTTCTCCTGGAAAATAGGACTAGCTATTGTTCAGAGTCACACAATGAGTCCTATATCTGATTTCAGTTTTGAACCCATAGCTCCTTAATTTTAGACCAAGTCTTCCTTTACTGTACTAAACTCTCAGACATTGCTTCCATATTTCTCCACTGGCAGTAATGTGGACTAGAAACCTTGAAGTTTCCATGCTTTAAAACAGTGTTTTTCAACCTTGGCTACTTGAAGATGTGTGGACTTCAACTCTCGGAATTCTCCATGCTGGCTGGGGAATTCTGGGAGTTGAAGTCCACAAGTCTTAAAGGGTGCCAAGCTTGAGAAACACGGACACAGGAAATCTACCCTTTCTTTTTAAATCTCCCATCCAGAAGTTCCAACAAGCTTTCCTTTGGGGTGGCACATAATATTAATATTGTGGGAACACAAGTTGGTCTTAACACCAGCACATAGTGAAGTTTCTGAAACATTTAAAGTGACACAATAAAGAACTTTTCCCCCTTCCTGTCTCTTTTGTTGGTACAATTTAATTCATCTTCCTGCTCCCCCAAATTTATCTCCCCCGTCCCCAAAAGTTCCAAAAAGACACTAGAACATTAAAAAAAAAATCAATTTGCTACAAACTGATTTTCTCTCTTGCCAATTACAGAATGTTTCTTTCTCTCTCTCTCTCTATCGAGAGATGCTTTGTGGCCTACAGAAGATCTCATTGGAACAATTCCCACCCCTACCCAAATGAAACTGAATAAAAGGAAAAACTGGATGGAAAAATAATAACAATAATAATTGAGTGAGGTTAAAGTCCATGCCACTCGAACTAGCCCTGTATTATGTGTCAGGTCAAAGGGTGGAAAAATTTCACACCATTATTGACTGATCTTATAAAACGCAACGGAGAGGAATTGGAGGGCTTTGGAGAGGGGAGGGAGACGGACAGAAACCCAGCCCTAGAAATTTTCCAAGGTCTTTTAGCCTCCTGTGTGACCTCAAGACTCTCTTTGAACCAAAAGGTGTGACTTCCAGAAAAGCTCTCCTCCCTAGATAAGTCCATTTCCAGACTTAGTTTATCCCGAGGGTCATTCAGACTGATCTCCTGCAAGGCTGGAGAGACAATTAAATCCTTAGCTAGGTCAGTGGGGCAAGGATGCCTTTTAATTAAGCCACCCAGGGATTTTTCCAGCTTTGCAACTTGGGAAAAACGGGATCGCTTTCAGACAAGCTTCTAAACCTCAAAGATCAGATCCAACAAAGGAAGGCAATGCAATGCTCAGCCTTCTGGCTGAATCCTCTTCTGATGAGAGAGGAGACGGGTGTAAGATAAGATGGAGATGCTAGCGACAGGAATGGTTGCCCTGCTCCCTGTTATAACATCATTTATTCTATTTATTTTTCTCAGCACAGAGAACACAATACTTTCTTTCAGGGCAAAAGGACTTTTCGGTCAAGCCTGGTGGATTCACACCCTTTAGCACAGGGGTCTTCAAACTTGATCGCTTTTAAGACTTGTGGACTTCAACTCCCGTGATTCCTCCTTCAGTCAATGTTAGCTCAGGAATTCTGGGAGCGGAAGTCCACAAGTCTTAAACTTGCCAAGTTTGAAGACCCTTGTGTTTAACGAAAGCAGCCAGCTCTTTTGGATTCCCTAATTGGTGACACCACTCAACTTCTTATTCTTGTTTGCAAGGAAGATTCTCAAGAAAGTGCAGTGACTCTAAGCCACCAGAGCTAAACCTCTGGAAGGCCACGGAGGAGAAAGAAGGTGGCTGTAATGCAGGAAGAGGGCTTCTCAATCTTTCCAAACAGGAGTGAAGGAATGGATGGAACCACCAGCTGATGGCCCACAGGTCCTCCTGATTGACTCAAATTTGAACACTTTTCACGCTTTGAAATATTTTCTTCCCACAACGTTATGGCCAAAATCTGCTCCTGGGTGAGGAGACGTTCTAAAAAAAAATGACAAGACAAGAGGACTAAGTTTTGAGTCTCCAGCTGCAATATCAATATGTCTCACAGCAGACTTTACAGGAGTTGTTAGAACCAGGACATCTGTAAATAGACATATAGAGTGACTTCAGCCTCCATCTCTATGTTCTCCTTGCATCCCCCTTTCTCCCCCGGCCTCCCTTTTGGCTTTTGACACAATCCATACATCCTTGAGGAACCTCAATTGTGTGATGCTAGATTACAATCCCTCAAAAATAACAAGCAACCCCCAGATAATCAGGCTTATCTCTGCAGACTTTTGGGGTGGGCTAATTCTCTAGAAACCAAAGATGTTAAAACATCCCTTTTCAAATCAAAATTTCCTTTTTCTCTTCATCAACTTCAGCATAAAGACAAGAACAAGAGAAGCCACCTCAGATCCAAGGAGACACAGGTAGTGGGTTGGAGAATAGTAGAACTAGCTAGCCTAAAATTAGGAGGCCTACAACTTTTTTTTGAGATGCAGAGAAAAAAGACAGGCATGAGGTATATATATATATATATATATTTACAGTCCGCGAGTTTCAAGCCATGGTTTGTCAGGATTTAAAAGAATAAAGGGGTTGACAGAAACCCTACTCATTCTCTCTCATCTGTCCCACACCCCCAAATCATTTGAGTTTCTCCCCTCAGGAGTCCTAAACCTTGACTTTAGCCCCCTCCCCTCCCAAAAGGCAACCATCAGTTTCTGAGACGTAAGTTGTATAACCGTTTGGCACTGGGTTCACTCCTTGCTTTTTGTTGTCGTTAAAAAAAAAAAAGGAAGAAGAAACACAATGCCACACAATGCCAGAATAGTGAAAGAGGAAGACTAGGACACGCTAACTTGAGTTTGGACTCACAAACAGATACGAAAAGCAAAGAGACGGAGAGGTGGACGGTCACTGATTCAGGACGGCAGAGAGGGTGTGTGAGCAAGGAAGCGTGATCTCAGGATGACAACGAAGCCCACAGCCCCGAAGGTGTGGTGGCACCCAGAGAGTGCCAATCGCTTGCTCGTTCTCGGAGATAAAATGTTCAGTCGGAAGAGTGAACGCTCGGCGTGGATCAGATGTCATTGCCTTTTCCGTCGGCCGTTCAATCCCAGCCATTATCTTTGATCATGTGTGCTAATTCGATGATGTATTTGCCTTCTTTATATTTCTGGCTGCTCTCAAAGGCATGTTCCTTTGAAACGACAACAACAAGGAGAAAAAGGCATTAACAAAATCTGGAAGGGAGATGCGTGGTTTTGAAAGAGTCACGTTCAAGCTTTTCCTTAAAACATTCACAAATGTTCTGACCCAACTGGATTCCCAAAGAGCAAACACAGACAAGGGAAGCAGCCCCCACTTTTACAGATAAAAGGCTGCTTTCCACGAATCAGCTCCGACTAGAAAGAGTCTTGCCAAGGTGTTCATCAATGTTGCCAAAAACCCAGAGTTAAGAACTATTTTACAAGATTCTCCAGACACAAACTAAGATGTCCACAAGTTGAGTTTCAGAGCTTCTTTGCTGTCTGCAAAGAAAGCTTTTCCAAACCTGACGTTTATCCTCTTGAGGGAGGAGCCATGACCTTGCAGCCTTACTCCCAAATCGCCTGTGCTGCTGTAGTTGTTCTTTCCTCTGAGTAATCCTTCGTGCACGTGCACTTGGCACAGGCTCCTCAGGAAACTCATCGCCGCTGCCAGCCCTCACAATCTCTGAAGGCAGCAGTGCACTCCCTAATGGTCCTGGCTCCTCATCAGAGTCATCGCTCTCCTCAGCCATCTGCACCTGCTGCCGGCTAACCACAACGAGGTTAAACCCAAAAGCTCTTTGTCAAAAGGCAACTGGACTGGATTTTATTTTTCCTGGAGGAAGAAAAGGTTTCCTTTCTCACCCAAGAAGCTTCATCGGTTCTACCAGAATAGTAGGGGCGATGGAGAAAGTAGTTCCGACAGGATGGAGGAAAGGGGAGATGGAAGGATCCTATTTCTTAAGATCAGAGGACATTTTGGAATGCCTGGAGCAGAATATGGCCAGCATTGGCTTAATTTTACCGGAAATTAAAAACCAGATAATATATCCAAGCCCATTTTGGTCCTAGCACCTCTTGATTTAATACAGGTGTTTTCAAACATGACAATGTTAAGACATGTGGACTTCAATTCCCAGAATTCCGGGAATTCTGGGAGTTGAAGTCCACACATCTTAATGTTGTCAAGTTTGAAAAAAGATAATAATCTAATACATCCTTCTTTTCCATTTTTCAAAATCCTATCGAAGGGGATAATGATGGCACGAAGGGGATGATGATGGCACCATAAACTCTCCCACTTTTGTATGTTTGTGGCAGTGTCACACCTACAGGAGGAGCATGCTTGCATCGTGACTCTCCTTAGAACTAAGGAGAAATTTCCTGAATTAGAACAACTTGCCTCCAGAAGTTGTGAATGCTCCAACACTTGAAGTTTTTAAGAAGAGATTAGACAACCACTTGTCTGAAATGGTATAGGGCAGTGGTGGCTAACCTTTTCGGCTCCTGTGCCAAAAATTGTGCACGCCTGTGTGCCAGCATCGAGAGGGCAATGCGCCTGCCCCGAGCATGTGCACGCAATCCCCCCCGCTACTCCCTTACCTCCCTTACCAGCCTCCCAGCTGGTTTTCGGCCTCCCAGAGGCTTGAGGAAAGCCTCTGCAGTCCCCAAAATAGGCCAATTTTGTCACTTCCGGTATTTCCAGAAATACAGGAAGTGATGAAGCGGGCCTATTTTTTTGGGCTGCAGAGGCTTTCCTCAAACCTCTGGGAGGCAAAAAAAAAAAAGGCCTCAAACAGGCTGAAAATCAGCGGTGAGGCGCGCGCATGCGCAGTGAGGTAAATTTGCCTGCAGCTCACGTGCTGGCACAAATGGCTCCATGTGCCACCTGTGGCACGCGTGCCATAGGTTCGCCATCATGGGTATATGGAAATGCAGGGGGTTGGACTAGAAGACCTCCAAGGTCCCTTTCAAATTCTATTCTATTCTATTCTATTCTATTCTATTCTATTCTATTCTATTCTATTCTTATCCCTATCCTATCCTATTCTATCCTATCCCTAGTCTATTCTTGTCCTGTTCTGTCCTGTTTTATTCTATTTCCTATTCTATTTTTATTCCTATTCCCTTCTTATTCCTGTCCTATTCTTCCTATTCCCATTCCTATTCTACTTCTTATTCTTCTTATTCTTATTTCTATTCTTCTTATTCTTATTTCTATTCTATTCCTATTCCTATCCTATCCCTTGTCCCATCCTATCCACTCTATTCTATCCTGGTTTCATCAAAAATAAAATATAAAAAATAAAAATATGTGAGTTGAAGCCAGCCCATCTGTAAGGTTCTCAGATTGAGAAAGTTTGGTGTATCGCTTTTGTTTTGATCAAGGTTGCTTTTTCCCCCGCTCGGCTTTTATTCTCTATCGATTGTGCCTCACCCTAAGATGTATCGATCTAGGGCACACTATAAATATTTGAACTGAATAATGAATTATTGGAACAAAACTTTAGGGCCTTGCTGTAATTCTAAACATTGGCTTTTATTTTTTAATTTCCAAAGAGAAGGGTAGATCACTTCTTCGAATGGACAGAGCTATTATTTGCTAGATTTTGACCCAAGACCCCTAGTTATGACTATACAGGTAGTCCTTGACTTACAGCCATTTCTTTAGTGACCATTTGAAGTTACAACAGAACTGAAAAAAGTGAGTTCTGCCCATTTTTCTCACGAGCGCTGCAAGATCCCCGTGGTCAGGTGATCAAAATTTGGATATTTGGCAACTGACATGTACTTAGGACGGCTGAAGTGTCTTGGGGTCATGGGATCACCTTTGGCAATCTTCTGACAGTGGGAAGCCAGATTCACTTAACAATCCTGTGATTAACTTAATCCTAGCAGCAATTCACTTAACAACTGGGTCAAGAAAGATCACAAAACAGGGCGGTAGGGGGAGGGGAACCAGGGATGGGATTCTACCGGTGTCGGACTAGTTCTGTGGAACCGGTTCTTCCGATTCTGCAGTTTGGAGAATTCTGCAGTTTGGCTGGCCCCGCCCCTTTCCACCCAGTCAAGTTCTTATCACACATGCGCGACACTGCTGGCTGCATTTTCCCCTGCCCGCCCAGTCACTCCTTGCGGTATTTCCCCCCCCACCCAATGATCAGCTGTTCCAACAATCAGCTGTGCCCCGGGATCCCCCTTGTCGTCTTACTAGTTCCCCAGGATGTGCTTCCCTGAAGCCTTGTCTTGAGCTGAGCAGTAGAAATTTTGAGCTTGATTGCGGTCGTAAGTCTGAGCGGCGCAGAGGTGGAGCTTTTGCCTCACAATCAAGAGGCTGTGAGTTCTATCCTCAATACAGGCAGATATTTCTCTCTTTTGGGCACACTTGAGAATATATCCACCGAATAAAACTCCACACTGGCAACAGGAAGGGCATCCGGCCAGTAAACACTCAGCTCCATTCAGTTGCCCAGGCTCCACCTCGCACAAGGGATTATATGAGGTGGTTAAAAGATGATGATTGCGGTCGTAAGTCGCGGACTACTTATAGTGTAGCAAAGGAGCAGCTCGCTAGAGTTTCGACAGAACCGAGGCGCCTGAGTCGCAAAACACTTTGCTTGGTGTGAAAAGCCACAGACGTAAATGGTGAGAAATTGAGAATAACGTATTTTCTTAAAATATCCCAGGTCTAAAGTGTGCACACCAGTCCATTGGACAGAGTCTGTTCTGCAGAAATCTAGCTCATGAGCTTATTTATTACAAGTTGTCTTCAACTTACGACCGATTGTTGAGCAACTGTTTGAAATTATGACACCTCCCCCCCCCGCCAAAGCTACTTACAACCTGCAGGTAATCCTCGACTTGCGACTGTAATTGAGCCAAAAATTTCTGCTAAGTGAAACATTCATTACGTGAATTTCCCCCCGTTTTACAACCTGTCTAGTTGTTAAGTGAATCTGGCTTCCCCATTGACTTTGCTTGTCGGAAGGTTGCAAAAGGGGATGATGTGACACTGCAACCGTCATAAATATGAGTCAGTTGTCAAGCATCTAAATTTTCATCCTGTGACCTTGGGGACGCTGTCATTTTTTTTGCCAGTTTCTTGTGTTTAGAACTGAGTCAGTTTATGATCCCAGCGTTCACTTAACAATTGCCAGGTTCATTTAATGACCACTGCATTCATTCACTTAAAGACTGCCATGTTTGCTTAACAACCAACATAAAATAATTTTTTTTTTTAAAAAAAAAAAAGGCCCAATCACACATGATACCTCAACTTATGACCAAAACTCCAAGCTCAATTCGGGTCATAAATCAAGGACTATTTGTAAAGTGCCCGACATATACTACAGGTATTCCACACATTTCTATTGTTAAGTGAGACATTTGTAAAGTGAACTTTGCCCCATTTTACGAACTTTCTGGCCACCATTGTTAAGTGAATCACTGCAGTGGATAGGTTAGTAACTTGGGTTATTAAGTAAATCTGGTTTCCCCATGGATTTTGCTTGTCAGAAGGTTATAAAAGTTGATCGCATGACTTTGGGACAACTTTGGGCACCTGTCATAAATATTAGTCAGCGGCCGAGCACCTGAATTATGATCACGTCACGATGGTGATGCTGCAAAAGTTATAACTGTGAAAAATGGTCATAAGTCACTTTTTCCACTGCCGTTGTAAAATGAACTGTTGTAATTTATCTGTATATAAATATAATCTACTTGTTCAAAACGTGTAGGATGTGGAGGGATTTATCCTTCCTCTATTTGAAAGTTTGTGTTTCCTTTGGCAGCAAAAAAAAAACCCCATAAGTTATTTAGTAAGATAGATTCCTACTGAAATCGTAACTCAGCATATAACATAACAGATAAATACCCGCTTCTGATTTGTGTCAAGCTGCTCTCAGCAAGGCTGAAGAAAACCTTCTTGGGAACATAGAAAATGTAGAACATTTAGAAAAAGACCCAGTCCTTTTCTTTCATCGAGTCAACCCTTTTTTGAGTTTTTTTTTTTTTCTTCATTTATTTCCTTGTAATTTTTAAATGATTTTATTTACAAAAAAAAAAAATTACGGGTCATCCTTGACTTATGACCACTATTGAGCCAAAAAAATGTATGCTAAGCAAGACAGGGGTTAAATGAAAGTCTCGGCCGATTTTATGATCTTCCTTGCCATGACTGTTGTGAATCCCTCCTCCAGTTGTTAAGTTAGTAACCCGGTTATTAAATGAATCTGGCTTCCCCCTTTGACTTTGCTGCTCATAAGATCGCAAAAGGGGATCACGTGACCCCGGGATGCTGCGACCATCATAACTACGAGCCGGTTGCCAAACCCCTGAATTCAGATCACATGACCACGGGGGGGGGGGGTTGCGATTCAACCAGTTGTCAACTCATAAAATATTTCTATGGTCTTTTTAGAGTTGCCAAAAGAAAGGGAGCCGTGAGATCAGTGTAGCAGCTTCCAAAAATGAAACTGCGTCCCCCCCCCATCACCTATTATAGCTATATTTCATTAAAATGTTCCTCCTTCTTCTACTTCAAATCTCATTTCACAAAGATTTTGCTAATCATTAATATTAACAATCATTTATATCTTGAACATTTTATCCATTTCAATAAGATATCATGCCTTTGTGGGAACACTTATACTTTCCAAAGACAATCTTAAATTATGTTTCATTACAGTACTCCCTTTTCTTAACCAAAAATTTCATTAATTTATGTTAAATATTTTATCACATTTTAAGTTACATATTATTTCTAATTTTCTATGATTACTTCTAAATACAAGTATAAGAATAATTATGGAAAATAGGGCTCCCATAAGAGTATGTGATTTAATTGAAAAGGAATGAGTTAAATGTTTAAGATATGAATATCAATACTAATGAATAGATTTGTATTATTTTTGATAATATAGTATAATTTTAAAATGTACCAGACGGAATCCCAATGTATGTTATGTGTTTTATATTAAGTATTATAAATATAAGGGAAAGAGATAAAGGCATCATACTCCATATAGTGTACAGGAGAAATACTTCTTTTTTTTAAAGAAGAAAAATAAATGGTTGGCTGGAATAGAACAGACAAAGAATAATAAATATTATGATATGAATTGAGAGGAGATAATTAAAATAAAATAAAATTGAGAAAATTTAAAGGAGAGAAGTTGTTATATAGAAAATTGAAAATGTTAATAAGATATGAAATGGTATGTAAAATGAATATGAATTTGAATTTGTGTCTGTATCAAGAGTTTTAACCCGGGACTAAGCAACTTTCAGAAAAGAGATTTTTTATGCTTTTCTGTTTTAGTCTATTTATGTATTGTTTGCTTTGAAAATAAACTTGTTAAAAACAAAAAACAAAAATGAAACTGCGTTCCATAAATGTTTTCAAAGATAGTAACTAGGTGACCGAAGTTTTTGTCACACAAAATTCTAACTGGAGAGCATGATTGATGACTCTGGGCTATGGATGTATCCCATTGGAGAATATGAATTAGGATATACCAGGCACCCAGGCACGTTATTGAGTTAACTCCCAAGAAATCCTTTTTAAGTTTTGGAAGCTTGGCTCGAGACTCATGATTTAAATGGGGTTAACTGCTGGAGTCCTGACACTGGTATAACAACCGGTTCAGTGAGCGTGCTCTTCGCTTCGCACATGTGCTCTAAATTTTAAAAAGCCCATTTTCAACACAATGACTTACCTTCTACTTACAGCCCTGGGGGGGTCTAAAACAGTGAATCAGCTGTGTTAAAAAAAAAACAGGAAATAAAGCACAGGAAAGAGTAGGATCAGGGGATCAGGGCCAATGCTCACTGGAACTACCAGTTCGGCTGAACCGGTAGAATCCCATTCCTGGCAACGGTGTGAAAAATAATTGCAAGTCACATTTTTCACAGCTGTTTTAACTGCTAACCCTGAAACTGACCTGGCCGAAGCCATTTTGAGGCTTTAGGGTTGCCACACTGGAGTGAAGGGATGGGAGGGAGGGGGAAGAGAGGGAGCTGGGTTTTTTTGTAGTCAAAACAAAATAGTTTCTCTTGGGAACCAAGGACATTCTCATACCTGGTCAGAGAGAAAGGAAGAGTGACATTACCAGGCGGCTGGACGGCACCTCGATTGGACCGTGTGACTGATTGTTTGGGGAAAGGGGGAAAACTCATTTTTAATTAGGTGAAAACCACAGGAACCTTTCAGTGTCGGTTTTCACTAGTCTGTGCCAATATGATATATCCAATGAAACTTGTTCTTTGAGAAATTGACTTGCTTCGAAGTTCTGTTTGCTATGGGTGTATTACTTGGAACCAGAGGTGGTCTTCAGCAGGTCCTGACCAGTTCTGGAGAACCGGTAGCAAAAATTTTGAGTAGTTCAGAGAACCGGCAAAAACCACCTCTGGCTGGTCCCGCCCCCATCTATTCTCCGCCTCCCGAGTCCCAGCTGATTGGCTGGGTCTTCTTTGGTTGCCCTGCACAGGAGAATGGAGCTGGAAAGCAGGTTAGTGGGGTGGGGAGGGGATGGGATGGGGATTTTGCAGTATCCTTTCCCTGCCATGCCCACCAAGCCATGCCACACCCATCAAGCCATGCCCACAGAACCGGTAGTTAAAAAATTTGAATCCCACCATTAGTTGGAACACTGACATTAACATTGAATGGTCCTTAAATGGACAGTTGTAAGTCGAGGACTACCTGCATTTTAATTTTAATTTTTTCCTCGGGCGATGAACACTTATTTATCTATCTTATTTATCCCAAGCATGTTTAAACTCGGTTACTGATGACTGACCCTCTGCCCCTTCTTCTCTATGATCTTTCCTTCTGCTGCCTGCTTTTAGTATCATCTAAAAGGCTTAATAAAATTACATCACTTTTGCCCTTAATCTTATTCAGGTGGATGGCATACAGCTCCCTGGAAACCATCCAGAGAGAATTAAGTGCAGCTAGTCCTCAACGGTTTATTTAGGTTCATTTAGTGACTGCTCAAAGTTACAATGGCGCTGAAAAAAAATGGACTTAAGGACAGTTTTTCACACTTACGACCGTAGCAGGTGTCCGTACCAAGTGTCAACGGGCTCCTATTTATGACGTGATCCCCTTTTGTGACCTCCAGACAAGCAAAGTCAGATTCACTTAACAACCGCAGTGATTCACTTAACAACCGGGGTTACAAACTTACCTGTGAGATTCTCATTTTAACAACCATGGCAAGAAAAGTCATAGACGGCAGTCCATTCACTTTAACCAATGTTTCACTTAGTAACGTGAATTCTGGGCTGAATTGTGGTCATAACTTGAGGACTACTGGATTTATGATGGTGACAACATCCTGGGATACCCTTTTGGGACCTTCTGACAAGCAAAGTCCCAAAACGGGGACACCAGATTCATTTACACAACCATGTTAACAATTTTGGGGGCCTTCTGGGACTCAGGCAAGCCCCTTGGAGGGGCGAGTCAACGATGTTGCGGATGCGCGATAAGGATTGACCGGGCAGGGAGAGGAGGAGCCACTGGGTCAGCAGCTTGGCCAGCCAGAAGTTACTACTGGTTTGGCAACCCACGCCAAACCCTTGCTATGGTACGAACTGGCTGAATACCACCACTGACCGACTCTCTGAAAGCCAGAGTCTCAGGTGAAAAAATATATATATACGGGCCTTGATAACAGAATAAGAAGCAACCCTTCACCACTCACATATTTCCAACCAAGTGTAGTTTTGCAATTTTCACAGTAAATATCAGCCACTGCATGAAGTCCCGTTAGCAGAATTCGCTCCTCCGCAGGACCGCAGCCGACGTTGACTCTGCGGGGAACAAGGGGATGGGAAGAGAGAGAGAAAGATTAATTTCACCAAAGGAGCAAGTTATTAACTTTGTCACAGATAGTCAAGTATTACCAGCTGTGTATTACCAGAGTAGTGTTTCTCAAACGCGGTCCCTTTAAGAAGGGTGGACTTCAATTCCCAGAATTCCCCCAGCCGGCTGGGGGAATTCTGGGAGCTGAAGTCCACACCTCATAAAGTCCCCAAGGGTGATATCACTTCTCCAGGGTGTATATTACAGAAATATTAAAAAAACAAAGTCAGCTTTAAGGAGGCATTTCACAAATTTACATTGATTTTTGTTTTTTTTACAAATTCATGTGAAATATTAATACACTTTAGGAAGCCTTAGTAAAGCCACATGTGGAATACCGCATCCAAGTTTGATCTTCACATTACCAAAAAGTTGTTGAGACTTTGGGAAAAATGCAAACAAGAGCAACTAAGATGAATAAAGGCCTGGAGACTAAAACATATAAAGAACTGTTGCAGAATTCGGGTGTGGCTAGTTTAGAGAAAAGAAGGACCAGGGGTGGACATGATAGCAGAATTTCAGTATTTGAGGGGCTGTCACAAAGGAGAGGGAGTCAAGCTATTCTGCAAAGCACTTGAAGGCAGGACAAGAAGCAATGGGTGGAAACAAGTCAAGGAGAGAAGCAACCTGGAATTAAGGAGAAACTTCCTAAAAGTGAGGACAATTAACCAGTGGAACAGCTGGCCACTAGAAGTGGTGGGTGCTTCATTACTGGAGCTTTTTAAGAAGAGACTGGACAGTCACTTGTCTGAAATGGTATAGGGTCTCCTGCTTGAGCAGAGGGGCTGGACTAGAAGACCTCCAAGCTCTATTCAGATTGATTCATTGATTCAAGCATGGGCGAAACCATGCATGTCTCCCAGAGCATCATCATATTTAAAATTGAGATATCTCACAGATGCTTTTATTACTAGTAGATTATGCACCTTTGATGTACAGTCAGGATATATTATGGGTTGGCACCCAGCACCCAAGGTAACCATGGATGTCCCCAGGGGTGAGATCCTACCGGTGTAACAACCGGTTTGGTGAGCATGCACTTTGCCGTGTGTGCATATGCAGTCCTTGTAAATCAACTTCTCCAGCAAGCAATAACCTTCTGATGCGTGGCACTCAGCTGTGCCACACAAAACAACTAAGGTTGCTTTAGCAGGGAATAAAGGACAGCCTAGAGCCCGGGTGAGCAGGTGGGCCCAACCGAAGCAAAGAAGATCTTCAGATCGAACAGGTTCGGTGTCATCTGCTCTTCAGAGATACCGGGCTAAACCGGTAGAATCCCACCCCATACAGGCCCCCAAATAAAATGAATTAAACATTTAAATATCACATTCAAATATTAGAGTTGGTATGATGGGTGACCTCACATCAAGCCTTGTACAATTTCAGGCCACACCACTGTACCAGGCAAGGTTTTCCCCTAGATCTCACAAGATCCAAGGAGGAGACATCCAAACTATGCAATATTTGTTTATTTCAAAAGATATGGATCGTTGTAATGGCCAGGAGTGGGATTCAAAAAATCCCAACAACCAGTTCTCTGCCCGGTTGCTGAGTGGCCATGACGTGGCCATGGTGGGCGTGGCCTACTGGAACTTCCGGGAGGGCAGTTTTTCGCTGGGAGGGCAAAAAAGGCCTCCCCCCCCCAGGTTCTGGAGACCCTCCAGAAGCCGGAAACAGATCAGTTTCTGGACTTCCGGAACTACTGGGAGGGCAGATTTTCACCTTCCCCAGAGTCAGGAGGCTTCCCTCAGAGGCTTCCTTCTGGGAGGGCAAAAAAGGCCTCCCCCCCCCAGGTTCTGGAGACCCTCCAGAAGCCGGAAACAGATCAGTTTCTGGACTTCCGGAACTTCTGGGAGGGCAGATTTTCACCTTCCCCAGAGTCCGCAGGCTTCCCTCAGAGGCTTCCCTCTGGGAGGGCAAAAAAGGCCTCCTCCCAGGCTCTGGAGGCCCTCCAGAAGCCGGAAACAGATCAGTTTCTGGACTTCCGGAACTTCTGGGAGGGCAGATTTTCACCTTCCCCAGAGTCCGGAGGCTTCCCTCAGAGGCTTCCTTCTGGGAGGGCAAAAAAGGCCTCCCCCCCCAGGCTCTGGAGGCCCTCCAGAAGCCAGAAGCAGATCAGTTTCTGGACTTCCGGAACTTCTGGGAGGGCAGATTTTCACCTTCCCCAGAGTCCGGAGGCTTCCCTCAGAGGCTTCCCTCTGGGAGGGCAAAAAAGGCCTCCTCCCAGGCTCTGGAGGCCCTCCAGAAGCCGGAAACAGATCAGTTTCTGCACTTCCGGAACTTCTGGGAGGGCAGATTTTCACCTTCCCCAGAGTCCGGAGGCTTCCCTCAGAGGCTTCCTTCTGGGAGGGCAAAAAAGGCCTCCTCCCAGGCTCTGGAGGCCCTCCAGAAGCCGGAAACAGATCAGTTTCTGGACTTCCGGAACTTCTGGGAGGGCAGATTTTCACCTTCCCCAGAGTCCGGAGGCTTCCCTCGGGCCTCTGGGAGGGCAAAAAAGGCCTCCTCCCAGGCTCTGGAGGCCCTCCAGAATCTGGAAACAGATCCGTTTCCAGACTTCCGGAAATTACAGGAGGGACATTTTTCGCCTTCCCCAGAGTCCAGAGGCTTCCCTCGGGCCTCTGGGAGGGTGAAATGGTCTCCCCTGGGCTCCGGAGGCCCTCTAGAAGCCAGAAACTGACCCATTTCTGGACTTCCGGAACTTCCAGAGTCCCCGCACGGATCCTGCACTGACCTGCACACAAAATGGGCCGCGTGGAGACTCCTGGGAGAGGCAGGAGGGGCCAGCCGGTTGGTTCAACTACCGGTTCGGTGAACCAGATGTAAATTTAACGACTGGTTCAACCCAAACCGGCTGAATCCCAGCCATGGTAATGCCCTATTTTTAGGGAGGCAGAAGATTTTTACAGTTTGGGACAACTTGGCAATCTTTGTGTTAAGAGTTTTGCTTTCTAATCTTTGCACGTATCTGGGTGGGGGGGTAGGATGATTAGATGACTGAAGCTTCTGCCACGAAAAAATCTAATTGGAGAGCATGATTGATGACTCTTGGTTATGGGCGTTTTTTCAGTGGATGATACACCCAGAGGGGTTGGGGGGGGGAAACTGGATCAAGGGTGACAGTGAATTACATATCTCAGAGTTGGCTACGCTCAGGTTAGTGCCGGAGGTAGAACGGTAGCTTCAAATCCTCTTTAGTTTTGGGAGTGTGGCTCGAGGCTCATGATTTAACTGGAGTAACTGCCGGAACCCTGACAGTAGGTGTATCCTGGTTTTAGGTACAGTCCTCACTTAGCAACTGCCTTGTTTAATGACTGCTGTCAGTTACAATCATGATAGAAAATAACCTCACCTTGCAGTGAGTCAAACTTAATAAATAAATACAAATAACAGAATAACAGGTTGGAAGGGACCTTGCTCAAACAGGGAACCCTATATCATTTTAGACAAATGGCAAATAAATAAACTTTTGCCACCAATTTTTGCATTGATGGCCTTCTCTGATCCAGAAAGCAATGAAAAGCAGAAACTTCATCATAACAAGAGTTATGATTCCACTTAGCAAACATTCTCCTTAACAACCAAGTTGCCAGACTGAATTGTGGTTGTTAAACAAGGATAACCTGTACAGAAAAAGCATACAGGAGTAGCTAAGTCTTTGTCATTTTTTTCCATTTTTAATCTCATGTCTTCATTTATCTCCCCAATAGGCCAGGGGCAGCCCAGTTTCTTGTAATCTCACACCCTTTTTCATGAAAAACTAAATTGTGGAGAAAATGTTTGGCATCCAGGATTGGAAAAACTTGAATTGAACTGGCTGTTGGCAATCTTGGGATTGTGCTTAGGGGGCAGGAGTTTCAAAAGTTGGCGACTTTAAAACTTGCGAAATTCAATTCCCAGAATTCCCCCAGCCAGCATGGGGAATTCTGGGAATTGAAGTCCAGAAGTCTTAAAATTGCCAACTTTGGAGACTCATGCTGTAGGGTAACGCTTCTCAACTTTAAGCCATGGGCACTTCAACTCCCAGAATTCCCTAGCCAGTGTGACTCGAATTCTGAGAACTGAAGTCCACATATCTTAAAGTTGCAAAATTTGAGAAACGCTACGATTAGGCAGCTGATCAAGATTTCCATTGTAGAGAAAGACAACTATATTCTGTATAGGCCTTCATTCGAATCATGAAAAAACTACATTTTCCTTCCAAATTTAAAAAAAAAAAATACCAAAAAACCCCACATCCCTGTGAGAAGTTAAGCTCATTCAAACCAACGTTTCAACTATCTGGGTTTTTGAGAGGATGCAATGAATGGAAAGTAATCAAGAGAACCAATCTAAAAATAAGGAGAAAATTCTTTGACAGTTACTGTGGAACAGTTAACCAGTGGAATGGCTTGTCTTCAGGAACTGTGAATGGTCTATCACTGGAGGTTATTTAAAGTAGGTTGCATAACCATTTGATTGGGATAGTCCAGGAAGGTCTCCTGCCTGGGACAGGAGATTGGATTGATTTAGGTCATCTAGTCCAACCCCCTGCCCAAGCAGGAGACCTACACCATTTCTGATTAGAAGAACGATGAAGTCTTTTCCAGCCCTATGATTGTGTTCCATTTTTATTTCCTAATTAGTTTAATGAAACGAAGTGATATGGTAGCAGTGTTCCAATATCTCAGGGTTGCCCCCCAAAAAGTTTGTGTGTGGTAGGGTTCAACCTATTTTCTAAAGCACCTGAAGGCAAGACAAGAAGCAACAGGTTAAAAACTAATCTTAATCTTAAAACTAACTTCATGACAGTTAGAAAAATTAATCAGTGGAACAACTTGCCTCCAAAAGTTGTGAATGCTCCAACACAGGAGGTTTTAGAGGTTGGACAACCCTTTGTCTGAAGTGGTGTAAGGTTTCCTGCCTAAGCAGGGGGTTGGACTAGAAGACCTCCAAAGTCCCTTCCAACTCTTTCATTCTGTTATTCTCCTGCTTGAGCAGGGGGGGTTGGACTACAAAATCTTTGAGGTCCCTCCCAACTCTGTTATTCTGTCACCCTGTTATTCTCTGCTATCAGCAAGGCAAGCCACTAAGAGTAACACAGCTGTTCCTTACAGCTTATCTTTCAGTAATAAGATAATTTCCTCCCCATCTGGAAGTTTTACTTAGTCCTCTAGCTACAGATAGCCTTAAAAAGGAGAGCAAGGTTAAAACTATTGCAGCGAACAGTCCTGTCTGTTGGCTAATTTTGTCACAAAACCAGGCAGCCGTGATTGAAAAGCTATGGTGAGATATTTTTATGAAGACCAACGACCACAACACTTTAAAAAACAAAAACACAAAACACTCACACTGAATTGAAGAGATAGGCTCGCCCTTGACTTCCCTGGAAAGACTGCAAGGCAAGCAAAAATAGGAGAAAATAAAAAAAAATGTTGATTAAACTCAGTGGGTAGTATAGAAAGGCAGTTCCTTTTAGATAGTTTTTCTCAACTTGGGCAGCAAGAAGGCATGCTGCCTGGGGAATTCTGGGAGTTGAAGTCCACCAATCTTCAAGTTGCCCAGGGTGGAAAAAAACCACGTTAAGAAATTGCTGGACAGTCTTTAGCCATTTCTGAATTTCCCCCCTTTTTTCTTGCTTATGTGCTCTTATCACACCAATCTATATGCTTCTCCTTAACTCAAAAGAGAGAAAAAAGATATTTTTATTTTATTTTTTCCAAAAATAGCTCTGTGCCAAGAGATGCCAATAGTTGATGGAACTGTATCTGACTTGAGCATTTATGGAAAAAAATAGACCAGTATTCAACAAAACACACAAGTTATTTTAGCCTGCAGGCCTGTGGGGAAAAATATGTCAGCTCAGGAGAAAAAATAAATAAATCAAAAGCCGACACAGACAAGCGAAGTGTGGTGGGGGGAGAAGAGATCTGAAATACAGTTTTTTTTTAAAAAGGGAAATTTATACTTAGCATTGCGCTATAAATAAAAAGAAAAAAAAAACACATTGGCATGTGCAGGAGGTCCTCAACTTACAACCATTTGTTTAACAACTATAACAAGTTAACAAAGGCACTCAAAAAAGTGACTTATGACCATTTCTCACACTTACGACCATTGCAGCATCCCCATGGCTACACGATTGAAATTTAGGAGCTTGGCAGGCAACTTGTATTTTTGATGATTGCAGTGATCCCCCTTTTGCGACCTTGTTGCAAGCAAAGTCAATGGGGAAGCCAGATTTGCTTAATGACTAAATGCTAATTTAGGGATTCATTTAACAGCTGTGGCAAGAAAAGTTGTAAAAGGGGGAAAAACTCACTTAACAATGGTCTTGCTCAGCAACGGACATTTTGGGCTCAATTGTGGTCATAAGTCGAGGATCACGTGCGATAGCTTTCTTGTACTTCTCCCTGAGTTGCTTTTGATATAAGATGGGCAGCTATATAAATAAGATAAATCAGTAGATATTTCCAAATTGGTAGTCCTTGATTTATGACTGGTTGCTTAGTGAATGTTCAAAGTTATGACAGACCCCCCAAAATTGTTCTTACGATGGAGATTCAAACTTCTAATAGTGCATTTTGGGCACTTCACAACCAGTCATATATTTACGGGCATTTGCAATGTCCCTCAATCAAATGCTTGCAATTTCCAATATTTTTGGCTGGAAAGCGATTTCTGCAATTTCTTGCAAAAAAAAAAAAAAGCCCATTGTAAACAATGGATTCGCTTAACAACTTTAATGTTCATTGACAACCATGGATTCACTTAAAGATCGTGGCAAGAAAGTCACAAAATTGGGTTGGTCATTGATAATCTGATAAATGACTGGCACAAGTTACAAACGTAATTCTGACTCAGTTACGGTCATAAGATGAGGATTATCTAATTTACAAAACAATTTTATGCAACCTGATTCCAGGGTTCTTTTTATACCCTGTTGGTTGTAAAGAGAGCAAATTTTCTAAAGTTAATATCATTCCAGTAGTTGTCATGTCTCTTTAAATTTAAATTAGGTACCAAATACAGTTGAGGTCCAGCGAGCCAATCAAGAACCATAGTTCTGAGCATGGCCTGCCTCCTCTACAGGGCTCCACCTTTATTTAAAGTGAAACATTCTATTTATGTCCTGAGTTTTTAACATCTGGAAAAATAAGCATTTGGTTTGCATTAAAGGTACAGGCAGAACAAGCTCCACACCACACTAAAGGGCACATTTTCGTCATGGAGGAGTTTAAAAACAGCCCATGGATGGAAAATAAGAACGGATTTGCTCAAAAGAAATAAGAGAGAGCTCTTTGTTAAGTTTCCCACGGGAATTGCCAGATATTTCTTTTGCTGCTTGCTGGAAAGCAACCATACCAAAATTAGGATTATTTTGTTCAGTGTCTAGACCAGAGTTTCTCAAACTTGAAACGTTAAGATGGGTGGACTTCAACTTGCAGAATTCCCCAGTCAGCGTGCTTAAGATGGTGGACAACTCCCAGAATTCCCCAGCCATCATGCTTTAAGATGGGTAGACTTCAACTCCCAGAATGCCCCAGTCAGCATGCTTTAAGATGGGTAGACTTCAACTCCCAGAATGCCCCAGTCAGCATGCTTAAGATGGTGGACAACTCCCAGAATTCCCCAGCCATCATGCTTTAAGATGGGTAGACTTCAACTCCCAGAATGCCCCAGCCATCATGCTTTAAATTGGGTAGACTTCAACTCCCAGAATTCCCTAGTTAGCCTGCTTTAAGATGGGTGGACTTCAACTCCCAGAATTCCCTAGTCAACATAGGAAAGTAAATTTCAACACCCAGAATTCCCTAGTCAGCCTGGGGAATTCCTACACCATTATTTATTTACTTCTATTTACAAAGCATATACAGTGCTTTAATTGAAATACAGTATATGACCTCAGAAGGTATACAACAGTGTAAAGTCCCAGGAAATATAAGTAAACAAACTGCCAAATGAAGAGACAACAAAAACAGAGAAAGGCCCATGGGCAACAATTATCTGGAATCAAAAATTTTCACGATTTTGAAGCTCTTCTGAGCTCCAGGAAAGACATTCCAAAGATGGAGGACTAGCAGGGAGAAGGAATAGGGCCCATGAGGAGATCTTCTTGAGATGTTTGAACACCTCACAGTGGGGTTGACTATGGCAAGGAAGAGTCTGGTATGACCCGTTGTTTCTCCTCATAATGCTTTACAAGTAGTGCAGTGGCCGTAAGTGCGAGGACTAGTCATAAGTTACATTTTTCAGCGCCGTTATAAGTCTGAACAGTCTCTAAAAAGAATGGATGGTTGCAACCAGAGGACTACCTCTGCAAATGTATATGTGTTTGTAAAAATACAGAATACATATAATATATAGTCCCCGACTTACAACAGTTCATTCAGAGATTGTTCGAAGTGACGACGACACTGGAAAGTGACTTATGCCCTTTTTTCATACTTACAACAGTTGCAGCCTCCTGTCACGTGATTAAAAAATTTGGATCCTTGGCAACTGATTCATATTTATGACAGTATTGCAGTGTCCCAGGGTCATGGGATCCCCTTTTGCGACCTTCTGATAAGCAAAGTCAATGGGGAAGCCAGATTCACTTAACAACCATTTTACTAACTTAACAACTGCAGTGATTCACTTAAGAACTGTGGCAAGGAAGGTTGTAAAACAGGGCAAAAACTCATTTTACAGCTGTCTGCTTAGAAAATTTGGACTCAATTGTGGTCATAAGTCTGGGGCTAGCCATGTGTATATGTATATGTATATATACACTTATATACACATACATTATACATATACACATATACTGCATTTACATGAAAAACAAAGAATATATTCCTACACACATATATATATATACATACATACAGTGTCTACACACACACATATACATACATAGTGTATATATACACACACACATATACATACATACAGTGTATACATACACAGGGATACATATATACAGTGTATACATACACACATACATATACATACATACAATGTATACACACATACATATACATACAGTGTATACACACACACATATACATAGTGTACACGCACACACAAACACACACACAGGTAGTCCTCGACTTACAACAGTTCATCATTGCAGCATCCCCAATTCATATGCTTGGTTCATACATATCATGGTCGCAGTGTCCTGGGGTCAGGTGATCCTCTTTTGCCACCTTCTGATAAACAAAGGTCAATGGGGAAGCCAAGATTTGCTTTACAACCATGTGACTAACTTAACAACTGCAGTGATTCACTTAATGGCAGCGGCGAGAAAAGTCGTAAAATGGGACAAACTCACTGAACAAATGTTTCAATGAACAACATAAATTTTGGGCTCAATTGTGGCCGTTAACTCGAGGACTACCTGTCTATTCCTTGGTTCCCGTGTAAAGGGAACCCTAAAAATATATCCCTGGTGGTTTCACCATTTTGAGTTTTTCAAAGCCGGGTGTTTCCCTGACATGAAATTCTCAAGAGGAAATTTCTGATCAGCCAGCCAAGGGCGGCAATGGTGTCAGAGGCAGGTCTTAAGAGGAGACACGTCAGCTGAGCTCCCAAAGTGGCAGAGATTGTGACAACTACACAATTAATCTGTCAGTGGCGCCTTCTTCTCGGCCTCTGAATGGATGTCAGAAGGATCAAAAACAAAAAAAAACAGAAAAAAAAGAAGAAAGCAGCAGCGGTTCAGGCATCTTTCATGCCAACCCTCATTTATTGCTAGAGAGGCAGCAAAAAGGGGGAAAACACACACACAAAACAGTGGATTAACAAATGTGTCAGGAGGCCAATAAATCTTCCTCAATTATCTGACAGTTCTCTTGCTTACATGACAGACGAGTCAAAGGCAAAGGAAAGAAATCTTATTTTTTTATGCTTGCAAAGAGAGAGAGAGAACGAAACCAAAATAGCATCACGTAGGTGTATTTTTTGAAGAAAAAAATAAACAAAACATTATTACACACACAAGAGTCATCTGGTCGCAGGCTATGCTCCCATCCTCTCTTGAAAAGTGTGACTCAGGTAGCAACTGACATGATTTACAGGGAGTCCTCGACTTACGACACAGATAGAGCCCCAAATTTCTGTCATTGAGCGAGACAGTCGCTAAGTGAGTTTTGCTCCATTTTATGACCTATCTTGGCCTCAGTTGTTAAGTAAATCACTTGTCATACCCCTGTCGGAATCTGATTCAGAGGGGGAGGCTAAGCAGCTGACAGGGAGTAGGAGTGTGGCTCCGTTGGCTGTGGAAGAAACTGGGGAAGGGAACAGTCCAGCTGGACAAAGCAGGTGGAGAAAGGCAGAGGGAATTCAAAGGAAGACCCAGGCCCACCCCCTCTTCATCCCAGGGCACGCAGGGAGGAACAGAGAAAGGAGCAACGTGAGTTGCGTGGCTTCTGGGGGAGGAAAGGGCCCTGATTCCCTTCATTAGCTGCAGCTGGGAACACAGTGTTTAAAAGGGGAGTTTGCACACAGCCAACTGTTGAGAGCAAATTGTGAGTTTATCTGTTATCGTCGAGGCTTATCTAGGTTCCTGGTGTCTTCCCAACTGTGTGTGTTTTGCTAGGCTTTCAAGCCTGCAATTCTTTCTCCTGCCCTATCAAGTTAATTACTGCAGCATAGTTTGTGTGGATTTTTATTTACAGTTTATATGTAGTTTTTGGACTGAATTTCCTCCATTTAAAGACTCTTCTTGGGAGAGTTTTTTCTCCAGCTAAAAGTAACCAGACATTGGGGGCAAAGTTGGAGGTATTAAAGGGACTTTTCTTACTGATGTGACTGTGTTGCCTTTGTGCCACGCCCCTTTGGGTCATCACATCACTGCAGTTGTTAAGATTGCAATATGCTTATTAAGTGAATCTGGCTTCCCCACTGATTTTTGCCTGCCAGATGGTCGCAAAAGGGGACGACGTGAACCTGGGACACTGCAATACCATCATAAATACGAGACAGTTGCCGAGCATCCAAATTTTGATCACAGGACTGTGGGGATGTTACAAAGACAGGTCATAAGTGACTATTTTCAGTGCCATTGTAACAGTTACTAAATGAATGTTGTAAGTTGAGGACCATCTGTACTACAGGGTTAAGTTTATTACTTACAGTGGAGGAAAAAGGCACGAGACAGGATCGTAATTCTGCTAGTCGAAACAAAAATTTGGAGAGTCCAAAAATTTAGCAACCAGTGGTGCCTCTTTCTTGCTGTGGCAAGAATGGTCGTAAAATGGGATACAAGTCACTTAGCACTTCACAACAGAAATTTTGGCCTCCATTGTGATCATAAGTCAAGGACTATCTATAGCAACTGTTGAATACTACTGTCCTTATATTGTGAAGTGAGTCTTTTGCTAAGTGAGCTGTGTCCCATTTTATGACCATTCTTGCCACAGCGGTTAAGGAAGTGCCCGCAGTTGATCAGTTAACAACCCGGTTGTTAAGTGAATCTGGATTGGCCATTGGCTTTGCTTGTCGGAAAGTCACAAAAGGGGATGATGTGACCCCCCCCGATGACTGCGACGGTCATAAATATGGACCACTTGCCCAGCGTCTGAATTTTGATGATATGATGATGGGGAGGCGGCCAAGGTCATCACCATGAAAAATGGTCCTAAGTCACTTTTTTTTCAGTGCCGTTATTTTGAACAGTCACTAAAATGAACTTGTCAGCATTGGAAGCCGTATTTCGCTTGGAAGCTGCCACATTGAGTGCCTGGGAATTTGGGAGCGGGGATTTCATAGTGGGGTAGAAGACTAGACACATTTTCTCAGAGAGTCAAGGACGTGATGCCCTGCACCTGGAGAGGAGTGTCTGGAGGGATATCTCCAGTTAAGACGAAGATTTGATTGGGCCACCACGTGACAGACTGAGGGATGCAAGAGATGGATCTTTGATTTTCTTTTGGGAGGGGAAAACCCAGAAGTGTCAGATTCGGGTTTTCCCAGATGTGCCAATAGGACAACTCAAATAAAATGGAACTTTGAGGAATTGTTTGTCTCCGAGTTGAATGGTTTGGAGCAGTGGTGGGAGTCAAAAAATTTTACTACCGGTTCTGTGGGTGTGGCGTGGCTTGGTGGGCGTGACAGGGGAAGGATACTGTAAAATTCCCTCCCCAGCCCACTAGTCTGCTTTCCAGCTCTGTTCTCCTGTGCAGGGCAACCAAAGAAGACTCAGCCAATCAGCTAGGACTCAATGGGAGGCAGAGAAGAGATGGGGGCGGGACCAGTCAGAGGGGGGTCTTTGCCGGTTCTCCAAACTACTCAAAATGTCTGCTACCGGTTCTCCAGAACTGGTCAGAACCTGCTGAAGACCACCTCTGGCTTGGAGTTGGAATGTTGACAGAATTGTAGCTAAGTCAAGGAATAGCTGGACACGCACACACGTGCAAGCCTACACAAATGCACCTCACTTTAGCAATGGCTCATCCTAAGTCAGGGCAGAGGTGGTATCCAGCCGGTTCTGACCAGTTCTGGAGAACCGGTAGCAGAAATTTTTGAGTAGTTCAGAGAACCTCTGACTGGAGATTTTACAGTATCCTTCCCCTGCCACGCCCACTATGCCATGCCCACAGACCCGGTAGTCAAATTTTTTGAATCCCACCACTGAGTCAGGGGTGCCAAACTCAAGGCCCAGGTGCCTCTGCCAGCGAAAATGGAGCTCCGTTTTCGGCCACGACAGCCTCCTGCAGCCCTCTGCCAGCGAAAACAATCTAGGCCAGCCAGGCAGGCTCCCGAACTACATTTTCACTGGCAGAGGGCTGCAGGAGGCTGTCGCGGCTGAAAACAGAGCCTTGATGAGTGTGACATCGAGTTGGCCACACCCTTCAGCCCCCCCCTCCCCTGAGGTCAAACACAACCCTGATGTGGCTCTCAATGAAACTGAGTTTGACAGCCCTGTCCTAAGCGAAACCCCTCTACGTAATTTGGCAGTGACAAATCAGATCTTTCCCATGCTTGTGACGAGAGTGTTTTGAGCTTCACAGGCTAATTCTTTTTACAGATTCTTCCCTGATAAGATTAAGTCTTTCGCTTCATAAGAATGCTATTTTAGGCATCTTGCAGAGGGGGAGGGAACTGCCATTCATTCTGCTGAGACAGGCAACACAAACAAAAAAAGACTAGATTGATATCGTGCAACTTTGACCTCCGGGAAACATCGTTATAGTTGTGCTTTTAAAGTTGTAGCAACGTTTTCGGCAGAATCTCATCTGTCATCATCAGGCTTCTGTATTGTGTTCGTCTGTGAGTCAGACTTTCATGGCCATTTCTGTTTTAAATTTGGGGCTAGCCTACTGCTGTGCCAGAATGGTTTTTTCTTCGTCCTGATTGGTTGGGAGTCTTGGTCTGTGTTTTTGGTCTTGGACTTTGCTGTGTTCTGCTTGATTGGTGTTTTTAATATCTTCTGTCTGTTTTGTGCTTTTTTTGTCTTGATTGGCTGGCAACATTGTGTTCCTATATTGGAGGCTTTTAGTGCAGCTTGGCTCCGAGTAAATGGACAGCTATCATTTGTTAGGAAGCTAGGTTTCATCTGGGTGCCTGGTTGGGGTGTGTTTGAGCTGGAGGTATCAGGGGGATCTGTTTGTGCCCAGGTGTTTGCTGGCTAGTGGTGTGGAGATTTTTTTGTTTATGAGTGCAGACTTCCAAATGACTGACAGTCTGGTGGAATCATCTCTTCTATTCATGCTTTCAGGTCTTTTTTCAATCTCTCTCTCTCTATAGATCTCTCTCTCTATAGATGTATATCTATCTATCTATCTATCTATCTATCTATCTATCTATCTATCTATCTATCTATCTATCCATCCATCCATCCAGATATAAATCTATGTGATAGATAGATAAATAGATAGACAGACAGACAGACAGACAGACAGATAGATCCTTGTTCCCATATTATGCTATGATAAGAGCTAGAAACTTGATATTTTAATGATAAATTAGGGTTTCAATTCCTCTCCCTGCTTCAAACTCTCTTTTATATTGCATTTTTACAATTCCACTTTAGCTATCCAAAATAGCTACACAGATTGTCCTCAACTTACAATAGTTCATTGAGTGACATTTGAAGTTACAACAGTATTGAAAAACAGTTCATTTGAAGTTACAACAGCATTGAAAAAAAAGGGATTTAGAACTGTTTTTCACACTTACGACTGTTGCAGGATCCCCCATGGTCAGACGCTTGGCAAGTGACTTGTATATATGATGGTCCTGGGGTCACATGATCCCCTTTTGTGACCTCCTGACAAGCAAAGCCAATGGGGAAGCCAGCTTCACTTAACAACTTAACAACTGCAGTGATTCACTTAACAACTGTGGCAAGAAAGGTCATAAAATGGGACAACAGTCACTTAGCAAATGTCTTGCTGACAAACAGAAATTTTGAGCTCAGTTCTGGTCGTAAGTTGAGGACTACCTGTTCTTATGACTCTGATTTGAAGTTCCCCACAGCCACTTGACCACAATTCCTGTTGACAATAAAAGCAACCAATCCACATTTTTAGAGATTTACCTTTCCAACTTGTGTCCATGTGATGCCTTTTACAACAATTTTGCCAAAAATCAGAATTTAACTTTTAGGCTTTAACAAAACTGGCCCACAGTGAACTACGTTTGCTTAACCACTGCAGCATCCACTTAATGACTATGGCAGTCAGATTCAGATTAACAGAGTTGGAAGGGACCTTGTAGGTCATTTAGTCCAACCCACTGCCCAAGCAGGAGACCCTACACCATTTCTGAAAAATGGCAGTCCAGTCACTTTATGACTGCCACAAAGAAGGTCATAAAATTGGATGGGTCATGTGGGAGACCAGATTTATGACCATCATGAGTTATGACTGTGAGAGCCAGGTGTCATTACGGTTGTAATATGAAGACTACTTTTACAGCCGGGGGGATGAGTTTACATGGAGGGAGGGTTAATATTCTATTGTGTCCAGAATAAAAGCAGAGATTATCTGCTTGCCTCTTAAAAAAGGGCTGAATTAATCCCGTAGAGGCATTCTTCTTTATTGGATTATTAGAAGAGATTTACGGAGACCTTTTTTTTTTCCAATGGAAGAAGTTTTTCCTAGAGGATAATCAGATCTGGACTGCAGAACTCTGAATAACCAGCAGATGGCAGCGAGAAGGATTCAGTGCTGTCCTCTAGTGGGTTTCCAGAGTTTTGCAGCTCAGATCTCACAAGTCCTATTTTTCAGCTACAAATATTTCCCTTTCGAGGCACTTTAATTGCGATTGGTTGGTTTGAAGGAAAGATGATGTAGGATGCCAGAAAAGCATTCTTCACATATTTCCATAATCCAGTACATTGCTCATTTCTTCTAAAGGGGGAAAAATGCAGCATCAAACTACGAAAAACAAAAAACCCAAAACAACCAGATTGTTAGGTTAGAATTATGATATATCTTGGATGCACAGGTGGAACTCAATTAAAATGTCCAGTTCCAGATGCAAATTCAGCTCGTCCTCGATTTACAATGACAATTGGGGCCGGGAACGACTGTTGCTAAGCAATGCAGTCGTTAAGTGAGACAACATGGGACCGTGCCCGATTTTACAACCATTTTTTATGTGGTTGTTAAGCAGATCACATAGTTGTTCAGTGAATTTGACTTCCTCCAAATGATTTCGCTTGTCAGAAACTGGCTGGGAAAGTTTATAAATCCTAGTCCTCATTATCAATATACAGGTAGTCCTCGACATACAACAGTCTGTTTAGCGGCCGTTCAAATTTACACTGGCACTGCTTTTCACACTTGTAACCACTGCAGCACCCTCAGAATCACTGCAGCTGTTAAGTTAGTTAACATGATCATTAAGGGGCACCATGACCGTCGTAAAATACGAGTTCTTTGCCAAATGCCTGAATTTTGATCACACCACCATCAGAACGCTGCAACGGTCTTAAATGTGAAAAACGGTCATAAGTCCGTTTTTTCAGAGCCGCTGTAACTTCAAACGGTTGCTAATTGAAATGTTGCAAGTCAAGGATTAACCGTATAGCTGAGGCCAGCCGAAATCCTTACAAGCCCACTTAGTTTAGTCACACCTCATAAATGCTGGAAAGAAATAAAACTAAACATTCCAGTGATTTCCAAAATTTCATCACCCGAGTTCTCCCAGGGTAAAAGCGCAACAACTTCAGGCCACAATCACACCCTGAAGCATACAATGTTCGTCCAGAGGGAACCCACAAAACTGCATTTACTCCTTTGGCTTTCACCCCAACAGGCTCCATTTCAGCCGTAAAACAAAGCCACAGTGTAGATCTTCTTCCGAATCAAACCCAGGGCCGTAGAAGCAAAATCAAACGAAAGCCATAAAATCAAATAAAAATATTCAACCTTGCACCTCCCAGAAACAAGGACACCCAATGAACCCACAAATTTTTTTCTAAAAAAGTATGAAAGTTTACAAACATTTTACTTCCTGGATCTAAGGAAACCAGATTAAAAAGCCTCAAGCAATCCATTTACTTTCTTGAAATAGAAACTACGGATAAACTATTCCCCTCCCCCCTCCACAACACAATTTGTCAACACATGCTCACGTACAAAAAAAAACCCCCCACCACACTCCTATGCAATGCAAAATCCTCATCTTATGATCTCCATTGAGCCCAACACTTCTTTGGCTAAGCAAGACATTTGTGAATGTCCTTTTTTCAGCCGGATGTATGATTGTTTTGGCCATCGACATTAAGTGAACCACTACAGTTGTTCACGGAATCTGGCTTCCCCGTTGACTTTGCTTGTGAGAAGGTCGCAAAGAATGATCGCATGACTCTTTCGGAACTGTCATAAATATGAGTCCGTGGCCAAATGTCTGAATTTGGATCACGTGACCCTGGGGGTGCTGCAAAGGGTCCATAAGTGAGAAAATGGCCATTTTTTTCAGTGCCATTGTAACTTTGAACTTTCATTTGTAACTAAATGAACTGTCGTAAGTCAAAGACTATCTGAGGTGAATTTTTTTCCCAAAGATGACCCACTGAATAAGAGTTTTTGGAGAAGGAACGTAGGGGCTGCTGTTTGCATCCTGGCAGAGCTGAGATCAGGGGTGAAATGCTACCGGTTCCACCTGGTTCACTCGAACCTTCACCCCAACCAGTAGTACAAAACAAAGCTCCTATGACCAAGATGGCGAACTAGTGTCACGCCCTTTCTGTGAGCTTGCACACCATCGCCAGCTGCTCTTCTGGGTTCTGGCATGCCAGCCAGCTGGTGTTCACGGGCACTGGAGTGCCGGAAAACAACCAAAAAAACCAGCCAGAAAATAGACTGTTTTTCAGGCCATTTTCAGGCTGGTTTTGGGCCAAAATGGCCCAGAAAATGGCCTGAAAATAACCAAACAATAGGCCTGTTTTCCAGGCCATTTTTGGCCCAAAACCAGCCTGAAAATGCCCCCAGAATGTCCCGAAGGTCTGAAAAATGCCCAAAAAACAGGCATGTGCGCACTTGCCCAGCTGGTGGGCAAGCAACACATGCATGCACGCAACACATGCATGCACGTTCTGGTTTACAATCAGCTGAGAGGAGAAAGGAGATGAAAAGCGCAGTTTCGGCCCTCCCATCATCCCTGGCGCTTTCCTGTTCTTTATCCTCACAGCTGATTGGCGCGGCAGAGGCTCAGCTGGTGTTTCGAAAGCTGTGCGTGAAAGTACGTGCGAAGTGTGCAATCATCAAATCAATAGGGAAATTGGTAGAATCCCACCACTGGCTGAAATCGTTGAAGTCTCCCCCACAGTTGGTTCTGGATAACTATATTATAATTACAATTATCAAATTACTTATTCTGGAGGAAAAGCAAAGGTAGTCCTGGATTTACAACCATTTGTTTAGTGGTCTTTGAAGTTCCAAGGACAGAGAAAAAAGTGACCCATGACCATTTTTCACACTTATGACCGTTGCAGCACCATGTGGTTTACAGTTGAATGCTTGACAACTGATTCACATTTATGATGGTTGCATTGTCCCGGGGTCACGTAATCCCCTTTTTGTGACCTTCTGACAAGGAAAGCTAAGGGGGAAGCCAGATTCACTTAACAACCATGTGACTAACTGAACAGCTGCAGTGATCCACTTAACAACTATGGCAACAAAGGATAGAATAGAATTCTTGACTGGCCAAATGTGATCGGATACACAAGGAATTTGCTTCCGGGGCAAAGGTCATAAAATGGGGCAAAACTCACTTAACAAATGTCTCACTTAGCTACATAAATCTGCGGTCATTAAGTAGAGGGTGACCTGTAAATGAAACATCTGTTAAAATTTTTCTGGATTGTTCAATTTCCCAGGCACTCTAGCAGTCCTCCCTGCTTGAGGATGGCCTACCTTTGAAATTAGTTCATCGTGGTTGGCCAGGTGAGCTCTGCAATGGATGCAGCTGTACGTGCGATGGCACGAAGGTAGGTAAGCTTGGAATGTCTTGGACCGGGTCATCTTCACCATTGGTGCCACCGAATGCTGCGTGAACTCGGAGGTAGCCCAGGAGGTCCTCCGACACGACGGGTCGCAGGGGAAACACTGGAGCACACAGGTAAAGGCCGTGATTCGGTAGGGGGCAGGTGTGGCGCGGACTCCACACACTGGTGATGCCTTCAGGATTCTAAAACCGGGCACGGGAGCCAGCCGACCCACGTTAACCTGAATGGACAAAAGGATAAAAACAAGAATGGCTTTTCCAAACAATTGTCAGCGCATGCGCGAACCTTTGGCATTCCAGTTCTGAGTAAGGTATCTCAGGTTGTTGTCATCTCAGCTTTCACAGGTGGACCCAGGTAAGAGCCCCAGTGGTGCAATGGTTAGAATACAATGTTCTAGAATGCAAGCTAACTCTGCTCACAGCCAGGAAGTTCGATCCTGATCAGCCCAAGGTTGACTCAGGCTTCCATCCTTCTGAGGTCAATAAAATGAGGACTAAAATGTTAGGGACAATATGCTGACACTAATCCTCTTAGAGAGGGCTGTAAAGCACTGTGAAGTGGTGTATAAGTCTAAGTACTATTGCTTGCGAAGGAGGGAGGGAGGGAAGGAGGGAAGGAAGGAAGCCGTGTTGATGCAGTGGCTAGAATGCAGTATTGCAGGCTGACTCTGCCCATAGCCAGGAAGTTCGATTCTGACCAGCTGAAGGCTGACTGAGCCTTCCATTCTTCTGAGGTCGATAAAATGAGGACCCAGATTGTTGAGGGAAATATGCTGATTCTAATCCGCTTATATAAGTCTATTGCTATTGCAAGCAACTCTGCCCACTGCCAGGAGTTCGATCCTGACCGGCTCAAAATTGACTCAGCTTTCCATCTTCCAAGGTCTGTAAAATGAGGATCCAGATTGTTGGGGACAAGCTGCCAACTTGGTAAACCACTTAGAGAGGGCTGCAAAGCACTGTGAAGCGATATATAAATCTAAGTATTACTGTTCATTCTATGTCTTTATGATGCCTATGATGTCCCGGGATCACATGATTTTGCCAATTTCTGACAAGGAAAGTCAAAAAGGAAACCAGATTCACTTACTTGTCAGAAAGTCGTAAAGATGATCAAGTGAACCTGGGACACAGCAACTGTAATAAGTACATGCCAGATACCAAATGGCCGAATTTTACAGGTTTTACAGATTAGCAAAAATAGCGCCGTTTGCCGAAAAGCAGCTGATTTGTTGCAGCGGTTGTGCCGTTCGCCCGCCAAACAGATGATTGTTGCAGCAGCTGTTCTGATAGACTGGGGGACCCAGCCGATTTGCTGTGCGTGCCTTGTGCTCACTGCTTGCGATCGGCTCCAGTTGTCCTCCATGAGAATCCAAAGAATTCAACTCTGACTTTTTCTCTGAGGCACTCTCGCTAAACACGTCTCTCTCGGGCTAAGACTGAGTCAAAATTGGGATACAGCCAAGAGAGGCGTGGCTACAAAGTTTAAACGGACTCAGTCTCTGGGCAGTAAGGTAGAGTTAACCAATTCTTTGGATTCTCTGCTCAGCACCCTGGAGAATTGGAAGAGACCTTATAGGTCATCTAGTCCAACCCCCCTGCCCAGCAGACCCTACACCATTTTTGACAGATGGCAGTCTAGTCTCTTCTTGAAAGTTTCAAGTGATCACATGACCACGGGGATGCTGCAATGGTTGTTAATATAAAAAAGAACAATCATAACTCACTTTTTCCAATGGGGTTATAACTTTGAACGGTCACTACACAAATGGTTGTTAAGTCAAGGGCTACCTTTATTTGACCCTTTGAAAGGGGAATCCCCAGAAACCGGATCACGGAAAGGACTGACTTGCCCCTAACTGGAACAATCTGATCCATTTTCTTTCAAAGGTGACTGGGATCAATTCCGGCTTTGCTGAAATTTTTCCACCATGATATCCATTGCAAGGGCTGGCTTTGCACAACATGTTGAGCCAGGTCAGTGAAGCCCCCAGGGCTATAGTTGCACAAAATATTTGAATTTGGTTTGTTTCAGCTCATTTTTTTGCTTGGTCTGTTGGGCAATTCTGTACTTATGGTTTGATTATGTTTCAGGATTTTGTGGACCTTTGAAAAATGGGCTGATTTGGCCATTGTGTTTGAAAAGGAAACCGAGGGAGAGAGGGAGGGAGGGAGGGAGGAAGAAGAAAGAGAAAATAGGAAGGAAGGAAGGAAAGGAGGGAGGGAGGGGAAAACAGGAAGGAAAGATGGAAGGAGGGAGGAAAGAAAGGAAGGATGGATACATGGAAGATAGAGGGATGAAAGAAGGAAGGAAAGAAGGGGGAAAGATAAGATGGAAGGAAGAAAGGTAAAGGGATGAAGGAGGAAGAGAGGGAGGGAAGGAAGAAAAAAATGGAAGGAAAGAAAGGAGGAGGGAAGGAAGGAAAAAAGGGAGGGATGGAGGGAAGGAGGAAGGACAAATTCCTACAACCACGTGGTATCACTGTAGCAAGCAAACCAACTAACACCCTTTAATGCATCCTAAGAAGAACACCACAAGACCCAGAAACCCCAGAAGAAAAAACAGGAGTTATCTATAACAGGAGTTCCCATGGACCAGTACCTGTCCATGGCCAATTAGGAACCAGATCACACAGCTGGACATGAGTGGCAGGTGAGCAAAACTGCACATGTGTAGGATCTAGGTTGTGCGCTTCTCCTTCGTCCCGGTTCTTTGGGAAAATTGTCTTCCACAAACCCCATCCCTGGTGCCAAAAAGTCTGGGGACTCCTAATATACAAACCTGCAATGTAAGGACTGCAACAGCCACTTTGTAGAACAAACAGTCAGAAGACTAGCAGAAGCGCATTCATGAACACTACCAACTAGCAGCCAGAAGACATGATGAAACTCTTGAATTTCACAACATGTGGACAGACTCAACCATAGTTTCAACTGGGAAAAGGTGACCCTCCTAGACCAAGCCAATTCCAAAAACTTCAGGGAATTTCTAGAAGTCTGGCACCCAACCATCAACAGGTGCATTCAGGTAAGGAATATGTACACATCATTCAAAACAGACACTGTAATCAAAAGGCCAAAGCATCTCTTTCCCAGCCATCTATACTCAGCTAAGCAGAGGTGAACATCAAAATGAACATTAGGCCATCCACCAAAGTGTAAACAGGTCAGACATCCAGCCCTTGCTTATCAATGGAGACAGAATGGAGCAAGTGGCCAGTTTTAAGTTTCTGGGTGTTACCCTAAGAGATGACCTGACCTGGGGGTGCTCACATTGCAGCCTTGGTCAAAAAGGCCCAGCAGAGATTAGACTACCTATGACTTCTCAGAAAACAACAACTGAAGGAAAAACTGCTGATGACCTTCTACTGCTGCCCCATAGAGAAATATCTTAACTTACTGCACCTCTGTATGGTTTGCCAATTGCACAGAGGCAGATAAGACAGCCGTCCAGAGGGTTAACGTCATTGTCCAGAGGATCCTGGGTTGCTCTCTCCCCTCTTTGGAAGAGCTTTATAGCTCCCGCTGCCTTAAGAAAGTTCAAAACACTCTCAAAGATCCATCTCATCCTGGGCACCCTTTTTATTTGAACTATTACCATCTAGCAGACGGTACAGGATAATAATCATAAAAAAAGGACAAATGGGCTGAAAAACAGCTTCTATTCCACAGCAGTGGCTCTTTTGAATTCTGCTGTATAGTGCAGTGTTGGTGTGGTGTCAGGGGTTTTCGGTTCAATGTGTGGAGTGTGAAGGATGTGTGTTTATTTTCATGGTCATGCTGTGCACTGAAGATGGTGTTTGATTTCCTTGTACCGGTGCATTGACAATAAAGTAAACTAAACAATGCCACAAATCAAGAAACTATCAACTCAGACGAACCAACAATAAACAACAGCCTAATCAAGAAACTATTAAGAACACACCCACCAGCATGGCAAACCAGTTGTACATAAAAATAAGAGTAAACCCCACTCCCTTCAACCACTAATGATGTTACCTAGTTGGGTTATGAAACATCTGCAAGAAAACCATTGCTCAGAGCGCACCAAGGACCCTGTTGTGAATGAATAAATGTGTTAATAAAGTTATCAGGAGCTTGAAGTCAAGTGCAGGGCTCTGGCCCTGCATTTCTGATTGGCCATTAAATTGTGAGATCAGATTGATCCGTTCAGGAGGATCTGATTGGCCATTAACGAGCCTTTGTCATTGGTTAACGGAGCTAGCGCTCCCTGGTTTTCATTGGTTGAATATCTAATAAGTTACCTATATAAGGAAGGCTGTAGCAGCCATCGAGTTTGAGCTGTCACACCATGTAAATAAAGAGTTGAAGTTCACCGTTTCACCGGCTTGTCTCCATTCTTTCGCGCCCACGCTCAGTACTTAACACTGGCGACGAAGGTGGGATGTGGAGACATCAGAGCTGACTGAACAACGAAGAAGATAACCGAGCACGTGGCTGAAAACGCACAATGGCGGAACCATGTCCGGCGGCATCATACCACCTGCTCCATTCGACCCAGTGCAAGAAGACTGGGACTCCTACATGGATCATTTCCAAATGTTCTTGGAAACCAACAATTTGAAGGATGCCACGTCCGGGAAGAAACGGGCGGTATTCCTAACGCATTGCGGGCCGACCGTATTCAAGATGGCCAAGGCACTAGCAAAACCGGCAGAAGTAAAGGCTATGGACTGGGACGTCCTCGAACCCCTACTGAGAGCCCACTATGCACCGACTGTGCCAACCCTCGTAAGGCGGCACAAATTCTACCAGAGAGATCAGCAGAAGGGAGAGAGCATTGCAGATTTCGTCGCGGACCTCCTAAACCTGGGAGGCCTCTGCGGGTTCGCTGATCTGGAAGAGGCTTTGAGAGACCAAATAGTTCTGGGATTAGATGCGCCACATGTGCAGAGCAAGCTGATGGCGAAAGGCGACATCAGCCTTGCAGATGCCATCGCGGATGCTACTGCAGCAGAAGCAACTAGGAAGTCGGCTGCCCAAATGCGCCGCAACCGCGCTCCGGTTCACCAACCGATCGGCGAACTTTCAGCCAAGTCAGAAGGACAGTTTCTGACGGCCCACCACGAGGACCTCTCTTCGTCGTCAGACAGCGACGAAGAAGAGGTCCATCGACTGCGGTCCGAACAGGACCATTACCAGAAGTCCCAACACCCATGCGCTGGCTGTGGGGCCAGCCACCCCTAGTCCGAATGCAAATTCCGCGATGCGCTCTGCCATGAGTGCGGGAAACGAGGCCACATCAGATGGGTCTGTAGAAGTCTCCTAGGACCCAGCCAGTTTTCGAAGGGGGCTATCGCCAACCGACAGGAAACCGTCCTGTAAGGCGAGAACCAGTGAACCACCAATGGAACAACCACTCCTACAGAAACAGAACCCTAAACCGCCCCGCAAAGCAAGAAGAGGCTCACCAAGCTATCACTATCGGTCACGCCTCCTCCTTGGATGCCAAGAAAATCCAAATTAAAGTGGCCATCGAAAATCAGCCCTGCCAAATGGAAGTCAACTCAGGATCATCCCTCTCGATGGTTTCCTGGAAGACCCTCAAGCAACTCATCCTTACTATCCGGCGACAAGACCTCCGTTTCCAAAGACTCATACTTAAGGACTATCAGGGGAATCGGATTCCAGTCATAGGATCCAGTCGGGTCCAGGTCTCGTTCAAAAACCGTACAGCGTACTTACCCCTGACTGTGATCGACAAGGACCGGCCTAGCCTGTTAGGCCTCCAATGGTTCGCGCCACTTGGCATTGAAGTGGCAGGCATTAACCAAATCGGCAGCAGCGACTGGGAGGAGGACCTCGTCCAAGAATTCAAGGACGTCTTTGAAGAAAAACTAGGAGAGTACAAGGGGACCCTGATATCATTTAACCTTAATCCAAAAATAGCTCCCATCCACCTTAAGCCTCGTCGGGTTCCGTTTGCCCTTAAACCAAAGATTGACGAGCAGCTTGATAAGTTAATAGCCCAGGGGGTGCTAGAGCCAACTGATCACTCTCCCTGGGAAACCCCAATTGTAACACACCCATTAAGCCGGATGGATCAATAAGAATTTGTGGGGACTACCGAGCCACCCTGAACCACGCCCTGCAGCAAAACGCATATCCGGTACCGATGGTGCAGCACCTCCTCCATTCCCTGGGGGGGTGGAAAAGTCTTTGCTAAACTAGACTTAGCTCAGGCATATCAACAACTGCCGGTAGATGAAAAAACGGCACAGGCACAGACGATCGTGACGCACCGAGGTGCCTTTAAATGTACCTGACTCCAATTCGGAGTGAGCGTAGCCCCGGGCATCTTTCAGAGCTTGATAGAAAGACTATTACAAGGGATTAAAGGCGTTGTCCCTTACTTTGATGATGTGTTAATCACTGCCCCTACTTCCCAAATTTTACGTGACCGCCTGAGAATGGTCCTCCAGAAATTCAAAGATGCAGGTCTTAAAGTGAAGAAAAATAAGTGTAAACTGTATACAGATCGTGTCGAATTTTTAGGGTATTTAATTGATAGTCAGGGCATTCACCCTACCGATAGCAAATTGAGAGCAATAAAAAACACTCCCAAACCCTGGAATAAGGCCGACCTCCAGGCGTTCCTAGGCCTTATCAATTTTTATAACGTATTCCTGCCGCACAAAGCAACTGTAGCTGAACCCCTACATCGTTTATTGTACAAAAAAAGCAATCTGGGTATGGGGACATAGAGAAGAGCAGGCGTTCCGAAATGTAAAAAAACTACTGACTTCTGACGCTGTACTGATGCAGTACAATGAGACTTTGCTGTTAACGATCATGTGTGATGCATTGCCTTTCGGAGTAGGCGCCATTTTGAGCCACATTTTGCCTAACGTAGCGAAGCCCCTGTTGCCTATTTCTCAAAGACTCTTTTAAAAACAGAGTGAAATTATAGTCAGATTGATAAAGAAGCCCTTGCCATTGTGTCTGCTGTAAAGAGATTTCATGAGTATGTGTACGGCCGAGCTTTTACTATAGTGACTGACCACAAACCTTTGCTGGGAATAATAGCGGGAGATAAGCCAACCCCCTATATATTATCTCCCAGAATGACTCACTGGTCAGAATTCTTGGCTGCTTATAATTATCAGCTGCAATACCGCCCGGGGAAGGCCATTCCCCATGCCGACGCATTGAGCCGAGCACCGCTTCCAGAGGCCATTGACGACCCCGCACCTACAGTGACAATGTTGCAGATCGAGGCACTCCGTACGCCGCCATTAATAGCCCGAGATATCACGATGGAAACAAAACGCGACTCCGCCTTAGCATGAGTCCTCAGTTGGGTGGAACGCGGATGGCCATTGGACCAAGTACCTGATGACTTCGCCCCATTCAAAAGTCGACAAACAGAGTTGTTTTCACAGAAGGGCTGCATTATCTGGGGCGATAGAGTCGTTGTCCCAGAGCGACTACAATGAGCAGTACTGAGAACCTTGCATGATGGCCACCCTGGCATCGTGCGCATGAAAGCCCTCGCACGAAGCTACGCGTGGTGGCCAGGCATCGACAAGCAAATCGAGACTTGGGTCAAAGCTTGTCATAAATGCCAAGAAGTAAGCAACGCCCCACCAAAGGCAATCCCAACCGAATGGGAAACACCGCGGGGACCCTGGTCCCATATCCATCTGGACTTTGCAGGGCCTACCAAAGGCCACACATTCTTGTTAACTGTGGATGCCTACTCAAACTGGCTCGAAATCCACCAAATGAAGAACACAACAACCGAAGCGGTCATTAAAAAACTGGACAGACTGTTTGCAACCCACGGATTACCAGACGTTCTGGTATCCGACAACGGGCCCCAATTTACCGCACTGTCTTTTGAACAGTACCTGGCAGACCACGGTATTCGACATGCGCTGACTTCGCCTGCACATCCTGCGGCCAACGGAAGGGCCGAGCGCATGGTACAATTCGTCAAGAAAATGCTACAAAAAATGGACTATGACAACATCGAAGAAACCGGATCCTCTTTTTACAGCATATCACTCCGCACAGCATCACCAACAAAACTCCTGCCGAGTTGCTCATGGGACGGAAGCTCCGCTCCCACCTAGACCGGTTACACCCAGCGTACGAACCTGAGAAACCACATGGATCCAGCGGGCGATGCCGTACTTTCCAGGTAGGCGACTTGGTGTTCGCTAAAAACTTATCGGGCGATCCGTTGTGGGTCGAAGCGACTGTAGTCCGTGTAACTGGCCCTAGATCATACCTCGTGCAATGCCGTGATGATAGACTATGGAAGCGCCATATCGATCAACTACGATCAAGGCTGCAGTCAGGGATCTCTGAGTCCCCTAATGACCAAACTGAGGGGGCAGGAGATACAGAGGAAGATGAACTTGAATTAGCACAAAACCTTTTTGAAAGGAACGATAGTGGAACAGAAACACGTGAAGAGGAATCAAGGATGGGAGTGAGCTCGCCTCATGGTGATACCGAAGATGTTGGTGATAACAAAAATTCGAACTCAGAGTCAGAGGCACCCCTTTCGCCAAACAACGCCCTACCTCAACAAGAGTGCAGCCAAATACCGGGTGCACAACGAAAATCAAATAGACTAACAAAACAACCGTCCTACCTCAAGGACTACGTAACCGCACCCCGTAAATGGAACCCGGGGGGAAGGGGTGTTGTGAATGAATAAATGTGTTTATAAAGTTATCAGGAACTTGAAGTCAAGTGCAGGGCTCTGGCCCTGCACTTCTGATTGGCCGTTAAATGGCGAGATCAGATTGGTCCATTCAGGAGGATCTGATTGGCCATTAACGAGCCTTTCTCATTAGTTAACGGAGCTAGCGCTCCCTGGTTTTCATTGGTTGAATATCTAATAAGTTACCTATATAAGGAAGGCTGTAGCCTGTCACACCATGTAAATAAAGAGTTGAAGTTCACCGTTTCACCGACTCATCTCCATTCTTTCGCGCCCACGCTCAGTACTTAACAGACCCCACAGTCATCGTTCTCCTCCTCCTCTGAAAATCCCCTCCCTACTAGCACTGATGATGTTACCTAGCTGGGTCATGAAATGTCTGTAAGATAGCCACTAAGTTCATAGAGCACCAAGGGCCCTCATCAAAGAGAATGAGGGGACTGGAAGCTAAAACATATGAAGAACGGTTGCAGGAATTGGGGATGTCTAGTTTGATGAAAAGGAGGACTAAGGGAGTCAAGCTATTCTCCAAAGCACCTGAGAGAAGGACAAGAAGCAGTGGATGGAAACTTATCAAGGAGGGAGAGAAGCAACCTAGAACTTTCCTGACAGTGAGAACAATTAATCAGTGGAACTACTTGCCTCCATTATTCCCAAGGTCGCAACACTGGAAGTTTTGGAGAGATTGAACCACCATTTGTCTGAAATGGTATAAGGCTTCCTGCTTGAGCGGGGTTTGGGGGGGGGGGTTGGACTAGAACACCTCCAAGGTCCCTTCCAATCCTTTTATTCTATGTTCTTACGCGCTACAGATGAGCCTAGGATGGGCTGAACAGGGCCAAGCCTGGGTGTGCAAAATTTAAAAGGAGAAATGAAACTAGAAATCAGTCTGGGGGGCATTGGGAATAAAAGGAGCCACAAAAATAGTTAGGATGGCCTGTGGGGTGGGCTGGTGGGGGTTTGCTATTTCAGGAAAACCAAGCCACGCACCCTCACCCCATTCCCCCAGCCACAGATGGAAACCAGAGGCCTGGTGGCCTTTAAATAGTTCATTCCAGCCCACATTCCCAAGTTATTAGAAGCCAAGCAGCTGTGGACAGAAAAGGCTCTGTGTGTGTGTGTGTGTGTGTGTATGCACTAGTGATTCTCTTTGCTTGCTTGTGAACAAACCTACATCAATCCCTCTTCAGTCCAACTCCTTTTGCACAACCAAGTCAAGGTGCATTAGTATCAAACAGACCCTTTTTTTTTTCTTGTTAGATGAGCACGTGTGCGAGATTTCACAAAACTATACAGGTCATCCTTAAGATCATAAATACATTATTTAATAAATACATTATTTAATAATAATCATGTATTTATTTGCAACCATAAATCCATTATTTAGTGGTGCGGTGGTTAGAGCGCAGTACTGCCGGTTACTTCTGCTGACTGCTGGCTGGCTGCAGTTTGACAGTTCGAATCTTGCCATCCTTCTGAGGTGGGTACAATGAGGACCCAGATAGTTGGGGGCAAGAGGCTGACAGCGGTTTAGCTTAGAGAGGGCTGTAAAATAACTATAAAGTGGTATATAAGTCTAAGTGCTACTGCTATAATAGGCCTTGGCCGTTATGGCTAAAAGTTATTATGTTATACAGCCAGTCATCATGCGACTGGACTCCGATTTGATGGCTGGTAATCTTGTGGGAAGTTGCAACAGCACGGAAAAAAGGGACCGGTGTCCGGTTTTTTTTCCACACTTACGACCGTTGCAAATCTCTGTGCTGATGTGATTAAAATTTGGACACTTGGAAACTAGTTCATATTTATGATGGTTGCTGTGTCCCAGGAAAGTCCACCCATCTTAAATTATGCTGGCTGGGGAATTCTGGGAGTTGAAGTCCATCTATCTCCAAGTTGCCAAGTTTGAGAAACACTGATTTGGCATATTGATCAGCTTCTGATCAACGGAGGGGAGGGAATTAAGACTCTTGCATGGAACTGTAACTAGTTTCTATTGGTGTGTGTATGTGTGTATACACACGTTAAGTTCCTTGTGGTTTCTTTTTTCTTTTTTTTTTTTTTTCAGGAAAGTGCCACAGGACTTTTATTCCGTGGCATCTTTCCACATGGCCTGATGGATGTTTTGCCGAGTGTATCTTGAGCAAGAGCCAAATTCTCCACCAAATATTTTCTCTCTCTTTGCCTGCCTTTCAAATTCCGGCCATCCTAATGGATTTTCCGAGATGTTGTGTCAGCCACGCAAGTTCTCAGCAAGCCATTGTTTCCCTGGCACAATTGTGTTTGCAACTGTAGACGACAACAGCCAGGCAAAGTTCAAACCTCAGAGGACTTGAAACGAGCGGCACTTATTCCAGATCTAAGAACAATAACCCTTTTTCCATTTGTTATTTTCAGTTTTTTTTTTTTTAAATTTCCAAGAGAGAAGATGCAACAACTGAATAGGCCTTGAAGGAAATTGCGACACTGAAGAAGTCCAGCTTGGAAGAGTTTTAGAGGTTAAGAAACAAATAGGATCTGGGGAAAGCATAATTAAAAGCATTCGCATATGAAAATAAGCTGCTTATAGATTGTGTACCTTTGGCTGTTCAGCACTGAATCTTTCTACTGGTAGACCTCAACTTACGACCACCATTGAGCTAAGTGAGACAGTTGTTCAGGGAGTTTTGCCTCACTTTACGACCGTTCTTGTCATACCGTTTCCCCGAAAACACGACCTACCCTGAAAGTAAGTCCTACCTTGACCTTTTACATCTGTGCCCAATATAAGCCCTACCCCCCAAATGAGCCCTGATTAAGATCTCACTCGCTCCAGAATGGATGGGTAAAAATTAAGCTAGGGTGGGGATGGGGTGGTGGTGGAGCTGCTCTACTATTTACCTTTGGTCAGTTGTAGCCAGGCCTCACACTGGCCTTGCTGGCCCGTTTCTTCTGCAGCCAGCAAGGCTGGTAAGGCTTTCCCTGAAGGCCTCTGGAGCTAATAACAAAGCTCCGGATCGATCCTGAGCTCTGTTATCGACGGCAGTGGCCTTCAGGAAAGTCTTGCTGGCCATAGAAGAAGTTCCTGAAGGCCTTTGACAGCAAAAAGGAGGCTGCGGGCAATGCATGCAAATGAGGTTAGTCAGTGGATGACATCGCCCTGAAAATAAGACCCAGTGCCTTTTTTGGTGGTAAAAAACTATAAGACAGGGTCTTATTTTCGGGGAGCTGTTAATTGCTACAGTTGGTAAATTAGTAATCCAGTTGTTAAGTGAATCTGGCTTCCCCATTGACTTTGCTTGTTAGAAGGTCGCAAAAGGGGATCATATGACTCTGGGACATTCCAACTGTCATAAGTACATGCCAGTTGCCAAGCATCTGAATTTTCTGATCATGTGACTATAAGGAAGCTGCTATCGTGTTAAAAATGGCGTAAGTCACTTTTTTCAGTGCCATTGTTAACTTTGAATAGTCACTAAATCGAACGGTTGTAGGTCGAGGACTACCTGTATATTGTCAACAAGCCATCAGTTGACAGACTAAATCTTACAGTTAAAAGGAATGGCACTTTTGAAAGCAAGCAAGAAGAAATGCTATTTTTGCAAAATTCTTTTGATATATTCAAGCTATCTTTTTAAATGAGGTGCCTTGCAAAGTTTCCAATATTACAGAGAGTCCTTGATTTATGACCAAAACCAGAAAGCAGAATTTCTGTTGCTCATAAAGCAAGGCAATTGGTAAGTGAGCCATGCCCAATTTTACATCATTTCCCCCCTCCCCTTGGCATAGGTATAGTCCTCGACTTATGACAATTGAGCCCAAAATTTATGTTCTTAGGAAACATTTGCTAAGTGTGTTTTGCCCCATTTTATGACCTTTTCTTGCCACAGTTGTGAAGTGAATCATTGCAGTTGTTAAGTTAGTAACTTGGTTGTTAAGTGAACCTGGCTTCCCCCTTGACTTTGCTTGTCAGAAGGTCGCAAAAGGGGATCATGTGACCCCAGGACACTGCAATCATCATAAATATGAGTTAGTTGCCAAGCGTCTGAAATTTGATCACTTGACCATGGAGATGTGGCAAAGGTCATAATTGAAAAAATGGTTGCAAGTCACTTTTTTCAGTGCCGCTGTAACTTTGAAAGGTCACTAAATGAACTGTTGTAAGTTGAGGGCTACCTGTAGTTACGCGCAGTTCTGTATGTCAGCATGTACTGGTGTTCTTAAGTGAATCATACGGTCATTAAGTAAATCTGGATTCCCCAAGACTTTCCTTATGGGAACTCACAAATATGTACTCACAAATGGTGGATAGATGATCCCAGGATGCTGCAACTATTGTGAACACATGCCGATTGTCAAGTTTCCAAATTTGGATTATGTGATCCTGGAAATTTTGCCATGGTCATGAGTCAGTCACTTTTTTCAGTGCCGTTGCACTTTCGAATGTTCATGAAACGCATGGTTGTAAATCAAAGATTACCTGAATTTAGCCTGCAATACTCTGGGTAACCCCTAGATGGAGACCTTCTAGATTTCCTTGACATACTTTGCTGCCATCTAGTGGTCATTTGGAGTACTACAGCCTGGATCTTGCCCAATTCCTCCCCTTTGATTAGATCCACTAGATTGTCTTGGAGAGGATGGAGACATGTTAACCCACCTTCCTCCATCTATCTATGGAATGGGAATGAGAATAGAATAGGAATATAGAGCGGTGATGGCGAACCTATAGCACACATGCCAGAAATGGCACACAGAACCATCTCTCTGGGCGCGCCAGTCATCGCCTCTTGTTCTTCTGGGTTCCAGCTGGTTTTCTCGCACGCGGGAACACCCAAAACTGGAAGAGTCCGCATGTGCATGCTCCTGTTTCAGCACTCGCTGCCAAAAAGGTTTGCCAACACTGGAATAGGGAATGGGAATAGAATAAGGACAGAACAGAACAAAATAGAAATAAGTACAGGAAGAGGAGAGGAGAGGAGAGAAGTTAAGTTGGAAGGGACCTTGGAGGTCTTCTAGTCCAACCCCTACTCAGGCAAATGGTTGTCCAGTCTCTTCTTAAAATATCCCAGACTTCAGTTCCCAGAATTCCTTGCCGGTCAACAGTGAACTCCATGCATCTGGAAGGCATCACATAGAGAAGGCAGTGAAAAACTTATCTTTTAGAGCAGAAAATCCTGGGTTTTTCCTTTCCTGTCTCCTGCCTTTCATTTGCAGTGAGCATATGTTTGTGTTGTAGCTGAGACACTGTTCCCTGACCCAAAATACACATTATAGCTGGTTTTTCCTAAAATCATGGCTCCCAGCCTGCTTCGTCCGACCAACTTAGAGGCAAAAATTATTTTTGTGCGGTATCTTCAGCTGGGCTTTGAACAAAAACTACAACTGGGTTTGCACAAACTCTGCAAAGCCCAAGCTAAACATGACATACCAGAGATAAAAAAAAATCCAGACAGAGTCTGGGGTTTGAGGGTCTGAAACAGAACCCAAATCTTTTTCCAAACGTCTCCTTTAGATTACAGGATATAAAATTGGGAGACCATCCGGGCAAGTTTAGCAGGGCAAACGCCGATAACTAAATCCAGGTTATTGCTTTCCAGATGCAACGCAAACACAAGCTTTGTGCGTTGCCGGCAATTGGTGGATCACAGCGTCGAAAGGTTGTGCAAACTGACTGCAGGTAGTCCTCAAGTTACGACCACAAGGGAGCCCAACATTCCTCTTGCTGAGGCGTCTGTGAAGTGAGTTTTGTCCCGTTTCATGACATTCCTTGCCACCGTTAAGTGAATCTCTGCAGTTGTTAAATTAGTAACACAGTCGTTAAGTGAATCTGGCTTCCCCTTTGTCAGAAGGTCACAAAAGGGGATCTCGTGACTCTGGGACAGTGCAACCATTATAAATGTGAGTCAGTCGCCAAACATCTGAATTTTGATCACATGACCATGGGAAGGTTGCATCGGACATAAGCATGAAAAAAGGTTGTAAGCTGCTTTTTTTAGTGCCATTGTAATTTTGAGCGGTCACTAAATGAACTATTGTAAGTCAAGGACTACCTGTATTGGGTTATGCCCTGTAATTCTCTCTTTATACAGTATACCCACTGACCTCTGACCCATGACACTGCTAGAATTGGGTATGTCTAATTCAATGAAAAGAAGGATTAGGAGGGACATGATAGCAGCCTTCCAGTATTTGAGGGGCTGCCACCAAGAAGAGGCAGTCAAGCTATTCTCCAAAGCCCCTGAAGGCAGGACAAGAAGCAATGGATGAAAACTCATCAAGGAGAGAAGTAACCTAGAACTAAGGAGAAATTTAATGACAGTTGAAACAATTAACCAGTGGAATGACTTACCACCAGAAGTTGTGAATGCTCCAACACTGGAGGTTTTTAAAAAGATGTTGGATAACCATTTGTCTGAAGTGATGTAAGGCTTCCTGCCTGAGCAGGGGGTTGGACTAGAAGACCTCCCAGGTCCCTTCCAACTCTTGTCATTCTGTTAAAAAAGATGTGGAGACTCTAGAAAGAGTGCAGAGAAGAGCAAAAAAGATGATTAGGGGACTGGAGGCTAAAACATACGAAGAACGGTTGCTGGAACTGGGTATTCTTAGTTTAATGAAAAGAAGGACTAGGGGAGACCTGATAGCCGTTCCAATATCTCAGGGGCTGCCACTAAAGAAGAGGGAGTCAAGCTATTCTACAAGGTCCCTTACAACTGTTTTCCTATTAAGACTCTGAAGATGGAAAAGATGGAAGGAAAGATGATGATGGGTAGCAAGGTTGAAGGACTCAATTAACATAGTTATGGGGTATGTTTGAAGATCTCAAAGACCAGGTGAGGGACAGATTACCATGGAAAATATTTTTGTGGTCTCTTTTAAAGAGTTGACTCCAGCTTATTAACACCTAATCAATCCTATAGCTAGATCTAGAACTCTAGATCTAGCTATAGTGCATGCCAACAGTCTTGTATATTGTCTGTAACTCCAGAAGCTGTGGATGTGCATCACTGGATCATTTCTCAAAAATGATCAGAGGCCCATGATGGCAAACCTATGGCACACCTGTCAGAGGTGGCACGCAGAGCCATTTGTGCTGGCACGCGAGCTGCAGGCAAAGTTACCTCACTGCGCATATTTATTTTTTATTTATTTGTGTAATTTATTTCGAACATGTGCAGAATGACAATAATAATCAATACAACAACAGTAATAATAATAATAATCATAATAATGATAATAATAATACACAATAACATGTCCGAAAAGGAGTAGGATGAAGCATAAGCTTATTTAATCCTACCCCTTCTTCACTTCCCCATGAATTCAACTTATATCAATAGAATGCATAGTACAAAAATGATGATAATAATAATAATAATAATAATAATAATAATAATAATAATAAATAATTGAAGTACTAAACATATACATATATACAAAAAAACAAAAACAAATAAGCAGATAGAAAGTAAGTAACAAATATAATTAATAAAGAAATCCAGAATGTTCGACCCCTTCCTCTTCCCTGTACCCAGTGAAAACCATGTACCTGTATCGCTTTTTTATCGCGCCTCACAGCTGACTTTTGACCGGTTTGAGGCCTTTTTCGGCCTCCCAAAGGCTTGACGAAGGTTTCTGCAGGCTTCAACAAGCTTTGCAGGCCAAAAACTAGCCCCGTTTTGTCACTTTTGTATTTTCAGAAAAACAGGAAGTGATGAAACAGGGCTAGTTTTCAGCCTGCAAAGCTTGCAGAAGCCTGCAGGCGCTTTCCTCAAGCCTTTGGGAGGCCAAAAAAGGTCTCAAACAGGCCGAAAATCAGCTGTGAGGTGCAGGGCAGGTAAGGGGGTGGTGGGGAGTAGGGTGGAGGGATTACTCGTGCATGCGTAGGGGGCATGGGTGGACAACGCATTGCCTTCTGGGTGCTGGCACACAAGCACGAGTGTGCAAGCTCATGCACAATTTTTGGCACAGGAGCCCAAAAAGGTTAGCCACCACTAATCTAGCCTCTCCTGCTTGAGCAAGGGGGAGGGAGGGATGGACTAGAAGACCTCCAAGACTTCCTTTCCAACTGATGTTCTCCTTTGCAGCAGTGTGAACTGAAGTTCCCAGCTTTTGTCGAGCATCTTCAATCCTTACACTCCACTGTGCAATTTAACAGACTTTACCTCCTTAACGAAGACAGCTTAGTTTAAGGTGCTTACTCCTTTAATCCCCAAAATACATCTGCCACAAGACCCATAATGGGGCAATCTATCCCAAAAAAGAGGACTATAATTAATTAAAGAGCTCAACCTTCAAATTAAGGACATTCCTTGAGGTATGCCATAAGCTAGTAATTACCGGGGTGGATGATATAACCCACAATTATACCCAAGCTGTTGGATCTGGGATAAATTAATAACCGATTAGGCCTTCATTAGCCTTAAAAAAAATAACAGGGATTTCAGGGTGTATTCAGTTCCTTACATCCTGAATCCCATACAAATAAATCATTATCCCCAAATCATTATTTATCTGTAGGTCAAATGTGGAGACCGCACACCTCAGGCATGAAAGAATTCTGGACAATAGAGCCCCAAACTGCAGCTGTTAAGTTAGCAACACAGATGTTAAGCGAATCTGAATTTTCCCATGGACTTTGCTGGTCAGAAGGTCGCAAAAGGGGATCATGTGTCCCAGGGACACTGCGACCGGCGTAAAGATGAACCACTTGCGAAGCATCTGAAGTTAACAGAGTAACAGAGTTGGAAGAGATCTTGTAGGTCATCTAATCCAGGGGTCGTCAGCCTTTTGGACCTCAGGGACCCCCAAACTCATAATTTTAAATCCTGTGAACCAATCTGGGAAAAATCTCCCAGAAAGTCTGCAGGAAAATCCCCCACCCTGTTTTCCTACCTATTGATCATTCTTTATCTGGGACTGCAGGATACCGTCTCCAGCTCCGTTCTCAGGGGGAGAGAAAGACTTTTGGCTTCATGCAAGGAAAACAGCAGAAGCAGCAGAAGTCTTTCTTTCTCTCCCCCAAACTCTGCCAGAAATGAGTCTTTGTGAGACTTGTTGCGCCGGCACAGCCTCTTGGAGCAGGAGGCCTTGCAGGGTCCCAAAGACTCATTTCTGGAGGAGTTTGGGGGAGAGAAAGAAAGACTTTGGCTGCTTTCCTTGCATGCAACCAAAAGCAGAAGCGGAAAGAAGTAGCCCGGTGGCCAGGGGAGGCGCATGTGGCAAGTTCCCCCCTTCCTCCCTTTCCCTCCTCCCCTCACTACTTCGTGTTGTTTGCAATACAAGCAACGCAAGCCTTGTGTTCCCATGGGCCATGTGGGCGGCACAGCCTTGTGTTCCCGCGCAGCCTGGATTCATTGCTTTGGGGGGGGGGGGGACATTTCTCTGCGGACCAACAAAATTTTCTCACGGATCACCAGTGGTCCCCGGCCTACTGGTTGGCAACCACTGTTCTAGTCCAACCCAGGCAGGAAACCCTATGGTTGATGATATGATCACAGGGACGCTCTAACGGTCATAAGTCTGAAAAATCAGACATAAATCACGGTTTTCCAGTGTCGTTGTAACTTTGAATGATCATTAAATGGATTCCGTAAGTCGAGGACTATCTGTAACTTCCAAGTTGTTTCTTTTGATACTTGGAAAATTCCTTTGAATGCAAATCTAAATGAGTGAGGGGGAAATTTCTCTACCTGCCCTATTCCATTTAAAGATCAGACCAGATCTTAGATGTAACCAGATGTTGGAGTATAGAATACTTCCAGTCAAAATTCGATCCACTTTAATTCTGCCCCCCTTTATTTAATTTGTGTCCCACCTTGATTATTTTGATAAATACTCAAGGCAGCAAATCTTCCTCCTCCTATTTTCTTGGTAAGGTGAGTTGATATGAGAAATGGGCTAGCCCAAAGTCACCCAGCTGGCTTTCATGTCTAAGGCAGGACTAGAATTCACCGTCTCCTGGTGATTGGCCCAAAGTCACCCAGCCAACTGTTATGCCTAAGGCAGGACCAAAATTCATCGTCTCTACTTTATGGCTGTTACAACATCAAACAGGTTCAGTAGTGTTATCATCCAGCCTCTGTTTAAAAAAAAAAAAAAAATCTCAAATCAAAAGTTTACTCTTTTCTCGGTTTTCAAACTGCCCACCCTCTAAGCAGGAATAATCTTTAAAGATGATATTCCAAGCTGGAAATCAGAGGTTTTATGTAACTGCACCATAGACCCAAATTTAAGGGGACTTTTACATCTCAATAAGCCAACTTTATCACTCCTGGGTGACAATCTGATCATTGTTTAAGGCACAGAATACGCTTGAAGTGCCCAGATAAGGCAGATAAGAGAAACTAAGCAAGCAAAAGACAGAACATTTATAATAATAAAAAAAAAAAAAACACCAACCCAACAACCCTCAGCAATTTAGTCTGCAAAAAAACAAGGAGAGGGGAAAAAAAAACTTTGAAGGATATACTAACACAAAAGGAAGTCTGTTTTTCTTTTTAGGTTTAAATTTAAAAAACAGTTTCCCCATCTGAGAGGTGATACCAGCCTGCAGGCAATGAAGGAAGAAAACAGCCATTCCCAGCATTTTCATATGCAAAAGAACACAATGGGTGTGTTCACAACAACCTTCACCCAAAAGCATAGGAAGAGCTAGCTGATTTTGATACGATGCACTCAACTCTGGTTAGCATTAAGGTTGTTAGCCCACTGGATTACCATCATGGGGCAGCAGGATACCTGTATCAATCTCTAACATGGCTTAATTTAGTTATCCAGGTTAAAGTTCATGTGCGAATGGATCCCATCTTTGCTTCATTAAAACTCACTTAACCAATGTTTCACTTAGCAACATAAATGTTGGGCTCAATGGTGGTCGTAACTCGAGGACTAACTGTATGCTATTGAGGAATCGTGCAAGGAAAGCCCCATTTGCCTTTTAATAGAGTAGAATGGGAGTAGAATAAGAATAGGAATAGGAGAATGGAATAGGAGAATGGAATGGAATGGAATAGAATAGAAGCAAGGATGTTCAACTTGGCAAGTTTAAGATTTGTAGACTTCAACTCCCAGAATTCCTGAGCTAACATGACTGGAGGAGGAACTCTGGGAGTTGAAGTCCACACGTCTTAAAGTTGCCAAGTTTGAAGACCCCTGGAATATAGAATATAGAGAATAGAATAATAGGAGTTGGAAGGGACCTTGGAGGTCTTCTAGTCCAGCCTGCTTCTTAAGCAGCAGAACCTATACCATTTCAAGGTAAGTGACTGAAAAGACTGATACAGTCCATCTTTTTAAAAGTGTCTGAAACAGTAGCACACAAAAGACTCAGGGGGAAAAATAAGATACACAAAAGCTTTTACGTTATAGCCAAAGCCAATTGTTAAATATGTTGCAGAGCAGAAGGAAAGGCAAAATGCTCCGGTTGGGAGCAAAAAAAAAAAAAAGCTTTCTAGGTTTATTTACCATCAGAACAGCATACAAGAGTGTGCTTAGTTCAAGGAAGAGAACAAGGAGAGTGAGTTCCTTAAATTTAAGGAGAATTTTGTAAAGAATAAACGCCGTTTAACTTGAATGGCCAGCCAACAGAAAATGTTGCTTCTCCATCTGCAGGCTTTTCGAGTAGAGTTGAGCATAGTTTAACTGGTTTTTTCACACATTACAGAGGGTTGGACTAGATGACCCTTGGGGTCCCTCCTTCCAACTACACCCTTCTATGATTCCATTTCATGACTCTCTGATTTGAGGTTACCCAATCGAACTGGATAACGGGAGATCTAGAAGACAGCATTGTTTAAACCAAATACAAGTAGTGCTCCAATTATAACAGTTCATTTAGTGAGTAATAACTGCAGTTAACGAGTGTCGCAAGAATGGTTGTAAAATGGGGAAAAATTCATTTAAGAAATGTCTTGCTTACCAACATAAATTTTGGGCTCAATTGTGATCGAAAGCTGAGGACTACCCGAACAGTTATTTTTTATTACTATTATTAGATTTTTTTCCCCCATACTTTTTATAAGTAACTTTTTAAAAAATTTATTTTCTAAAAACAAAATTACAAGTCTCTATTTACATTAACAGTATTGTGTCATTAGTAATACATATATTTGCTTTTATACCTATATATCAATTCTTATTTCTGTATTCTATGCATTTGTACCACCTATCCCAAACCACATAATAGTCCGATTCATCCTTGCCTTTTAATTCCACTGTGAATTTATTCATTTCCTCACAGTCCATTATTTTTTGTATCAGAACCTCTTCTGATGGTATATTTTCTGTTTTCTAGCCCTGTGTGAAAGCAATGCTTGCCGTCGTTATATGTATAATAATGTATTGGATAGACTTGCTAAATTTTCCCTTAATTATTCCTAATAAAAATATTTCCACTTTAAGTTCAAATTGGTGTTCTGTAATTTCTAGTAGCCATCTTTGTCCCTCATCCAATATTTTTTTTACTTCTGAGCACTGCCATCACATATGAAAAAATGTTTATGAATAACTTAAGTAAACATGCCCAGTAGTCATTCTGGCTCCTGTTTTCCCCACAACAACCAACCTGTGAAATGTATGATGTTACCTAAGATGGGACTAGAACTCACCAGCTCCTAGTGACTGGCCGAAAGTTACCCAGTTGTCTTTCATACCTAAGGCAGGACTAGAACTCACGGTCTCCTGGTGATTGGCCCAAACTCATCCAGCCAGCTCTCATGCTTAATGTGATACTAGAACTCAGTCTCCTGGTTTTTAGACCAGCGCTTCATCACTCCAACAAGTAATTCATAGAACCACTTGCCATTTCTGCCCAATTCATAATTCAAATTATCATAATTATGTCTCCTGAACTGAGACCAACAGCTTTTCAACCTATTTTCTAAAGCCCCCGAAGGCCAGACAAGGAATAACGGATGGAAACTGATCAAGGAAAGATTCAACCTGGAAATAAGGAGGAATTTTCTGACAGTGAGAAAAATCCACCAGTGGGACAGAAGTTGCTCTCGGAAGTTGTGGGAGCTTCATCACTGGAGGCTTTCAAGAAGAGACTGGACTGCCATTTGTCAGAAATGATGTAGATCTCCTGCTTGGGGGGGGGGGCGGGGGGGCGGTTGGATTAGATGACCTACAAGATCCTTTCTGTTAAGTTTGGAGCATGGGCGAGAAAGAATGGAGACGAGCCTGTGGAACAGTGAACTTCAACTCTTTATTTACATGGTGTGACAGCTCAAACTGGATGGCCGCTATAGCCTTCCTTATATAGGCAACCCAATAACTATTTAACCAATAACAATCCAGGAACGCTAGCTCCGTTAACCAATACGAATGCCCCATTAATGGCCAATCAGATTCCCCTGCATGGGCCAATCCAATCCTGCCATTAACAGCCAATCAGAAGTGCAGGGCCAGAACCCTGCACTTGACTCCAAGCTCAAGATAACTTTATTAAACCTTATGCATTCACAACACTTTCCAACTCTGTTATTCTGTATTCTGTAACTTTTCAAAGAGCTGCAGAAAATGGAGGAGGAAGGCATACCAAGAACAGCACTGGAGAAGGAAAAGGAATGATTCCATCCAGACTACATCAGAGTCTACATGGCAACAAAACCAGCAAAATGTAATTAGTTCTCTGCTGTTATTGCATTACAGGTAGACCTCGACTTACAACAACCACTTTAGTGGCCATTCAAGGTTACAAGATAGATGCACCAAATTCATCCAGAACCCACCAAGTTCATCAACACGATAAGAGCCAGTTTAGTCTAGGTAGGGGTTAAAGGCACCAGGCTAGAAACCAGGTGATTGTGAGTTCTAGTTCCATCTTAGATGTGAAAGCCACTTGGGTGAGTTTGATCCAATCACCAGGAGACAGTGAGTTCTAGTCCCACCTCAGCTGTGAAAGACATCTGGGTGGCCCAATCCCCAGGTGACTGTCAGTTCTAGTCCCACCTTAAGCATGAATGCTGACTTGGGCCAGTCACTTTTTCTCAGCCCAACATACCTCACAGGGTTGTTGTGGGAAAAGCCTGAGGAGGGCAGAAGTATTAGATATATTCACCTTTTTGAGTTGTTAATTAAAATAATAATAAAGATTGTTTGTAAACAACAAATAAAAGAATAAAAATCTGTCCAAATCTGTCTCAATATGGAATCTTGGTCAGAAAACCCAATATTCAGATAATTCAGGACTTTATTTAGAGTTGTAGGCCAACCCAGAAGAAAGTGTGAAGTCTAGATGAAAATTATACCAAGTATGTAGGATCCAGTGACTGGGGTGGGGGGGAATAGACCTTAATGTCCCTTCCAAACTCCATGAGAAGAATCCAAAGCCCACGAGAAAAATGACTCTCTGGCCACCCACTGAGCAGAAGCAGTTGTGTTTACTTTGGATGAAAAGGGAGTTAATTAATATTTGCTAAATGACTCTGGAAACCATCCTGCGGAAGGTGTGGGTGACTTAAAACCTTCTCATCCGGTTTTCTGCCTCAGGTGGTTTTGGAGGCATCCGGTGACACCCCAGCCTGCCTTTCCATAAAAAGCATCCAGAACAGCATTTGGAGGTTCACGTGCAAACAGGAAGCTATACGACTTCTCTTCTGGATCACACAAAACAACAATGACTAAGGCTTTACACATGGCGCTGCTCAAATTCACAATTCAGCACCTGCTGTGGGCACCTTACAGGGAAGTTGATTTCCCTGTAGATAGGTTGAGAGAGGGCAAATCTGCAAGGCTAGCTCTTGGCCTGCAACATGAAAACAATTAATCTATACGGTAGCTTGGCCGGTTCTCAAACTTGGCCAGTTTAAGACCTGTAGACTTCAAATCCCAGAATTCCCCTGTGAAGGCATGCTTTAAAAGACGGGAGGAATTCAATTTCCAGAACTCCCCAGTCGGCATGTTGTAATAGGGGTGGACTTTAATTCCCACAATTCCTCAGCCAGCCTGCTTTAAGAGGGGTGGACTTCTACTCCCAGAATTCCCCAGCCAGCATAAGACAGATTGACATCAACTCCCAGAATTCCCTGGACTTCAATTCCAGAATTCAGCATGTTGATTTGCCAAGTTGAAAAAAACCCAGAGAACTAGCTGACTCAAACACTGCCCTAGTTTAACCTGACTATATGGCCTAATCCATTTTTATTATTGTTTATATTGACATTTATGTGCGCGCCAGGGCAGTTTAAACAATAAAGAACACAGAGGTTCTGCAACATTAGATCTGTCACCCCATTTCTTACAGTAGTTTACAAGTTAAAGAGTTTGCACAATGTTTTATGGAGTTTGCTGCTATTCGGGTATGTAAACAACACCAACTACTTTCAAAAATAAACATAGAAATCAGGCCAGGTTTGTCCTTGGAAGGAAAGAATAAGTGGATAGGGAACTGCGTAAAGTTGGTTATAAGATGGGCAGCTATATAAATATTTTAAATAAATCAATTTCAAAAGTGAAGGCTAGGCTGGAAGACTCTGAAGGCATCCAAAGGTATAATAGGAAAAATCTTTTTGTTCTGTTTCAGGTCACCAGGAGTTAAACTTGAAGGTAAGGAGGTAACTTGCTTTGGCAACAGACAATCCTGTGGATCAATGTCTAATTCTATAGAGCAATATTTCTCAACTATGGCAATTTTAAGATAAGTGAACTCCAAGAACTCCCAGAATTCCCCAGCCAGCATGCTCGAAGATGGGAGAACTACAACTCCCAGAATTCCTCAGCCATCATGCTCCAAGATGGGAGAACTTCCACTCCCGGAATTCCCTAGCCAGCATGCTTTAAGATGGGTGGACTCTCAGAATCCCTGTGCCAGCATGTTGCATCATCACACTGGCTGGAGGATTCTGGGAGTCGAAGGCCACACTTCTTCAAGTTATCATAGTTGAGAAACACTGGCTTGCAGGATTCGCCATGCTGGTCACAACCCAGAACCTGAGAAAAGGGTCAAAATGGAAGGCGGGGGGAAAAATCTATATTTCCATTACTGGATAAGATCTGGAATTTTTCCAATAGTCTTGGCGTCTCCCTCCAGGACTCAGCATCCAGCCAGAAAATATGGGAATCTTCAAATTAAGCCAGATGTTTCTACCTTAAAGCTGCAGTTCAAATCCAGCTGCTGGTCAGCTACACCTAAGCATCGGGAAAACAACATTTTGACTGTCTCCCCCCCCTTTGCCAAACCTTTAAAAAAACACACAAAGGTCCCCAATTTCATTCTCTCTCTCTCCCTTTCCCTCTCCCTCCCTTTTTCTCCCTCTCTTTCTCCCTCTCTCTCTCTCTCCCTCTCTTCCTCTCCTTCTCTCTCCCCCTCTCCCTCCCATGTCCTGGACAAAACCCACCTGCCTGTCATTTGACAAAGCACAGAAATGTTACAAGCTTTTATAGCCACCAAGCCAGCAAGAGAGATTGCGAATGCGCATAGATAAAAAAGTTAATTAAGCTAAAGTGTGTAGCAGTGGGAGACAGCTGAATCTTTGCAAATGGGCACAGGCATCTTAGCAGAGAAGGGAAGGAGAAAAAAAACCTGCAAATCATTTCAAAAAGGAAGGAGAGAATGTAGGAAGGCCTTTTTCTTTTTAAGTTTTACTTTTAAGGGGGGTGCCTACATTGGCCGCTTTTTAAATCCACAATACAGGTAATCCTCAACTTACAACAGTTCATTTAGTGGCCAATGTTGCAAGGTCCCTGGAAAAAAAAGTGACTTAAGACCGTTTTTCACATTTATAACCGTTGCCGCATCCCCATGGTCACGGGATCAAAATTTGACCACTTGGCAACCGACTCGCCTTTATGACAGTTGCAGTGTCCCGGGGGTCACACAATCTCCTTTTGCAACCTTCTGACAAGCAAGGTCAATGATGGAAGCCAGATTCACTTAACAACCGGGGTTACTCATTTAAGAACTGCAGCTATTCAACTTAACAAATGAGCTGAGAAAAGTCATTAAACTCCCTTTAACCAATTTCTCCCTTAATATATATTTTGGGCTCAATGGTGTGGTTGCAAGTCAAAGACCATCTGGAAATTGCCAGAGGCTTTATTTTATTTTTTTCTTGTTTTGAGTCTCCGATCAGTCGTCGTAGCTTTTCCACCAGAGCAGGATTTTTAATTCATGTTTTTAATATCATTTTTCCTCTGCATCATTTGCAAGAAGGGGACTCAGCCATTGCTGAAATTCGCAGGCAAAAAAATAATCCCTTAACTTAGATCATGAACTGGCTAATGTCTTGCTTTTTTTTGCAAAAAATAAAAAGGATTGTTTGGCAAAAACTTTTTTTTTAACTGTGGCTCTGATGCACATGTTTGTTTTATAGTTTCTGCTTCATTGCCTCATTTTTTTTGCCCCCCAAACTTTTCTGTGTCTCCTGCTGAAAAGAATTCGGTGATCAGGAGGACTTCTGATTATCTCCCATTAAGTCAATCTTGGCTCCCAGCAGGCACATTAAATAATAATAATGCAACAATAAGGGTTGTTTTTTTTTTTTAAGTAACCTAGTGAGCATTTCTTTCCTTGTCTAAAGTCTGGTTACATATCGGCCTTTCTTTGAGAGAACAAGTAGGGGAGAAAGATTTTATTTTGGTCCTGGTTTAAAATATCTACACACACACACACAGGGAATATCATACAAGGAAGGTTTGTCATTCAGCAGCTGAAATATACACATAGGCGTGCCAAAGTCCTGGGCCAGGGAGAATGTCTGACTGAATGAAACTGGAGTTATCCTAAACCAATATTTCTCAACCTTGGCAATTTTAAGCTGTGTAGAATGCCATTCCCAGAATTCCCTAGCTAGCATGCTTTAGGATGGGTGGGTGGACTTCAACTCCCAGAATTCTCCAGTCAGCCTGATTTAAGATGGGTGGTCTTCCAACCAACCACCTCCTCCATAATCATATGCACATGGTCAGGGGATGTTGCATTGGTCGTAAGTGTGAAAAACACTTTTTTTTCATAAGTCTTTTTTTTTTCAGCGCCTTTGTGACTTTGGTCATTGAAAGGATGGTGGTAGGTCAAAGACTAGAGAAAAGTAGGACTAGGGGAGGACATGATAACAATAGCCTCGTATTTGAGGGTCTGCCCCAAAGAAGAGGGAGTCAAGCTATTCTCCAAAGCACTAGAAGGCAGGACAAGAAGCGATGGATGGAAACTAATCAAGGAGAGAAGCAACCTGGAATTAAGGGGGAATTTCCTGACAGTGAGGAGAATTAACCAGTGGAACAGCTTGCCTCCAGAAGTCATGGCTGCCCCAGCACTGGAGGTTTTTAAGAAGAGATTGGACAACGCTTTGTCTCAAATGGTATAACGTCTCCTGTTTGAGTAAGGGGTTGGAATAGAAGACCTCCAAGGTCCCTTCCTGCTCTGTTCTGATTGATTTATCTGTAGAGAATCTCTCAAGAGAAGGACTCAGGTTTGTAAAAGATGAAGGCAATATCTCTCAAGATCAACTGCCAGAATATAGAAGAGAAAATAGAAGAGAATATAGAATATAGAATGGAATAGAATATAGAACAGAATATGGAACATGGAACAGAATATAGAATATATATAGAATAGAGTTGGAAGGGACCTTGGAGGTCTTCTAGCCCAACCCGCTTGCTCAAGCAGGAGACCAGATACCATTTCAGACGAATCTTCTGCAGTGTCTTCTTAAAAACCTCCAGTGTTGGAACACCCACAAAAATAATAATAAAGGTTTATATCCCACCTTTATTATCTTTTACAAATAATTCAAGGGCAAACATATCCAAAACATATCTTCCTCCTCCCTATTTTCCCAACAATAATGTAACCCTGTGGGTTGGGGCTGAGGGGGAAATAATGTCCAAGGCCACCCAGTTGATTTCTGCCTCAAGTTATTTATACAAAATAAAAAGACAAGATAATAAAAAAAAAGAACTTTGCCTAAATTACCCATTTCCAACTGAGGGGAGCTGGAATCCCATTCAGAAGCCAATCACCTGTCCTTGAAGTCCCCAACTGCTTTAAGCACAGGTGTTTTAGAAGCTGACTGGGTCATCCAACTATCCTGGTTAAAAGATTGGCCAGTTCATTTATTGCTGATAACCTGACTTCTGAAGCAGTTTTGCCCGCATGGAGCAGGCCAACAGGTAATCAGTTCTGTCTGAATGCTCCCTTTTGGCTAAGAGCAGAGAGAACCTTAGAACTTGGTAAATGGATCTTATGCAACAGATTAACCTCGCTAAATGCACCTAGCTGCCTTGATCAATGAAACCAAGCTGGGTGTTTTGTTTTGTTTTAAAGTAAACCCTGTTTTCTGCAGTGTCATAAAAGCTAAAGCTGGTAAAAAGAGGTTGGGACTGAAGAACAGAACATTTACTTGGAGAATCTTAATTTCAAATCCCACTTTTCCTAAATATATTTGGAGGGAAAGAAGATGGTTTTGAACTTGGGGGTTTGGAGAAGACCACAAAAACAAACCAATAGATCTTTGAAATTCTGAGAATATTTGTAGCTCAGGGTTGAACCATGGGGTCCTTGGTGTTCTCTGAGCTTGGTGGTTTTCTTGCAGACGTTTCATGACCCAATTAGGTAACGTCATCAAGTGCTAGAAGGGAGTGGGGTTTGCAGAGGAGAAGGACTGTGGGGTCCTTGAGGCACTCTGATCTTGGTTTTCTTGCAGACATTTCAATACCCAACTAGGCAGCATCATCAGTGTCAGAAGAGGGTATTTATAAACGTGGCTTGGCCTCTCCAAGTGTTGGTGGGAACAATCTTTTTTATTTTATTTTTCAGTAACTTTATTTGTACATTAGACAATACCCACTAGAACAGGTAAGTAAAGTAATACCTGTTTCATTTTTCCAACTCATTAATTTGGGGTCAATACAACCATCATGGTTAAAAATCTTTTAGCAACAACTTAATCTAAACTAACTGATGCTGTATAGAAATATTTAAGATTTGGTTTTAATTTAATAAACACAATGTACATTTTTTGTAAAGAAATTAACAATCTATTATATGACATACAGCATTGACAAGGCAGAAATATAGTAAATTCAAGTAATATAGTCTCTCTTCCCAGGAAACTCAGGATGATGGTCCTTTGATGAGGTAGTTTACTGATTTGGTAGTTCTTTGGTTGGGGTATTGCTTACTGCTTTATGGTTGGTCCATTATTAATCTCAGTGTTAATCCCTGTTTATCAAGAACACTCCCACCTACGCTGAACAGGGCAAGCCAACTCACATATAAAGGGAGAGCAAGCCCCTCTCCCTTCTAGCACTGATGATGTTACCTAGTTGGGTCATGAAATGTCTGCTAGAAAACCACCAAGCTCAGAGAGCATCAAAGACCCCACAATCCAGCAACTCATAATCCAGAATTCTCAAGTCAGAAATGACTAGGCTCAAATTATCCTACTTTAGACTCCAGCTGTCTTAGGAAGTCCATAATGCTGAGAAGGAAAGAGGAAAGGAAGTAAAGGAGGAGGACAGCCAGCAGAAAGTGGAAGGACTTAGTTACAATGGCGATGGGGGCACCACCGGAAGATGTGAAGGACCAATTATACAGCTAGATTAATAGAATTGGAAGGGACCTTGTAGGTCATCTAGTCCAACCCCCTGCCCAAGCAGACCCTACACCATTTCTGACAAGTGGCAAAAGCTCCCACAACTTCTGAAGGCAAGCTGCCACAACTTCTGAAGGCAAGCTGTTGCATGGATTGGTTTCCAGGTTAAATCTCTCCTTGATCAGTTTCCATCTGTTATTCCTTGTCTGGCCTTCAAGTGCCTTGGAGAATAGCTTGACCCCTTCCTCCTCTCTGTGGCAGCCCTTCAAATATTGGAAGTCTGCTATCCTGTCTCCCCTGGTCCTTCTCTTCATTAGACTAGCCAGGCCCAGTTCCTGCAACCGTTCATCGTATGTTTTAACCTGCAATCCCATCATCATCCTGGTTGCTCTTCTTTGCACTTTTTCTAGAGTGCAGGATTCTAGGTGTAGTCTTTTGAGATAGATCATTCCGGAGGTTACAAAAACAGAAGAAGTCAACAACGATGCCACACAACCAAGTCATGACCTACATTTCCATCGCTCTGTCAAATGGCAATTAGATTATAGCAGCCTACTTCACAGTGAGCTGCAGCAGACTGACTGCACTAAAGTGAACTGAACTGTATTGTTTAGGACACAAGCGGATTGCTTTCTCTGTAAAATAAAAATAAAAATGTTCTCACCCAGGAAAAGAATTCTGCTGGCGGGGAAGGGGAGGCTAACAACAGCCGTAGTCTTTCGTGCACTTTGGGATCTACCTTCTCATTTGCCTGTCTTTATTTCTTACTAGCTGGATAACCATGCTTTGCTACCAAACTATGTGGTAGGGCTTAGTTTTGGGGGATGAAAACTAGGGGTGGGGGTGGAATTCTACCTCTGCCTACCAGCATCCATTGGTATTCAGCTGGCTAGCATCCTGTTAGTGTGTGAGAGAGTTGAGACCTGTTTGGAAACTGAAACAGTATTTGCTGTGTGAGCAAGGAGACAGCAAGGAGCCTGGGCGCGGCTTAGCTCAACTGTTCTGTACCAAAGCTGCTTGGTGCTCTGAAACTGAAACTCCTCTCCTCTGCTTGTGTTTTGCATTTGGAAGAGATTTCTTTTCAGGTTGGGAAGGGGAGTAGAACCCCTTAGCATTAGAGCCTAATAATAATGCTCTGATTGTCATTTTGAGAAATCCTTTCTTTGTGAGCCCCTAGCAGCCAAGAGGAACCTACGTGCCAAATTTCAAGTTTGTAGGCTTTATGGTTCTGGAGATTTTGCAATGATGCGTGAGTGGTATTTCGCTTTTATATATATAAATTGAATGTCTTGCCTTTATTTTTTTTATAAGCAACTCAAGGTGGTGAACATAACACTCTTTTCTCCTCCTATTCTCCCCACAACAACCCCCCCACCCTGTGAGGTGGGTTGGTCTGAGTGAGGGGGATTGGTTTAAAGTTGTTCAGTCTGCTTTCATGTGTAAATTAGATCTAGAACTCACTCTCCTGATGATTAGCTCAGTCATCCAGCTGGCTTTCCTGCCAAAGCAGAACTAGAATTCACCACCTCTGGTTTCCTGGATCATCCAACCACTTTTCATGCCTAAATTGGGACTAGAACTCACTGTTTCCTAGTGATTGGCTCAAAGTCATCCAGCTGGTTTTCATGCCCAAGGCAGAATTAGAACTCACCTCTCCTAGTGATTAGCTCAAAGTCATCCAGCCTGTTTTCATGCCTAAAGGAGGACTAGAAGTCACCATGTCCTAGCGATTGGTCCAAAGCCAGCTGTCATGGTTAAGGCAGGACTAGAACTCAGTCTCCTGGTTTCTAAGCCAGCACCTTAACCAGACTGGCTCTCTGCAGGTATCACTGAATCTGGTTTTTTTATGTGCAATGAATTTTATGAGCAACGTGCATTAAAAAAAAGTTAGGCACAGCTTTGATCAAAACCATCCTAACTACCAATTTAACTTTTTTAACTATATCTACAACCCAATTCTCATTTCCCGGTTTCATTTTGGATCTTTTCTTGTGTGGGTATATCTCAGAGTTCCGGGATCTTATGGGATGGACAAACAGAAAAAGAGACCAACAAACATTTTGATGGTGCTCACCCAACCCCTAATTCACAGTGCTAAAGAAAAAAAATCAAACATACCACCTTTTCTGCACCGACACACACAACCAATCATGACATCCAAATGATGAGAAGGGCCTCAAATCGCTGTGCAACATGATACAACTCTGCAGCGAAGGGATGTTACGGGTCTCCTCCCTTAAGAGGCTTTCCTAGATCACAGTTTCCCAATCTTGGACTCTTGAAGAAATATGTGTCAACTCACAAAACTTTTTTTTATGGCCATTTTAGAGTTGCCAGCAGAAAGAGAGAGGGGAAAGGGGGTTTGAAAGAGCAGTGCGGCAGCTTGGAAATCAAAAGTGCATTCCATGCATAGCTTTTCAGAGATTGTAACTAGGTGACTGAAGTTTCTGCCGTGCAAAAAAATCTAACGGGAGAACAGGATTGATGACTCTTGGATGTGTCTCATTGGAGAATATGAATTATGATACACCCAGAGAGGTGGGAAAAAACCAAGGTCAAGGATGACAGTGAATTGTGTTATCTTAAGAGTCAGCTGCACTCAGGTCAAACTGGCATGTTATCCCAATAAATTATGTTTACTTTTGGAATTTGGCTCGAGATTCATGATTTAATTGAGGTAACTGTTCAGAAACCTGACATTATGGACATTAACTCCCAGAATACCCCAGCCAATGGTGGGGGAAGGGTTATTGGGTCCTATATTTGGAATTTTACTTCTGTAAGCTGCCTGCAGTCACCATAAGTAGTGCCCTATGGATTCTCTTAACACTATATTATTGACTAGAGTCACAATCTGTAAAATGGGATGATCAACCCCAATCCACCTCCATTGCTTCAGTTAGTTGATTTATATCTGTGGCTTAATTTGAAGGGAGGGTGTTTTCTGCTGTTCAATTATATAACTAATTTTTCCTGGGGCATTTGGCTGTTTTTGACCCTAAGCTGCCCAATGCAGTTAACAGAAATTGCATCCAAATTAATCTTTGAAATAAACTACATTCAGAATACATGCTCTGTTATCTTCTTCCCATCTTTACTGGACACTGGGCCACAACTGATCCCAAAACTTGTGTTGCTAAGTGAAATAGTTAAGTGAGGTTCCACCCACAGTCTCATTTCACAACCTTCCTTTCACAATTGTGAATCATTGCAGTTAATAACATGGTGGTTAAATTAATCCCCATTGACTTTGCTTGTCAGGAGGTTGCAAAAGGGGATCAGGTAACCCCAGGACAATGCGACTGTCATAACTACGAGCCGGTTGCCAAGCACCTAAATTTTGATCTTGTGACCACAGGGATGCTGCAACAGTTGTGTGAAAAATGGTCAAGTCACTTTTTTTCCAGTGTTGTTGTAAAATGGGTCACTAAATGGATTGTTGTAAGTCAAGAATTATCTGTTCTTATGTTCCAATATACTGCAGGGGTCTTCAAACTTGACAGCTTTAAGACTTCTGGACTTCAACTCCCATAATTCCTGAGCTAACACGACTGGAGGAGGAATTCTGGGAATTGAAGTCCTCAAGTCTTAAAGCTGTCAAGTTTGAAGACCCCTGCAGTATATTGGAACATAAGACCAGATAATCCTCGCAAAGTTTGAAGACCCTAAATCTTTCAGGAATTTTTTTAAAAAAAAAACCTTGTTCTATACATATACAGCTGGGATTTGTAAACCAGGACTGATGGTTTAGCTTTGCATAAATACTAACCATCAAGGCCAGCTAACCTAGTTATAAGCAGGTTGTTGATCATGGCTTCCCTAGCTGATGCTGCAGGAGAAACAGCTAATTTAGAAAAGAGTAGTTGCAGCTCTGAATTGAATTTGGGGCTCTCTGAGCTGGGAATGTTTTCTTGCAGACATTTCATGACCCAACTTGGTGACATCATCAGTGCTAGAAGTGAGTGGGGATTGCTCTCTGTTTATATATACACAAGTGACTTGCCCTGCCAGTGCAATTTACTGCACTCAAGAAACTACCAACTCAAACAAACAAGCCAGCAGTAAACAAACTCATGGAGGAACCGCCAAGAACACTCCCATCAATGCTGACAAGGCTAAGCTACGATAAACAAACAGAGCCCTGTTTATTTAAGGAAACCCTGTTCCCTTCCAGCACTGATGACATCACCTAGTTTGGTAATGAAATGTCTGCAAGCAAACAATCAAGCTCAGAGAGCTTCAAGGAGCCACAAAATGAGACAGTTGTTAAGTGAGTTTTGCCCCATTTTACAACCTTTCTTGCTCCAGTTGTTAAACAAATCTCTGCAGTTGATAAGTTACACCATTGTTAAATGAATCTGGCTTCCCCTGCTTGCCAGAGTGTCATACAAGGGGATCAATCATTTGACTCTGGGATACCACACCTGTCATAAATACAAGTCAGTGGCCAAGCGTTTGAATTCTGATCCAGTGAGAGTCATGGGGATGTTGCAATGGTCAAAAGTGTGAAAAACGGTCCTGAGTCCCTTTTTTTCAGTACCCTTGTAAATTTGAACGGTCACTAAATGAACTGCTGGAAATCAAGGATTTATCTTATACATTAAATAAAATAAAATCATTTATGTTCCATAAATACATTTTAAAAAATAAAACACACCAAGGAAAGGAGATTGGCTTGTGACCAATCTCCAGCCTGTCTCTTTCTTGCCATATTGCACTGCAGGGGAAAAAATGCAAAAAAATAAATAAAAAAATAAAGACTACAGATTGTCCTTGATTTCAAATTCATTTAGTGACTATTCAAAATTACAACGGCAATGGGAAAAGTAATGTATGAGCATTTTTCTCACAATATGACCTTGAGGTCAGTTGCTTTGGCAATTGGGTTCATATTTATGAAAGTCATAGTTTCCTGGGGTCCCCTTTTGCAATCTTCTAACAAGCAAAGTCAATGGGACAAGCCAGATTCACTTAAGAACCATATTACTGACATAATATGGTTCAGTGAACCTGGCTTGCCCCATTTACTTAACTGAAGTAAGATAAAATGGGACAAAAACTCATTTAACATAAATTTTGGGTTCAAGTGGGGGTTGTAAGTCAAGAACAATTTGTATTCTATCCTGTTCAGGCAACTGACTCACATTTATGACAGAATCATATGATCCCTTTTGCAACCTTCTGACCAGTAAAAGGGTTAGAGTTAAAATTCACTTAACCAATGCCTCATTTAGCAACATGTTGGTCTCTACTGCTGTCGTAAATTGATGACTTCCTATACAGATTTTCTTTAAAGCTGCCTTTGGAAAAGGCAATTCCCTCCCATCCATCCCCAATTTTGTCCTAGATTTACAGATCATATAAAGAGAATGCTTGAACCAGAGTGATGGACCAGTTGTGAGAAAGCACTAAATTTGGTTTGCTGGACTGGTCTAGCCAAAACACATCTTATAGATTAACAGAATTGGAAGGGACCTTGTAGGTCATGTAGTCCAACCCCCCGCCCAAGCAGGAGACTGTATATCATTTCTGACAAATGGCAGTCCAGTCTCTTCTTGAAAGCCTCCAATGATGAAGCTCCCACAACTTCTGAAGGTCTTCCATGGGTTGACTATTTCTGTCAGAAAATTTCCCCTTATTTCTAGGCTGAGTCTGTTTCAGTTTCCATCCATTATTCCTTCTCTGGCCTTTGGGTACCTTAGAAAATTTGAGGTGCTCTGTGGCAGCTCCTCATCTATTGGAAGACTGCTATCCTGTCTCCCTTGGTCCTTCTCTTCCCTAGACTAGCCAAGCCCAGTTCCTGCAACCGTTCATTGTATGTTTTAGCCTCCAGTCCCCTCATCATCCTGGTTGCTCTTCTCTGCTCTTTAACATCCTTTTCAGTTTAAGGATGGCTGCCTATGCAGAACTAAAACTGCATTTAAAAAAAAAAACCAAAATAAATTAGAAAACTGTCCAATGGGTAGGCTTTCCACACATGAAGACATCCTCCTCCTCTTCTCTTGTTCCCTTTGCAGCACCAGAAAACAAACCTTATAAATAAGAGATCCTCACTCCCAGCTACCCAACCAGCAGCGCAAATAGAAACAGTCACATGCTTTGCTGAAAGAGTGAGAAGGGGTGGAGGGAGAGAGAAAAATAGTTAGGAATTGATAAGCTTTTTCAGTGCTGCTGCAAGCCACCAGCCAGCCAATCTCAAGACGCAAGAGGCAGGGCAGACTACAGAACCCCTGCTGCACAGCAGGTTGCAAACTTCAAGATTGCTCAAATGCAAAAACAGTATGGCTTCTTAACAAAAACAAAAAAAAAGACTTAACCCAGAGGAAAATTTTGTCCAAAGCTATATAATCTCACCCATATAAAACTGGTAAACAAACTGGTAGAATTCTGGATGAATTTTTTTTACTTGCTTGGATTGCAGCCTTGCAAAAAAAATAAAAAAAGCTGTTTTAAAACATAGCTCCAACATACAAGTTGCATGTTAAACATAAGCAGGGCATCAATTGTAGAAAAAAACAACTCCCCCCCCCCCACATAATCTTGTCTGCTTTGGTTGATCACATGATTTTTCACTTAGATAAAATAGATTTTTTTGGGGGGGTGCACACTATTTTCAGGATTGTTTTCTCTAGCATCATTCAGGACTTTTAAAAGTTCAGGGGGGGCCTCTCTGGAATATAAAGAAGCAATAAGAGCCTCTGAGCACAGAAAGTGTTTTTCTACTAGATTATAATGGGCTGCTCTTTCCTGCGCCCAGCATATTTTTCCTCCCAGAAACTACCATCAAATCTGGTAGCATCTTTTCCAAGAAACTGTATTTATTAATTCTGGTTATTTACTTAGCCAGCTGCAGCTCCTTAGAATTGGGTTGATCTAAAACATCTTTTCTAGTTAGCAAATGTTATTCGAATGTGTCAGCTGGAAAAGGTGTTTTAGATCAAGCCAATTCTTTTCCTGCAAACAACTTACACATGTACTGATTTAGGAGATAATAAATTGTTAAAAGTTACTTCCATTCAAACACAGCCTTCCCTCAAGGCCTGAATCTTAAAAAATTAAATTTCCCCTTCCCATCTGGGAAAAAAAACCCAAACCAATATATTGAAACGCTGCTCGATTATTTACCCCTTCAGCAAAGGGCTGAAAAATGAAAACAAGCTTTAAAAAAATAAATCCCCAAGGCAAACTTTACAGAGATCAAAATCTAAGAATCATGTTTACAAGGCAGCCAATGCACTACAATTAATTGAATAAAGATTGAAAAGGAGCTGCTTTTATGCTCATGGGCTTCCTTCCATAATGCCGAGAAGGATGTCAATGTAATAAATAATAAAATAACCTTGGTTACTAATTTGGACAAGAGCCAAGAGACAAAACAAGCTGCCCATAGAACCCAGCTGTAATTGTGAATGATCCAACACTGAAGGTTTTTAAGAGGAGGCTGGGACAGTCATTTGTCTGAAATGACATTAGGGTCTCCTCCTTGAGCGGGGTGGGGTGGTGGAATAGATGACCTCCGAAGGCCCCTTCCTCCTCTTTTTATTGTTATTCTGCTCCTTGAGCAGGGGGGGTTGGACTAGAAGACCTCCAATGTCCATTCTAACTCTTTTTATTATTCTCCTGCTTGAGCAGGGTGAGTTGGACTAGATGACCTCCAAAACTCCCTTCCCAACTCTGGTTGGCAAAACCAGCTTTCACTTAGTAGTCAAACAAGGAACGGATCCTTGGATCAGACTTGTAGCCAGCCAGCCAGCCCTTTAAAAAACACCAAGAAACCATATCCAGAGCCCAAGCGAGAGGAAGGATAAAAGAGAACCTCCAAAGCCAAGAGCAGTCAAGACCCCTCCAAACTTCGCAAGAGCGGGGGGAGAGGCTGGAACTTCGGGTCTCAGATACAAACAAACGCAGAGGGGGAGGCGTGCGGGGTGGCCTTGCAAAACGGGGTGACTCCAGAGTAAAAGAGGGAAGCAGGAAGCCGAGCCGAACGACGCCTCGGGCGGCGGGGATGGGGGAGAAAGCCAGCCAGGACGCCGCGCCGTCCAGCCGGGGATCAGCGCGCGCTTGGACACAGGGCTGTCACGTCGCCTGCTTCTCCAACGGGGCGCTCCGCCGGGCACCGTTCCAGCCCCCGATCGTTGCTGCAGGGGAGACCCTCCCCGGACCAAGCGCCGGAGGAGTCCCTACCATACCCCATACCCATCGTCTTGGCTTGCAAGGCAGCCGGGTGGGCGAGCGCCCCAAACACCTCTCCGCGGGCGAAGCGCCCCGACCCTTCCGAGCCCCCGTAATTGCAACCACGATCCCCCCCCCAAACTCCGATCTTCTCCTCCTCCTCTCGGCCGCAGGACTCACCTGCTCAGCGCGGGACCGCCTGCAGCCGCCCGCAGAAGGTAGACGGCGGACGGTGCCCGGGAAAGCGCCAGCCTCCTCCAGCTCCGCAGCTGCCTGAGATCCCCCCCACCCACCCTACGTCGACCCCGAAGCACCCCCTGTTTTTTTCTGCCCCCGCTCCCCGGGACTCCCTGCCCTTTTATAGGAGGCGGGAAGACCCGCCTCTCTTCTTCCCTCCACCCGCCCCCACCCCCCACGTTGGGCCCTTGATGGCCAGGTGAGCGGGCCAATCGTGGCGGCCGGGCACCTAGCAACACCCAGCGGGTTGGCGCGAAGCGGCGGCTGGCTCTGGAGAGAGGGGGCCAATGGGAAGGGGGCGAAGGGGCGGGAGACAATTCCCCCCCAACCCCAGTGAGGCAGCTGGGAAGGCAGGCAACAGCTGGGCGGCCCCCGGCAGCCAATGGGAAGCGCGGAAGCCTCGCCAGCATGGGAGTCGGGCGGGAGGATAACAAACGGAGCGCGGGGCGCCTTAAAGCGACCCCGAGATTCTCTCCGTCCCCCCCCCCGACGGTCTTTCCTTCCCCCGACGGGCCGCTGAGGGAGGACGAAGGGGGTTGGCACGAAGCGCCCGCTGGGGCTGCTGCCCCTCGCCACCCGCATCTTTCGAGCCCTCAAAGCATTTTTCCAAACGTCCCCTCATAAAAAATAAAAGTAAAAAAAAAAAAATAGACACGCAAAACATTCCCACGACCGCGCTTTGCAAGCTTAGGGGAGGGGTGGGTGGGTTCCATGAGTCGTCAGAAGGGACCTTTTTTGGCGGGGAGGGGGAGCTGCCATTTGGATTTGGGGAACCGCTCTGTCGTTCGTCCCCTCCTTTGGGGAGCCTGTGAGGGGAGGCTTTGGTAAACAAAAAACAGCGGGTGGGGGAATGGCTGACACGCGGGGTAGGAGGAAGAGTTCCCAAGCCCAGAGAGAGAGAAAAGGGACCCGAGTTTGTATTATCTCGTTAAATGTATTGTTATTTTGTAGCAGCAACAACTTCCACTTATTTGCTTGAGAGAGAGAGCTGGAGCGACTTTTAAAGATGGGTGGACTTCAACTCCCAGAATTCCCCATGCTTTAAGAGGAGGTGCATCTTAAAGCATGTTGGCCGGGAAGTTCTGGGAGTTGAAGTCCAGGCATCTCCAAGTGGCCAAAGTTGAGAAACATCAAACAGCTCGATACCCGTGCTTCGTGACAAATGTGATCGGTCTTAGTTTTGGGGGAGAAAAATAAGGGGGGGGGGAATTGTGCCTCTGCCTACCAGCATTCATTGGCATTCCTCTGTCTAGCATCGTGTCAGTGTGTGAGAGTGTTGAGGGCTGTTTGGAAACGGAAACAGTATTTGCTGTGTGAGCAAGGAGACAGCAAGGAGCCTGGGCGTGGCTTAGCTCAACTCTTCTGTACTAAAGCTGCTTGGTGCTCTGAAACTGAAACTCCTCTCCTCTGCTGGTGTTTTGCATTTGGAAGAGATTTATTTTCAGGTGAGGAGAGGGAGTAGAACTCCTTAGCATCAGATTGTGTTACTAATAATAATATAGGAAATATTAATGCTCTGATGGTCATTTGGAAAAATCCTTTCTTAGTGAGCACCTAGCAGCCAAGAGGAATATACGTGCCAAATTTCAAGTTTGTAGGCTTTACGGTTCTGGAGATTTTGTGATGATGCGTGAGTGGTATTTCGCTTTTATATATGTAGATTTCTCTGCAACTTTGGGAGTTGAAATCCATACACTTTAAAGTATGTTGGGTAGGGAATTCTGGGATTTGTTGGGTGGGGGATTCTGGGAGTTGGAGTCCACCCATCTTCAAGTTGCTCAGATAGAGAAATTCTTGTTTCTTTGCAGATGGTTGCAGCATCCCGGGGTCATGTGATCACTTTTGCAACTTTCTGACAAGCCAAGCCAATGGGGGAAACCAGATTCACTTAATGATTGTGTTACTCACTTAACAACCATAGTGATTCACTCAACAACTGTGGCAAGAAAGGTCATAAAACAGGACAAAAGGTAGCAACGGTCTTGCTTAGCACCAGGGCTTGATTGGAGCCGTAAGTTGAGGACTACTTGTGTGTTCATCAGGATGGCTTCCTTGTTGGGCTGGAAGATGGATGGCCTTGCCTGGAAGGCAGATCTGATGATGTGCTTCTGGTGTAAAGTGACCCTTTCCAACCCACTGCAGATAACTGATTTTTTTTCTGACATCAAGTTTTCTTTGGTTCATGGCTTTGACATTTTGCATACCGATGGTAATAGTTGTCTTTGAAGTGCAGAAATTTCCCTTTTGCCTCCGGCGGCCACATTAGCAGAGTGATCTCCTTTTGGTTTTCAACCAGCCGCATCAGCAGCGCCAGAGCTGTATTCAGATAGTCCTCGACTTATGATGGCAAGGGAGTGCAACATTTTAATGGCTAAGCAAGGCAGTTGAGTTTGGTCCCATCTTACAGCCTTTTTTTTTTTTGCCATGATTGTTACAACAAATCATGGCAGTTTTTCAGGGAATCATACAGTCGTTAGGCAAACCTAGTTTTCCCTGTAAACTTTGTTAGATAAGCAGAGTTGAAGGGACCGTGTGGGTCATCTAGTCTAACACATGCCCAAGCAGGAGACCCTACACCATTTTTGACAGATGGCAGTCCAGTCTCTTCTTGAAAGCCTCCAGTGATGAAACTCCCACAACTTCTGAAGGTCTTCCATGGGTTGATTGTTTGTCGGAAAATTTCTTATTTCTAGGTTGAATTTCTCCTTGCTCAGTTTCCATCCATTATTCCTTGTTTGGCCTTTGGGTGCTTTAGAAAATAGCTTGACCCCTTCCTCCTCTCAGTGGCAGCCCCTCAACTACTGGAAGATGCTCTCCTGTCTCCCCTGGTCCTTCTCTTCCCCAGATTAGCCAAGCCCAGTTCCTGCAACTGTTCACAGTATGTTTTAGCTCCCAGTCCCCTCATCATCCTGGTTGCTCTTCTCTGTACTTTTTCTAGAGTCTTAACATCTTTTTTTATAGTGTGGTGACCAAAGCTGGATGCAGTATTCTCATTGAGTTTGGATCAACTCTGAATTCAACCTGGCTGAAGCCGTCTTGTGCTGCTTCACAGTTGCCACACACCATGGGGGAAGGATGAGGGGGGAAATAGCTAGGCGGCAAATCATGATCGTATGGCCCTCGGACAGTGCAGCCATCATAAATACATGCCAGTTGTCCAAATTTGGATCACGTGACCATGGGGATGCGGTAAAAGTGGTCGGGTAAAAAATGGTCGTAGGTCACTTTTTCCATCGCTGTTGTAACTTTGAATGATTGCTAAAATGATAAGAGTTTTAAAAAGATCCATCTCATCCTGGGCACCCTTTTTAAACTATTACCATAGATAGAGTAGAGTAGAATAGAATAGAATAGAAATTAGAATGAATAGAATAGAATATAGAATAGAATAGAATAGAATAGAATAGAATAGAATAGAATAGAATAGAATAGAAGGAAAAAGGGATAGAATTTAAATAGAATGGGATGGAACGGGATAGAGAATAGAATAGAAATAGAAATAGAATAGAATAGAATATGGAATGGAATGGAATATGGAATGGAATAGAACGGAACAGAATGAATAGCAATTAGAATAGAACGGAACACAACAGAATGGAAGAAAAGAAAAGAGGTCTGCCAGCACATCATTTCTGGCATACATTTGATAAACACCAGTTTGCATACAGACAAGATAGATCTACAGAGGATGCTATAGCCATCAGTCTTCACACTACTCTGACTCATCTAGAACAGCGGGGGGGAGGGGGGGGAGGACTTATATGAGAATGTTTTTGTAGATTTTAGCTCTGCATTTAACACAATTCTTCCACATAGATTAGTGTCTAAACTTTTGGACCTTGGACTTCCTTATTCAACCTGCCTTTGGATTATGGAGTCCCTGTTTGGCCACTCACAGAGGGTCAGATTAGGTAATCGTACCTCTTCAGCCTTTATTCTTAACACTGGTACACCACAGGGCTGCGTGCTGAGTCCCTTACTCTATACTCTTTATGTGCATGACTGCATTCCCACTCACGCTAGTAATACTATGGCTAAATTTGCAGGTGATACAACAGTGGTGGGACATATCTCTGGTGGGGATGAGTTTGCCTGCCGAGATAAGGTGGACCAGTTGCTTTTGTGGTGTGGAGACAATAACTTGGTCCTCAACACCAATTAGACCAAGGAGCTTATAGTGGACTATAGAAGGAACCTCCAGCCCTGGCTTATGAGTGGAGACCAAGTGGAGCAAGTGGCCAGTTTTAAGTTTCTGGGTGTTACCCTAAAAGAGGACCTGACCTGGGGTGCTCACATTGTAGCACTTGTCAAAAGGGCCCATTGCAGAGATTAGACTACCTGAGGCTTCTCAGAAAACAACAACTGTATGAAAAACTGCTGATGACCTTCTACCGCTGCACCAGAGAAGAGTATCTTCACTTACTGCACCTGTGTAGGGTTTGCCAATTGCACCTGGGCAGATAGGAAAGCACTCCAGAGGGTTAATATCATTGCCCAGAGGATCCTGGGTTGCCTTCTCCCCTCTTTGGAAGAGCTTCATAGCTCCCGCTGCCTTAAGAAAGTTCAAAACATTCTCAAAGATCCATCTCATCCTGGGCACCCCTTTTTTTTTTTTTTTTTGAACTATTACCATTTGGCAGACGGTACAGGATAATAAAGATAAGGACAAAATTGGGTGAAAAACAGCTTCTATCCCAGCGCATTAGCTCTTTTGAATTCTATTTATTTATTTATTTTGTCAAGTGATTATAAGATAACAAGTATAAGTATAAAGATAGTTATGAATACATGAAATGAATGCATACAAAAAAAAAGAAACAAAAAAGAAACAAAAAAAAGAAACAACAGAACAGGGACGGTAGGCATGTTGGTGCACTGATGCATGGCCCCTACAGACCTCTTAGGAAAGGGGTGAGGTCAATAGTAGATTCTGCTGCATAGCGCAGTGTTGGTGTGGTGTTGAGGTTTTCGGTTCAATGTGTGGAGTGTGAAGGATGCGTGTTTGTGTTTATTTTCATGATCATGATGTGCGCTGAAGATGGTGTTTGATTTCATTGTACGAGGTGCAATGACAATAAACGAAACAAAATGAAATGAAATGAATAGAATAAAATAGAATTCTTTATTGACCAAGTGTGATTGGACACACAAGGAGTTTGTCTTGGTGCAAATGCTCTCAGTGTACATAAAAAGAAAAGATACATTCATCAAAAGTCAAGAATCATCAGGTACAACACTTAATAATAATAATTGGGTACAATAGATAAGAATAGAAGGATATAGGAATAGAATTTAAATAGAATGGGATGGAACGGGATAGAGAATAGAATAGAATAGAATAGAATAGAATAGAATAGAATAGAATAGAATAGAATAGAATAGAATAGAATAGAATAGAATAGGAATGGAATAGAATAGATAAAGGAAAGAATAGAATAGAATAGAATAGAATAGAATAGAATAGAATAGAATAGAATAGAATAGAATTCTTTATTGGCCAAGTGTGACTGGACACACAAGGAAGTTGTCTTGGTGCAAATACTCTCAGTATACATAAAAGAAAAGATACATTTGTCAAGAGTCAGGAATCATCAGGTACAACACTTAATGATAGTCATAGGGTACAATAAGCAATCAAATCATACTAAGAAACAGTCAGTAAAAATAGGATACAAGTGACAAAGTTACAGTCATACAGTCACAAGTGGGAGGAGATGGGTGAAAGGAAGGAGGGGAGGATTACCATCTGGCAGATGGCACAGGATAATAAAAGCAAGGAAAAATAGACTGAAAAACAGTTTCTGTCCCAGGGCAGCAGCTCTTTTGAATTCTACTGTATAGTGCAATATGAATGCGATATCAGGGGTTTTCGATTCAATTGTATAGAATGTGAGGGATGCGTGTTTGTGCTTTATTTTTATAGTTATAATGTACACTGAAGATGGCCTTTAATTTTGTTATACGAGGTGCAATGACAATAAGACATAAGACATAAGACATAAGAGTTTTATTTGTCATTACACTCGCAAGCGGGTGCAACGAAATGAGGTGCTCTTCCACAAGTAAAAAACTGGACAAACACCACTAAAAGAAAAAAAATTAAATTAAAACTAAACACAACCGACCATACAATGATCTCTATGCAATTTAAAAATGTAAAACCCCATTACTCTCAGCCATTCACTTCCACAAAAATCTTATGACCCTGTACTCAAACTCAAAACTGCACTTGGATAAAAACTGTTCTTAAATCTGGTCGTCCTTGTTCTTAATACCCTAAATCTCCTTCTCGATGGTAATAAAGTAAACTATAAACTAAACTAAAGTTATAAATTGAGGACTAGCCTATATCTCTGAAACAATGATCCAACAGGGGATGCATTGTCTGGTACAGGGGTCTCCAACCTTGGCCATTTTAATCCTGGAATTCTGGGAGTTGAAATCCGCCAGACTTAAAGTGGTCAAGGTTGGACACCCCTGGTCTGGTATACAGGTTGTCTTCGCCTTACAACAGTTTATTTAGTGACCATTCAAAGTTACAACGGCACTAAAAAAAGTGACTTATGATCGTTTTTTTCACACTCACATACCCATGATCATGTGATCAAAATTCAGATGCCCGGCAACTGTTTCACATTTATGACCATTGCAGTGTCCCTGGGGGTCATGTGATCCCTTTTTGCGACCTTCTGACAAACAAAGTCAATGGGGAAGCCAGATTCACTTAACAGTCGGGTTACTTGCTTACCAACCACAATGATTCACTTAACAACTGAGGCAGGAAAGGTCATAAAACAGGGCAAAATTCAATTAACAAATGACTCACTTAACAACCAAAAAATTGGGCTCAATTGTGGTCGTTAGTCGAGGACTACCTGTACTACTAAAACCCTTTCTCTGCTTGTAACTTTTGATTGGGCTAAATGGGGGCATCGTAGGACAATTTTTGAACCACGGTATCTCCTGAAGGCTAACTTACATAATGCACCCAAAATCCAGGATCTGTGACTCCCATGGAATTGAAACTTTTATTAAAAAAACAAATTTTATGACATCAAAATTATCACCGGGCATATTACCGTATACAGGTAGTCCTCGACATACAACAGTTCATTTAGTGACCAAAGTTACCACGGCACTGAAAAAAGAAACTTATGACCATGGTTTGCACTTACGACCTTTGCAGCATCCCCACGGTCATGTGATTTACATTCGGATGACTGACAACTGACTCACATTTACACTGGTCGCAGTGTCCTGGAGTTTCACTTAACAACCATGTTACTTACTTAACAAATGCAGTGGTTCACTTAGCAAAGGAGGCGAGAAAATGGAGCAAATTCACTTAACAACATAAATTTTGGTCATAAGTTGGGGACTATCGGTAATATCAAGTGTTGTAAAAAATGTCCTGTTGATCGACTGCTGATTTTTGGCTGTGCAACATTTTCAACATCTCCATAAAGTTCGAAGAACATTTTTAGTGAAGACAGAACATTAGAAGCTCTGTCACTGTTGACAGGAAAAAGTAATATGAGAAATGACAACAGAAATGAGATGAGAATTTTAGATTACATTGTAAAATAAGATATGAGAATGTATTAATGTAACATGAAGTGGAATTGGATAAGATAAGCTTAATATTTAACAATAATAAGGATGATGCAATATGAAACTAAACAAATACAACGAACAGGTAACTATGGTCATGTTTGTATTGAGATGTGAAACCTGGAACCACACTGCTTGCCAAACGAGAATTTTTTTTATTTTAAAAAATAAAATAAAAGCAGGGAGAAAATTGAATAATGGAATTACTAGGTATGTTTAACTGATATGGGGGTAGGCATTTGGAGAAAGTTTTGAAAGGTTGAAAGCAAGCATTGAAGGATTATGAATTAATGTGAAATATATGCATTGAGAGACATGATTGATATTATTAATTTTGCCTATACTAAAATGCATGATATATTGATGCCACATTATTAATGTATTGTTGCGCATATGCAGATTGAAATAAAAGAAATTGGAAAAAAGAAAAAGAAACTCTGTCACTGTTGAAGGAATTGAGGAATCTGGTAAGGAAATGCAAGAGAATAAAAGAGTTGGAAGGCACCTTGAAGGTCTTCTAGTCCAACCCAACCTCCTGATCAAGCAAGCAATTCTTTCAGACAAAACTTCTGAGATCAAGTCATTCCACTGGTTGATTGTTCTTACTGTCAGGAAATTTCTCCTTAGTTCTATCTTAGTCCTGATCTTAGCTGTATCTTAGTTATATCTCTGAAAGGATAATCCATCAAATCACAAGTTGTCTCGTTAATATTTTGTAGAGATTCTCAGTCATCCAGGTCATGGTTGTCCCAAAAGTTTCAGGGCTTCCTTCTTTTTCCTTTTGAAGACATTTCGCTTCTCATCCTACAAGCTTCTTCGGCTCTGACACCTTCTCTTCCCCACCATCCAGTCAGAGCCGAAGAAGCTTCTTGGATGAGAAGTGAAACGACTTCAAAAGAAAAAGAACAACCACCAGAAAGTCCAGTTACCTCCTGAAAAAGCACCTTTAGGTCTACTTAATATTATTTGTGTTGTGAATCAATAAATACTTGAATAAAGATCATTAAGAGCTTGAAGCAAAGTGCAGGGTTCTGGCCCTGCACTTCTGATTGGCCGATAATAGCGACATCGGATTGGTCCGTTCAGGAGAATCTGATTGGCTATTAACGAGCCTCTCCCATTGGTTAATGGAGCTAGCGCTCCCTGTGTTTCATTGGTTAAATAAGTTAAGAATTGCCTATATAAAGGGGCCCATCGTGGCCATCGGGCTGAGCTGTTTTCACATGTAAATAAAGAGTTTGAAGTTCACTGTTTCACTGGCTCGTCTCCATCCTTGCACCCATGCTCAGAACATAACACTGGCGACGAGGATGGGATGTGGAGATGTCAGAGCTTGCTGAACGACAAAGAACCATAACCGAGCATGTGGCTGAACACACCAACGGTGGAACCATGTCCGGCAGCGTCATACCACCCGCTCCATTCGACCCGGCACAAGAAGACTGGGACTCATATATGAATCGCTTCCAGATGTTTCTGGAAACCAACAATTTAAAGGATGCCACTACCGGAAAGAAACGAGCGGTATTCCTAACTCATTGCGGGCCAACCGTATTCAAGATGGCCAAGGCACTCGCAAAACCGGCAGAAGTAAAATCTATGGACTGGGACGTCCTCGAATCACTGCTAAGGGCTCACTATGCACCGACCGTGCCAACGCTTGTGAGAAGGCATGAATTCTATCAGAGAAGTCAGTGGAAGGGCGAAAGCGTTGCTGATTTCATTGCGGATCTCCGGAATCTGGGAGGCCTATGCGAGTTTACCGACTTAGAAGAAGCCCTAAGAGAGCGAATCGTTCTGGGATTAGATGCACCAGACACTCAGAGTAAATTAATGGCAAAGGGTGACATTACCCTTAAAGACGCCATAGCTGAAGCTACTGCAGCAGAAGCAACCAGGAAGTCGGCTGCCCAAATGCGCCGCACACACGCACCGGTTCGCCAACGAGCCAGCGACATTTCACCTCAGTCAGAGGGACAGCTAGAAACGGCCCACCATGAGGGCCTCGACTCGTCGTCAGACAGCGACGAGGAAGAGGTCCATCGACTTAGGTCCGAACAGGACCAACGCCAGAAATCACAGTACCAATGCGCCGGGTGTGGAGCACGCCACCCCCGTCTGAATGCAAATTCCTCAACGAGCTCTGCCATGTGTGCGGGAAAAGAGGCCATATAGGTCGGGTCTGTAGAAGCAAGCCAGGACCCAGTCAGCTCAAGGGGGGCTAACTACCACCAACCGACGGGAAGTCATTCCGTGAAGCGAGAACCCGTGAACCATCAATGGAACAACCACTCCTACAGAAACAAAACCCTAAACCACCCAACAAAGCGAGAAGAGGTTCACCAAACGATCACGATCAGTCACGCCTCATCTCTGGACGCCAAAAAGATCCGAGTGAAAGTGGCCATCGAAAACCAGCCCTACCTGATGGAAGTCGATTCAGAATCGTCCCTCTCGATGGTTTCCTGGAAGACCCTCAAGCAGCTCATCCCCACTATCCGTAGGCAAGACCTCCAGTTCCAAAGGCTCATACTTAAGGACTATCAAGGAAATCAAATTCCGGTTGTTGGATCCAGCTGAGTACGGGTATCGTTTAAGAACCGTACAGCATTTCTACCCCTGACTGTAATCGACAAGGATCGGCCTAGTTTGTTAGGCCTCCAATGGTTCGCTCTGCTTGGAATTGAAGTAGCCGGCATTCACCGAACCTGCAGCAGCGATTGGGAAGAAGACCTCGTCCACGAATTCCAGGACGTCTTCGCAGAAAAATTAGGCGAGTACAAGGGGACCCCGATATCATTTAACCTCAATCCCGAAATAGCTCCCATCCGCCTTAAGCCTCATCAAGTTCCCTTTGCCCTTAAACCAAAGATTGACGAGCAGCTTGATAAATTAATAGCTCAGGGAGTGCTAGAACCAACCGATCACTCTCCCTGGGAAACCCCAATTGTAACGCCCATCAAGCCGGGTGGATCGATAAGAATTTGTGGGGACTACCGAGCCACCCTGAACCACGCCCTTCAACAAAACGCTTACCTGGTACCGGTGGTACAACACCTCCATTCTCTGGGGGGTGGAAAAGTCTTCGCTAAACTAGACTTAGCCCAGGCATACCAACAACTGCCTGTTGACAAAAAAAACGGCAGAGGTCCAAACAATTGTTACGCACAGAGGCGCATTTAAATGTAATCGACTCCAGTTCGGAGTGAGCGTAGCCCCGGGAATCTTTCAAAGCTTAATGGAGAGGCTATTACAAGGGATAAAAGGTGTTGTTCCATATTTTGATGATGTGTTAATCGCAGCCCCAACCCAGAAAATACTAAAGGAACGCCTGAGGTTGGTTCTCCAGAGATTTAAAGATTCCGGTCTCAAAGTTAAAAAGAACAAGTGTTATTTATGTACGGATCGCGTAGAATTTTTGAGATATTTAATTGATAGTCAAGGCATTCACCCCACCGATAACAAACTCAGGGCGATCAAGAATGCCCCAAAACCCTGGAACAAGGCCGACCTCCAGGCTTTTCTGGGCCTTATCAATTTTTATAACGTTTTCCTGCCTCACAAAGCAACCGTAGCTGAGCCCCTACATCGTTTATTGGACAAAAAAGCAACTGGATATGGGGACACAAAGAGGAGCAGGTGTTTCGACATGTGAAAGATTTATTGACTTCTGATGCTGTCCTATGCAGTATAACAAGACTTTGCCTTTAATGATCACGTGTGATGCATCCCCATTCAGGGTGGGCGCCATTTTAAGCCACGTTTTGCCAAACGGTAATGAAGCCCCTGTTGCTTATTTCTCAAAGACGTTATCAAAAACAGAACGCAACTACAGTCAACTTGACAAGGAGGCCCTTGCTGTAGTATCCGCGGTTAAGAGATTTCATGAATATGTGTATGGCCGAGCATTTACCATAGTGACTGACCACAAACCTTTGCTGGGAATAATCACGGGGATAGGCCAACACCGTATATATTATCTCCCTGAATGACCTGCTGGTCAGAATTTTTGGCGGCATACAATTACAAATTACAACATCGCCCAGGGAAGGCCATTCCCCATGCCGACGCATTGAGCCATGCACCTCTTCCAGAGACTATTGATGACCCCGCTCCAATGGTCACAACACTGCAGATTGAGACACTTCAAACGCCGCCATTAACGGCCCGGGATATCGCGATAGAAACGAAACGCGGCCCCATTTTAGCACGAGTCCTCAGTTGGGTCAAGCAGGGATGGCCGTTAGACCAAATATCTGACAACTACGCCCCATTCAAAAATCGGCAAACGGAACTATTTTCTCAAAAGGGCTGCATTATCTGGGGTGATAGAGTTGTCTTCCCAGAGCGGTTGCTACCAGCGATACTAAGGACCTTGCATGATGGCCACCCCGGCATCGTGCATATGAAAGCCCTCGCACGAAGCTACGTGTGGTGGCTGGGTATTGACAAGCAGATAGAGACATGGGTAAAAGCCTGTCGCAAATGCCAGGAAGTAAGCAACGCCCCGCCGAAAGCAACCCCAACCGAATGGGAAACGCCGAGGGGACCATGGTCTCACATTCATCTGGACTTTGCGGATCCTACTAAGGGACACACATTCTTACTGACAGTGGATGCCCACTCAAACTGGCTTGAAATCCATGAAATGAGGAACACAACGACCGAAGCAGTCATCAGGAAACTGGACAGACTCTTTGCGACACACGGATTACCAGACGTTCTGGTATCCGACAACAGACCTCAATTTACCGCGCTGTCCTTCGAACAGTACCTGGCGGACCGCGGTATCCGACATGCGCTGATTTCGCCAGCGCATCCTGCGTCCAACGGAAGGGCCGAGCGCATGGTACAATTCGTCAAGAAAACCTTGCATAAGATGGACTATGGTAACATAGAAGACAAGATTAACCGGATACTCCTTTTGCAGCATATCACTCCGCACAGCATCACCAATAAAACTCCCGCCGAGTTGTTAATGGGACGGAAGCTCTGCTCCCACCTCGACCGCCTACATCCAGCATATGAACCTGAAAAGCCACATGGTTCTAGCGGGAAATGTCGCAATTTCCAGGTTGGTGATTTGGTTTTCGTAAGGAACTTTTCAGGCGATCCGTTGTGGGTCGAGGCAACTATAGTACAAGTAACTGGCCCTAGATCGTGCCGTGTAAAATGTCGCGACAATAGAATTTGGAAACGCCATATTGATCAGCTGCGTTCAAGGCTACAGTCGGGGATCTCCGAGCCCCGATTTCCAAACCGAGGGGGGAGGAGATAGCGAGGAAGCTGAATTCGAAGCGGCAGAAAGTTTAAGCGGTAGTAATGACTGCTCAGAGGCAGCACGTGATGGACCCGGAATGGGGGTGGCCTCGCCTCAAAGAGATGCCGAAAGCAGTAGCGACGACAAAAATTCAAATGTGGAACGGGAGGCACCTTTTTCACCAGATAACGTCCTACCCCAACAAGACTGTAGCCAAATACCGGGAGGACAACGAAAATCTAATAGACAATCGAAACAACCTGCCTACCTCAAAGACTACGTGACCGCACCCCTTAAACGGAACCTGGGGGGAAGGGGTGTTGTGAATCAATAGATGCTTAATAAAGATCATTAAGAGCTTGAAGCAAAGTGCAGGGTTCAGGCCCTGCACTTCTGATTGGCCGATAATAGCGACATCGGATTGGTCCATTCAGGAGAATCTGATTGGCTATTAACGAGCCTCTTCCATTGGTTAATGGAGCTAGCGCTCCCTGTGTTTCATTGGTTAAATAAGTTAAGAGTTGCCTATATAAAGGGGCCCATCGTGGCCATTGGGCTGAGCTGTTTTCACATGTAAATAAAGAGTTGAAGTTCACTGTTTCACTGGCTCGTCTCCATCCTTGCACCCATGCTCAGAACATAACAATTTGTAGTACTATTGGTCAAAGTAGCTTTTATCAAATTATTTTCCCATAATAAACAGGTCAGTGGACAATCTGAAATTGCATGAGTGGGTCAAGGGGTAGAAAAGTTTGAGGACCCCTGATCTGGTCCAACCTAGTTGGCTGAGTTGACACCAAACACTGAGCCATAAACTGGAGTTTACAAATCAAATTAAGCCAAATATATTATGCCTTTTGGGCGTCATTTGATTCGCATTCTTTACAAGGAGCCCAACCATCTACCTACTTGCTCACCCTGCTCCCAACACAGACTTGAGAAGTGAGCTGGTTTAGAAGAAGACATGGCCTACAAAGCAAGGTATGTCATCTAGAAATACCTGTCTATCAGAGGTGGTCTTCAGCAGGTTCTGACCAGTTCTGGAGAACCCGTAGAGAAAAATTTTGAGTAGTTCGGAGAACCAGCCAATCCCACCTCTGACTGGCCCCGCCAACCCCATCTCTTCTCTGCCTCCCATTGAGTCCCAGTTGATCGACTGGTTCTCCTTTGGTTGCCCTGCACAGGAGAACAGAGCTGGAAAGCAGGTTAGCAGGGTGGGGAGGGAATGGGGATGTATCCTTCCCCTGCCACACCCACAAAGTCACACCATGCCCACCAAGTCACGCCCACAGAACCGGTAGTAATTTTTTTTTAATCCCACCACCGCTGTTTTATCCTTAGCCAGGAATGCCTGTCTTTTCAAAAATTGCTGAATCGGGCAGAAGTGTAGGCAGGTAGCATAAGCCAAATTCTGGACGTCCAAGAGCTGATCTGGAGTAAGTAAAAGAGGTTTGAGGGGAGCAAAATGGAGAAGGAATTCCCTGCAGCCTTCAAAATCTTTGCAGGGATGGCGTTACCTAGTTTGGTAACGAAACGTCTGCAAGCAAACAGCCAAGCTGAGAGCGCCCAAGGTCCTCCCTCTTCCTCTCTGCAAACACCACTCCTCCATTCTAGCACTGATGATGTTACCTAGTTGGGTAATGTAAGGTCTGCAAGAAAACAGCTTAGAGAGCATCAGCGTCCCCTCAGTTTAACCCCTAACTGGAAATATTCTCTTTATCTGTACAGACCAATATCTATACCATCGTTTCCACAAAAAGGAGAAATATAAATCGATTTCAACTTTCAGTTTTATAAATCTAACCACTTCACATTGTATGCAGGGGTTTATCACAAGACTTGGAAGGAATCTCAGAGGTTCTCTAGACCGGGCTAGGGAAACGTGGCTCTTTTATCACTTATGGACTTCAACTCCCAGAATTCCTGAATGAGCCATAAAAGGTTCCCCTACTGGTTTTCCAGTTGTGGGGGAAATCAATTTTTGACTTGAATGGGACTGTTTTAATATACAAATGTAGGGATGGGGAACCTTTTGCGGCTCACTCAGGAATTCTGGGAGTTGAAGTCCATAAGTGATAAGAGATCCAAGTTTCCTTACCCCGGTCTAGACCAACCCCCTTTTCTCTGCTAGAACACTTATTTTTCCAACCTGGCAATTTTAAGATTTATGGATCTCAACTCCCAGAATTCCCTGGCCAGCCTGCTTTAAGATGTGCAGACATACACTCCCATGCCAGCTGGGAAATTCTGGAAGTTGAAATCCACACATTTTAAAATGGCCAAGGTTTAAAAAAAAAAAAATACTGATGTAAACTAACACCTCTCCTCTCCAGATGTACTGGATAGCTAAGAATTTAAATTCAGCACATCTGGAGGTCACCAGCATGTAGAAACCCAAAACGACTGAGCCAGAACAACAAGTTTTGCAAGCACAGCAATGCAGAAAAAGCAAGAACTTCGTAGCCTCGTTTATGTTGCCACCACGAACCCACTTCGCTTTTGCTAGAGGGGGAAAACAGCTCCGCTGCGGTTTTGGATTAAGATACAATCTGATTTTGACAAACCACCAGCCGTCTCCAAGGAGCAACTCAGAGGTAGAATGCTGACTTTGAAATCAAGAGTTTCTGAAGCAGATAATTGCAGTGGAAACAACACGGGGGAAAAAATTGACAATTGGAAGGCAGAAATCCTACACCAGGTAATGTCCTTGCAATTTTTTCTCATACATTTTTAGAGTTTTAGAATGTTTGGAATCACCAATGCAGCAGTTTCTGTCCTGAAAATGTTTAAACTGTAGGTTTGAGGTATGTTTGTTCAGAGGTACCTTTTACCTCTGAAGCTCATTTAAGTCTGGGCCCTTCCGTTCCCAAGTCAAAAATGGTTGTGTTGGTAGGCGAGCTTCACCAACAGACAACCTTCAGTTGGGTACAGAAATATCCTAGTCAGGAAGCGTAAGCTTTAAAAATACAGCTTGTGGCTAGCGGGTTTCTCACCTCCGGTACATCGAAGTTTACCCACTGAATTTGACAGGGAGCTAAATGTTTGCTAACTTGACTGTTCACCACAGTGAGAAATATCAGTTGTGTGTGGCTTGGGGAAAAAAAAGAAAAAAGAATTGCTCTGTTTAATTTTATTTGCACCGCTCCATAGCTGAAAAGCGAAGACTGTAAAAATATCCAAATGACATAGAATCCAGAATAAAGATTTTGTTTGGCTTCCCTTTTTTTTAGGCCCCAGAATAGAATCACAAGAGAAATAGAATGTCAGGGATTGAGATAATATATTGGTGGCTAAATATCCAAGATGTCAACGAAAGGATTTGGGAATACGAACCATCACTGTCATTTTAAACATTGTTTTCTCCATTACAGGATGGTCTCTTCCACATGTATCCAACCTAAACGATACTGTGTTGTATTCAGGGTTTTTCAAACTGTGAAAGCTTGATGGGCTTCAGAATAAGAGCTGGGAGGGACCTTGGAGGTCTTCTTGTCTGACCCCGTTTATGCAGGAGACTGTATACCGTTTCAGACAAATGGTTGTCTTTTCTCTTCTTAAAAAGCCTCCAGTGATGAAGAACCCACTTCTGGTGGCAAGTCGTTCCACTGATTAATTGTTCTCATTGTCAGGAAATGTCTCCTTAGTTCTAGATTGCTTCTCTCCTTGATTAATTTCCATCCGTTGCTTCTGGTCCTGCCTTCATGGGGTTTGGAGAATAGTTTGACTCCTTCTTCTTTGGGGCAGCCCCTGAGATATTGGAAGGCTGCTATCCTGTCACCCCTAGTCCTTCTTTTCATGAAGGGTTCCATGAAGAACAAGGGGAATTAAAACAATATAAATATTAGGGGCATCCATAGCAAATGTTCTAAAGCACTCTAGAGTGGTGTTTCTCAACCGTAGGAATGTAAGATGTGTGGATTTAAACTCTCAGAATTCCCAAGTCAGTATTCTTTAAGCCGGGTGGACTTCAGCTTCCCCATAATCATGCTGACTAGGAAATTTTGGGAGTTGAAATTCACTCATCTGAGAGATGCCAGACTGGAAACACAGTGGTTTTATGTTCTTCTGGCTTGATTGTAAAACTTGTGAAACAAAAGGTGATTCTTATCAAAACTGATTTCTTACAATTTTAATTTTGGTTCTGTTTCCTGGAAGTTTTTTTTTTTTTAAACATCAAAGATTAGACATAAAAGTTATATTCGTACACTCCCTAAGCCAGTTTTCTGAACCATCTTTTACCGTCTCTAAGTTGGAGTAGTTCAGACCACAATGGCTAATTTTACAGAACACGTGAAGATGCTTACCAACAAACTTTCCCCCAGAATTTGTAAATGCTCCAACACTGGAAATTTTTAAGAAGAGGTTGGATAACCATTTGTCTGAAATGGTATGACTGTAACTGTTGCTTGTATCCTTACGATCTATATTGGCTGTTTCCTAGTATGATTTGATTGCTTATTGTACCCTATGACTATCATTAAGTGTTGTACCTGATGATTCTTGGCTCTTGACGAATGTATCTTTTCCTTTATGTACGTTGAGAGCATTTGCACCAAGACAAATTCCTTATGTGTCCAGTCACACTTGTCCAATAAAGAATTCTATATTCTATTCTATTCTATTCTATTCTATTCTATTCTATAGGATTTCCTGCCTAAGCAGGGGGTTGGACTAGAAGACCTCCAAGGCCCCTTCCAACTCTGTTTATTCTAATTCTATTCTATTCTATTCTATTCTATTCTATTCTATTCTATTCTATTCTATTCTATTCTATTCTAAACATGCAGTGATAAAGTGGCAGGACTGCTCCCTCCAAGCAAAGCCTCACATAGAGACTTTTCAGTTTTGGAAGAGACACAGAGTTTTCTTGGAAACTGAAGGAAAGATGCTTTTTTATTTTAGAGAATCCTAAATCATTCAGAGACTAAGAAACGAGATATTCTCTTGCAAATTAATTCTAATGCACAGGATGGGATTGAATGCAGAATTCCTTGGGTTGGCCTGCCCCCTGGTGGCCAAGGGAAATATTGCGGCTTCTATAAAAGTGGAAAATACCAATTATTTTATTATTTGGTAGATTGATATCTTGATTTTTTTCTTCCAGGGCTTGGCAGTGGCATACACTGTATTTTCTATTTTTCTGCCCATTTCTCTGTAACAACAGAGGTAGGTCAGACTGGGCCAAGAAAAAGAGTTCAGCCCAAAGTCTCCAAGTAATATTTCTGTGGCTGAAAGCAAAATCTCCTGATCCTGTTAAGAATCCGAATCAAACAGGAAATCGCTTTTTTCTTTATTGGTAGTCCTCAACCTATGACCCCAGTTGGGACCAGCAACGCTGACCAGGGAATTCTGGGAGATGAAGTCCACACCTCTTAAAGGGGCCCAGGCTGAAAAATGCTGCTCTATTTAAACACCTCCAGCTTTTCCCACTGGGAATTTCCCCAATTACCAGCTGAAATCTACCTGACATTTAAACCCTTATTTTCCATCCCACCTTTTAGAAAAACAGCAATTCCTCCCTGCCTTCTGCATGTCAGATCCTCGAAGGCTGTTGCAGGCAGTCCTCGACTTACAATGGTTTGTTTAGTGACCAACAGCACTGGAAAAAAAGTGACATGACCGTTTTTCACATGTACCACCTTTGCAGCGCCCTCATGGTCACGTGATCAGAATCCAGACTTTTGCCAACTGGTTCCTCCTTATTGACCGTTGCACAATCTCCTTTTGCGACCTTCTGATGAAAGAAAATCAATGGGGAAGCCAGATTCACTTAATGACCGTGTGACTAACAGCTGCGGTGATTCCCTTCATAACCATAGCAAGAAAGGTCGTAAAATGGGGCAAAATTCACTTAATGCCTGTCTCGCTTAGCAACATAGATTTGGGGCTCAATTGTTGTAAGCTGAGGACTACTTGTGTACTACGTCTTCTCCAGCCTTCCAGTTAGTCCTTGTTCATCGTAGCTGTTCACTTTTGAGGTATCCACAGGTAGACCATCCCGTCATCCAAACCACCATTTCTGTTTTTTTTTCTTTGAAGACATTTTGCTTTTCATCCAAAAGCTTCTTCAGCTCTGACATGACAGTGGGAAATGGAAGGTTTCCCTTCTATGTTGCGGTGACACTTATACTCCAGAAGCTGGACACAATAAGATGTGCAGTTGGGCTACAGGTAGTCCTCGCTTAATGACTGGTCACCTAATGACCATTCAGTTACAAACCCCCATAAACCTGTCCTCGAAGTTATGACTGCTGCATCCTAGCCACCACGGTCACATTATTGCATTTTGGATAGCAATAGAAAGAACACTTATGTACTGTTTCACAGTGCTTTACAACCCTCCCTTAAGCAAGTTTACAGAGTCAGCATAACTCCCCCCCCAAAAAAAAAAATCTGGTTCCTCATTTTACCGACCTTGGAAGGATGGAAGGCTGAGTCAACATGGAGCTGAGTCAAGATTGAACTCCTGGCAGTGGGCAGAGTTTGCCTGCAATAGCAGTAGCACAAACTTATATACCACTTCATAGTGCTTTACAGCCTCTCTAAGCAGCTTAGAGTCAGCCTATTGCCCCCAAATACCAGGTCCTCAGAAGGATGGAAGGCTGAGTCAACCTTGAGCCGATGAGAGTCAAACTGCTGACAGTCAGCAGAATTCAATACTGCATTCTAACCCCTGGGTCACTACGGTTCTTTTTCATAGTTGCAGTCTCCCGCAAGTCAACATTTGTGACTTTTTTTCTTGGTTTCTGGCAAAAAAAAATAAAAAATGCCCCTAATGTATTTAGCTAACAACTCTGGTTTGCTTAACAGCCAGATACGCTCAATGACCATGGTGACTCGCTTTATCCTTTTTGTAAACCAGTCATAAAATTTAATCTGGTCATGTGGTGTCCCGCTTAATGACCCCAACGACTAACAGGCAGCGCTCAACTTAAGCTGACAACTGAGCCCAACATTTCTGTTGTTAAGAGAAAATTTGTTAAGTGAGCTTTGCCCTGTTTTACAATTTTTCTTGCTACCATCGTGAAGTGAATCACCGCAATTGTTAAGTTAGTAACCTGGTTGTGAAGTGAATCGGGCTTCCCCGTTGACTTTGCTTGTCAGAAGGTCGCAAAGGGGGATCACGTGATCCCAGGATGTGGCAACAGTCATAAGTAGGAACCACTTGCCAAGCATCTGAATTTTGAACACATAATCACAGGGATACTGCAAAGGTCATAAGTGTGAAAAACTAAAACAAGTCCTTTTTTCAGTGCTGTAGTAACTTTGAACGGTCACCAAATGAATGGCTGATAAATCAAGGACCCCTGCACTTCCAAAATTTCAGGCTCAATTTGCGGTTGTTAAAAGTTACAACCTATACTTTGGAGCCAAAATCAGAGCGAAAAAGATAATCTCTGACACAGGGGAGAATGTTTTTGAAAATGTTTTTGCATTTGAAGAAAAGCAATTAGATTTGGACACACATGGATGGTGAAAGGTTTTGTTTGTTTTTAATGCTCTAATCCCAAAACTGCTACATTGGTTGCAGCACAGATTAAAAGCCAAGCTTAGAAATTGCGACAGAGAAGCGGAGTACAAAATCTACATTCCCGTTTCTTTAAAAAAAAAAAACATTTTTTCCCCACTCGCAGGTTTTAAGGTCACGTTTGTCCTGTATTCGGGGGGCTCTGCTTACCTTTAAAAATAATGTTGCCATTTAGGGAGTGAGGAAAAAGGAAACTAAATTCCATTTTTCTCCAACTGACAGCCAGTGACCCAAAGGCCCTTGTAAATGAGAAAGATCAAGTAACCAAAGGAAGTTTTTGCCAAAGCAGATATTTTCAACACTGGTGCCAAAGTTTTCTAGGACGAAGCTCCTATTTTAGGAACTTGTATCCTGAGGTAATATGATGGGCAGAGGTATTTCTAGACTGGCCACAAAGATTGCTAATTAAGAAAAAAACCCAAATGCTGAAAAAGTTTGATCTGGGATGGATGGCCACCCTGGCAAGATCTATTCACATTAAGATAGGCAAACCTGAAATCTAATTTTTATATATATTCGGATTTATCAACAAGGAAGAAAACAAAAAAATAATTATCTTTTTATTTCTTGCACCAATATCCAAATTTCCCCGTTATTAATCCTCTTTTCCATCCCGGCTCATGAGGATGGAATTTGTTTTAAAACACTTGACTGACATATAGAGGTCTGGTGCAGCTATTATGGCCTTGTACAATAAACTAGCCAAACAATGCTGACCCTACAGATGCATCTAATCGCAAAACTATTGCCACGTTCGAGATCAGGGTTTCTCAATCTTGGCCATTTGAAGATGGGTGGACTTCAACTCCCTGAATCCCTAGGTCAGCATCCTGGAATTCTGGGAGTTGAAGTCCACTTAACTTCAAGTGGCCAAGGTTGAGGGATAACCATTCTAGATTTGAGATTCGAACAAGCACACGGATGTAGGAAGTCTCTAATAATGGAAGGCTGTCCGGTTTTGGCCACTGTTAAGACCGGTGGCCTTCAAATCCCAGAATCCCTCAGTCAGCATCCTGGAATTCTGGGAATTGAAGTCCACCAGTCTTAAAGTTGCCACGGTTGGATGCTCCATGTCTAAGAATGTATTAGTGCTTGGGAGATCCTGCCCTAACTCACTAGGCACAGCTACTAATTCGACAAAAACACAACAACAAGAGTTGTTCTCCACAGGAAGCACCTGTGATATATCCAAGGAGGACTTTACTGGCCACAGACCCCTTATTTGGAGTGGTGGTCTCAGGTGCTGTTACTCATTGCTTTCCCACTCACAGAGAAGTTTGAGGGGGTGTCATCGCAATGTCTTTCAACACTTAACGGCTCGGCTGGAAAAACTCCGGTGGACACCCCGAGAGGTCACGTCCCACCACCACCCGCAGCTTTTCACGTGGGCTCCCCCCAAAAGGGATCCCAGGTCTCTAAAGTGAGGAGATGACCACTCAAACCAAGCTATTTACAAAGGAGGAGAGAGAGAGGGAAAGTCAGCCCAGCCATTGAGGGCCGTGGCGTGACTTTTTAAGAACGAGGTCATTGTGCAACGGCGGGTGGACATTGGCCGTAAAAAAAAAAAACCCCACTCGGGGGGGGGTGGATCCTCTCCTTGGGTTCAGTTGGGTCTCTTCTGATCCCTGCTCCGAAAAACAGTGGGGGCAGCTCTGCCTGGGTTCATGCCGGATAGTTGTGGAGGAATTCCTTCAGCTTGGTGGGGTAGTCGGTCATCACGCCGGTGGCCCCCAGGTCGAAGGCTCGCTTGTATTCCTGGTCTTCGTTCAGCACCCAGATGTAGACCTGGAAGGAAACAGCTGGGCATCATCTAACCTTCCTTTGAAATCCCCTCCCCCCCCAAAAAACCTACGATTTTTCAACCTCACTGCCTTCCCAGAGGAAATCTCACTGCTTGTGGGAACAACTGCTTTAGTTCACATGTGTTGTGTATGTATTATCTATCTATCTATCTATCTATCTATCTATCTATCTATCTATCTATCTATCTATCTATCTATCTATCATCTATCCATCTCTCTCTCTCTTATCATTTCTGTCTGTCTCTGTGTCTGTCTGCCTATCTGTCATCTATCTATCTATCTATCTATCCATCCATCCATCATCTATCCATCTCTCTCTCTCTCATTTCTGTCTGTCTCTCTGTCTGTCTCTCTGTCTATCTATCTATCTGTTATGTACTAAAAATGGACTGCTCGAAATCCCTGCGCCTTGATTGGCTAAGGCGCAGGGATTTCTAATTGGCCAGGCGAGCCGCGCCGATTGGCCCGATTGAAGTCTCCCGCGATTGGCTGAAACCAAGAGCGGGAGACTTGAATCGCTGCCATTGGCCGCGGCCGCGGCGGCAAAAGAGTATAAAAGCCGGAGGCTTTTTCTCTTTTGCCGGTTCGGTTCACGTCTTCAATAAAAGAGCTGTTACTGATAGTCACTGCCTCAGAGCCTTCTTTTCGGACACGACACTGGCGACGAGGATGGGATCTCGCCCCTGAACCGAACCCCGTGTCCATAGACGAACTTGCGACAACGAAATGGCGAAAATAGCACCGCCCGCCCCCTTCAACCCCGCCGCCGAGGACTGGGAGTCCTACTCAGACAGATTCCGGATGTATTTAGAGTGTGCCGGCATGAAGGACGCCCCGGGCCCGCTAAAACGCGCCGTGTTCCTGACGCATTGTGGACCAGAGGTTTTCCAGATGGCCAAGGCATTGGCCAAACCGGCAGACGCGACTGCCATGGATTGGGACGTCCTCGAACCCATACTAAAGCGCCACTACACCCCCGAGGTCCCCATCCTAATTCGGCGGAACGAATTTTACCGGAGATGTCAAAGACCGGACGAGAAACTGAGCGACTTCGTCGCTGAATTAAGGCGCCTAGGCGGGCTCTGTGAGTTTGAGGGATTGAACAGTCTCATAAGAGACCGTTTCGTGCTAGGACTTTGGGATCCGACACTCCAGAGCCGACTTATGGCCAAAGGCGACATCAGCCTCGCCGATGCCATCACCGCAGCCGCAGCCGCAGAAGCAACCCGCACGTCAGCAGACACCATGCGGAGAGCCGAGGCAAAAGGCGCGAACAACAACAACCCCGCAAGGTCGGCCGATGCAAGAATCGAAGCGGCCGCACACTACGGCGGTTACCAGTCAGCCTCCAGCATTTCAGACGATGAGGAGGACACACATCGCGTGCAGGCGGGTCGCGGAAACCAGCGAAGCCAAAACAGTCGTAGGTCGAGGACCAACTGCGCAGGGTGCGGCGGCGACCACCCCAGGTCTGAATGCCGTTTCTTTGACGCGGTCTGCAGGCATTGTGACCGAAGGGGCCACATCGCCCGAGTTTGCCGCCAAAAGAAGACCCGCAGCCCGCCAAAATGGGAGCAGCAGGATAGAAGGAGAGAGAGCCCGCCAAGAACCAGAGAGCGCCAGCCAGCAGGCAGATGGGACCAGAAGCAAAGATCCCAGAGAAGCGGCGACGGTCGGCGGAAAGAAGAAACCCACCAGACGGTGACAATCGGCCATGCCATCTCCGACGGCGCCAGAAAGATATACGTTGAAGTCTACATCGAAGGCCGGCCTTGCAAGATGGAAGTGGACTCCGGGTCCTACCTTTCCATGATTGCATGGCGCGAAATAAAAAAACTAGTGCCCACCCTGCAGAAGGAAAATGTACCCGCCCAGAAAATCATCATAAGGGACTATCAGGGTAATCGCGTGCCAGTGGTGGGCACCAAAAACTTTAGCATAACCTACAAAGGCCAAACCGAACAACTTCCACTCACGATAGTCGATCGTGACCGCCCGAGCTTGCTTGGCCTGCAATGGTTCGCCCCACTGAACATCGCATTGACAGGTGTCAACCAAGTCTCCATGGAAGCCTGGGAACAGCGGTTAGTCCAGGAGTTCCAGGAGGTCTTCGATGGAGGATTGGGCAAGTACAAGGGGCCCCCTATTTCCTTTGACTTAGACCCATGGGTTTCCCCCAAGCGACTTAAACCTAGGAGGGTACCCTTTGCGTTAAAACCAAAAATTGACGAACAAATCAACAAACTCGTCAAGCAAGGGGTATTAACACCTATAGATCACGCCAGATGGGAGACCCCTATAGTGACCCCAGTAAAGCCAGACGGGTCCGTGAGGATTTGCGGGGACTATAAGGCCACCCTAAATAGCGCGCTACAGCAAAGCGCCTACCCAGTGCCCATAGTGCAACACTTACTGCACTCATTGGGAGGGGGAAAAATTTTTGCCAAGCTTGACCTCGCCCAGGCATACCAGCAACTGCCTGTGGACGAAGAAACGGCAGAAGCCCAAACAATCGTGACACACCGGGGGGCCTTCAAGTGCAACAGACTCCAATTCGGAGTCAGCGTGGCACCAGGCATTTTTCAAAGTCTAATGGAACGTTTACTACAGGGCATCAAGGGGGTGGTGCCCTATTTCGATGACGTGTTAATCGCGGCGCCAAACGAAGCCGAATTAGAGAACCGTTTAAGACAAGTCTTGACAAAATTTAAAGAGACAGGACTTAAAGTCAAACGCGAAAAATGCCAACTGTGTACGCAGCAAATAGAATTTCTGGGTTACCTCCTAGACAGACAGGGCATCCACCCTACAACTAAAAAGGTTAAAGCCATCAAGGAAGCCCCCACCCCGAGGTCCAAAACAGAACTACAAGCATTCCTAGGTTTACTAAATTTTTATAATGTCTTCCTACCTCAGAAGGCAACGGTGGCGGAGCCTTTGCATAGACTCCTAGACAAGAGGGCAGCATGGACTTGGGGGAAACGAGAACAAGCCGCCTTTCAGAGAACCAAAGACCTCCTCACCTCCGACGCCGTCCTAATACAGTTCAGTGAGACTTTACCCTTAGCTGTCACTTGCGACGCATCGCCCTACGGCGTCGGCGCTGTCCTCAGCCATACCCTCCCAGACCAGAGAGAAGCGCCTATTGCATTTTTTTCCAGAACGCTAACAAAACCAGAACGGAACTATAGCCAGCTGGACAAAGAAGCTTTGGCTATAGTTGCCGCCGTCAAGCGTTTCCATGAGTACCTGTACGGCCGCCCATTCAAGATAGTCACCGACCATAAGCCACTGCTGGGCATCCTCGCCGGGGATCGGGCCACACCAAACATCTTGTCACCACGCATGACTAGGTGGTCTGAATTCCTGGCAGCCTACAACTACGAACTGTTCCACAAGCCAGGAAAGAAAATTTCACACGCGGACGCTTTGAGCCGCTCGCCCTTGCCGGACTCTGAACCTGACCCCGCTCCTACAACTAACACCCTGAGCATAGAAAGCCTGCCCATAACCGCATCCGATATTGCCAGGGAAACCAGTAGGGACAGACAATTGGCGAAAGTCTTGCATTGGTTAGAGAAAGGTTGGCCGGAAAAGGACATTGACGAGACTTTTAAGAAATTCCGGCAGCGCCAGACTGAACTGTCTCTGTTAAGGGGTTGCATCCTGTGGGGAGATCGGGTGGTAATTCCGTGCAAATTACAAAGCAGAGTTCTGGAAATGTTACATGAGGGGCATCCTGGCATCGTCAGGACAAAAGCCCTGGCCAGGAGTTACGCTTGGTGGCCAGGGATGGATAAGCAAATTGAAACATGGGTTGCAAGGTGCCACCGGTGCCAAGAAACCAGGTCCAGCCCACCCGCAGCACCCACCCGGGACTGGGAAATACCACGGGGACCCTGGTCCAGAATCCATTTAGATTTTGCTGGCCCCACAAATGGACACACTTTTTTAATCACAGTAGATGCATACTCGAACTGGTTAGAGGTGGCTGACATGAAATCCACCACCACGGAGGCTGTCATTAAAGAACTTTGTAAACTATTCTCGACACATGGCCTCCCAGACGTAGTTGTCTCAGACAACGGGCCCCAATTCACATCAATCGAATTTGAACGCTTCCTGGCTGAGAAAGGTATCCGCCACGCATTGACAGCACCGGCGCATCCGGCGGCGAACGGTAGGGCGGAACGGATGGTCCAATTTACAAAAAAGACCCTCCGGAAAATGGACCACGGGGAGATCAACGAAAAAATTAATAAACTACTTTTCATACAACACATCACACCTAACACCACAACAAACAAAAGCCCTGCAGAGCTCCTGATGGGCAGGAAGCTGCGGTCACCACTCGATCGTCTACACCCCACATATAACCCGGAGCGACCCCCGGACTCAAGCTCCAGGTACCGGACTTTTCAACCGGGCGACTGGGTTTACGCTAAAAATATGACAGGGGAACCCCTATGGATCCCAGCCGTCATAACACAAACCACAGGCCCACGGTCGTACCGGCTCCAAACCGTCGATGGGCGAGCCTGGAAGCGACACATCGACCAACTCCGGTCACGGGCAATAACTAACCTCAACCCCCAAGACACGAACCAAGGGGGGAGGGAAGACCCGACAAAAGAAACGCAGAAAAAAAGTAAAGACTCACCAGATCGCTGCCTCCGCGAATCCCATCCGGAGAGGAGCCGTCCAGCCAACTCTACCGACTCGGAAAAGCCAAGCGGGAGCGGCAAAATCCGTGACTCAACCGACCCGGTAGGCCCAGGCGGGAGCCACGGCGAGAGCACCGGCCCGACCATCCAGCCGGTACCCACAGAGCCAGGAGCAGCCAAAAAGATGACTGCTCCGGCCGAGTTACAACAGAAGAATGAGCTGCGCAGGTCAACTAGGACCCGACGTAGCCCCGCCTACCTGCGTGATTACACCACGTGAAAGACCCTACCAAGAGGGGAGGGGTGTTATGTACTAAAAATGGACTGCTCGAAATCCCTGCGCCTTGATTGGCTAAGGCGCAGGGATTTCTAATTGGCCAGGCGAGCCGCGCCGATTGGCCCGATTGAAGTCTCCCGCGATTGGCTGAAACCAAGAGCGGGAGACTTGAATCGCTGCCATTGGCCGCGGCCGCCGCGGCAAAAGAGTATAAAAGCCGGAGGCTTTTTCTCTTTTGCCGGTTCGGTTCACGTCTTCAATAAAAGAGCTGTTACTGATAGTCACTGCCTCAGAGCCTTCTTTTCGGACACGACACTATCTATCTATCTATCTATCTATCTATCTATCTATCTATCTATCTATCTATCATCTATCCATCTCTCTCTCTATCATTTCTGTCTGTCTCTGTGTCTGTCTGTCTGTCTATCTATCTATCTATCTATCCATCCATCATCTATCCATCTCTCTCTCATTTCTGTCTGTCTCTCTATCTATCATCTATCTATCTATCATCTATCCATCTCTCTCACTCTTATCATTTCTGTCTGTCTCTGTGTCTGTCTATCTATCATCTATCTATCTATCCATCCATCCATCCATCCATCCATCATCTATCCATCTCTCTCTCTCATTTCTGTCTCTCTCTGTCTCTCTGTCTATCTATCTATCTATCTATCATCTATCTATCTATCATCTATCCATCTCTCTCTCTCTTATCATTTCTGTCTGTCTCTGTGTCTGTCTATCAATCATCTATCTATCTATCTATCCATCTATCCATCCATCCATCCATCCATCCATCCATCCATCCATCCATCCATCCATCGATCCATCCATCATCTATCCATCTCTCCCTCTCTCATTTCTGTCTGTCTCTCTGTCTCTCTATCTATCTATCTATCTATCTATCTATCTATCTATCTATCTATCTATCTATCTATCTATCTATCCATCCATCCATCCATCCATCCATCCATCCATCCATCCATCCATCCATCCATCCATCCATCCATCGTGAAATACCACTCATGTATCATCACAAAATCTCCAGAACCGTAAAGCTTACAAACTTGAAATTTGGCCCGTAGGTTCCTCTTGGCTTCTAGGGGCTCACTAAGAAAGGATTTTTCAAAATGACCACCAAAGCTATTAGTATTTCATATATTATTATTATTAACACGTTCTGATGCTAAGGAATTCTATTCCCCCTCCCCACCTGGAAAGAAATCTCTTCCAAGTGCAGAACACAAGCAGAGGAGAGGAGTTTCAGTTTCAATTTCACAGCACCAAACAGCTTTAGTACAAGAACAGTTGAGCTAAGCCACACCCAGGATCCTTGCTGTCACCCTCTTGCTCACACAGCAAATACTCTTTCAGTTTCCAAACAGCCCTCAACTCTCTCACACACTGACAGGACGTTAGCCAGATGAATACTGATGGATACTGGTAGGTAGAGGCAGAATTTTTTTCCCTTATTTTCCTTCCCAAAAACTAAGCCCAACCACACAGTTTGGTAGCGAAGCACAGAAGTTGTGGCTCCGGGTTTGGATTCTGCTCCTGTGGCAGATATGAGTTCAAGTGATGAGGACATGGCAGCAAAATATAAGCCGGCATTGCTTAGTGATTGGGATAGTAACCAGGATGAGGAGATGGATGTAACAAGAGAAAATAGACCTAAAATAATAGAATTGTCAGGACCTTCGACCTCCTCTGGTTCTTTATCTGATCAGCAGCCAGGAATGGCTGACAGGGAAGGCAGGAGAGAGTTTTCCAGCGGAGATGAGAATCTGGAAAACTTATGGTTAGACGTAAGAAACAGAAGGAGGCTAAGAAGACAAACCCAGTTAGAAAGGAAGCGTAGAGCTAGTCAATAATTAGGGAAATTAGCACACTTTATAAGTAAATAAAAGGACACGGCTGGGCTGGTGGAATTCGCCAGAAGCAAAGTGACTAATTGGGAGTGAAGACATGCAGCAAACTCTCTGAGGCTTGAGATTTACTGCCACGCCAAGATTGCCGGACAGAGTGGGGATTTATTGCTGTATATTGGAATTTACTCCAGCCGTTCTTTTGTAGGGGTTTGTTTTTGAGTTGAAGTAATTCTGAAACAGCTACTTTTTGTTTTGCTCGCCTGAAATTAAAGGGGAGACATAACACACGGATATCGAGCTAGTTTGTTTATTTATGTATTTATTTGATTTATCAATTGCTTACAAGGTAATAGGTATAAGTATAAACATGAGTAAGAATTCAGGAAATAGGTACGGATAAATGGGGGCAATAGGACAGGGACGGTAGTACTATACAGTAGGTATTATACAGGACAGTCCTTGACTTAAGACCACACTGAAGCCTAAAACAAGGTGGATAAAAATAGATGATTTTACTGCTGGGTAGGCTACCAGAACAGTATAATAAAGGGAATACATATTTAACTTTGCACATAGTAACAGCAGCAAGAATAGGGTTTGCACAACAATGGAAAAATGACGAGGTCCTGACAGATGAAAGTGTAATTTAAAAAAAAATTAGAATGTGCTGAGATGGATAGATTAACACTTAAGATAAAAGAAAAGGAAGAAGCAGGATATTTTTTTTTAAACATGGGATTTATTCTACCAATGGTTAACTAACAGAAACAGAGGTTAGAAACTAAACAGAATCTAAAAAGATAATTCTGCAAGATGGTCAGGTGATCAAGATTCAGATGCTTGGCAACTGACTCATATTTATGACGGTTGCAGTGTTCCGGGTGCTTGTGAACAGCTATTGGGACCTTCTAACCAGCAAAATCAATATGGAAGCCAGATTCACTTAACAACCACGTTACTAAATTAACAACTGCAATGATTCACTTCACAATTGTGGCTAAAAAAGGTCATAAAATGGGGAAAAGCCCACTTAACAAATGTCTCACAACAACAGAAACTTGGGGCTCAATTGTGGTCATAATTGTGTTAGGAATGTAAGTCACCTAACAGTTAGTTGGGTTGGAAAATATATAAACCAGGATAGACATTTTAATACTATCTCTTTAAGAGAATGCTAAAACTGTTATTGGGTGTGGTTCCTCAAATGGCCATAAGATGGAGCCAGAAACCTGGGTTGTTTAGTTTCTGTTCTGTTGTTTCTGGAGAGTGTTGCCATTCCTATTGACCGTTGCTGATCATAGTTGGGTTTGATGTCTGTTACTGAACTGTTTTTAATACTGGACTTTGTTATTTGGATTATCCCTGGACTGAAAACTGACTGCTTTAACTGTGAATGACTTGGACTGTTCGTTGGACTTTGCTTAAATGTTTATTGGAAGTAAAAACCTACATTTTACTATACAGTGTAGCTGTGTGCTGTTTGTGTGTTGTTCTTCACCACTCTCACTATGTCTCCCTGTGTGCGCTCATTCTCCAAACAGGGAATTACCTCAACAGGACTACCTGTTAAATCAACTGACTCATATATATGACGGTTGCAAGTGTCCATGATCATGCAATCTCCTTTTGCGACCTTTGGACAAAGTCCAGTGGGAAACCAGATTCGCTTAACAACGGTGGCAAGAAAGGTTGTAAAAGGGGACAAAGCTCACTTAACAAATGTCTTGTTCAGCCATAGAAAGTTTGGGCTCCTTTGCGGTCATTAAGTCGAGGACTTCCTGTAATCTCTTTGAATGCAGATTGCAAGCCTGCTTTAAATGTTTCCCTACTTTAAAGAGCGCTTTAATGCCCTTGAAAGGCAAAATCTGGATAGCAACTGACATTTTGGGAAGAGAATCAAAGGCTTTTGTCCACCAGAGAGAGGAAATCGATCCCATAAATAAAACTGGTTTTCCAGCGACCTCTGATAATCCAGAGTTAGTTTCAGGGGCGACAGATTGTCCGTCCTTCCTAGACCTCAAAGGAGTTTCTCTTTGCTATGAACACAGCAGAGTAACAAAATAGGACAACTTGCACCCAACTCAGCCTTGGTTGTTTGAAGAACAAAATGGCCTCTGGCTTCATGTAAACAGGAGGGAGGGAACCAGAATCCACTTCCATCATTGGAGATTTTTAAGAAGAGATTTTTAGGATTAAGTGAAGTATGGCGTATTTTTTTCCGGGTATTGCGTCACATGTCCAAAATATTCTAACTTTCACTTTTTAATGGCCATCCTTCACCTAATCCTCCAGGGAATGATTGGAGGCCAACGAGATCCAGGCACAAGAAGAATCTCATGGCTTCAACATCTAAGGCAGTGGTCACCAATCAGTGGTCCATGAGAAAATTTTGATGGTCTGCAGAGAAATTATTTGCGCTTTTATATTGCACTAAATACTATTAATCTTTTTTTAAAAAAAATTATATTAGTGGTCCGTGGGATTTAAAATTATGAATGTAGTGGTCCTTGAGGTCTGAAAGGTTGGTGGCCCTCTGATCTAAGGGACCGGCTGGGACAAAACTCAGCAGTACTTTTCCGTGCAGCTGTTGATAAAAATAGGATCGCCAACTTGTCAATATCCAAGGATGGCTATGGCAAGAGGAGGAGGAGGAAGAGGAGGAGGAGGAAGAAGAAGAAGAAGAAGAAAAAGAAGAAGAAGAGAAAGAGGAAGAAGATTGGACAACCATTTGCCTGAAATGATCTAGAGTATTACTACCCAAGTATGGGGTTGGACTAGAAGACCTCCAAGGTCCCTTCCAACTCTGTTATTCTATTCTGTTAAGGCAATTGGCTCATATTTATGACGGCTGCACCCAACTTGGCCTTGGTTGTTTGAAGAAGAACAAGAGGGAGGGAATCAGAACTGGCGGGTTTACACAGAAAGGAAGGAGTTTTAGGCTGGGCATCAGGCAAAACATCCTGATTTTACAAGCTGTCAGCCAGCGGAATAGCCCACCACATGAAATCCTCAGTTCTCCATCGCTGGGAGTCTTTAAAACAGAGGTTGGCTCTACCTTGGTAAGCCCTCGACGAGGGAAGATCTCTACAGGTAGTCCTCGACTTACAACCACAATTAAGCCCGGTATTTATGTTGGTTAAGTGAGAATTTTGTTGTTAAGTGAGTTTTGTCCCATTTGTACAACTTTTCTTGACACATTTGTGAAGGGAACCGCTGCAGTTGTTAAATTGGTCGCCCGGTTGTTAAGTGAAACTGGCTTCCCCACTTTGCTTGTCAGAAGGTTACAAAAGGGGATCACGTGACCCTGCCCCCCCCCCCGGGACACTGCAACCGTCATAAATGTGAGTCCATTGCCAACAGTCTGAATTTTGATCAGGGGACCACAGGGAGGCTGCAACGGTCATATGTATGGGAAATGGTTGTAAGTCACTTTTTTTTCAGTGCCAAACGGTCGGTCACTAAAAGAACTGTTGTTAAGTTGAGGGCCACCAGTAAGTCGCCCGCTTGTGACCTTCTGACCAAGAAAGTCAATGGAGGAGCCAGATTCACTTAACAACCATGTGACTAACTTAACAACGTCAGTGATTCGCTTTGTCAACTCATAAAACATTCCTATGCCTGTTTTGGTAGTTGGAAGGGAATCTGGAAGAGCAGTGCGGCAGTTTGGAAGTGAAAGTGTCAACTCATAAAACATTTTGTATATATGTTTTATAGTTGACAACAGAAAGAAGGGGGAGGGAGTTTCAAAGAGCAGGCGGCAGTGTGGAATCGAAAGTACATTCCATTCATATTTTCTTCAAAGACTGATTAGATGGCTGAAGCTTCTGCCTCGAAAAAATCTAATTGGAGAGCATGACTGATGGATATGACGTCCATCTTGTCTGTGGATTTTTTTTTTGTTGGGTGATACACCCAGTGGGGTGGTGGGGAAAACAGGATAAAGAATGACAGTGAATTATGTATCTCAGAGGTGGCTACGCCCAGATTAGTGCCAGAGGTAGAATGTTACCTTCAAATAAATCCTCTTTAGTTTTGGGAGTGTGGCTCAAGGCTCATGATCTAATTGAAGTAACTGCCGGAACCCTGACAGAAAGTACATTCTAACTCTTATATTTAAAAGATTGTAACTAAAATACCAGAGCTTTTGCCCGGGCAAATCCTTAATTGGAGAATCTGATTGATGACACCTAGCCTGTGAATGTGCTCAATTGGAGAATCTGGTTGATGAGACACCCAGGGGGGAAACAGAGTCACAGGAGACGGTAAATGATGTATACCAGAGTTGGCTTCATAAAGGGCAGTGCCAGTATGTCACCTCTAATGAATACTTTGAAATTTTTTGAAGTTTGGCTTGAGAATCATGATTCAATTAGGGTAATTGCTCTAATCCTGACACGCTTAACAACTGAGACAGGAGAAGTTGTGAAATGGGGCAAAACCTGCTTAGCAAATGTTTCACTTGGGCTCAGTTGTGGTTGTAAGTCGAGGACTAGCTCGATGGTCCAAACTCAAGAATGACTTGTACTTGCCCCAAGTCATGTCGAGTATAGAGCTGAGATATATTTACAGATATTTTGTAAAAATGTAATACTATACCTGAATTCCTCGAGCAGTAAGATGATCAAATAAGGTTTTCCTCATTAGTAATCTGTAAACATAGCAAGGAGATTATCAATTCATGTTCAACCACCAACTGTCCTTTCCCTCCATATACAGATTGATAAAAAAGAAACTGTGGGCTAACTTTTCCCTTAAAATAACACTTTAATGGGTTATAAATAATACACCTGGGATCCAAAAGAGACAAGATGGCGGCTCTCAGCCAATTCCAGCTCCTTTTTTGCTGGCATCGTAACTCCAGATGCCATCTTGACTTTTTTGACCTCCACAGATGCTTCCACCCATTAAAATAACTGTTATCAGCAGCATGGTGTCCGCAGATTCATGCAAGATGATGAAGAACAGACTTTTATATATATATATGGAATTTTTATATACAGACTTTTATATATATATATGGAATTTTATCGAGGGGGGGGTGATGTGGTTTCAGGTGGAGAAAGTCTTGCCCATTAGTTGTTAACAGACCCTGAAGGAACTCAGTTTCCTCCTGGCCCATCTTTCATCATAAACGTGGTTTGGGTGCAGGAATAGACACTCTGGGCATGTCACAGGTTGAGCTAACCTCTGACAGGATTCCAAATATGGGCAGAACAGAGAGACAGTTTGGTCTAGTGGTTAAAGCAACAAGCTAGAAAGCAGGAGAGGATGAATTCCATTTTAGCCATGAAATCCGGCTGGGTGACTTTGGGCCACTCAACAGGAGACAAGGAATTCTAGTCCTGTCTTAGGCATGAAAGCCAGCTAGGTGACTTTGAGCCAATCACCAGGAGACAAGGAATTCTAGTCCTGTCTTAGGCATGAAAGCCAGCTAGGTGACCTTGAGCCAATCACCAGGAGACAAGGAATTCGAGTCCAGTCTTAGGCATGAAAACCAGCTAGGTGACCTTGAGCCAATCACCAGAAGACAAGGAATTCGAGTCCAGTCTTAGGCATGAAAGCCAGCTAGGTGACCTTGAGCCAATCACCAGGAGACAAGGAATTCGAGTCCTGTCTTAGGCATGAAAGCCAGCTAGGTGACCTTGAGCCAATCACCAGGAGACAAGGAATTCTAGTCCAGTCTTAGGCATGAAAGCCAGCTAGGTGACCTTGAGCCAATCACCAGGAGACAAGGAATTCTAGTCCTGTCTTAGGCATGAAAGCCAGCTAGGTGACCTTGAGCCAATCACCAGGAGACAAGGAATTCTAGTCCTGTCTTAGGCATGAAAGCCAGCTAGGTGACCTTGAGCCAATCACCAGGAGACAAGGAATTCGAGTCCAGTCTTAGGCATGAAAACCAGCTAGGTGACCTTGAGCCAATCACCAGAAGACAAGGAATTCGAGTCCAGTCTTAGGCATGAAAGCTAGCTGGGTGACTTTCAGCCACTCACCAGGAGACAGTGAGTTCTAGTCCTGCCTTAGGTATGAAAGTCAGCTGGGTGACTTTCAGCCAATCACCAGGAGACAGGGACTTCTAGTCACACCTTTGCATGAAAGCTGTCTGGGTGACTTTGGGCCAGTCTCTCTCTCAGTCCAATTCACCTCACACATTGTGGCCCACAATGATTTGTGGGGGAAATAGGAGGAGGAATGTGTGTTGGATATGTTCTTCACCTTGAGGTCTTTGTAAAATAAATAAAGGATAAACATAAAAATAGAGAAATGCATGTGAACAGAAGGACTTAACTCTCTTATCTGCCCAGTGGAAGGTTAACTTAGAAGGAAATCTGTAATCATGCAGAAATGCAACAGGCAGCATCCTCTGCATATATCTGCTTTGGGCTTTGCGCAAACTTGCAAACCCTAGTTTGCAAACTCCAAATAGTAACCAATGAGTTTAAGGAAGCGGAATCAATAAAAACACAGACCCCATTGCTTTGAAAAGAGACGATGGTTACCCCGAAACACAATGGTGGGGGAGACTTATTATGGGTGGGGGGAGATGATGGAGGAGGGGAGAAGAAGGATAGCAAGATTGAAAACAGAGGGCTCGGGAAAAGAAGGGAACCTTACACGTCAATAAGCCATATGGTGAATCGCTCACTCTTTGAAATCTTCTCTACTTCTTTCAGCCTGAAATGGAAAGAAGAGAAGTGACACTCACAAGTAATCCTTTGACTTTTAAGCATATGTTTAGTGACCATTCAAATATTTGTAAATGGTATGTTGAGGAATGTCATTAGAATGCCAGTAAGCAATAGCAATAGCACTTAGATTTATATACCGCTTCACAGTGCTTTGCAGCCCTCTCTAAATGGTTTAGAGTCAGCCTTTGCCCCCAACAATCTGGGTCCTCATTTTACCCACCTCAGAAGGATGGAAGTCAACCTTGAGCCAGTCAGCATTGAACTTCCTGGCTGTGGGCAGAGTTATCCTGCAATGCTGCACTCTAATCACTGTACCATCATGGCTTCCTTCCTTCCTTCCTTCCTTCCTTCCTTCCTTCCTTCCTTCCTTCCTTCCTTCCTTCCTTCCTTCCTTCCTTCCTTCCTTCCTTCCTTCCTTCCTTCCTTCCTTCCTTCCTTCCTTCCTTCCTTCCTTCCTTCCTTCCTTCCTTCCTTCCTTCCTTCCTTCCTTCCTTCCTTCCTTCCTTCCTTCCTTCCTTCCTTCCTTCCTTCCTTCCTTCCTTCCTTCCTTCCTTCCTTCCTTCCTTCCTTCCTTCCTTCCTTCCTTCCTTCCTTCCTTCCTTCCTTCCTTCCTTCCTTCCTTCCTTCCTTCCTTCCTTCCTTCCTTCCTTCCTTCCTTCCTTCCTTCCTTCCTTCCTTCCTTCCTTCCTTCCTTCCTTCCTTCCTTCCTTCCTTCCTTCCTTCCTTCCTTCCTTCCTTCCTTCCTTCCTTCCTTCCTTCCTTCCTTCCTTCCTTCCTTCCTTCCTTCCTTCCTTCCTTCCTTCCTTCCTTCCTTCCTTCCTTCCTTCCTTCCTTCCTTCCTTCCTTCCTTCCTTCCCAAGCAATACCACTTCACAGTGCTTTGCAGCCCTCTCTAAATGGTTTACAGAGTCAGCCTTTGCCCCCAACAATCTGGGTCCTCATTTTACCCACCTCAGAAGGATGGAAGGTTGCGTCAACCTTGAGCCAGTCAGGATTGAACTTCCTGGCTGTGGGCAGAGTTATCCTGCAATGCTGCACTCTAATCACTGTGCCTGCCTTCCTTCCTTCCTTCCTTCCTTCCTTCCTTCCTTCCTTCCTTCCTTCCTTCCTTCCTTCCTTCCTTCCTTCCCAAGCAATACCACTTCACAGTGCTTTGCAGCCCTCTCTAAATGGTTTACAGAATCAGCCTTTGCCCCCAACAATCTGGGTCCTCATTTTACCCACCTCAGAAGCACGGAAGGCTGAGTCAACCTTAAGCTGGATGTTGCTGAAACAGCCACTTACTTGAGAATGATGGAAGGCATGGGGATCTCCAGGAAGTCCTCCATGATCGGAAAGAAAGGAAGAAGGCCAGTGTAGAAGAGACCGAGGAGGAGGAGGACACGGCGCAAGCAGAAAAGGATGGGGATGTGGCAGTTCTGAGGGGAGAAAAATCCAGGGACACCACAGAAAGGTTAATTCATGATGCAATATACCCTGTTATTGCACAGACTTCTCATTTTAGGGAACGTCGCTCAAAAAAAAAAATCGTAACTGCGTAACAGAGTGGGAAGGGAACTTGGAGGTCTTCCAGTCTGACCCTCTGCTTAGGCAGGAAATCTTATAACATTCCAGACAATTCTCTAAAGATAGTAAATCATCAATCAACCAATCAATCAGAATAGAACTGAAAGGGACCTTGGAGGTCTTCTAGTCCAACCCCCTGCTCAGGCAGGAAAACCTATATCATTTCAGACGAATGGCTGTCCAATCTCTTCTTAAAAATTTCCAGTGTTAGAGCAGCCACAGTTTCTGGTGGCAAGTAGTTCACAGATTAATTGCTCTCACCGTCAGAAAATTCTTCCTTAGTTCTAGATTGCTTCTCTCCTTGATTAGTTTCCATCCATTGCTTCTTGTTCAAATATTTTGTGGAATAGGTTGAACCTCTCTTCTTTGAGGTAGCCCCTCAAATATTGAAACACTGCTATTATATCACCCCTAGTCCTTCTTTTCATTAAACTAATTAGATGAACCTGTACAAATTTTCGTACATGCACATGAAAATTTAAATCTGAGGCCTCTACAGGAAGCATCCATAAAAATGTACTTAGATACACACACATGCAGTCTTTTGACTTACAACCAGTCACTTAGCGAATGTTCAAAGGTACAACCTACAGTAAAAAAAAGAAAGGGTAAAACCAACAGGGTGTATAATTCTCTATTTACCTCTTTGTGACACTTTTCCACAACCTCATGGCTGACGCTGCCCCAAACCGTCAAATGTTCTCGTTTGTAAGAGCTCACCAACTCGGAAACCTAAGATCGATAGAAAAATGAAATGGATTATTAAAATAAAAATAAAAATGGCTCTAACAGTTTGAGTTGGGTTCCTACATTACTTGGTGATGAGTTGAAGGATGAAACATTTTCAGGAGGTAGGTGATAAGAAAGTCATCCTCGACGTACGACCACAGCGGAGTCCAAATTTTCTGTTGTTAAGTGAGTTTTGCCCCATCTTGCAACCTTTCTTGCCACAGTTCTTAAGTAAATCACTGCAGTTATTAAGTTAGTAACATGATTTGTTAAGTGAATCAGGCTTCCCCATTGACTTTGCTTGTCAGAAGGTCGCCAAAGGGGATCATGTGACTCCGGGACACTGCAACCATCATAAATATGAAACCAGTTGCCAAGCACCTGCATTTGGATCACGTGACCATGGAGATGCTGCAAAGGTCGTAACTGTGAAAAACGGTCGTAAACAACTTTGTAGTTAACCCGGAGTTAAGATATGGACAGATTTAACCATAGTTACAATTGGGAAAATGTGACCATCCAAGACCAAGTCCAAAAACGCCAGGGAATTTCTAGATGCCTGGCACGCTGACAAATCAGCCATCCATAGACACATATGGATATTAACACCTGTAGATTATACAAAAGAGACAATCAACCAGTCCAAAAGAGAACAAAAGGACATCAGCACCTCTCCTCTCCACCAGATCAGCATAGATTAGGTGTGAAACTCAAGGCCAAATCTGGCCCGCAGGGTGCTTAGATCTGGCCTATGGGGCTGGTCTGGAAAGAGTAAAGGACCGGCCCATGGTCCCTCTGCTAGCAAAAATGGGGCGTGGTGGGGCCCTACACAAAACTGTTTTTGGCCTCTGGAGACACCCAGGAAGCTTTCCAGGCCCAAAATGGAGCCTCCAGAGTCGCCCAGGAAGCTTTCCAGGCCCAAAACGGGGCCTCCAGAGACGCCCAGGAAGCTTTCCAGGCCCAAAATGGAGCCTCCAGAGTCACCCAGGAAGCTTTCCAGGCCCAAAATGGAGCCTCCAGAGTCGCCCAGGAAGCTTTCCAGGCCCAAAATGGGGCCTCTGGAGAACCCAGGAAGCTTTCCAGGCCCAAAACGGGGCCTCCAGAGACGCCCAGGAGGCCATCATCAAAGGTCACCACTGCAAGTGCTTGAGAAGGAGTTGGACTGTTCCCAAAACAAAAGGACACCTCATAGTTGGACAATGTGAACCCCCAGGGTTGGGGAGAAAGGGAAGTTGTTGTTTAATTAAGTAAGCATTTGCGCAGGAAAATTCAGAGCTGGTTTTTGATTCAATACCAAAATGGTATGTCCAATACAGTTTTACTTTTGGCTATTCAACGCTCCCAAGACTGTTTCCTTATATTGGGTTCACTAGTCGGACAATTGACAATATCTCTTTCTAGTAAGCCTGCCTTTAGACCAGTTTTCCCCAACCTTGAAACGTTTAAGATGTATGGACTTCCAACTCCCAGTTTGGTTAGCTGAGGATTTCTGGGAGTTCAAGTTCAGCCTGGGAAACACCGGTTTAAATGATAACTATGAGGATTTGGAATCCATACTTCTCCTGCCTGACCACCACTGAGGAACCTGGCCAGTGTTGTCCTCCCTTGAAAGCCACCATTGACCCAACCAGAAGCAACAAGGACTTGAAGTGGAAGGAGGTGGAATGAGAAGGGAGGACTCACCTTTTTAATCAGCAGGTCGTTGTTCACTTTGATGTCAATGTTGACCGGCGTGTGGGGAAAGGCCTCAAACACCTCTTGAAGGAGAGGAATGCGTTTGTCTTCACCTTCGCAATGGCATTCTGATGTACACAAGCAGAATTTGGTTGCTGCTGAGGACATGGGGGAAGATATTGGCAGCTGCTGTGGGATGGTTGGCACCCAGCCTTCCCCCGTAGAAATAACCTTGGATTTGTCATTCCCAAAAGACAGAGGAAGGTGGAGCCCTTGGACCAATCTCCAAGGGTTGGTCCCTGTGATGTCTCCCTTGAATGACTCCTCGGGTTCTTCCACGGAGGTTAGCTCAAGGGAGGATGAGCTCATTTCTGGCACATCATGAACTGGGTTAATAAACGACTCTGAACAGCCAGTCAAAAAAGATTTACAGAGGGCTTTGGCTGGGGACAGCCTGCAGGGGCGGACAGTCAAGTGAAGAGGAGGAGGAGCTGCCTTCTGTTGTGGATCCAAGAGCAAGCAGGGCAGAGAAAAGACAAAAGCAACGGAGATCTGCAAGGTTACTCAGGAGAAAGCCTGCCCATCTTGATGGGCTGCACCGGAAAACTATTTACCACAACAGGCAGAGGGGGGCATTTGCTGGGAACAACATGTTTAGTTTCTAGTTGTGTGTGTTTGTGCTTCCTGCTGGACTTTGGAAATTCTGAATTTGTCTTGTGGGTGATTGATGACTCTTGGCTATGGATGTGTCCCATTGGAGAATATGAATTATGAGAAAAATCAACCAATGGAACAGCTTGCCCTCGGAAGTTGTGGGAGCGCCATCACTTGAGACTTTCAAGGAGAGATTGGACTGCCATTTGTCAAAAAGGGTGTAGAGTCTCCTGCTTAGGCGGGGGTTGGACTAGATGACCTACAAGGTCCCTTCCAACTCTGATTATCTGTTATCTGGGGTCCCCAACCTGTGGGCCATAGGCCACTAATGGCCATGGCTTAATTGCCACTGGCCTGTGTGAACAAGCATTGCTGTGTCGCGGATGGTCTGGCCCCACTAACGTGAGTGTTAAAAGCGTTGTGGGCAGTCCGAATCCACTTGTGTGAGTGTCCCAGTCATTCGTGACCTCATCACCAACATCATGGGAGCTCGTGTGCACATGTGCACCTATGCCAAATGAAATCATCCCCTTTCCTCCCTCACCCAACTCTGGGCTGCCAACCCTAGGTCGGGGAACTCTGGTGTAGTGGAATGTAGTCTGGATTCCCAGGAGGAGCTGCTTTCCAGGAGGTGGTGGAGCTTGGAAACTGGTCTGCAGGAAGAAAGTTAAGATGGCTCCTCCCTAGCTATTCCCAGAGTGTATCTGTAGCTATGCAAATCGTTGCTTTTAATCTGGCACGATTTTGTCTTTAGGTGTAAAACAATAAAGAAAACTACAGATAGTCCTTGACTCTTGCTTAGCGACCAACTGGAGTTAAAATGGGATTGGAAAAAGTGACTTATGACTATTTTTCATGCTTACAACCATTTCGGCATCCTCATGGCTAGGTGAATGAAATTCAGATGCTTGTCAACTGGCTCATATTTATGACGATTGCGGTGTCCCAGGGTCATGTGATCCCCTTTTGCGATTCCTGACAAGGAGTCAATGAGGGAAGCCAGATTCACTTAACAACTGTGTTACCAACTTAACTGCAGGGATTCACTTAACAACTGTGGCAAGAAAAGCAGTAAAATGGGACAAAACTCACTTAACAACTGTTTCACATAGCAACAGAAATTTTGAGGGTTAATTGTGGTCGAGGACTACCTGAATTTGGGGGTAAGGCCACCTCTTGTTCTTGGGATTGTAGGGCCTAATGTGTCAGACACAAAGGATCAGGATCATATGTTAAGTGGCAGAGCAGAAGGTTTATTATTTTAAGCCTACACACAAGGATCTAATTAAATAAGTTTCCCCGAAAATGCAACCTACTCTGAAAGTAAGCCCTAGCTTGATTTTTTTTTTTTACACATGTGCCCAATAAAAGTCCTACCCCTAAAATAAGCCCTAATTGAGATTCCTCCCACTCCAGGGTGCATGGATAAAATTTAAGCTAGGTTGGGGATGGGAGATGGTGGAGCTTCCCTACTACTTACCTTTGGATAATTGTAGCCAGGCCTCGAACACCTGCCTTGCTGATCCATTTCTTCTGCAGCTGGCAAGGCTGGCCAGGTGAAGGCCTCTGTAGCCAGATCGATCCAGAGGTTGGTTATTGGCTGCAGAGGCTTTCAGGAAAGCCTCACCGGCTGCAGAAGTTCCTGAAGGTCTCCGATAGCAAAAAGGAGGGCGGGGTGAGAGAGTGGAGACACATGCAAGTGAGGTTATCAGTGGATGACATCCTCAGAAAATAAGTCCTGGTGCCTTTTTTGGTGGCAAAAAAACAAAAAAACAAGACAGGGTCTTATTTTTGGAGAAACACAGTAGAGTCAGTGTGATGACCCAGGGCAAGGCATGGAAGCAACACAGCCAGAGAAGAGTTCTAACTCCCCTTTATTGCTCCAACTTCCTCCCAAATGCTCCCATGATTATGGCAAGTCCCTGAGCAAAAGGCTCACCCACACACCTCCAGCAGCCTCTGGCTGCAAGTGGTCCAGCAAAACGCTGTTATAACAGGCAAGAAATCCAGCGAGGCAAGGGAAACAAGCCAATGACTCCACAAAGGAAAGAAACGGTCGACCCTGAAGATGAGAGATGTTTAATTATAGTCATTTCTGTTTCTTTCTTAGCTTCTTTAATGTTGTGTCAAAGGGACTGTGGGCATTCAGGCTCGGCACATTCTAGCGGATGGGAGGAGGGAGCATAGATAAGGGGGGATGTTTTGGCTAGAGCGTGTGCCTGCAATTGCCTAGAGGTTGAATTTGGAGTCAGATGAACTGTAACCTGATTGGAGAATGTGACGATGGGGAGAAGTTTCAAACTATGCTTTTACTGGGGTGTAATTCCAGGATTTAGTCAGATCCAGAATTACACCAAACTTTGCCAATTTGATCTGTTCCCAATTAAAAAAAAAAGACTTTGTTTGGGATAATGGTTGTGTTGGACTATCCTTTGTGGAACATATGACTGTTTGTTCCTGACAAAAAAACTCTACCAATTCAGTGTTTGTTCCCGACAAGTGCCCCATCCCACAACAGCATCTTCTTAAGTCCTAGGTGTGCCTTGTGAAGAGGGGCGGGGCGCTCTCTTCCCGAGTTGTCGGGTTGGCCTGCGCTGCTCCGGACTTCCTTTCCACTCTCCGTGCTCAGGGATCAGGAGGGGGCGGTCCTTGCTCGTTGCCTGAGCTCCATCGCTCCTCATCTCTACCGCCTGCCTTCTCTCGGTCATCCTGCTCTCTCTCCCGCCCCCATTATTCCCTGCTGGCAAGCGGTCCTAAGCCCAAAGGACCTGAGTCTGCCTTGTCCTGCTTTTCCCCGTGTTCCTCTGAAGCCAACAAGGCCACTCCCTTGACCCAGCTCCAGCTCATCGTCCTCTGTGGACTCCGACGAGGCCATGACAGTCAGGAATAAATTGGAATTCGAGGGGGAGGGTCTGGACCCGGATCGAAATACAACCATCATTTCTATTGCTAAGGGGGGCAATTATTAAATGAACGGCACCCCGTTTTACGACCTTCCTGCCACACTTGTTAAATGGATCACTGGAGTTGTTAAGTGAAGGCAGGTAGAGCTCTGAGGATCACAAGATCCTGGGACAGTGCAACCTTCATAAATGCAGGCAATTCTTGACTTACAACCACAACTGAGCACAAAATTTACATTGGTTAAGGGAGAGAATTGGTTGAGAGGTTTGCCCCATTCTACAACTTTTCTTGCCACCGTTGCTAAGTGAATCCCTCCAGTGGATAAAGTTGGTAACATGGCTGTGAAGTGAATTGGGCTTCCCCTGTTAAACTCGGCTTGTCAGAAGGTTGCAAAAGGGGATTGGGTGACTCTGAGACCCTGCAACGGTCATAAATATGAACCAATTGCCAAAGCCTGCAAATGTAAATCAACTGACCGTGGGGTTGCTGCAACAGTCGTAAGTGTGAAAAATGACCCCCAGTCACTTTTCCAGCGCCATTGTAACTTTGGTCACTAAATGAACTGTTGTAAGTCAAGGACTATCTAAAAGACTGTAGAGATTCTAGAGGCTTTGAGAGATTCAGGGACTAGCTGTATTTGTTCTGTTTTTGTCCACTTAACGCAGTTCCATGCTTTATATTTCTTTGTGATTTTTTTCCCCCCAAGTAATGTGGCCTGTCGGCTGCTGGCCCCTCCAGCAGCCAAATCAGATGAAGAGGAGGAGATGTGGGAGTCAGGGCCAGCATCAAGGGCAACCTGAGAGCTCCGAAGGGGAAGAGAGAGAGGCGGAGGTGGAGGTAGAGCCTGGGTCCATCCATCAGTCCTCAGGGGGAGAGTCAACAGCCCCCCAAGTCTGGAGGTGGCTGATGAGGAAGAGGAGGAACAGCAGGGTCCAGTGCCCGATGCGTGGATGTGCAGAAGGCAGAGGAGAGGAGAGCAGTGGAAATCTATGGGCCGGTCCTTGGGACAGAAGAGCCACCTCTGCTAGCGAAACCTCCATTCTAGCTCTGGGGATAAAAGGCAGGGGGCGGAGATGAATAGATGTGACAGATAACTATTCATCTCCCAGATGGACTTTGTTAGCCTGCAGTGAGAGAGAAACTTTTGGACAGGGCTTGATATAACTACAGAGGGTTTGTCGTGTTTGTGGAGCCGGGTCAGAACAGCAAGGTAGAACTACAATATTTTGGTCTTAGCTGCTTTGTAAATGTGAAGTTATGGACAGCGGAAAACCCCAGAATTCCCAGTGAAGAATACTGACAGACCAGGCTGAAATGGAGCAATAGAAAAAGAGAGCATTCTGCAAAGATTCGGATCTTTGAATTATTACCTTTCTGGAATGTGACCTCCAACTTGCAGTGATACAGAGGGAGTTCCTTTTAAAAGAAGGAAAATGTCAGCTTAAATACAGAGAGGATCAGAGACCGAAAACATTAGAATTACCTTTATCCAAGAGCACTTTGGCTTTAATTCCCCCAGCGTTCACAAGAATTCTCTCTAGTGCTTACGCAGGTAGTCCTTGACATACGACCACAACTGGGATAGGAACTTCTGTTGCAAAGCAAAGGGGTCGTTAAGTGAGACGTAGCAACTTTAGGACACTTTTGCTGCGGTTGTTAAGTGAACCACACGGTTGCTGGGATACAAGTCTGACTTCCCCCATCAATGTTGCTTGCTGAAAGCCAGCCACGGAGGTCACAAAACACCATCATGTGACCATTGCAACTGTCAGGAAAACCGTCCAGTTTTTCAGTGCCGTTCTAAGTTTGAACAGTCACTAAACGAACACTCGTTTAAGATGAACACTCACTGTACATGGCAGTAGCCAAGCATTCTTATTTTGATCACGTGACCAAGAGGATGCTGGCCGGTTTTTTGCCACATGCTTTAAAAAAAACAAAAAACAAACCACAGTTGTTAAGTGAATCCCTGGAATTGTTCACTTAGGAATGTGGACGTTCAGTGAAACTGGCTTGGCTTGTCAGAAGTTTGCAAAAGAAGATTGCATGACCCCAGGACACCACAACCGTCATAACTATGAGCCAGTTGCCAAGCATCTGAATTCTGATCACATGCCAAAGGGGAAGCTGGAATGGTCGTAAGTGCGAAAACTAGTCAAAAATCAGTTTTTTCAGTGCCGTTGTAACTTCAAGTGGGCACTAAAAGAATGGTTGTAGGTCAAGGACTAGCTGTATTCTGAAATTCTGTTCAAATGCATTACCTATTAATTGTGACTCTGATTCATTTCATTATGCTTAGAATTAGAATAGAACATAATAGAATAGAATAAGGAATAGAATTAAGATTAGAATTAAAAATAGAATAGCAATTAGGATAGAATAGAATAGAGAATGGAATAGTGTAGAATAGAATAGAATAGAATAGAATAGAATAGAATAGAGAATGGAATGGAATAGAATAGAATAGAATAGAATAGAATAGAATAGAATAGAATAGAATAGAATAGAAATAGAATTAGGAGTAGAATTAAGAATACACAATGCAATAGCAATTAGGATAGAATAGTGGAATGAAGAATAGACTAGAACAGAATTAGGAATAGAATTAAGAATAGAATAGCAATTAGGATAGAATAGAGTAGAACAGAACAGAACAGAGAATAGAATAGAACAGTGAAATATAGAATGGAATAGAATAGAATAATAACTTTGTCACTTTGAATGTACACTAATCAGAATACATTAAAGTGAAATTTCATTGCATACAGCTCTCAAAGGGTCACCACTTCCAACATACACTACATCATGTAACAGAATAAATAAATAAATATAAACAGAATTATGCATCTGACATTAAAAGCCAGGATTTGGGGTCCTGAGAGTTTTGCAAGGCCGTGGCTACCCCCTCTCAACTGGCTGGTCGCTCTTGAACGGGGGGGGGGGGGACGGGATGGAAGTGAAGGATGCTTACATGAACTTACTGAGTATTTGAGGTCTGATATATTGACGTCCACCCCGGTTGACTGTTTCAGATTCTCGTCGTGCAAAACTACAACTTGTTCATCTTTGGTCAAATGGCAGTCAAGTTCCAACATATCGGTGCCCACGTTGACGGCACTGAAAGAGAGAACCACCTTGAGTTTTTCCTTCTCAAGTTCAGACCGATCATGCACGTACATACAGAGGAGTTAAAAGAGAGCAACAGAATAATGGGAGTTGGAAGGGACCTTGGAGGTCTTCTAGTCCAATCCCCTGCTCAATGTTCTGATCCAAGCCTCGTTCAAATCAAATAAACACAAAGTATATATAAAAGCAAACCTTATTTAATGCGTCTCTGTGGATTCTGTTCATTCACAGCAAAGAATCATTAAAACTAATTGTCCCAGATGAGAGCAAGCCCTTTCAAGGTTATGAAAGGCTGCCAAGAACACAAGATTTATTGCAGGAAAATATCCAAAACCAAGTCTCCGAAAACAAACCAGAATAGACAGGACTTCCACAAGAACTTGGGAGTTGAAAGAACTTCATTGCTTCCTGCAAAGAACCCAACGCATGAAGGCTGGCTTTTATCCCTTATGGGAGGGGCCATTACCTTGCAGCCTTACTCCCAAGTTGCCCATGCTGCAGCAGCTGCTCTTTCCTTCAAGCAGCCCTGGGCACACGGGCACGGAGCACAGATTCCTTGGGGTCCTCTGCATCACTGCCGCCAGACTCCACAAGCTCCCATTCTCTGATACTCTTGGCCCCATCCCTGCATCACATGCAAGCCCCTCATCCGAATCCTCACTCTCAAGAGACCTCAGCCGTCCGCACCTGCTGCTGGCAAACCATAACACTCAAGCAGGAAACCTTATAACATTTCACACAAATGGTTGCCAAGTCTTTTTTAAAAAACCTCAGGGATTGGAGCACCCAGAACCTCTGAAGTTAAGATGCCACGGTCTGGCTTTTAATGGAAGCCGGGACAGGCTTGGAAGAAGATATCACCTGTTATCAGGCAATGCTCCAAAGATCTATGGATCATGGGTAGGTGATTGGCTGGTCAGGGTTCAGGACAGTTGTAGAGAGTAAAAAAGATTCCCTTGATGGAAATATGTCCTTTATAGTGGGTGCACTTCAACTCCCAGAATTCCCCAGCCAGCATGCTTTAAGATGGGTGGACTTCAGTTCCCAGAATTCCCCAGCCAGCATGCTTTAAGAGGGCTGCATTTCAACTCTCAGAATTCCCCAGCCAGCATGCTTTAAGATGGGTGGATTTCAGCTCCCAGAATTCCCCAGCCAGCTGAAGTATACTCATCTTAAAAATTTCCAACACCATCACCTTTACATACAAATATGACAGCAATTATACATTGATATATGCATACTTAATTCTATTATTACCTTTTCCATTCCAAATTTTCAGTAAGGAGAGAAACAAACACATTAATTCTAGCCTCTTTCATTAATCTCAATCGAAACATCTTTTTGTTTCAATTCAATTATTTCAAATATAATCCTTTAGTATTTGTTTTTAAACATAAAGATAAACAATATGTATTTGCCTAATAATAATAATAATAATAATAAAGTTTGATTCTAAATTCTTTCATTAATCTCAATCTAAACATCTTTTTATTTCATTTCAATTATTTCAAATATAATCCTTAATATTTATTTTAAAAATAAAAAATATATATTTGCCTAATAGTAGTAATAATGAAGTTACCAATGTCTCTCCTTGCTTTTAATAATCTATATTAAACTTATTAATTTAGCTGGTTCTTTAGTCTGTCATATTCCCTTTCCATTACACATTTTTTAATGAATTCTAAATTAATACAAATTTTAACACACACACACACAAAGAAAAAAGAACAAGTTTCCCCTCTTTTACTATTTTGAGTGTGACACAATGATTAGAATATGCCTTTATTCCCTCATCTTAATTCCCAATAAACCATTAATCATTACCTCTTTTCAATTGGATTCCACAGCATATTTCCCCCCCCCTTTAATAAGAGTTATCAGTATCTATATTACCCTATTTTCTAAATATTTTTAATTGCAGAAATATTCGGAACCGGAAATATGTTGTCCACTAAAAAAAGATTTTTGTTTTTAATGTGAAAAACTGAATAAAGTTTGTTAAAAAAAAAAATCCCAACACCGATAAACATTATTTTTTTAAAATAACAAATAGGTTCTATATGGAAAGTACTGACAGTGCTTGACTTACGACTGGTAGCTTAGCAACCATTCATAGTTATGACCATCAAAAAAAAAAAAACCCAAAAAAAACCAACCAACAACCAGGGATTACCAGCCAGATTCGAAGATCTAACAGCAGTGGTAATGTGATCAAACTTCACATATAACGGTCATTTGCACATCCCATAGTCACACAACCACATTTTATGATGGTTTTACCAAAAACCAATACTTACTTTCTGGGTTTCTTTGGCAAAACTGCACCTTCAGCGAACCTGTGGTTCACTTAATGACTGCAATGTTTGCTTAATGACAGCTGCGGAAACCATCACAAGATATGACTGCAATGAGCAGGCTCCGTGAAGCTTGTATATTGAGGCCTACAGGTGAAACTCAAAAAATTAGAGTATCGTGCAAAAGTTCGTTTATTTCAGTAATGCAACTTAAAAGGTGAAACTAATATATGAGATAGACTCATTACATTCAAAGCAAGATAGTTCAAGCCATGATTTGTCATAACTGTGATGATTATGGCTTACAGCTCATGAAAACCCCAAATCTACAATCTCAGAAAATTAGAATATTACATGCAATCAATAAAACAAAGATTGTATATAGAACAATATCGGACCTCTGAAAAGTATAAGTATGCATATGTACTCAGTATTTGGTTTGGGCCCCTTTTGCAGCAATTACTGCCTCAATGCGGCGTGGTGAAGCAATCAGCCTGTGGCACTGCTGAGGTATTATGGAAGACCAGGATGCTTCAGTAGCAGCCTTCAGCTCTTCTGCATTGTTCGGTCTCATGTCTCTCATCTTTCTCTTGGCAATGCCCCAAAAATTCTCTATGGGGTTCAGATCAGGTGAGTTTGCTGGCCAATCAAGCACAGTAATTGAACCAGGGTTTGGTGCTTTGGCAATGTGGGCAGATGCCAAGTCCTGCTGGAAAATGAAGTCAGCATCCCCATAAAGCTCGTCTGCGGAAGGAAGCATGAAGTGCTCCAAAATCTCCTGGTAGACGGCTGCGTTGATCCTGGACTTAATGAAGCACAGTGGACCAACACCAGCAGATGACATGGCTCTCCAAATCAACACAGACTATGAAAACTTCACACTGGACTTCAAGCATCTTGCAGTGTGTGCCTCTCCATTCTTCCTCCAGACTCTGGGTCCTTGTTTTCCAAATGAGATGCAAAAGTTGGTCTCATCAGAAAAGAGGACTTTGGACCACTGAGCAACAGACCAGTTCTGTTTTTCTTTAGCCCAGGTAAGACGCTTCTGACGTTGTTTGTTGTTCAGGAGCGGCTTGACAAGAGGAATACGACATTTGAAGCCCATGTCCAGGATCCGTCTGTGTGTGGTAGCTCTTGATGCACTGACTCCAGCCTCGGTCCACTCCTTGTGAAAGTCCCCAACACTTTTGAATGGCCTTTTCCTGACAATCCTCTCCAAGCTGCGGTCATCCCTGCTGCTTGTGCACCTTTTTCTTCCACACTTTTCCCTTCCACATAACTTTCTATTAATGTGCTTTGATACAGCACTTTGGGAACATCCAACTTCATTTGCAATTACCTCTTGAGGCTTTCCCTCCTTATGGAGAGTGTCAATGATGATTTTCTGCACAACTGTCAGGTCAGCAGCCTTTCCCATGATTGTGCTTCCTACTGAACCAGACTGAGAGACTATTTAAAGGCTCAGGAACCCTTTGCATGTGTTATGGCTTAAGTAGCTGTTTAGAGTGGGACACTTTGAGCCTAGAATATTGAACCTTTTCATAATATTCTAATTTTCTGAGATTGTGGATTTGGGGTTTTCATGAGCTGTAAGCCATAATCATCTCAATTATGACACATCACGGCTTGAACTATCTTGCTTTGCATGTAATAAGTCTATCTCATATATTAGTTTCACCTTTTAAGTTGCATTACTGAAATAAATGAACTTTTGCACGATATTTTAATTTTTCCAGTTTCACCTGTACGTGAAGTTCAGTTGCTGTAGTTCTTATAACCTTTTATTTCTTCCACTTCAAGATGTTTGTACAATTTATGCCTTGGAAACAGGCTATTTTTTGGTTGGGAGCATCACCCAAGAGGCTGCTAACTGCCCCTTGAGCCATCAACTCTTCCAGGTATGTCTCAAAGGTGCTTTTTCAGGAGGCGACTGGACTTTCTTGTTGTTGTTGTTTTTGTAGATGTTTTGCTTCTCAACCAATCCAGAATTCATCATTCTTCAACTCTGACAGTAAAGGGAGGAATGGAAGGATTTATACTCCTTGCAGACAGCTGGTCATTTGCATCCTTTTAGAAGGTCGTTGAGGCCACTTGGAGGTTTGTCTGTGTCTTCAGGGCCACCTGAGTGATGCTCCTAGTTCCTGTAGTCTGCATTTCCCCTCCCTTTCTCTGGAAATGCATTTTCTGGAAATCCAAGGGATGAACGCTCTTTGAATGGTACGGGAGTAGGAATGGATTTTCATAGGAAAAACTGCAGACTACAGGAACCATTTGCACTACTCAGGGGACCCTGAGGACAGAGATAAACCTTCAAGTGGCCTCAATGACCCTCGAAAAGGATGCAAATGACCAGCTGTCTGCAAGGAGTATAAATCCCTCCATTCCCCACCATCCAGCCCGAGCTGAAGAAGCTTCTTGAATGAGAAGTGAAACGTCTTCAAAAGAAAAGAAAAAATAAGAAAATCCAGTCGGCCTCCTGAAAAAAGAACCTTTGGAACAACCATGACCGGGATGACGGAGAATCTCTACAGACTTCTTCCAGGGACGAGCTGAAGCTTGCCAAGTGGGAACTGGTCAAACTCAGCTCGAAGAGGATGGCTCTGTAAACAATGCTGAAGGCTGAGAGAATAACCCAAAGTCCAGTGGCACAAGAGAGGAAGAACAGTTTTATCCAAGGACCTTTTCCAGACCCGATAACAATTTGGCGGATTATAGGTAATCCTCAATTTACGACCACAGATTAACAGAGGAGTTGAAGGGACCTTGTAGGTAACAGATAACAGAAAATCAGAGTTGGAAGGGACCTTGTAGGTCATCTAATCCACCTCCTGCCCAAACGGGAGACCCTACACCAGGGGTCTCCAACCTTGGCTCCTGGAAGCCTGGCGGACTTCAACTCCCAGAATTCCACAGCCAGCTTTGCTGGCTGTGGAACTCTGGGAGTTGAAGTCCGCCAGGCTTCCAGGAGCCAAGGTTGGAGACCCCTGCCCTACACCATTTCTAACAAATGGCAGTCCAATCTCTTCTTGAAAGTCTCAAGTGATGGTGCTCCCACAACTTTCAATTTGCCAGAGAGATCTTTGTGCAGCCATGCTGGTTTCTTCTTGGATTTCTTGTTTTTCTTTCTCAGTGGTATTGTGCTGGTCTGGGCTTCTATGATCATACTTTTCCCAAGATTCTTGAGTTGTTTTCCCCTTTAGGATTTCCATCCATGGAATCTTTCCCAAGTTCTCTCTGAGTTTATTGAAATCAGCTCTTTTAAAGTCCAAGACTCTGATGTCATTATGTTCTGTTGCTTGCATTTGTGTTATGTTGAATTCTAGTATGACATGGTCACTCTCGCCCAAGGTTCCTGCAGTTTCAACTCCCTCTATCACCACTTCTCTATTTGTAAGAATTAAGTCCAGTATGGCTGTCCCTCTAGTTTCATCTTCTACCTTTTGGACAACAAAGTTGTCAGCTAGGTTGGTTAGGAACTTATTTGATTTCTCACTTGGTGCAGAATTAGTTTTCCAATTGATATCAGGATAATTGAAGTCTCCCATTACTATTGTTGTGTGTTTCCTGCATGTGTTTGTTAGTGGCAAAAAGGACATCGATTTTTTCTTCATCGGCTGGCAAAAAGGACATCGATTTTTTCTTCATCGGCTGGCAAAAAGGACATCGATTTTTTCTGCCTGATTGTGTGGCCTATAATATATACCTATGGCCATGTCATTCTTTTTTTCTTTTATATTGACCCATATGCATTCTAGGAGGGTTTCATCTTTGGTTTCATGCATTTCTGTAGCAATATATATTCTATTCTATTCTTATTCTATTCTCAATATGCTATTCTATACGCCTATTCTCAATAAAGATTCTATTCTATTCTCAATAAAAATTCTATTCTATTCTATTCTATTTTATTCTATTCTAAATGTGGCTGTCTTCCTAGAAATGTTTTAGCGGCCTTAGAAGGCATCTATTTGAGCCTATATTTTGATGCCATGGTGATCAGAAGCCTTCAATAGCCCTATTCAAACCGAAAAGGACTGGCAACGCCAAGAACTTGAAAAATAAGACCATACTTTCTGCAGTTAATACTGAGTACAAAAGAAAAAATTAAAGAAAGAAAAAAAATTATAATCTCAGCTCTCTCACAAAGAAACTGGAGGTGGGATTTTTTTTCCCCCACCTGATTTACCACTGAAAATACTCTGTTATTCAGATTAACTGTTTGATCAGAAAAGAGGTGCTTTAACAGTGATATCGATCCTGAAATCTGGATCTCAATGTTGCAATCGACGGTGAGTTCACTTTTACGATTTCTCCTAAAAGGACTTAAAGACATTTGAAATGGAGGAACCCGCTCAGCGTGTAGGTTGCAAATGGAATTATCATGCAAAGCAATTTACCCGCTGAGATCATTCTAATCAAATAAGCTGAATTTACAGATTTTGAGGTCATGATTTTTTATTTTATTTTTTGCACTTGGACTCCTAGGCTGCATGAACAGAGGGACAGAATCAATATCACGTGAAGCGTTAAGGATGCTTTATAAAGCCCTGGTGAGGCCACACTTGGAATACTACATCCAGTTTTGGCTCCCTATATTATAAAAAAGACGTTAAAGGGGTAAAAAAGGGCTCTATATTATAAAAAAAAAATAGTTTAGAAAGAGTGCAAACAAGAGCAACAACGATTAAGAGACTGGAGGATAAATACACGAAGGACAATTGCAGGAATTGGGTATCTCTAGTTTAATGAAAAGAAAGACCCAGAGGGGACATGATAGCAGTCTTCTAATATTTGATGGGCTGCCCCCAAGAAGAGGGAGTCAAGCTATTCTTCAAAGCACCAGAAGGCAGGACAAGTAGCAACAGGTAGAAACCAATCAAGGAGAGAAGCAACTTGGAACTAAGGAGAAATTTAGAACAATTAATAATAATCAGTGGAACAAGTTGCCTCCAGAAGTTGTGAATGCTCCATCACTGGAGGTTTTGAAGAAGAGGTTGGACAACCACTTGTCTGAAATTGTATAGGATCGCTTGCTTGAGCAGGGGGTTGGACTAGAAGACCTCTAAGGTCCCTTCTAGCTCTATTCTGATATTCTATCCGTAGAGAATCTGAAGAGTAAGACTCTGGTTTGTAGAAGATGAAGGCAATCTCTCTCTGGAGTTCAACTGCCAATAGATATATTTTATCTGCCGTGTTGAAAAAAAAACAAACAGAATTACTAGACTAGAAGTTAGACTCCAAGGTCGCTTCCAACTCTGGTGTTCTGTTCATGGCAACAGGCCGGTTTGGTGGGTCATAATTGGAACAGGAGGAACAAGCTTTGACAACTTCTGACCTTGATTCTAAGACTCCAATGGACTCTCTATTCTACAGGTAGTTCTCAACTTACAACATTTTATTTTCCAAAAGCACCAGAAGGCAGGACAAGGAAAAAAAATACCGTATATACTCGAGTATAAGTCGACCCGAATATAAGCCGAGGCACCTAATTTAACCACAAAAAACTGGGAAAACTTATTGATTCGAGTATAAGTCGAGGGTGGGAAATGCAGCAGTTACTGGTAAATTTCAAAAATAAAAATAGATGCCAATAAAAACTTTCACTAGGACAGTTGAGAATAAGTTTGATGTTCACAATTTCCTCTTTGAAAGAGACCAGTAAATAGGGAACAAGAAGATGAAGAAAAAGAAGTGTGTTTTTTCACACTTTTCACACTGAAGTGAACAAAAATGGCATCATAGGAACAGGCTTATTCTCAGTCCAAAGGTTTGTTTCTGATTTCTTCCCTGATTTAAGGGAAATTTGGGAAACGATCTCACTATCATGAAAGGTTTGATTGATTCACTAACCCAAAAGATGATGATGATGACAGTGGTAGGCAGGAGTCACTCTCTCCCTTGCAAGAAAAAACCAAGAGCCGTTCTTATGATATCTCCCTCTCTCTCTCTCTCCCCCCCCTCCCCCTCCTCCCGAGTGGACTGAAAGCAGCTGGAGCTGAGGAAATGAAACTGAGTGGAGCGACCTCCGCTCGCGTTGCTTTTTCAGCCTAAAGCTCAGAAAAGCCTCCCCCTCCTCCTCCCCCCCCTCCCCCTCCTCCCGAGTGGACTGAAAGCAGCTGGAGCTGAGGAAATGAAGCTGAGTGGAGCGACCTAGGCTCGCGTTGCTTTTTCAGCCTAGAGCTCAGAAAAGCCTCCCCCTCCCATGCTTAAAAGTTGCAAAGGAAACACGGAAGCAGGGAAGCGGCTGCCCAGCTTCGGAGCTCCACACCATTTTTTTTTCAGAGGGGAATCTGACTCGAGTATAAGCCGAGGGGGTTTTTTTCAGCACAAAAAATGTGCTGAAAAACTCAGCTTATACTCGAGTATATACGGTAGATGGAAAATCAAGGAGAGAAGCAACCCAGAACTAAGAAGAAATTTCCAGACAGTGAGAACAATTAACCAGTGGAACAACTTGTCTCCAGAAGATGTGGGTTCTCTGTTAGGAATATGAGTCACCTAACAGCTATTTGGGTCAGAATGGGCGTTGGTTCTTACCTGATACGCCCCTTCTCGGCGAGCCGCGAGGAGCATCCAGAGAGTGGGATGTGCTTCCGAGTCCTCTTCTTGCAGGCTGAGCTTTAGCTGAGGAAACGCTCCGCCCCCTCATGTGACTCCACGTAGCGTTCCCCCAGTTTTTTGCGATAACGAGAAGAAAGGTTATGAAGTCCTTCTAATCAACTATTTGCTCCTTGGCTGAAACTAGAGTACCCACCAGAGGGAGGAGTTAGGGTGGATGCTCCTCGCGGCTCGCCGAGAAGGGGCGTATCAGGTAAGAACCAACGCCCGTTCTCCCTCGAGCCGCTCGGAGCATCCAGAGAGTGGGACATACCAAAGCTTGGCTGTCCTACGGGTGGGACTCCGTCTGGGCAGGCAACCCCTCCGGTCACTGATGACCCTCTGTAGGACTCGTCGGCCGAAAGAGGCCTCCGCTGAGGCGTATAAGTCTATTTTGTAATGTCTGATGAATGGGGACGGAGATGCCCAAGTGACTGCCCGACAAATGTCAGCGATTGGGGCTTGCGTGGCCCAAGCCGCCGAAGTAGCTGCACTCCTGATGGAATGAGCGGTTATTCCCCCAGGAGCGGGTAGAGATTGTGATAGGTAGCACCTGGCGATAGTCGCCCTGATCCAGCGACTGATGGTTGAGGGAGAGACTTTCAGCCCCAATGTCCTGGGCTGAAAGGAGAGGAAGAGGGATTCCGATCTTCTCAGGGGTTGTGTGCGCTTAATGTATATGCGCAAGGCCCTTCTAACATCCAGGGTATGCCAAAGGGCTTCCCTATCCCTCGAGGGTCTGGGACAAAAGTTTGGGAGGACCAGTTCCTGAGACCTGTGGAACGGTGAGTTAACCTTGGGTAAGAAGGTGGGGTCGGGGCGAAGGACCACCCGATCAGTGTGGAACACACATAAATCGTTTCTGATTGACAATGCTATTTCCGAGACTCGACGAGCAGAAGTAATGGCCACTAGAAAAACTACCTTAAACGTTAGAAATTGAAGGGAGGACTCCCTCAGAGGTTCAAATGGGTGCCTTGTAAGCGAAACGAGGACCTTGTTGAGGTCCCATGTGGGGAACCTGTGAACAGTCGGAGGGCACAAGTTGGTGGTGCCCTGAGGAAAGCCCTAACCCGGGGGTGATGAGAAAGAACTGAAGTTATCACAAGAAACAACGGTTGAGAGGGCAGCGACCTGCCGTCTCAGGGTGTTGGGGGCAAGCCCTTTACGTAGGCCTTCTTGAAGGAATTCCAAGACCTGCGCAATAGAGGGAGGGTCAACTTGGAACCCGCTACACCACTTGCAAAAGCCCTTCCAAGTGGCATCATAAATTCGTGTGGTGAAGGGTTGCCTAGTAGCCAAAATAGTGTCGATTACTTGACTGGAGAATTTTTCTCTTGTCAAATGGATCCGTTCAACCTCCAGATGGCTAACTGGAGCCATTGGGGCTCCGGATGCAGAAGGGGCCCGTGAGAGAGGGAGATCCTGTCCGGGGGGATCCTCCATGGGGGCGCTACTGAAAGATTGCGGAGGTCTGCGAACCACAGTCTCCTGGGCCAATAAGGAGCCACCAGGAGCAGGTCTGCCCTCTCGTGAATGAGTTTCTTTATGACTCTGGGAACTAGCGGCAGCGGAGGGAAGGCATATAAGAGCCCTGGGGGCCATGGGCAGCGTAGCGCGTTGTGGTTCTCCGACCCATGAGACGGGTACCTGGAGAAAAACCGTGGAAGCTGTGCGTTGGACGGGGAGGCGAAGAGATCCACCCTCGGGAGGCCGAATATTCTGGACGCCTCCTTGAACAGGGATGGATGGAGGCACCATTCTGCTTGGTCCACCGTGGCCCTGCTCAGCCAATCCGCCTGGATATTGGAGATTCCGGAGATGTGCTTGGCTTTTAGTGAGAGGAGGTTGGATTCTGCCCAACGGCAGAGGCGCTCGGCCTCCCTCATCAACTGAATGCCTCCTTGCCTGTTGATATGGGCTTTGGCTGTGACGTTGTCCATGAGAATAAGTACGTGACGCCCGCGTACCAAGGGGAGGAATCTGCGCAGGGCCAGGTGGACGGCATGAAGCTCCAGCCAGTTGATGCTGCATCTTTGCTCGATCGGCGACCACTTGTCCTGTGCCGAGAGCGAGTTGACGTGAGCGCCCCAACCGGATAGGCTGGCGTCCATGGTGAGGGTTAGCCACTGAGGTTCTGAGAAGAGGTGGCCCCTGTTGATGGCGGGGTTGGTCCACCAGAGGAGAGACGTGAGGATCCTCGGAGGCACCTTGACTCTGGACTTCGAGTTGCTTCTTCCAGATCTTTGGAATGGGAGCAGGAATCACTGGAGGGATCTACTGTGTAAATGGGCCCAGGGGATAATTGAGATGCATGAAACCATCTTACCCAATAATTTAGAAAGGTCAAGTAATGCCACCCTCCTTGATCGCCTAATCTGTTTGACCAGAGCTTGAATGCTGAGGAACCTCTCCGAGGAGAGGAAGACCTTTTCTGTAACCAAATCAATTATGGCTCCCAAGTGGGTGATTCGGGTGGATGGGGTCAGTTGACTCTTTTGCCAATTGATGAGGAACCCATATGCCAGGAGAGCGGAGAGGGTGGCTCTGGTGTCCCTGACTGCCTGGGTCTTGGACATAGTATGAATCAGCCAAGGGCTCTTTCCAACAGCAGCCTGACACTTCGAGGCTGAGCAAAAGACTGGGGGAACGCTACGTGGAGTCACGTGAGGGGGCGGAGCGTTTCCTCAGCTAAAGCTCAGCCTGCAAGAAGAGGACTCGGAAGCACATCCCACTCTCTGGATGCTCCGAGAGGCTCGAGGGAGAAATATATAAACCAGGATAAGCATTTTAATACTGTCTCTTTAAGGGAATGCAAGAGCATCCAATTGGGTGTGATTTCTCAAACGGCCATAAGATGGAGCCAGAAACCTGGGTTGTTTAGTCTTAGTCTCAGAAAAGAGTGTGTCTGAGTATCTCTGTTTCCTTCTGTTGCTCCATTTCTTCTAATTGACTGATATTACTGGATTTAATGTAAGTCTGCTATTGAACTGTTTTTTGACACTGGACTTTGATATTTGGATTATCCCTGGATTGAAAACTGACTGATTTTACCTGTGAATGACTTTGGATTGCTTATTTTGGACCTTGCTTAAACCTTTCTGGAAGTAAAAACCTCCATTTACTGTACAGTGTATCCGTGTACTGTGTGTGTATTATTCAAACACTTCTCTCAAATATGTCTCCCTGTATGCGCTCATTCTCCTAACGGGGAATTACCTCAACATTCTCCAACACTGAAAGTTTTTAAGAAGACATTAGACAACCATTTGTCTGAACTGGTGTAGAGTTTCCTGCCTAAGCAGTAGGGACAATTAACCAGTGGAAGAGATTGCCACCAATCTCTTGTCGTGGGTTCTCCAACACTGGATGTTTTTAAGAAGAGACTGGACAGCCATTTGCCTGGAATGGTATAGGGCAAGTTTAAGACTTGTGAACTTCAACTCCCAGAATCCCCGAGCTAACACAACTGGAGGAGGAATTCTGGGAGTTGAAGTCCACAAGTCAAATTTGAAGACTCCTGGTATAGGGTTCTCCTGCTCGAGCAAGGTGGTTGGACTAGAAGATCTTGATGGTCCCTTCCAGTTGTATTCTGATTGATTGCCCTTGACTTACAACAGTTTGTTTAGTAACTCTTCAAAGTTACAATGGCACTGAAAAAAGTGACTTATTTTCACACTTGTGACCGATGCAGCACTGCCGTGGTTATCAAAATTCATACATTGGGCAACTGATTCGTTTTTCATGACGGTCGCAGTGTTCCAGAGTCCTGTGAATCCCCTTTTGCAAACTTTTGACAAGCAAAGCCAATGGGGAAGCCAGGCAAATGGCTGTCCAGTCTTTTATTAAAAACTGTTCTGACCCAAAACTTTTTCCAGTAAAACAAACACGAACCAAAGAGAACAGAAAACTTTTAATGACTCTTATGAATCTCCGGTTAAAAGGCTGCTGCACACTAATTAACTTTGATAAGCACGAGCCTCGCCAAAACTGTGCAAGGCTGCCAAGAATAAAAGATAAGGTTACCTAGAAATATTTTACAACACAAGAGTCTTCAAATACCAACTTAAGATACTGCAATGTCCACGAGGCTCGAGTTTCAAAACGTCTTTGCTTCCTGCAAAGAACGTCCGATTCACCGCTGGCTTTTATCTTCTTGAAGGAGGGGCCATTACCTTGCAGCCTTACTCCCGAGTCGCCCGTGCTGCTGCAGCTGCTCTTTCCTACGTCGAGCCCTGCACGCATGCGCACTTGGCACAGGCTCCTTGGGAACCTCCTCATCACTGCTGACAGCTCCCACAATCTCTGAAGGCAGCAGTCCACTCCCTGATGGTCCTGGCCCCCCATCTGAGTCTCCTCATCTGAGGCCCCTCATCTCGCTCTCCTCAGCCATCTGTACCTGCTGCCAGCTAACCACAACAAAAACCTCCAGTGATGGAGAATCCACAACTTCTGGTGGCAAGCTGTTCCACTGGTTAATTGTCCCTACTGCTTAGGAAACCAGATTCCTTTAACAACCGAGTTACTAACTGACCAACTGCAGGGATTCCCTTAATATCCGCAGCAAGAAATGTCGTAAAATGAGACGAAATTCACTGAATAAATGTCTCGCTTGGCAACAAAAAAAGTTTGGGCTCAACTGTATATCTGGATTGAATCTCTTGCAATACATGAAGCCAAGAAAGGTTGTGTCTGGCACATTGACTTGTGTGTTTATCATATTTTTGAAATAAGCATTTCCTTCCCAGATGGATTCTGGGGTGATGGCCCATTAAATATTAAAGCTGAAAATGAAAATAAAAGCTGAAAATGTAAAAAGGGGGTGGAACGTTTTAAGTGGAGCAAAGTACCTCCAGGGACAAAGTCTGCCTGGATCCTTCGCCTTTCGAAGGTCCTTGGAAGAGCCTTCTATTTATACAAGCATTACTCACTCTGACAACACCTGTGGCACTTTGCACAAGTGTCACTCAGGGGGCCTGCTCCTTGAGTAATTGCAGATGAGGTTGAAAAAACACAGCCCAGGAAAATTATTTCTGTGTTCCACCCACCCTGCTCCTAAACTAGACAACAGTGTTGATGTTCATTCCACAGATGCGAGACGGCTGTTCAGTGAATTTCGCCCCATTGTATGACCTTTCTTGCCACCGTGGTGAAATGAATCGTTGCAGTTGTTAAGTGAGTTACACATGTGATGACCCAAAGGGGCATGGCCCAAAAGCAACACGGCTAGATCATAAGTAGGAGTCCCTTTATTAGCTCTAAACTTTGCCCCCAAAGTCCTGTTTACCTTCTGGGCTGGAGAAAAAAACTCTCCCAGGAAGAGCCTTTGGCTGCAGAGAATCAAGTCCAAAACGTGGTCAACACAAAACTTTATAAGTCCAATCAAGACAAGATGAGGTAGTTAATCTGACAGGGCAAGATAAGGAGTTCCAGAAGAGAAATAGGCCAGTCTGGATGCCAGGAATGCAGATAACCACACTCAACACAAGATAAACTCATGTTTGTTCCTGGCAAACACAGCTCTCAGTTGCCTCTTTTAAACTCTCTTCCCAGGTGTGAAGGGAATTAGGGCCCTTTCCTTCCCCATAAGCCACATTGCTCCCTTCTCCATTCTTTCCTGTGTGCCTCAGATGAAGAGGGGGTGGGCCTGGGTCTTCTTCTGAACTCCCTCTCCCTTGTTCTACCTCTCCCCTGCTCTGCCCAGCCAGACTTTGCCCTTCCCCAGTTTCCTCCGCAGCCAATGGAGCCACACTTCTGCTCCCTGTCAGCTGTTCGTCTTCCTCCTCGGATTCAGATTCCGACAGGAGTATGACAACATGGTTGTTAAGTCAATCTGGCTTCCCCCTCATTGACTTTGCTTCTTGGAAGGTCGCAAAAGGGAATCACATGACCCCGGGGGACACTTCAACCGTTGTAAATATGAGTCAGTTGCCAAAGCATCCAAATTTTGATCAAGTGACCACAGAGATGCTGCAAAGACTGTAACTATGAAAAATGGTTATAAGTCACTTTTTTTGTCAGTTTTATCGTAACTTTGAATGGTCACTAAACATTGTTAAGTCGAGGACTATCTGTATTTATGACAAATGCAGGGATCACCCCTTGTGACCTTCTCACAAGCGAAGTCAATGGAGGGAAGCCAAAGTCGCTTAAAAAAAAAAAACCACAATTCATTTAACGACTGCAGAGGTTCCCTTAACAAACGTGGCAAAAAGAAAAAAGGACACAGAATTGAACACGACTCGCTTAACAACGGCTTTGCTTACCCATGGACATTCTGGTGTCAACTGCGGTCGTAAGTCAAAGACTTCCAGCCCATACAAATAATAGATAAGTGAATTCTAACTGAGGTTTGCAAACTGAGAACCAAGGTGATGCATGCTATAGAAACTTGAATTGAATGCTACCATATTTTCCCCAAAATAAGATCCTGTCTTATATTTTTTTTGCCACCAAATAAAGGCACCAGGCCTTATTTTCGGGGAGGATGTCATCCACTGATTAACCTCACTTGCATGCATCACCCCCGGCCTCCTTTTCGCTGTCAGAGACCTTCAGGAACTTCTTCTGCACCCGGCAAGGTTTTCCTGAAGGCTTATATGGCTGATAACAGAGCTCAGGATCGATCCAGAGCTTTGTTATCAGCTCCAGAGGCCTTCAGGAAAGCCTTGCCAGCCACAGAAGAAATGGGCCGGCAAGGCAGGTGTCGGGGTGTGTGAGACCTGGCTACAACTGTCCAAAGGTAAATAGTAGGGAGGCTCCACCCCCCATCCCCACCCTAGCTTAATTTTTACCCATCCACTCTGCAGTGGGCGGGATCTTAATTAGGGCTTATTTTGGAGGGGTAGGGCTTATATTGGGTCCACATGTAAAAATCAAGCTAGGACTTACTTTAAGGGGTAGAGGTCATATTTTTGGGGAAACAGGGTAAGCACCAGGGAACATTTGTCAGAAGGTTGCAAAAGGGGATCATGTGACACCCCCCGGGGACATTTCATCCGTTGTAAATATGAGTCAGTTGCCAAGCATCTAAATAAATCTGGATTTCACAATGACTTTGCGTTGTCGAGGTCGGAAAAGAAGATCACATGACCTTGAGACACAGCTGTAGTCATAAACATGCCAAGCCTCTGAATTTTGATCATGTGACCACGGGGCCGCTGCAACAGTCATTATGTGTGAAAAACAATCACCAGTCACTTTTAGCAGTGCCGCTGTAACTTTGAACCATCACTAAACTTGTAATTCAAGGAGTACATGTACTAATGGCATTCATATTTACCGTATTTGCCGGCGTATAAGACGACTTTTTTATCCTGAAAAACATGCCTCCAAGTGGGGGGGGGGTCGCCTTATACGCCGATATATCCACTGCCGGCTATTGGATGCTTGTGGGACGCAGCGAAGGTGCCTTTGGCTTCCCGGATCTCCCGCGTCGCTTCCGCCAAGAGCCTCCCCGCGTCTCTGAATCAGGTTCGAATCCCGCTCGCCTCGCTCTGCCCGAGGCTGCAGCGACTGGGGGGAGTGAGAGCGTGGGTCGCTCCTGTAGCCCCAGGCAGGGCCATGTGAAGGCTGCCCGCCTTCCTGCTCCTCCCATGGCCCCTGGCACTCCGCCCTGCCGCTGCAGCCCCGGGGATTTCTGGAGGGCGTTTCCGGTGACCCTGCTGGTATCATTTGGCTGACCAACACAGAATAACATGCACACTGTGTAAATATTGGATGATTAGTTACCGGGGGCGGGGGGGGTCATCTTATAGGCCGGCAAATACGGTATTTATTTGTTGTTTCATTTCTTACAATTTTTATGCTACTCATCTCGCTGTCCACATTCATAGCAGATTTGGTTACAGAGCCCAAGGATTTATCTGCTGTTTAAATCTGAGGATTATTCCTAGAATGATCCTATTCTTGCAAAATATTACAACTGCGTAAAACCAACGGCAAGTTATTAGGACTTCTAATCCAGAAAAAAACACAGCCAAGAGGTCAGGTGCACCAAGAGAAAAAAGTATTTTTGTCCCTGAAACAAAATTAACCGTCTCTCCTAAGCTACTCTACGGAGATGTTGATCTTAAATTAATGATTTCTAGGCAAGTTGCAACTTGCATGCTATTTTTCTCTTGCCATAAACAAGAAAAAAAAAAAAAAACCTTTCCACAACAGGATAAAAATTGCATTCACCACCTAGGGGCACAAAGTGGGGAATAGGAACAGAGGAAGTCAACTCTGTGTCAGGGCTCTGATAATTACCCCCATTTAAATCATGAGTCTCTAGCTGGATTTTCAAAACTTAAAGATTTACTAGGAGTAAACATGCCAATGCTACTTGGGTGTAGCCAACTCTGAGACACATCATTCATAATCACCCTTGACTTGGTTTCCCACACACCCCCTCTGGGTGTATCATAATTCATATTCTCCAATGGGACACACCCACAGCCAAGAGTCATCAATCATACTCTCCAGTTAGAATTTGACGGAGGCAGAAACTTCGGCAGCCTACAAATTATCTATGAAAATGTTTATGGAATGCAGTTTTAGTTTTGCAAGCTGGTGCACTCCTCCCCGCTCTCTTTCTGCTGGCAACTCTACAAACCCAGAGAAATATTTTATGAGTTGACATTCTGGCCATGGAGAAGAAAATCTCTTTCTGAAGGAATTGCTGAGAGTAGAGTAGAGTAGAACAGAATAGAATCTTGATGAAGAATAGAATAGAAATAAAATTCAAAATAAAATAGAAATAGAATAGAATAAACAGTTGGAAGGGGCCTAAGAGGTCTTCTAGTCCAACCCCCTGCTCAAGCAGGAAACCCTATACTATTTCAGTTGTCCAATCTCTTCTTAAAAACATCCAGTGTTGGAGAATTCACAACTCCCTGGAGGCAAGTTGTTTCACTGATTAATTGTTCCAATAAATCCTTCTGAAGTTTTGGAAGTCTGGCTTGAGACTCATGATTTAAATGGGGGTAACTTCCGGAATCCTGAAAGTAACATTAAAGGTAAGTAATTTCAAAAAGCTGTGCACGCACACTCACTGCACATCTGGTGCACGTGGGCATGGTTAGTGGAGCAGTTGTTACACCGGCACCATCCTACCCCTGCCTGGTTTAACAACTGCAATGATTCACTTAACACAAGCGGCAAGAAAAGTTGTAAAATGGGGCAAACCAATTTCTTACCTAGCAACATCAATTGTGGCCTCAACTTGTGATTGCAAGCCAAGGACTTACCTGTATCGAGCGAGCGCGGGAGATTTCAGAGCAGCCTTAAATTGATTGCAACCAATATCCTTAGTAAAAGAGCCCTTTGTTTAACCAAATGGAGTCAAAGGCTTTTCCTTTCTAAGAGATCGGGATTGGGGCAGGTGTGAGAAATTTTGTGATAAGCGCATCGAACTGTTTTGAAAAGTCAGGTTTTTCCCCACACATTTTAGTTTCTTACTCTTCTGTCTGTCTATTCATAAAATAAATTCCAAATCTTACAATACTTTTCCTTCCTGTTCTCTAATTGCTATTGTTAATCTACTCATTTCTGCACATTCCATTATTTTCTGAATTGTTTCCTCCTCTGTTGGAATTTTCTCATTTTCCCAGTTTTGTGCAAATACAATTCTAGCTGCTGTTAATACATTGATAATCAAATACGTTATCTCTCTGTTATAATCTTCAGGCAAAATTCCCAATAAAAATATCTCCGGTTTTATATCTATATGTTGTTTTATCATTTTTTCCAACCACGTGTGTATTCTAGTCCAATATCTTTTAGCATCAATGCATGTCTACCTCATATGGTAATATGACCCAGAAAAGAAACTGAAATATGTGGGAATATTTAATAATAACATATTATAATTGATTGATATTGAATGAGTAAGAAAATGAATATAATTTAACAAGGATTAAATATATTCTTGAAAAATAATAAGTATAAGGTTATTGATAAAACAAAAATTGTCCAAAATGATATAAAATATTGATTAGATTGGTTTTAAATATAAGCAAGTAAGAAATGTATTATATTATTATGTGCACAAGATATATGTACCCAACCGTTTTATTTGTTGTTGTTTTTGTTATAAAAATAATTTTTTTAAAAAAAGAAAAGAAAAGTCAAACTTTATACTCACTGACGAAATGCTGCCATGGTATTCTCCAGATTCTCTCCTGCACCTGTGGAAGGAAAAAAATTGGTAATAGTAAGACTTGGCTTTAACAGATACTCCTTGATTTACAACCATCCAAGTGAGTGAGCCGTGTAGATGGTAACAGTTGGCTCTTTTGCCAGTTTACTAGGAACCCATGTTCTTGGAGGGCAGAGAGAGTAGCTCTGATATCCTTCTCTGCTTGGAGTCTGGAGTGAGACAGGATGAGGATGTCATCCAGGTAACAGTGGAGACGAACTGGGAGGTCCCTGAGATGGGCTGCCAGAGCAGTGAGGACCTTAGTGAAGGTCCTCGGGGTAGAGGCCAACCCAAAGGGAAGGGCCACATATTGGAAGTAGCGGTGGTTGTAGCAGAACCTGAGGAATTTGGAATGGGAGGGCCGGATTGGGATGTGAAGATATGCCTCTGAAAGGTCTATGGAGGATAGCCAGTCCCCCTGTCTGATGCCCAGTAGAATGGACTGTAGGGTGTGCATCTTGAACCTGCGGTAGATCAGGTAATGGTTAAGAGGTTTCAGGTCTAGAATAGCCCTCCATCCACCTAAGGATTTGGGGACCACGAAGAGGTGGGAGTAAAACCCCTGCCCCCGCTGGGATGGTGGGACGGGTTGTATGGCCTGTATGTTGAGGAGATGATGGATAGCTGAATCCATTAAATTGCGTTTGGTGGGATCCCTCGAGGGGGGGGACGCCATAAAAAAGTCAGGGGGGGCACGCTGGAATTCAAGCGCGAGACCGAGTCTGATGGTGTCCCGGACCCAGGCATCAGAGGTGGAGGAATCCCATCGGTCGGCGAAATGCTTGAGGCGTCCGCCGATGGGAAGGGAGGGACGAGATCTATCTGGTGCGCCGGAAGGGACGAGATCTATCTGGTGCGCCGGAAGGGACGAGATCTATCTGGTGCGCCGGAAGGGTTTCCCTCCTGGACCCCTAAAGGGACGCCTGTAGCTGCCGCCCCTCCTGTTCCTGTCGCCCGGATCGGCTCTATCCTGGGGCTGGAATGGCCAGAAGGAGGGGGGTCTCAGATACCTGGGCGGGAAAGGTGACTGGTAGAAAGGTCGGGAGGAACCTCTCCAAAAAGGCTGAGGGGTTCTAGACTCTGGCCTCTGAAAAAGGGGAGGAAGAAATTTTTTCTTGCTCCGGGTTCCAGATAGCAATGGATCCATGGCGGAGCCAAATAGTTCGTCCCCCTTAATGGGGGCAGTGGCCAACTTAACCTTGTTTTTTACGTCCGCCTGCCAGTGTTTGAGCCAGAGCAGGCGGCGAGCTGTAACATGAGAGGTTATTGCTCGGGCAGAGAACTTAACCTCATGGTAGGTGGCGTCGGCCGAGAATTCTGCCACGGCCGTCAACTTTGCAATGTCCTGATGTGCCCTTGTGTTAGAGGGGGGAACATGCTGTTTCAGTTGGCAGAGCCACCGGATCAAAGACTTGGTGAAGAAGGAAGCAGCCATGGCCGATCTAATGGCCCAGGTGTCAGCTTGATGATCCCTACGTAACGCCAGTTCGGACCTCTTGTCCTCGGGTTTCAGAGCCTCCAGGGGATCACTGGGGGAGGAAGAGGATGCTAAGCCAACAATGGGCTCGTCTACCTCAAGAGTGTTAAGTAGGTTGCAGAAGCTCGACTCGAGATTGAAGAACCTCTTGTCCTGGCTGGATGGGGCAGGAGGGGCCCTTGTAGAATCCAACTGGTTTGAGACTAGGTCGTGAAATATGGGCGGGGCCAGAATAACCTCCGCTTCAACCACGGGCTGTTTAAAAATGGCATCCTCTTGTCCCTCCGCTGGAGAAGGGAGAGCCGAGGGGGACTGTACAGACAGGCCAGATATGTTCTTGGCCTTAAATAGAAGCGATTTAAACATGTGTGGCTTGAACAGACCCACAAAGGTGGGTTGATCGGGAGTGAGGCCCTCGTCCTCGGACATGTCCCCTTCCATCGGGTCTATCTCTGATAGGGGCTCCCCTTGGTGCGTAGACCCCCATTCAAATTCCTCCTCCTCCTCCCTGAACCGATCCAGATCCCCTATGGCCTCCTCTGGTTCCCTTTCTGGGAGAGGACTGTCCCCCTGTAAAGGTACCTGACCATGAGGAAGGTCTGATCTAGGCGAGGACCTGACTGATGGCGAGTCATGTTCGGGCGCCATCGAGGGGGGGCCAGACCTGGACATCTGTTGAAGGCCCTCTGCTATCCCCTGGCGGATAGCCCGCTCCATCCATGCCTGCATGAAAGCAGGGATCTCAACTGTGGCGGCCTCCTCCTGGCGCAGACCAGCGGCCGTGGGTGTGAATGTAGCTTTGGGCGTCCGTCTGGTCATTGGTCCGGGGACTTGGTGTCCCTGGGATGAGTTGTGCCTGGAGAGGGAAGAGCAAACTGGAGGAGGGGGGGGTGTCTGGAGGTAGAAGGAATGGAGGGAGGGAGGGCTGGAGGCACCGGTTGTGCCTCTCTAGATCGCCTGTCAAATTCTTTCCCCAGTGCCCTATGACATCTTAGGGCATCACTCTGAGAAGCCTTGGAAGGTTTCTTAGAGGCTTCCTTAGCCTGTCTGCGCAGGTGGTAGGATTTAGATCTGGCCTTCAACGAAGGGCCTTCAGTGGAATTGTCATCTGCCATTATGGAAGAAAGGACTGTAATACAAATCTAAAGGCGGTTGGCTCGCCAAGGGTTCGACCTAAAACAAGGCCGGGTGTCCTTTCAGCTGGCCGACGCCCCCTTTTGGAATTTAGATGTATACAAACTATAACCTTATTATTAATATATATACATATGTGTACAATTAAGGTATCTAATCCAATTAGTATTGATAATGAGTTATAATCATATATTGATGATAGATAGATAGATAGATATAATAATTAAGTATTTATCTATGTATTAATATTGTTTATTATTATTATTATTATTATTATTATTATTATTATTATTATTATTATTATTATTATTATTATTATTATAAATATTTAACTCGGGGGCCTGTTTAGTGCTCCCAGGAGGGAGTGGCCCCAGAGGTTGCTGTTAAATATCTCCAATTCGCCAAATGAAAATGCCTGAGGCTGGGATGAGGCCTCTGGCAGCTGGAGCTCCCACGCAACAACCGGGAGGGATAGGCTGCAGTTTCCTGCCCTGAGCGTGCTGCAGAAAGCCAACAAGTTGCCAAATACACAAATGCACAGTAGCTCTCACAGGCTGGAAGGCCTGTGACTAGATCTAGCCTCTTCGCAGCCCAATGAGGCCTTTAAAAATGGCGCCCGACAGGCTGCAGTGCCCAAAATGGCGGCCACCCATGATCCCTTATCAACGGGCCGCTCAGAGCAATTATAAGCCTCTCCGGCACATCTAGAGGCCGAGAGAGGTAGTCAGGTAAAGTTTTCGCCCCTTCCTGGGGTGATCGGTGTTTACGGTGGGGGGGAACACCAGCTGCGCTTATCAGCGCAATCGAATGAAGCCGCTACGAGTGCGGCGTGGAGAGACGGCAGGAAGAAGGTCCGAATGGGGGGGAGGGATTGGTGCCGGAGCGCGAAAGCCGCCCGCTCTTTATCCCCCCTGGGGGCGAAAAAATGTGCTTCCCTGCTGAGCCACTAATCCAAATGCGCAGAGGTTAAGGAAGAACGAGGCAAGCAATAAGCAAACCTGAAGAAATAAGGAATTCTTCTGAAGAAGAAGGTTCTTGAATCGGCCAAGGAGTGGGAAATACACAGCCTACTCTCACGAAGGCTGAGCATAAACTGGGGAACGCAAGGGAGACACGTGATGGAGGGCGGAGCGTTCCTCAGTAATTAAGCTCAGCCTTCAACGACGCAGACTGAAGCACCTCCCACTCTCTGGATGATCCGAATGGCTCTAAGGAGAATTGCAGGATTTTTCTGGATTTTTATCCCTTTTAAATAGTGTCTTGGTTGTAGAACCTTGTGTTCTTCTGGCACCTTCAAGACACAATTTTTTAAAAAAATCCCAGAGTTGACCAATGGCCTCCTTGTATATCTATGGTGATTCTCAGTCCTCCAGATCACGATAGTCCCAAAAGTGCTTTTTTAAAAGGCAACTGGACTCAGTTTTTCCTTGAAGTTGTTTTGCTTCTCATCCAAGCTGCTTCTTCCGTTCTGACAGAACTGAATGGAAGAAGCTCCTTGGATGAGAAGCGAAATGTCTTCAAGGAAAAACAAACTCCAGTTGCCTTTTGGAAAAGCACCTTTTGGGATGGCCTTCTTGGACCTTTTTCAGCTTGACAGAGATAGTGACTCTCGAGTGTTCCTGTTGTGTTTCTCTCCCTGTTGTTAGGCAGACCTGGGTATGGCTTGTATGAGAGGATTTCCCCTTCAATCCTTTCCTGGTACACCAGGCTTGTGAGGAAAGGAAAAATTATAACGCAATGGGCATGGCAGCAAAGAGGTCTACTTTTCAGTCGTGGTGAAGCCCCAGATGTGGGAGATCCCTGAGGGCACCCATCCTTTCTGGGCCTGTTCTGAATTTCCTTCCAGTCAAGCTTGTTGGGTGACTTATGGGTCCTTCTGGTTTTGGAGATGGAGAAACTTCTCCGTGAATGTTTCTTCAGGTTTTGCTCCCTCCTTCCTTCCCTCCCTCTCTCCTTCCTTCCTTCCCACTCTCCTTCCTTCCTCTGTTTCCTTCCTTCTCACTCTCCTTCCTTCCTTTTTCCTTCTTCCATTTCCTTCCTACTTACTCTCCTTCCTTCCTTCCTGTTTCCTCCCTTCCTTCTCTCTCCTTCCTTCCTCTGCACTCTCCTTCCTTCCTGTTTTCTCCCTTCTTCCCTGTTTCCTTCTTTCCTCCATTTCCTTCTTTCCTACCTTCCCACTCTCCTTCCTTCCTCTGTTCCTTCCTTCTCACTCTCCTTCCTTCCTTTTTCCTTCTTCCATTTCCTTCCTACTTACTCTCCTTCCTTCCTTCCTGTTTCCTCCCTTCCTTCTCTCTCCTTCCTTCCTCCACACTCTCCTTCCTTCCTGTTTCCTCCCTTCCTCCCTGTTTCCTTCCTTCCTCCATTTCCTTCTTTCCTACCTTCCCACTCTCCTTCCTTCCTCTGTTTCCTTCCTTCTCACTCTCCTTCCTTCCTTTTTCCTTCTTCCATTTCCTTCCTTACTCTCCTTCCTTCCTTCCTGTTTCCTCCCTTCCTTCTCTCTCCTTCCTTCCTGTTTCCTCCGTTTCCTTCCTTCCTCCATTTCCTTCTTTCCTACCTTCCCACTCTCCTTCCTTCCTCTGTTTCCTTCCTTCTCACTCTCCTTCCTTCCTTTTTCCTTCTTCCATTTCCTTCCTACTTACTCTCCTTCCTTCCTTCCTGTTTCCTCCCTTCCTTCTCTCTCCTTCCTTCCTGTTTCCTCCCTTCCTCCCTGTTTCCTTCCTTCCTCCATTTCCTTCTTTCCTACCTTCCCACTCTCCTTCCTTCCTGTTTCCTTCCTTCTCACTCTCCTTCCTTCCTTTTTCCTTCTTCCATTTCCTTCCTACTTATTCTCCTTCCTTCCTTCCTGTTTCCTCCCTTCCTTCTCTCTCCTTCCTTCCTCCGCACTCTCCTTCCTTCCTGTTTCCTCCCTTCCTCCCTGTTTCCTTCCTTCCTCCATTTCCTTCTTTCCTTCCTTCCCACTCTCCTTCCTTCCTGTTTCCTTCCTTCTCACTCTCCTTCCTTCCTTTTTCCTTCTTCCATTTCTTTCCTACTTACTCTCCTTCCTTCCTTCCTGTTTCCTCCCTTCCTTCTCTCTCCTTCCTTCCTCTACGCTCTCCTTCTTTCCTGTTTCCTCCCTTACTTCCTGTTTCCTTCCTCCATCCTTCCTCCTTGTTCCCTTCCTTTCCTGTTCCTTTCCTTCCCTTCATTATTTTTTACAAATACCTGAAGGCAGAGAACAAATCCAACACTCCTTCTTCCTTCTATTTTCCTCACAACAATCCTGTGAGGTGGGCTGAGAGAAAGTGACTGGACCAAGGCCATCCAGTTGGCATTCATGCCTACGGGGGAGACTAGAACTCACTGACTCCTGGTGATTTTGCCCAAAGTGGCCCTACCATTTTCCTGCCTGATGTAGGACTAGAACTCACCCTCTCCTGGTGATTGATTAAAAGTCACCCCATTGCTTTTATGCATAAGGCAGGACTAGAACTCACCATCTCCTGGTTTTTAGCCTGGTACCCTTCCCCACATGCCAACATTTCAGTCCAATAAAACCTGTTTCAGACAGCTAAAAGCAAAAGTCCCTATCTGAAGACGAGGCTGCCTATCAAACACGCGTTAATTTCTCATCTGAAGTAACTAATCCCAAAGGTGCTTTTTTCCAGAGGCAACTAGACTTTCTGGTTTTTCTCTGAAGATGTTTCGCTTCTCATCCAAGGAGCTTTTTCGGCTCTGACTGGATGGTGAGGAATGGAAGGATTTATACTCCTTGCAGACACAGCTGGTCATTTGCATGCTTTTTAGAGAGTCGTCGGGGCCACTTGGAGGTTTGTCTGTGTCTTCAGGGTCACCCGAGTGGTGCAAATGGGTGCGGAGCCTTCTTGGAACTGCTGAAAGGACTGTGTTGCAGGCCGGAGACAGATGATATCGTACCCCTCCCTCTCTGTTGACAGAGGGGTTTGTCAATTTGGACATAGATGGCCTCTTTGAGATCCTTCTTTCAAACCAGCAGTCCCCTCTGTCCAAAATGTGGACTTTGCTGTCTTCAAAAGACAAGCCTTTTGTCCTTCAAATGCAGATGGACCACTGAATCTTGGGGGTTTGTTTTCTCCTATGTTTGGCCATGCACTTGTGAAGTGGTTGTTTTGTTTCCCCAATGTACAGATCTGCTCACGGCTCACTGCGCTGTACTGTATACACCACGCTGCTCAGTTTATGCCTGGGGGTTCAGTCCGAGCGGAAGAAGCTTCTTGGATGAGAAATAAAACCTCTTCAAAGAAAGTCCAGTTGCCTCTTGAAAAAAAGCACCTTGGGGACAACCACGACTGGGATGACAGAGAAGCTCCACAGATATTTACTGTTCTGTGTGGGATGGGGGAAGAAGCTTTGTCCTTCACCTAAAGCTTCCCTTCACACATCCGTGCCAGTCATTTCCAGCTCTAGGGGGCGCTGCTCATCTCCGTTACAAAGCGAAAGAGCCAGCGCTGTCCGAAGACGTCTCCCTGGTCATGTGGCCGGCATGACTAAACGTCCAAAGATGCATGGAACACCATTCCCTTCCCATCAAAAAGGTCCCTGTTTTTCTACTTGCATTTTTCTTACATGCTGTCAAACTGCTAAGTTGACAGAAGCTGGGACCAGTAACTGCAGCTCACTCTGTTACAGGGGGCTAGGCCTTCAAGCCGCCGACTTTTCTGAGCGACAAGTTCGGTGTCTTAGCCACTGAGCCAACGTGGGACGAGCCAGGGCATGACACAAAAATAGCCAAGTCACAAAAATAGAAGGAAGTCCCTTTAATGCCTCCAACTTGGCCCCAAAGTCCAATTATCCTTGGCAGAATATCAAACTCTTAAAGAAAACAGTTTACGGAGGGAGTAATTGCAGTCCACACCCAAAGTAAAGTTAATTCAAAATAAAAAAAAACCCAACACAAACTACACTGAAGGGATTACTATGGGCAGGCAAGGATGATTAATTGCAGGCTTCTACCAGATGACACAGCAACCACAGTTGGGAGGAAGCCAAAACACAGATAAGCTCCGACAAGAATGCACACTTTGCTTCCAGCACCTTTGCCATGTGCAGTTTGTCCTTTTAACCAGTCCTCCCAGCTGCAGCCCATGAAGGGGATCAGGGCCCCTTCCTCCCCCATCGACCAGCCACTCATGTTTCTCACTAATCCACTCCTCCCTGCATGCCCTGGGATGAAGAGGGGATGGGCCTGGGTCTTCCTCTGAATGCTCATCTGGCTTGTGCCCTTCCCCAGTTTCCTCCACAACCACCGGAGCCACACTCCCACTCCCCGTCAGCTGTTCCATCTCTACCTTGGAGTTAAGACTCCAACAGGGGCATGACACACTGCGTCCTTCACCTAGGGAAGACCAATCTGGCTTTATCATTTCTGCTTCCACCTCATCCTTCAAGCAGAGATATAGATAGTCCTTGATTTACAACCATTTGCCTACCTGTGCAGAGACACAGGTACTCTTTCACTTTAAAACCACTCCCTTAGCAATTATTCAAAATTACACGGCGCTGCAAAAAGCACAACTCACAACTAGTCCTCTCACGATCATCAGAGCATTCTCTGGGAGTTACATGATTCAAATTCAGGCCCGTGGCAACTGGCGTGTACATGTAGTCCTCCACGTACGACCACAATCGAGCCCAAGCTTTATACTGTCAAGCGACACATTTGTTAAGTAAATTTTAACCCATTTTACGACCTTTCCTGCCGCAGTTGTTAAGTGAATCCCTGTAGTTGAGGAGTTGGTCACACAGACATTAAGTGAATCTAGCTTCCCCGTGGGCTTTGCTGGTTGGAAGGTCGCAAAAGGGGGAAGTGACCCCCGGGACACTTCAACCGCCATAACTATGAGTCAGCTGCCAAGCGTCTGAACTTTTGATCATGTGACCATGGGGAAGCTGCAAAGATGATAACTGTGAAAAGCGGTCCTAAGTCACTTTTTTCAGCGCTGTTGTAACTTTGATCGGTCACTAAACAAATGGTTTTAAGTTGAGGACTACCTGTATTTATGACAATTGCAGAGATCACCGTTCGCGACCACAAACATGCCCCCCCCCCCAACAAATGTGAACGTGACTCGCTTAGCTTAGCAACAGACATTTTGCTGCCTATGGCAGTCGTAAGTTGAGGACTTCCAGGCCCGTACAAATAATAGATGAGCAAATTCTATCCGAGGCTTGTAAACTGAGAACCAAGGTGACGCATGCTGTAGAAACCTGAATTGAATGCTAAGCACCAGGGAACATTTGATGGTTGCATTCAACCAACAGCAAGCGGTGGTGCTGAATGGCAGCTCCACCTAAGGATGTCAGAGAGAAATACTCCAGGATTACAAGGCGCATTATGTTCATCAGCAGAGGGGACATTTGCTCCCTTCCCTCTACCACAAGCCAACTCCTTCCTCCCTAGAAAACGGCCAGGCTAATGAGTAGAAACAAGAAAATGCAATGTTTGTCTCTCGTCCCAACTTCATGGAAGCACCAGAAACAAAGACGGAACGCTTTAATATTCGGATTTTTTCCTTGGTCTTTTCACCTCCTTCTTTTTCTTCCCTACGTGTAGTTGAGGGAACTGGAGAGGGGGGGGGGGCGGAAGCACCTGAGGGCAGGACAAGAAGGAATGGACGGAGATTCATAAAGAAGAGAAGCAACCTAGAATTAAGGAAGAATGGCCTGACAGTGAGAAGAATTAACCAGGGGAACGGCTTATCTGCAGTTTTTAAGCAGAGACTGGACAACCATTTGTTCTGAAGTGGTGTAGGATTTCCTGCTTAAGCAGGGGTTGGACTAGAAGACCTCCAAGGTGCCTCCCTTTCTATTCTATTCTATTCTATTCTCAATGATTCTATTCTATTCTAAATAAAGATTCTATTCTAATCTATTTTATTCTTCCATTCTCAATAAAGATTCTACTCTATTCTCAGTAACAATTCTAATCTATTCTATATATTCTATTCTGTTCCATTCTGTTCTCAGTAGATTCTATCCTATTCTATTCTATTCTAATTCTAAATAAAGATTCTACTGTACTCTACTGTACTCCCTTCCAATTCTGTTATTCTATTCTATTATTATTCTATTCTATTCTATTCCATTTCATTCCATTCTCTATTCTATTCTATTCTATTCTATTCCATTCCCTATTCTATTCTATTCTCTTTTCAATGATTCTATTCTATTCTGTTCTATTCCGTTCCATTCTCAATAGATTCTATTATCTTCTATTCTCAATAACAATTCTATTCTATTCTATTCTATTCCATTCCGTTCTCAATAGATTCTCTTCTATTCTCAATAATGATTCTATTCTATTCCGTTCCATTCTGTTCCGTTCTCAATAGATTCTCTTCTCTTCTCAATAATGATTCTATTCTATTCTGTTCTATTCTATTCCGTTCTCAGTAGATTCTATTCTATTCCATTCTATTGTCAATCGATTCTATTTTATTCCATTCCATTCTAATTCTAAATAAAGATTCTACTGTACTCTACTCTACTCCCTTCCAATTCTGTTATTCTATTCTATTCAACCAGGTCACATAGTGTAGTAAGATTGGGACTGGGTTAGGGACTTCTGTCCTCACTGTGAGTTGTGTGTGTGGGTGTGTATGCACGAAGGGAGGCTCAGCCAATCTCACTGTACACATGTTGTACTCTGACAATAAAGGTAATAATAATAGCTTGCCTTCTGCATTTCCTGCCACCTTGCAAGATAGTTTTCAGACTTCTGGGTTAGCCTGCGGGGCCCCAGGATCGCCTTGTGGTCTCCCATCCAAAAAATACGAACCAGATGGAAACGCGGCATTTCCCAAAATCAAATTCAGCTAATCCTCAACTTAACAACAGCTCATTTAGTGACCATTCGAAGTTGCAATGGCACTTGAAAAAAGGAGACTTATGGCTGTTTTTCACACCGATGACGGTTGTGGCATCCCCATGGTCACGTGATCAAAATTCAGGTGTTCTGGCGATTGGCTCACATTTATGACAGTTGCAATGTCCCGCGGTCATGTGGTCCCCTTTTGCGACCTTTTGACAAGGAAAGTCCAAGGCGAATCCACTTAACAACCACTAACTTAACAACTGCAGGGATTCACTTAACAGTGGCAAGAAAGGTTGCAAAATGGGGCAAAACTCACTTGACAACTGTCTGGTTTGGCAGCAGAAATTTTGGGCACAATTGTGGTCGGTAATCGAGGACTACCTGTAAAACCAGGAAGGGCCTATCACCTGTACAGATAAAGAAAGGAACATTTGGAGTTGCCAGGCAGGAGATGACGGTTGACATTGCTGGGTCAGCATGATGACCACCAATGATGTGACAAATTGACCCATTTGGATCCTCCTGGCAAAATGTCGGTGCTTGGAGATCCCGCAATCTTTTCTCTCATCCCCCTAGTCAGTGTTGTGGCCCGCCAGCAGCCAGCGGAGCTGGTGGCAGACTCGGACAGTGAGGAGGTTGGGGAGGAACCTGGGCCAGTCCTGGAGACTGGGGAAGACTCTGTCAAGGGCTCTGCATCGGAGTCAGAGATGGAGCCGGGGCCATCCGACAGTTATCAGATGCCTTCAGAATCAGAGATCAGGGGGGAAGAAGAACAGCTGGAGCCTGTTCCCAATGTGTGCATGCACAGAGCTGCCAGGAGAAGGGAACAGTTAAGGAACAGGGATTGACTCAGAAGAAAAGGCATAAGTGGACACAAAATGGCCCCTTCCATAGGGAATAAATAGGAGCAAAAGGGGAGGGGGGTTTGCAGGAGACAATTACTTTGCTTATTATTATGAAGATTTGCTTATCTGAGTTTGTGCCTCACAGAGACTCCTTGCCAAGTATTTTCTTGTACAGCTTTGCGCTTGGAAGCTATTGGCCTGGCAGCTCTCCAAGCCTGATAAGGTCTGTGGTTGCAATTCATGCTTGAAAGAATGTTTGCAGGGACTTTGCTGGATGCGAATGATAGAAATTCATATTAGCCAAATAAACAGGGGTTTTGTTGGGACAAGGAGTCAGTGTCAGGATTTTGTGAAGCCTCGATCAGAACAGTCTGTTGGGGTGTTTGAAAGGTTGTCTGCCACTCTTCTCAGTAAGAATTGCACAAGGAGAAACTTCTGTGGAGGTCCTCAAATCATCCAGGTTACAAAGTGACTAAATTAGTAGACCAGACGAAATGCTGTGAACATAGTATTATTACTTAAGACTTCTGCAAGGCATTCGACAAAATAGACCACAACCTACTTAGTAAGCTAGAAAAATGTGGGTTAAATAGCATCGCCACCAGGTGGATTATGAAGCTGGCGGAAAAATCGTACTCAACAAGTAGTCCTTGATGGTACTACATCCAAATGGAAAAAAGGTACTACAAGGCTCCATCTTAGGCCCGGTATTCTTCAGTATCTTCATAAAAACAGATGAGGGAATAAAAGGGGAACTTACCAAATGGATTATTACCTTTATTGTCAGAGTACAACATGTGTACAGTGAGATTGGTTGAGCCTCCCTTCGTGCATACACACACACAACTCAGTGAGGACAGAAGTCCCTAACCCAGTCTCAATCTTATTACGCTATGTGTTGGTTGCACAACGCACCAGCCCTGCAAGTCTATCGCACTATGTTGACATGAAGTTATTTTCCATTCAGGAGTCTGACAGCCCACAGGTAGAAAGTGTTCTTTAGACTGTTGGTGTGGCTGGCTATGCTTCTGTATCTCCTACCCGATTGGGAGGAGAGTGAAGAAGTGCTGACCGGGGTGCGAGTCGTCCCTGAGGATTTTCCTCCCTCTTCTAAGGCAGTGAGCCTTGCGAGGTCATCTAGTGGTATCAGGGAACAACCCACGGTATTTTGTGCTGTGCTCACCACCCTCTGTAGGGTCTTTCTATCCGCGGCTGATAGAATTTCAGGTGACACTAAGCTGGCAGTTAATCAGTGGACCAGTTTGCCTTTAGAACAGCGGTCACCAACTGGTGGTCCATGAGAAAATTTTGAGGGTCCACAGAAAAACTATTTGCATTTTTAACACTGCACTAAATCAGGGGTCCTCAAACTACGGCGCCCTGGGGCCGGATATGTGCAATGTTGCTGCAGAGCGCATCTGCCTTCAGAGTCCTTTTGTATGGATCAGAGGGGGCCTCCCAGAAATTCCCATTTGGGGTCTGCTTCAGCCTCCTGGTGTGGGGCTTTGGGTGAAGGCTGGAGGGAAGGGTCACCGGTGGCAAAGAGCCAGTGGGACTGAATCATGGCCTGGAACTAGCTGACCACCTCAGCCTGCTGTGCCTCCAAGCGCTGGTACCGGGCATTGCACTCCCGCAGGTCTTTTCCCTCTGCTTGGAAAGCCTATGCTCCTAGTCCTCAGTGAGGTGCTTCTGCTGAGCCTCCTTCTCGGTCAGATCCAAGTTGAACTGAGCCAGCTGTTTGGCCAACTCTTTCTCGCGGGGGGAGGGGGGGCTGCTTAGCTCCAACAACTACTTCCTGTTTGGGACCCGAAAGAGCCCAGGTAGGGCAGGGAAGGGAGGGAGTGGCTGGGAAGGGAGGGGCGAGTAGAGGCCAGCAAGGGGACCCTCGACCTGATTGACACAGAGTTGGCCACGCCCACCCAGTTACATGACAAACTAGCCACGCCCACCCAGCCAGTTGTTAGGCAGTTCCTATTAGCGGTCTGCGGGATTTAAAATTACGAATTTAGTGGTCCCTGAGGGCTGAAGGGTTGGTGACCCCTGCTTTAGAAGTTGTGGGTGCTTCATCGCTTTCAGAAAAGACTGGACAACCCACCTCTCTGAAATGGTATACATAGGGTTTCCTGCTTGGGGCAGGAGGTTGGATTAGAACAGCGATCCGCGAGAAAATTTTGATGGGCCGCAGAGAAATCTCACCTCCAGAGCACCCCCCCCTCAAAGCAATTAATCCAGGCTGTGCAGAAACACAAAGCTGCGCCACCCACATGGCCCGCACGGACCCTCCCCGCCCACTCACTCCTTATCTGACAAATTTGCCTGCTAAATTGCTCTTTTACCTTTTTCCAACCATCAGCTGCTCTACTGGGCCGGGAGATTTAGATTAGCTAGAAAGCAGGAAATGGTTGCATTTCTTGTTTTCCAGCTAGTCTTTAGATTTTCGGCTCTGCTTTTAAGCCCAGCTGAACCTCCCTTAGGACCAGGGGTGGGATTCTACCAGTTCGCACCTATTTGCTAGAACCAGTTGTTAACATTCTAAGCAGCTTGGAGAACCGGTTGTTAGAAGAAATCACTGGCCTAATCCTGTAAGGAAGGCAGGAAGGAAACATTCTGGTGTTGCTTACAGAAACTGCCTCTCCGTTAACCCTTATTACATTTTTCCTGTCTCAGGAACGTCTCTGAAGTTTTTTCTCTCCTTTGCTGATTGATATTTGCTTGTATGGAGTGACCATTCAAAGTTACAATGGCACTGAAAAAAGTGACATGACCGTTTTTCACACTTACGACTGTTGCAGCATCCCCACAGTCATGAGAGGCCAGGCAAGGAGATGCATGCCTCAATGTGAGTGATATTGAGTTAGCCACGCCCAGCCAATAACATGACTACCAAGCCATGTCCACCCAGTCACATGACCACCAAGCCATGCCCACCACCTAAGCCACACCCACAGAACCGGTTGTTAAAATTTTTGAATCCCACTGCTGCTTAGGACTGAAGGTTCTATTATTCAGACTCATGGCAAGCAAATTGTATGTGACAGACTGAGCTAGCTGATGGCAGATAGATAGATCACTGAATGATTCTGTGAGCAACTCAATCTGCCTGCCTGCTTTGCCTGATTTTGGGTAAAAGTTGCTCTTTTTGCAAAATAAATAAATCAATATTTATGTAAGCATTTATAATATTTACATACAAGCCATGCCCAGCCAGTCACATGACCACCAAGCCACACCCACAAATTAGGCCACGCCCACAGAACCGGTTAGTGGTCCCTGGGATTTAAAATTAGGAGTTTGGTGGTCCCTGAGGTCCAAAAGGTTGGCGACCCCTGGAATAGAACATCTTCCAGGTCCCTTTTAGCTCCTATTCTGATTGATTAAATAGGCCATGGTTGTCCCATAGGTATTTTTTTTTTCCAAAAGGCAACTGGACTTACTTGGGGGTTCGCCTGCCCCCTTTGGAAAATGCCTCGCTTCTCATCCAAGGAGCTTCTTCAGTTTTTCTTGAGATGAGAAGCGAAACGTTTTCCAAGAAAACCAAAGCAAACCAAGAGAGTCCAGTTGCCTTTTGCAAAAAGCACCCTTGCAACAATGAGGAATCACAACAAGGGAGAACATCTGATGTCAGTTCAAGGTCTCCACTTCCTCTGTGTGTGTGTGTGTGTGTTTGTCCAGGCAAACCTTGCAGGCCTTGGGAAGTTCACGCTGTGCCCCTGAGAAAGGATGCTACACAAACAGGGCTATTCCCAGAGAAGCCAATGCTAACGGATCTGGCAAAGGCTACAGAAACTGTGTGATTGTGTGTCTGGCCCCCTTCTCTTTGTTTAAAAGCTCCTGGGTTGTTTACAAGCCTCATCGATTAAAAATCTTTGGGGGACGAGGCCCAACTTTTAAACACACACACACACACACAGCTTGGATGGATGGATGCAATTACCCAGCCGACCAATTATTAAAAACTGGATAATATAATTGTACCATTAGGGGGAAGGGCTTGGGGCGGGGGAAGGGGAAGAGGAGGACAATACAGAAAAGATGGGTTTTATGTACTATACATTTTATTGTTTTGAAAATGCACCTGCTCCTTTTCTCCCCTATAAGGCAGATCTCTGGAGTTTATTTGGACTTTTTTTACTTCTAGTATTAAGGAGGGTCTGCCAGCAGGGACACAGCTGGGAAGAAAGAAGGGGGAAGGAAAGTTGTACGCTGTAGTTTTAGAAGAAAGGACATGCTTTTAAAGAACAGCCTCTCAGATGCATAACCACAGAGGCACAACCCAGTTTAAGTATCTGCTTAACAGAGCAAAGTACAAGATTCAGAATGACACACAAACATTTGCACACAGACTCTGGGTTTTATTGCTGTAAGCTGCTGAGTTGTGGAGAGAGAGAGAGAGAGAGAGAGAGAGAGGGATGGTAGGAAGGAAGGAAAGAAGAAAAGAAAGAAGAGAAGAGAGGGAGGGAGGGAGGGAGGGAGGGAGGAACAAAGAGAAAGAGGGAAAGAAAAAGAAGGAAGGAAAAAAGAAAGGGAGGGAGGAATAGAAGAGAAGAGAGAAAGAGAGGGAGGGAGGAACAGAAAGAAAGAAAGAAAGAAAGAAAGAAAGAAAGAAAGAAAGAAAGAAAGAAAGAAAGAAAGAAAGAAAGAAAGAAGAAGAAGAGAGGGAAAGAGAGGGAGGGAGGAAGAAAGGAAGGAATAAGAAAAAGAAAGAAGGGAGGGAGGAATAGAAGAGAAGAGAGAAAGAGAGGGAGGGAGGAACAGAAAGAGAGAGAGAAAGAAAGAAAGAAAGAAAGAAAGAAAGAAAGAAAGAAAGAAAGAAAGAAAGAAGAGAGGGAAAGAGAGGGAGGGAGGAAGAAAGGAAGGAATAAGAAAAAGAAAGAAGGGAGGGAGGAATAGAAGAGAAGAGAGAAAGAGAGGGAGGGAGGAACAGAAAGAGAGAGAAAGAAAGAAAGAAAGAAAGAAAGAAAGAAAGAAAGAAAGAAAGGAGGAAGAGAAGAGAGGGAAAGAGAGGGAGGGAGGAAGAAAGGAAGGAATAAGAAAAAGAAAGAAGGGAGGGAGGAATAGAAGAGAAGAGAGAAAGAGAGGGAGGGAGGAAGAGAAAGAGAGAGAGAAAGAAAGAAAGAAAGAAAGAAAGGAGGAAGAGAAGAGAGGGAAAGAGAGGGAGGGAGGAAGAAAGGAAGGAATAAGAAAAAGAAAGAAGGAAGGAAGGAAGGAAGGAAGGAAGGAAGGAAGGAAAGAAGGAAGGAAAAAGAAAAAGAAAGGAAGGAGGGTGGGGAAAAGGAAAGAAAAAAAAGAAAGGAGGGAGGAAGGAAGGAAAAAGAAAAAGAAAGAAAAAAGGAAAAGAGAGTGAGAACAAACACAGGGAGAAATTATGCATTACCCTCAGTTTGCAAAGCTGGACTAAACAGAGGTTGCAATCTTTCAATAACAGGTTGCAAATGGATCTCCTGAAGACAAATAGCTTGACTGACCAGCTTGGGAGTATGGAAAGAGGAAGAAAAAGAGATTTCAGGAAGACGTCAAAACAAGGAAAACAACTTTAAAGGCAGATTTTTAAAAAAAGAAACCACCACTTCAGTTAAAAACCTCATGGAACAGGTCTCTGCATAGGGACAGGTGATGGAAAAGCTTCGTGATTAGCAGGCAAAAACAGCAAGCACGACCAGTGGAAGGGGGAAAAGCAGGAGAAAGGAAGATTTTCAGGAAATAGAGCTGTTTTTAGGGACCACAGGAAGGACGAAGCTAAGTATATGCCATAAAACAGATGACAGTCATCCTGTAATTACCTGCTGTAGGATGACAGCAATATGTCACTTACATTTGCAGAGTGACATACGTGCAAATTGTTCTCCCTACTCATTAAAATATCCGGTTGCTGATTGCAATAATCTCCAGGGGGGGGGGGGGCGGCAGGGACGTAGTATAGGACAGACTTCAAGGTTAAAATTGAATTTCAAGGAGAGAGGGATGATACCAGAGAGAGAGAGAGAGAGGGAAAGAGGGAGAGAGAGAGATACATATAGATATAGACAGACAGATAAGACAGATGATAAAGATAGATATGAATGGAGACAGAGAGGTATGATACCTTAGATCAGGGGTGTCCAACCTTGGCAACTTTTAAGACTTGTGGACTTCAGCTCCCAGAATTCCTCAGCCACCCCTGCCTTAGATAGAGATGATACTGATAGATACATATGTAGATAGATATGGAGAGCGAGAGACAAGATGTACCTTAGAGACAATAAAGAGAGAGAGAGAGAGAACTGCTTTGCCAAAATCACACCTGCTTTTTTTTTTTTTTTTTTTTAGCATCCTATTTATCTGAACAGAAGATGTCTAACCTGTCTAACCTGGAGATTTGAAAGGCAAAGGTGTAGGGAGCGATTGCGATTTTTTATTTCTCCCCCACTTGGACAAATGGAGGATTTGACAAGCCACTCAATAATGAGCGGAGCTTCAGGAAGGAAGGGTGAGAGCGGGAAGGTCAGGCACGTTTTTCCCACCCCGCCTTGCTGGGAACACAAAAGCCTTGGGGTCCTTTAAAAGGAGGGCAGATTGGATAAATATGCCAAGAGACTCCAGAGGGCACTCCATCAGAGGCACCAAGCCTTCTGTCCTATCTCAGCCGGCAGGTGCACCAAAACACACACACATCTTTCGTCATCCTTTCTGGGAAGGAAGAAAAATTCCCTTTGCTTTTCCTCCACAAATTCTATTCTCTTTGGGGGCCAACCACTAGAGATAAACATACCGATCAATAACCGACAGAATAAAAATAAAATGGAACAGTCTTTTTTTTAAACAGGTACGTCCCAGTCATTGTTTCCTTTTATTCTCAGTTCTCCAAACACCTTGATCGCTTTTTCTTGCATTCTCTCATCTCACAGCCACCCAACCATTTGGGATGTTTAGACTAGGTAGGTAGGTAGGTAGGTAGAGAGAGAGGGAAAGAGAGGGAGACTTTTTTCTCTCTCTCTTCCATGATTATCTTTCACTGGAACATAGCACTATCCACTTTCAACAAGCAAGGTGGTATCAATTCATGTACAGACAATTAATTTGTATTTAAACCTACACCCTCACTTCGCTGCATAGATTCATCAAAAGTACAGGATCAGACCACCTCCATTCAGAGACAGATATTTCCTTTTTGTCTTACTTTCCCAAAAAACAGCATCTTGTCCTTCTTTCCTTCCTTCCTCCTGTCTTTCCGTTCCTTTCCTTCCCTCCTTTCTTTCCTTCCTACCTCCCCTTTTCCTTCCTCTCTCTCTTCTTCCCTTTCCTGCTCCCTTTTTTCTCCTTCCTTCCATCTCTCCCTCCCTTCCTCCTGTCTTCTTTCCTTTCTTTTCTTTCCCCTTCTTTCCTCCCTCCCTACATTTTCCCTCTCCCTCTCCAGCTCTCTTCTCTTTCCTTCCATCCCTTCCTCACTCCTTTCTTTCCTTCCTCATCCATCTTCCTCCCTTTGTCTTCTGCTCTTTCCTTCCTTCTGTCCATCCCTCCGTTTTCCTTCCTGATGTCTTTCCTTTCCTTCTTCCCTATTTTCCTTCTCTCCCTTCTTCCCTCCCTCCGTTCCTCCCTTCCTGTCTTTCCTTTCCTTCCCTCCTTTCTTTCCTTCCCTCCCTCCCTGTTTTTCTTCCTTTCCAACCCCCTCCCTCCCTCTCCTGCTCTCCTTTCCCTCCCTATTAAATTCTCTCCCCCATGTTGTCCCCACCTACTGCAATTCCTAATCTTCCATACACCAAGGTCATAAAAAAAAAAACTGGCCCTTGGTTGCCATTGCCCCTCAACGCTTTCACCCAGCACTTGGAGTAAGCCAGAGAAGACCATTATCAACCTGATTTGTAGCTCTATCATATGCAGCCTCCTCTGCTAATAATAAAAGCAATCCTGAATAGTTGGGGCACGTTTTGCCCACAGATACAATCAACAACCCGCTTTATCCCTAGCATGCTCTCACTAGGCTGTGCAAGCTACCATAGCTTATCTAAAGATTCAAAATACTGTTCAATGTACTTATTATACTTATACTTATCTCGATATATTGTCCCCTCTATAGTGTCCAAGTACATGCAGTGTAACTATGCTACTAATAAAACATAATTAGAAATGAGATTTTTGGGGGGAGAGGCAGGCACAGGATCTCATGATACAGTATTTATATTCTCTACAGACACCCCATCTCTTCTTTTCCAAATTCTCAAAAAAAAAAAAAAATAGAAGCCACGGAGATTCAATGAGGGGCTGGGGACAATGAGAGGGGGAAGGCGGAGGCATATAAATTTGCTAAATAAACATAGATTATTCCCCTGATTACAGATCTTCTCACTTTTCTTTTCTTTTTTTTGGTCTCTCTTAATGACCATCTTGGCAAACATCAAAGCCCTCCTGATTTATATTCTCCTGGCTTTGCTCCTTTGCACAAATGATGTCTTTTCACAGGCTGAAAGCTCACATCCAGCCCGTTCAAATCACACCCCCATCAGGCACTGAATAGCGAAGAATTGTGGTCTGCAGAAGCCAGCCTTTTGAAACAAAATCCCATCCAAATGCTGTTTAAAATAAAAATAAAAATCCGCTATTTATTTGTCAAATTGATATGCTGCCCATCTCATTCTCCCCAGAAAGGATCATTTTTATCTGGTGGGAGAAAATACTATGAAATCTCATACCTCCTCTCGCCCTCCCCAAAAGCTGGTTTATAGTAGCATGCATCCAGCCACTATTTGAAAAACTATCCAAATTCTGCCATTTAAAAACAATCCAAATCCTAATCAAAATATTGACAAACTATCCAAATCCTATCCAACTGCAATAAATTGCAGGTGCATAGGATTGGGATAGTTTAAATTGAGATTTAAATGATCCAAATCCTATCCGACTATTGAAAAATGATACAAATGCAATGAGTAAATAGATAAAATATGCTCAAAAACATTTCTTTAATGGACCAAGCATTTAAAAAAACACCCTATTTAATAATCCTAATAACAACCAGAGATTCATAGGTGGATTTTTTTTTATTTTATTTTTTTAAATGCCAAATCCAGTCTAAAGATCTGGCTGGCTGTGGGACGAACCACAAACAATAAAAAAAATTATTTATACCTTTGTAGAATTGATATTGCCGCCCACTCATTTTCAATGACTCTTAGGAAGCTAAATCATCCAATCGGATTTTATTTTTATTTATTTATTTTTTAAAGGGAGTTAAAGCTTGGAAATTCAAGATGCCCAAATCATATGCAGAGGAGAAATGCAGGACGGGGAGAAAAAAGACACCCCAAAATGAAGAAGGATGCCGCCCCCCGCAAAAAAGGACCGTCTTTAAACCCGCACCCCCAAATAAAGGACACTGCATTCAGGCGTTGCTCTCACCTCCGCGATGGGAGATGTGCCGGCACCGAAACCGGTGGCGTTTGCGCCGGTGGAGCAAGCCGGGAAATTTCAACAGCAGAACGGAGGTGAGGAGATAGCCGATCAGTGTGGTGAGGAGGTAGAAAACGGTCGACATGGCCGCACCGAGAGCGACCCACAGAACCGACGACCGACAGCCTCGCCTCTCCCGGCCCTTCTGCAGCCGGCAACCCGAGGAGACTCGCCATCACGCTGCGCCCCGCCCACTCCGTCTGCCGCCGCCACCAATAGCGGAGGGGCAGGAGGAAGCGCGAATGTTTTCGCGAACCCGATTGGCCGGCGACAAGGACGCCGGGGGGAGGGGGCGGAAATTAGCTGGGCGGCCGCAAGTTTGCAGTCAGAAAGAAGAAACGGGGTGGGGTGGGGAGCGCGTCATTTAGCGGGTGACGTCAGAGCGCTTGGCCAAGCGGAGAACGGAAGTAAAGGTTGCTAAGCAGCGGAGCGCGGTGGGGGAACCGCCCCTCTTTCCCGCCATTAAAAATACCTGGATTTTTTTTGTTTTTTTTATGGTCGTTGCTGTTGTTGTTATTCCTTCCCGGTGGGAAATGCTGGAAATCTGGCCCAAAGGCCCAATACATGAACTCAGAAATAATATTAATTTTATTTATGCAGTTATTTGCAGGGGAAGGATTTCCATTTTCAACTGGGAACTGGTGGCTTTATTATTATTACCTTTATTGTCAGAGTACAACATGTGTACAATGAAATTGGCTGAGCCTCCTTCGTGCACCCCCTCCCTCATACACAACTCACAGTGAGGACAGAAATCCCTCACCCAGTTTCGATCTTATTACACTGTGTGACCTAGTTGCACAACACGCCGCCCTGCAAGTCTATCATACTATGTTGACATGAAGTTATTTTCCATTCAGAAGTCTCACAGCCCACGGGTAGAAACTGTTCTTCAGCCTGTTGGTGTGGCTGGCTATGCTTCTATATCTCCTACCACAGGTAGCACGCAGAGCCATTTGTACCTGCGCATAAGCTGCAGGCAAACTGCGCATGTGCGTGCCTCGAGGAAGGCTTCTGAAGGATTCTGCAAGCTTTGTAGGCTGAAATCTAGCCCCATTTTGTCACTTCCTGGTTTTCGCGCATGCGTAGGGGACCTTCTGGGTGCTGGCACTGAGTGCAAGTGTGCAAGCACTCACACAATTTTTGGCACAGGAGGCCAAAAAGGTTAGCCACCACTGTCCTACCCAATGGTACAAGAGTGAAGAAGTGCTGACCAGGGCGTGAGTCGTCTTGAGAATTTTCCTCACTCTTCTAAGGCAGCGAACCCTAGCAAGGTCATCTAGTGGTGTCAGGAACAGACCACAATGTTTTGTGCTGTGCTCACCACCCTCTGTAATGTCTTTCTATCCACGGCTATCAAGCCAGCATACCACACCATAATGCAATATGTGAGGACGCTTTCTATGTGGACCGGTAAAAGGAGGTCATCAGTCATTATTCCACTTTTTTCTTTTGCAAGACCCTAAGGAAATGGAGTCTCTGTTGTGCCTTTCTGGCCACCTGGTTGTGTTGATTTTCCAGCTAAGATCTTCGCTGAGGTAGACTCCCAGGAATTTAAAGAAGGAAAATCTCCACACAGCCCCCCTTGATGTAAAGTGGGGCGGGTTCCTCTCTCTTCTTCCGGAAGTCTAACACTTAAGAAGGTGGATGCATTGTTTGCAACATCTAATGCTCTCTCCAAGTCCTTTGGTCAACAACCACAATAATAACAACAGCAATAACTGTTATATCTGGGAGAGTGGGCGCAAAGAACGGAGACGAGGCATCGAATAGTGACTCCCAACTCTTTATTAGTGACTTCAGAACAGAGCAAAATACTAGGGCAGCAGCAGCTCCTTTTATAAAGCTGGCTGCTGTCACAACACCCAATTATTTGAGTTTGCCGCTCTGGGAGCATCCAATCAGCGGCGACCCGCTAACAGCCAATCAGATCAGCCAACAACGACCAATCACGATCCGCTATCAGCGGGCCAATCAGAAGTGCAGGTTTACGAGCCTGTCGTGGAAGGAAAACTATTAGAACTGCAAGGTAACGAGTTTGCTTAGTTTGGAACACCCCTCCCCCCTAGGTTCCATCTCAAGGGTGGGGTGATGTATTCTCGCAGGTAGGCAGGTCATCTCACCTGTCTACCTGATCTACGTTGCTCCACCAGTCTTTGCCCGGACTCTGGTTCCGGTGGGCTGTTTGTTAACTCAGTGGTAATGGTGATCTGACTTCTCCGTTGGGTGGCTCGGGGTTGTCATCTCTACTCCCGTCAAGGCTGTCATCTGGATTCTCTGGGTTTGCTGATGCCGCCGTGCTGCTTCGTGGAGAGATGACCATCTGCCCTGGCTCTTCTTCGGAAGGTGAATATTCCAGGTTTGGTCGCGCCGATTGCTGGGTTTCGAGTACTGGGTCGGGTACTAGTTCGTTTTTGTCCCCCTTGATTTCCCTTCCCCCCCGGTTTGGAGTTCAGGGCTTGCGAAGGGGGTAGGTACCAGCCTAAAGCGTAGCTGGTCGATGTGGCGCTTCCACAGTCTCCCATCAGCAGTTTGTAAATGGTAGGAACGGGGACCCGTAAGTTGAGTTATGGTAGCGGGGACCTACAATGGGTCACTGGTAAAGTTTTTTGCAAAAACCGGGTCGCTTACCTTGAATGTGCGATACTTGCTGCTGGACCCCAGGGGCTTTTCCGGCGTGTAGGCAGGGTGTAGTCAGTCAAGATGTGATCGAAGTTTCCTGCCCATCAGGAGTTCGGCTGGGGTTTTGTTTGTGGTGCTGTTTGGAGTAATCTGTTGGAGGAGAAGCATCCTGGTCACCTTGTCGTGGATGTTCCCTTGTTCCATCTTGTGTAAGGTTTTCTTTATGAACTGGACCATTCGTTCAGCCCTACCGTTGGCCGCAGAGTGAGCCGGCGATGTTAAAGCGTGGTGTATCCCCTGGTCTGCTAGGTACTGTTCAAATGCCAAGGTGGTGAATTGTGGGCCATTGTCTGAAACCAAGACATCTGGCAAGCCGTGTGTAGCAAATAGTCTGTTTAGTTTTTTAACGACTGCCTCTGTGGTGGTGCTCTTCATTTTATGGACCTCAAGCCAGTTGGAATAGGCATCCACTGTTATGAGAAATGTATGCCCCTTGGTGGGACCCGCAAAATTGATGTGGATATGGGACCAGGGACCTCGGGGTGCTTCCCATTCAGTTGGTGGTGCTTTTGGTGGAGCTGAGCGTGTTTCCTGGCACTTGTTGCAGGTAGCGACCCAGGTTTCTATTTGCTTATCTATACCTGGCCACCAAGCGTAGCTCCTGGCTAGTGCCTTCATTCGCACGATGCCCGGATGTCCATCATGCAATAGTTTTAGGACGTTATGCTGCAGTCTTCCTGGGATGATGACTCTGTCTCCCCATAAAACACATCCTTTTTGGGAGAAAAGTTCTGTCTGCCTGTGTTTGAAAGGCTTGAAGGTGACGTTGAGTTCGTTGTCAGGCCAACCTCTTTCCACCCAGCTGAGGACTCGTGCCAAACAAGGGTCCTTCCTTGTTTCGGATGCGATGTCTTGTGCAGTAGCATCGGCGATGACATCTGCAAGGCCGATGTCCCCCTTCGCCATAATCTTGCTCTGGGTTGTGGGGTCTCTTAGACCCAAAACAATTCGATCTCTCATGGCTTCTTTGAGGTTTGTGAAGCCACAGAGTTCCCCCAGGTTTCTGAGGTCCGCGATGAAGTCTCCAACATTCTCGCTTTCCTGTTGGTCCCTCTGGTAAAACTCATGTCTCCTGATGAGTGTTGGCACCGCTGGGCATAATGGGCCCGGAGGATTGGGGCGAGGTTGTCCCAGTCCATCGTCTTGACTTCAGCTGGTTTTGCGAGTGCCTTTGCCATCTTAAAAACGGCGGGCCCACAATGGGTCAGGAATATTGCTCATTTCTTGCCAGGCGTAGCATCCTTCAGGTTGTTGGTTTCCAGGAACATCTGAAACCTGTCCATATACAAGTCCCAGTCTTCGTTAGCCGGATCAAATGGAGTGGGTGGTATGGCGTCGCTGGTCATTCTGCCACTATTGGTGCGCCCTCAGCCACGTGCTCTGTTAAGGTTCAATGAGTGTTCAGTCAGCTCTATCGTCTCCGTATCCCACCCTTGTCGCCAATGTTAGATCTGGGAGAGTGGGTGCAAAGAACGGAGATGAGGCATCGAATAGTGACTCCAACTCTTTATTAGTAACTTCAGAACAGAGCAAAATACTAGGGCAGCAGCAGCTCCTTTTATAGAGCTGGCTGCTGTCACAACACCCAATGATTTGAGTTTGCCGCGCTGGGAGTGTCCAATCAGCAGCGACCCGCTAACAGCCAATCAGATCAGCCAACAACGACCAATCACAATCCGCTATCAGCGGGCCAATCAGAAGTGCAGGTTTACGAGCCTGTCGTGGAAGGAAAACCATGAGAATTGCAAGCTAACGAGTTTGCTTAGTTTGGAACAATAACAATAATAAACAACAGCAACAGCAACAGCAGAATAGCAGAGAAAGAAGTGGAGAAGATAACAAAATATAAAGACCTGCAGATCGAAATAGAATGACTGTGGCAAAAGAAAGCAAGGGGAATTCCAATAGTCACAACACCTTGGGTGCGATCCCCAAACTGTACACCATTGGCACTGACAACAATCACCATTAGTCAATTGCAAAAAGCAGCATTGCTTGGAATACCTTCTCTCCTACAAGAATAACTTTTAACACCATCAAAGAACAAGTCCTTGGGAAGCCCTCGAGAGGTAGATAAAAATGCCAAATCCCGTCTAAACATCCGGCTGACTGTGCAATGAATCATGACGTTTCTAATTGTAGAATTTCATTGTTTACTTAATGGTTTGATGATGTGGAATAGTTTGCCTTCAGACGTTGTGGGTGCTTCAAGAAGAGACTGGACAGCCATTGCTCTGAAATGGTAAAGGATCTGCCTGAGCAAAGGGTTGGACTAGAACAGTGGTCACCAACCGGTGGGCCAGAGGCCACTGGTGGTCCACGAGAAAATGTTGGTGCTCCATAGAGAAATGTCCCCCCCCCCCACAAAGCATTCCCCCCAATTAATCCAGGCTGCGCTGGAACACAAGGCTGTGTCGTCCACCTGGCCTGCCCACCCACCGGCCCCCACCCTTCGGCCGAGCACAAACCTTACCTTGAGTAGAGTCATGCGAGCTGGAACTGGAAGGTAAGACCAACGGCAGGGGAGGGAAATCCACCCCAGGGTAGCTTGCTGTCGTTGGGCCCATATTCCAGAGCTGCAGTAGTCACAAGACTGGCCCTTTGGTCATCCCGTAGCATCTCCTGCAGTCCATGGCAGGCTGGTGCACCTGGAGGGAGGAGCAGCTGCTCCGGGATGACCAAAGGGCCAGTCCAGTGACTACTGCAGCTCTGGAATATAGGACCGACTTTCCCACCAATGTCACCAAGCCACCATCAGTCAAAATTCATATTAGTGGTCCACAGGATTTAAAATTATGAGGTGGGTGTCCCTGAGGTACTAAAGGTTAGCAACCCCTGGACTAGAAGACATCCAAGTTCCTTCCAACTCTGTTATTCTGTATTTTTGTAATAAAAGCAACCTTAATTGAATATACAATTAAAATAAATGAACAAACACATACACATAGAAAAACAAAGAGAACAATAAAAAATGAATAAAGGGCAATTCCATTATCGACAGTTTGTGGATCCTTATTTGTTATCATTATTAGTGTCATATTTACAATTAAATCTTAATGCGGGTATATAGTTACTAGCGATATAGCTTAATCTCCTTTACAGTTTAATAATGTTTGCTATTATATTATCTACCTTTGTTCTATCCAATTGTACCAACATTCCCAACTCTTGCAATATTCTGATGATTCTTTATATTTAAGTGCTAGGGTCAATTTATCCATTTCTGCACAACTTACTATTTTCTGAATAGTCATTTCCTCTGTTGGAATATAGGCTTGTTTCCAACATTGTACAAAAGCTAATCTAGCTGCAGTATGTGTAATATTATATATTTAGCTTTTTTTGGAAGTTGTCTATTGAATGTTATTCTGTATTTTCATTGTACACCTTGCAGGATCACGCTTTGTGAGATTGGCATAAAAATAAAACGATGAATAAAAACGATGAGGTAAAAATAATACACTTAATTCTCAAGCTGCAACCAAATGTGCTTTACAGATTTTCAGGCCTTACCCCACCAAAGTCAACATGTCTGCCCTAGCAGGAAAAATGCATCCATGCAATCTATAAATCTCTTGGTTAAGGGTTAATGTCTTTACAATCATGTTTCAGAGGTTAACCTCAAGTTATGACCATATTAGAACCTACCCATTGTAGACGTAATGTCAAGCCAGAATTTAGTTTGGTGGTGGAATTGTATGAATTCAGTTTGACACACTTGAGAAATGGATTGCATTATTTGGAACCTGAAGCGTAACTTGTGACAGGTCTTAAAGTGTCTGTGACTAACCTGATTTTACAACTTAACCTGTTCTGTTCTGTGGACAGAATATCTGAATGGCCACTGTATAAATATTATGAGATTGAAAAAAAAAAAAAGAACATAAAAGTGATTTACATCTAAGTTCCTCTGAGTTCTTGGAACTGCTGAAAGGACTGTATCATAGACTGGAGATAGAAGGGGTCATATCACTCCCGCTCAGTTGAGAGGGCTTCACACCCATTTGTATCACTCAGGTGACACTCAAACAAACCTCCAAGTGCCTCAATGACTCCCTAAAAGGATGCAAACGACCATCTGTCTGCAAGGAATATAAATCTTCCATTCCCCACCATCCAGTCAGAACTGAAGAAGCTTCTTTGGATGAGAAGCGAATCGTCTTTAAAACAAAAACAAAAACACCAAAAACAAGAAAGTCCAGTTGTCTCTTGAAAAAAGCACCTTTGGGACAACTATGACTGAGAAACTCCATAGACACACACTGAGTATATCTCAACCATGGCAACTTGAGGACCTGTGGACTTCAACTCCCAGAATTCCCCAGCTATCAAGTTTTGTTTGGAAATAAAGTGGAACAGTTGTGATGAAACAATGGAGAAACAAATGTTTTATTGTAATTTTTTTTCTTCCTTCATTACGATCAACAGAGCTTGGCAAGCCACAACTTTGCTGTACTGCTGACATACCCACGATTATAATATTCCGACTTGGCACTTAACACATCATACTGATACTAAGACACTTTCCTCCCCCTGCATGGCGGCTCTGCCCAATTAAACCAGTGATTGCTGCAAGCACACCAGCTATATGCAATCAAAATCCATCATTTCCATTCCGGCTGGGTGAAGAGGTGAGGAATTATTATATTTTTAAAAAATAATAATAGTAAAACCAAGAATTGCAGAACCAGTTCAGGTCACCAAGTCTATTGTATAACGGCCTTTAGGATCCCTCGAAGAACCTTGTAATTCATCAACTGCTGGTTCTCCTTTGGTGGGAAGCATGCACCACGTTCTGTCACGTAGGCGTAAGGAAAACGAAGGACCCACAGCCCATCAGGAGGCAGAATTATCTCTTGCTTCTCTGGGTAAAATATAGGGCAAGGAGGAGGCCCTGGCTGTACCTGGATGAGAGGAGAAAGAAGCAACTTTAATTTTCGGTTTTGCATAAAGCACATTAAATATAAATTAGTTTAGTACCTAGAGTCCTGCATCCAGTTTTGGTCACCACACTATAAAAAAAGATGTTGAGATTCTGGAAAAAGTGCAGAGAAGAGCAACCAGGATGATGAGGGGACTGGAGGCTAAAACATATGAAGAACGGTTGCAGGAACTGGGCCTGGCTAGTCTAGTAAAGAGAAGGATCAGGGGAGGTATGATGGCAGTCTTCCAATATTTGAGGGGCTGCCACAGAGAGGAGGAAGAGGTCAAGCTATTTTCCAAAGCAACCAAAGGCCAGACAAGGAATAATGGATGGAAACTGATCAAGGAGAGATTCAACCTGGAAATAAGGAGAAACTTTCTGACAGTGAGAACAATCAACCGATGGAATAGAAGTTGTGGGAGCTTCATCACTGGAGGCTTTCAAGAAGAGGACTGCCATCTGTCAAAAATAGTGTAGGGTCTCCTGCTTGGGTGGAGGGTTGGACTAGATGACCTACAAGGGTTTGGCATGAAAGCCGACTGGATAATTTTGGGCTAATCACCAGGAGATGGTGAGTTCTAGTCCCACCTGAGATATGAAAGCCAGCTGGGTGACTTTGGGCCAGTCAAGTCTCTTGTAGTTCAACCCAACTCACAGAATTATTGTTATAGGTAAAATAGCCACGGTGGCGCAGTGGTTAGAATGTAGTACTGCTACATCTGCTGACTGCCTCCAAATTGGCAGTTCAAATCTCATGGGGCTCAAGGTTGACTCAGCCTTCCATCCTTCTGAGGTGGGTAAAATGAAGAGCCAAATTGTTGGGGGAAATATGCTGCCCCTGTAAAACCGCTTAGAGAGGGCTGTACAGATGAGATTTAGAAAGGACTTAGAAGAACATGGAATTGAAAAGGAACTACAACAATTGGATCAAATTTTGATAGGTAAAGAAGAAAAACTTATACCAAGATTTTATAATTATTTATTAAGAGTGGAACTTGGAGGAAGAGATAGTGAAGGGACCAATGATAGCTTGGGCAAAGAACATAGGTCATAATATAAAATTAGATGATTGGGAAAGTTTATGGACCAAAAACTACAAATAAACATTGTAGAAAATCAGTATAAAATGTTATATAGATGGCATTTAGCACCAGTGAGATTAGCAAAAATATATCCAAATACAATATCGGAGTGCTGGAAATGTAAACAAAAAGAACGTTTTTTCACATGTGGTGGCAATGCCCAAAAGCTAGACAATACCGGATGAAAATACAAAGATGAAAATACAAAGATGGTTATAGGAGATAACAGAACACCAAATAGAATTTAAACCTGAAATATTCTGACTGGGAATAATTAAAGGGAAATTTAGCAAACAAATCCAATACATCATATTGCATATAATAATAGTGGTGAGCGTAGTTTTTGCACAGGGTTGGAAATCAGAAAACATACCACCTGAAGAGATGTTGATACAAAAAAATATTAGATTGTGCTGAGGTGGACAAACTTACAACAGAACTAAAAAGCAAGGAAGAATCAGAATACTACGTGGTTTGGGATAGATGGTATAACTGGATAGAACATAGGAATAAGGATTAATGTATAGAAATAAATGTAAATATACGTAATATTGATGACACAATACTGTTAACAATGTAAATACATGTGTAACTTTAAAAATAAATAAATAAATAAAAATAGAGAGGGCTGTAAAGCAGGGGTCTCCAACCTTGGCAACTTTTATGACTTGTGGACTTCAACTCCCAGAATTCCTCAGCCAGCATGCCCTGGCTAAGGAATTCTGGGAGTTGAAGTCCACAAGTTGTAAAAGTTGCCAAGGTTGGAGACCCCTGCTGTAAAGCACTGTAAAGCGATATATAAGTCTAAGTGCTATTGCTATGGTAAAATAGGAGGAGGAAGATGTGTCGGATATGTTGGCCGCCTTCAGTTAGTTGCAGAAATAATAAAAGACGGGGTATAAATCAGTAAAATAAAATTTAAAAAGATAGAATACATAAATAGATAAAATACATTTAGAACCCAATCAATGTTCAATGGCTCTACATGGCCCTCCTCTTACCTGGGGGGTGAGTATTATTTGCAAGGGAGCATCAGGGACCACCACGAAGAGCCTGATCAGCTGAGCATAGTGTGGCTTAAGTCCCCTCCCTGGATTGGATGACAGGATATAAAGGGGCATGTCGGAATTGAGAGCTTTGACAGCCGATTCCTTAGGCCCTCCGCCCATCACTTTCATAATCTTCTCTGGTCCCGAACACATGAACCTCCGGCCTCGGGCATCTTCGTATTCGTAACCCACGAAAGCCCGAGCCACATCGTCCCGCCGCCTTCCTCGACCCATCACCACCGCACTCCGTTTCCCCGGAATGGCCTTGTTAGGGGCCGGCCAAGAATTGGTATCCAGGTCGCCCTCTTCGTCTGTCCGCGTCCGGATGACAATGTCCCAGGGCATTAAGTAGTTGGTGCCCGGAATGAAGCCTTGTTGGTCCAAGCCAGCGTGGAAATTGTAGGCTTTGGCGGGGCCGAGCTTCACCAGAGACCAGCTGGAGAAGGTGGGGAGAAGGCCTTTGGGGCAATTGGAGTGAAGCATCCCAGGCAGATATTCCACCGTGGAAGGCTGCCGATCCACCAAGCTTGCTCTCTTTTCCCCTTTCGCTTCGGACGCTGCGCCATGAGCTTCCGTGTTGTTGCCTCCGCCCTGAGGATCCGCAGGGTAGGTCCCTAAACTATCCGTGGATTGATCCAAACTTAGGGCTAAGCTGAGGCTGGTGCTATCTCCCTGTGTTTGGGGCTCCTTTTCCTTCAGCTTCTCAGCTTCCCCTTCGGGGGGGCTGGGGGAGGCCTCGTTCTTGGCTGGGGCTGGATCTGGCGTGCTGGGCTGAAACACGGGGAAGTTAATATGCTCCAACTTCCCGCAACATTTCTCTTCCAGCAGCTGTTAACGGGAAAGAAAAGAGAGCAGTAGCATGAAGGGTGAGGTTCCCCCCACCCTGGCAGCCTTCAGACCTATTAGGGGCGCACTCGCCACCCACCTGGAAGGGGCTATGCGAACTGCAATTAATGCAATTTGTGCCTCCCCATGTGACTTCTCCGGCAAATAAATTTAGGGAAACAATAATGGTACATGTAGTCCTCACCTTATGACCTCAATTGGGACCACAATTTATTATGCGTAGCAAGGCAGTGGCTAAATGAGTCACATCAATCACCAGGAGACGGTGAGTTCTAGTCTCGGTTTAGGCATGAAAACCGGCTGGGTGAATTTGGCCCAATCACTAGAAGATGGTGAGTTCTAGTCCCACCTTAGGCATGAAAGCCAGCTGGGTGACTTTGGGTCAATCACCAGGAGACGGTGAGTTCCTAGTCTCAGTTTAGGTATGAAAGCCGGCTAGATGAATTTGGCCCAATCACTAGAAAATGGTGAGTTCTAGTCCCACCTTAGGCATGAAAGCAGGCTGGGAGGCTTTGGGCCAATCACCAGGAGATGGTGAGTTCTAGTCCTACCTTAGGCATGAAAGCCAGCTGGGTGATTTTGAGCCAATCACCAGGAGACAGTGAGTTCTAGTCTCAGTTTAGGCATGAAAGCCAGCTGGGTGATTTTGAGCCAATCACCAGGAGACAGTGAGTTCTAGTCTCAGTTTAAGCATGAAAGCTAACTGTGTGACTGGGCCAATCACCAGGGATTTGTTGAGATCTAGTCTCGCCTTAGGCAACAAAAGCCAGCTGGGTGACCCTGGGCCGATCATCAGATGTTGAGTTCTACTCCAATTTTACGCACAAAAGTGCCTAAGATAATTGGTACAAAGGCTGGGTGACTGCGCCAATTATCAGGTGGTGGGGAGTTCTAGAATTCTAGAAGGAGAGAGCTGTGTGATTTTGGCCGGCTCCTCTCTCTCACCCCAATTCATTTCACAGGGTTGTTGAGGGGAAAAAGAAGAAGGTGTGTTGGATACATTCAATGCCTTCATTTATTTGTAAAAATAATAAAGGCGGGATATGAATAAATAAATTAAAAACAATAAAAAGGAGAAGGGTGTTGGTGGGTGGGATTCTTGGCAGCTTAAATCTAACTGATAACAATATGGCTTAAATTGTTGTGTGAATATGACGAGCTTCAAAACATGAGTCTTCTTATATACTTTACATTTCAGAAACTGAAGTCTACTTACTGGCCAGTTACGCATCCGGCAGTTACCCCAATTAAATCATTAGTCTCCAGCCAAACTTCCAAAACTAAACCAGATTTATTTGGGAGTTAACATGTCGGCGCTGCCTGGGTATAGCCGACTCCGAGACACATAATTCACTGTCACTCTTGACCTTGGTTCCCCCCTACCCCCTGGGTGTATCCTAATTCATATTCTCCAACGAGACACATCCATAGCCAAGAGTCATGCTCTCCAGTTAGATTTTTGCACGGCAGAAACTTCAGTCACCTAGTTACAATCTCTGAAAAACAATGTATGGAATGCACTTTGGATTTCCAAGCTGCCGCACTGCTCTTTCAAACCCCTTTTCCCCCCCTCCCTTTCTGTTGGCAACTCTAAAATGACCATAGAAATGTTTTTATGAGTTGACATTCTATTTCTCGGAGAGAAAGGGATTACCTGATAGAAATCATAATTTGCAGCTTTGATGTCAAAGGGATCCTCCCGGGGGGCTTGTTTCCTCCCACAGTTGCAGGCACCGGTCGATCGGGCCCGGCTGTTATGATACAACACAGGTGGATTCCGATCTGGTTCAGTTTTTTCCCCTACATAGAAAATGGTGGAAAGAGTAAAAATCCCATCAGTTTCATTCCTTCGCCACAGTTTGGCTGGGTGGTTTTGCACCCTAGGTCGAACAATGAAATGTTTCCATTTTTGTGCCGTCAGGCGATGAACCTTTTCCAGACAAAATACTATCGAATTTCCATTTTTCAGCAGCCACAAGACTACAACCGTGTGATATTCCAGCTTCTAATTAAATCGGTGGTTTACCACAGCCCAATCCACAAAACGAAGAGAATTTCCTGGATACAATCAGCCCTTTTTTTTACACTTTACACTACATGACTATGAATCAGATGGCTGATTATTGGAGCCAGTTTGGTCTACTGGTTTGGGCATTAGGCTAGAAACCAGGAGACTGTGAGTTCTAGTCCTGCCTGAGGTACAAGCGCCAGCTGGGTGACTTTGGGCCAATCACCAGGAGACTAGGAGTTCTAGTCCCGCCTTAGCCATAAATGCTGGCTGTGACTTTGGGCCAATCATCAGGAGACTGTGAGTTCTAGTCCTGCCTTAGGCATGAGAAGCAGCTGGGTGACTTTGGGCCAATCACCAGGAGACTAGGAGTTCTAGTCACGCCTTAGCCATAAATGCTGGCTGTGACTTTGGGCCAATCATCAGGAGACTGTGAGTTCTAGTCCTGCCTTAGGCATGAGAAGCAGCTGGGTGACTTTGGGCCAATCACCAGGTGACTGTGAATTCTAGTTCGGCCATAGATATAAAAGCCGGCTGGGTGACTTTGGGCCAATCACAGGAGACTGAAAGTTCTAGTCCTGCCTTAGGCACAAAAGCCAGCTGGGTGACTTTGGGCCAATCACCAGGAGACTGAGTTCTAGTCCCGCCTTAGCCATAATGCTGGCTGAGTGACTTTGGGCCAATCACCAGGAGACTGTGAGTTCTAGTCCCGTCTTATGCACAAAGGATGGCTGGGCAATTTTGGAGCGGTCACTCCCTCAGCCCAACCCACCTCACAGGGTTGTTGTGGGAAACACAGGACGAGGAAGAAGTATTAGGTTTGTTCACTGCCTTGAGTTATTTATAAAAATAATACAGGTAGTCCTCAAGTTACGATCACAATTGAGACCTAAATTTTTGTTGCTAAGTGAAACATGTTAAGTGTATTTTGCTCCATTTCACGACCTTTCTTGCCACAGTTAAGCGAATCCCTGCAGTTGATAAGTTAGTAACGCGGTTGTTAAGTGAATTGGGCTCTCCCATTGACTTTGCTTGTCAGAAGGTCACAAAGAGAGGATCACGTGACCCCAGGATACAACAACTGTCATAAATATGAGTCAGTTACCAAGCGATTGAAATTTTGATCACATGATCATGGGGATGCTACAAATGTTGTAACTGTGAAAAATGGCCATAAATCCTTTTCTCCAGTGCCATTGTAACTTTGAACAGTCACTAAATGAACTGTTTTAATTCGAGGACTACATGTAAAGGAGCGATAAAAATATCTAAATAAATAATGTATGCTTTTTACATAATGATATAATTACTTATGTTTACTTTCAGAGGTTAATGGGGAATAACATAATCAGAGTTGGAAGGGTCCTTGTAGGTCATCTAGTCCAACCCCTTGCCCAAGCGGGAGACCCTACACCATTTCTGACAGAGGGCAGTCCAATCTCTTCTTGAAAGTCTCAAGTGATGAAGCTCCCACAACTTCCGAGGGCAACTTCTGTTCCATTGGTTGATTGTTCTGTCAGAAAGTTTTTCTTTATTTCCAGGTTAAATCTCTCCCTGTTCACTTTCCATCCATTATTCCTTGTCTGGCCTACAGGCGCTTTAGAAAATAGCCTGACCCCTTTCTCTTCTCTGGGGCAGCCCCTCAGATATTGGAAAACTGCTATCATATCTCCCCTGGTCTTTCTCTTTACTAGACTAGCCAGACCCAGTTCCTGTAATTTTTCTTCATGTGTTTTATTCTCCCGTCCCCTAATCGTCCTGGTTGCTCTTCTCTGTACTTTTTCTAGAGTCTCAACATCTTTTTTATAGTTTGGTGACCAAAGCTGTGGTGTGGTCTTACTAAGGCTTTATAGGATGGTGTTAATACCTCCCTTGATCTTGATTGTATCCCTCTGTTACATAATAAAATTTGGGAATAAGAGATTCTCCTTTCCCTCAAACTATCTGTTACATCAATCTTGTATTGTATTAACATTATGATGACCACTACTAAGAAATATTATTACCATTATGGTGATGTTTATTGCTCAAACTAACTGTAACCAGACAACACACACTTTATATAGATATTGAGATTGTTGCTCTTTCTTTATATAGCAAAAATATTTAAAATAAAAATAATTATATTGTATTCTGAAAAAGAGGGCTAGAAACCTTAAGGCAGGCGTCTTCAAACTTGACAACTTTAAGACTTGTGGATTTTAACTCCCAGAATTCCTCCTCCAGTCATGTTAGCTCAGGAATTCTGGGACTTGAAGTCCACAAGTCTTAAACTTGCCAAGTTTGAAGACCCTTGCCTTAAGGGAAACTCAAAGTTCTGCGTTTCCAGCTTGGAAAACCTACTGGACCAACCAACTCCCTCAACCAAGAAGGAAAGCATATAGACATGCATGGATACAGAACCGAGAACACCACAATGTGTTTCTCCGAAGTTTCCAAGCTCATTTGACATTTTTCTACTTCAAACAAGTTCCCCAACTCACCTGACTTGGGCAGCAAGTGGAATTTATGCATGCAATGCTGGTCCGTCAGACTCCGCTCTTCGCACAACTGGTGCCCATTGCTCCAAAATTTGTAGCAATCCTCATGCAACTGGAGGGCGTACTTGTGAAAGGCCGGGCCCCGGGCGTGTTGGCTGTAAACCCTCAACGCCTGGGCCAGCTGGCTCTTGTGGATGGTCATGGTGTAGTTATGGGGCAGGTTGGACTGATAGGCGCTGTGAGCCATCGGAAGGGCCTTCTGGCAACGGTTCTCGGAGAACTTGGTGTCGATGTCCAAGTAGCCCTCCAGCACTTTGATGCTGCCCATGATCTTGGAGGTCAGCTCTCCCCCAGGGGACGACTCATTCTCCTTCCCTTCAATCGCCACCTCGTAAAGCTTCAGGGCCGTGGCCACCCACTTCTGGTAGGTGGGCAGCTCGAAGTGGGAGGGCTGGGGGTTCCTCCCCACGCTGTCGTCAAAGCCTTTCTTGCAAAGGACCAGCTCCACGTGCTGGAACAAGAATTCCTTTAAGGTGCAATCCACCAACTGCCCTGAGCTTGAACTGCTGCTCCCACAGGCCCCGCCACTGCTCTCAGCATGGAACGACAGCTGCTGCCTGCTGTGCCGCATCATTTGGTACCGCCGGGGCCCTGTCAAGCCCAGGCCCAGCGAAGGGTCAGCCTCCCTCGCCATGCAGTTGTTTTTCAGCTGCTCCAACAGGACGGCTATGGGGTCCTCTCCTTCCTGGGGCCCCCCAGCCACAATGTAGACGAAGGCTTGGTTAGCCGGCACGGTGAAAAGGCAATTGATGCTTTGGTTGGTCAACACCCGGCTCTTGCGGAAGATGCGGTAGATCTGGTCCTCCAAGGCGTGTTGGAGCCGGCGTTTCGGGGAGTGCTTCTTGGGGGGGGGCTTCTCCAGCTGGCCCCCCAGCTCTTGTCCCCGGCCCGGTGGAGGCTCCACCTTCAGGGCCCGGTTGAGTTGAAAGAGGAAGAGCAGGCGAGGCGGACACGGCCGGCAGAAAAGCTTCCAGTCTTTGCCAACGGGGCAATCCTTGATGGCGGCCTTGAGGGTGGGCAGCACCTTCTGCCTCAAGCCGTCCAGCGCCCGGAAAACCCGGTCGTAGGTAATGTCGAAAGAGGAGGTGGGATGCACCATCAGGAGGATGTGACAGACGGAGAAAAGGTAGAGCAGATTGAGGCAGTGCATCTTCTCCTGGTGCTTCCAGAACTCGTGGGCTTCGGCGTGAGGCAGGGAGGAGCCCGGCTGCACCCCCAAGCCGGCTGAGACAGCCCGGGCAGAGCCTCCCATGGCTTCCAAATCCTTGCAAGCTTGCAAGAGCTGGTGGCTGTCGCTGATGGCGGTGAGGACCAGGTAAAGCACCTTGCTCTCCTGGCTGTAGAAAGCCTGCAGGTGGTTGTAGTCGCCCTGGCAAGGGCTGGTCGAGGAGGAGGAGGAAGAGGAGGAGGAGGAAGAGGAGGAGGAGGAGGAAGAGGAGGAAGGCCGAGGGGGGGAATCAGCCAGGGGGTCCGGGCTTGCCCCCCCGGCAGAAGACCCCCGGGTCCCCCCGCCACCCTCCTGCTGGAAGAGAGGGAAAACCTGCCGGTCGCAGACCGTGTTGACCAGCGCCGCCTTCTCCGAGCCCAGCTGAAGCGCCGTCTTGCCGAAAATGCCTACCACGCAGACTTCCTCCTCTTCCCCCGAGGGTGCAACCCCGGGCCCGGCAGCGCCGCCCGCAGCAGCCGGGGCCGCCGAGGGTGCAGCAGCGGCAGAAGCAGCGGCGGTGGCGGCGGCAGAAGAAGAAGAAGCAGCAGCAGCAGCAGCGGTAGCCCCGGCTAAAAGCAGCTCATGCAAGCCCACCGGGCCCTGCACGGTCGCGCCACCCACCATTACTCCGGCCCTGCGCGGCAGGCGCCCGCCCGCCAAGCCCCGCGAACGGCAGCTTTTCGGCAGCCGCTTACAGCCACCGGGGAAGCCGCACCCGGGAGAGGCGTCAGAGCGCAGGCGCGCGGGGGGGGGGAGAGAGAGAGAATATCCGCCGCGGCGGCAGCCAATCCGAGCTCGCCTTGGCAGAGAAGTAGATACTTCGCGTTCGATGACGGTAGATTGAAGAAAAGGGAAGAGCGGAGAATTCAAGTGGCAGAAGAGACTTCCGGAGCCTTCCTTGAGGATACTTCGCGGTCGATGACGGTAGAGTTTTAAAAAAGTCGAGCGGTAAAGAGATTGCAGAAGACACTTCCGGGCTCCCTTGAGGAATAGCTGTCATTTAGCCATATACAGCTGTTCCTCGACTTCCGACCACAATTGAATCAGAATAGACCTTGGAGGTCTTCTAGTCCAGCCCCTCCCTTACTTTAGCAGGAGACGCCATACCAGTTCAGACAGGTCGCTGTCCAGTCTCTTATCTATCTATCTATCTATCTATCTATCTATCTATCTATCTATCTATCTATCTATCTACCTACCTAACCTACCTACCTATCTATCTATTATCTAATCTATCTCTCTATGCATCCATCCATTTATATCTATCGTTATCTAATCCAACCATCTCTCTCTCTCTCTCTCTACCCTGAACAAGGAACCGCCAAGAATATTCCCACCAACACTGACAAGGTAAGCCTCTTGTATATAAACAGAAGGCAAATCCCACTTCTAGCACAGATGATGTTACCTAGTTGGGTCATGAAATGTCTGCAAGAAAACAACAGAGCTCAGAGAATACCAAACACCCTACAAATCATCGTCTATCATGCAGAATCACTGTTCTCCAATCATGGCAATTTACAGATGTAGGGCCCATTTCCTAGAATCTCCCATCTCCCATTGCTGAGGATCCTCGAAGTTGAAGTTCATGCATTTTGAACTTCCCAAATGTCAACTCATAAAGCATTCCTATGCTTGTTTTCGAATTGCCATAAGCAGGGGGGGTGGACCTGAAGGAGCATGATGGAAATTAAAACCAGAAGTACATTCCACTCTTATCTTACAAAGATGGTAGCTAGGCTTCCGGATCTTCCACCCACGAAAATCCTTCATTGGAGAATTTGATTGATGACACCCAGGCTGTGAAAGTGCTTGTTGGAGAATCTGATTTATGACACACCCGGGGAGGGGGGGGGAAACAGGGTCACAGGTGACTGTAAAGCACATGTGTCAGAGTTGGCTTCATACGGGTCAATCCTGACACGTTGCTCCTAATAAATTGTTTGGATTCTTTTGAAGCTTAGCTCGAGGCCCATGATTAGGGCAATCGCTGGAACCCTGACACCAAGGTAAGGAACGTGGGACTTCAAGCTGGGTGAAGAAACCTGTGTTCTCTATGAAATGGATGGCAATTCCTGGCATACCTCACCATCCTGTTCAAGACCTCTTGAATTCTGGGAGTTGAAATCCACAGATCTTAAAGTTGCCAAGCTTGGACACTCCTTTTGTAGAAGAATTGCTATGAAATAATCCCTACCTTCTACTATTCTCTTGGAGACAATGAGATAACCACAAGTGAAGTCAGGAGACCGAATTATAAGCCACTCTTCCTTGTTCTAAAGAGCTTAGATTTTATTCTTTTCTGCTGCCAGCTTTGCTCACAGTTTTTTGGCCTTTCAGGCTCAAAACTGAACAGACACGGCAAATATATCTTACAACATAAAGCGCAGTCGGTCCATCACAACACCTTCAATGTGAGTCCTACAAACACCTTTTCTGTGTAACAATCCATTGTGTGATCATGCTAGGTGCAACTTGATCTATTAAGGGTTAATTCAAGATCAGATTATCCTCTCCTTATCCTTCACAAACTCTCCCCAAGACTGGATGAGGAAGCATTCAAGATTCACCCAGACCCCAGTAACAGGAGGACAATCTTGAATTCAAGGTACTCCTAAATTGGTCCTTCCATGCTCAAATGCCACATATTTCTTCTCTTCCCTCCATCTTCTAAGAGAGGGTACAAAAGCTTTCCTCTTGTGTATAAAGTGTATACAGGCGGTCTGCAACCTGTGGCTCTGGAGCCGCATGTGGCTCTTTCAGCCCCGTCAGCTGATCCCACCACCAAGGGTGATGGGCCAGGGGATGGAGACTCCCTCCATATTTCAGAGCAGGAGGTGACTGGATGGGAGTGAGTGACACCGAGTTGGCCACACCCACCCAGTCATACTGGTTGTTAAATTATTGGCTCCCGGTGTTTTCTGTGGGAAGAGGGTCCAAATGGCTCTTGGAGTGTTTAAGGTTGCAGATCCCTGGTGTATACAAATTTCTGCGTGTGCACAGCTTAGTTGCAAACATAATGAGCCAAGAATAAATAGAATTCTTGCAATCTCGGGAAAAACGGTGCCATTTCTTCGGATCGACATATGTCAACCCCTCACCAAAAAAGTCTTCATCTAAAAATATATTGAGGGACACTGTGTAAACTTTGTGAAAGAGCAGCTCAAAGTTTGGTAAAATTGGCAAAAGCTTTTAAAGTCAAAGCAGCTTCATCCAAGGAGTTTTGAATGCCCAGTGGGATGAGAAGGTAATGTCTGGATATGTTTTAAGGGTTTTTCAGTACTAATGTGTTGCTACAGAATGTTTCTTTAAAAAAAAAGCAGGAGGGAGGGAAAGAAGCCTATTCCAGCATGCCAAAAGCAGGGCCAAGGAAATTCCTGTTTCTCGGTCCATATTGTTCCCCCGAGCAGCGATGTATCCATTGTAGAGGTTTGTGGACACCACCAGATCTTCTAGCTCTGTTTTTCAAAAGTGTATCTTGTAGGTAAGCAGGAAGGAGATGGACTCTTTGGGTGAGCCAGCTGTAGAAATAATAAATCAATATATATATATATATATATAAAAGTGAAATACTACTCATGCATCATCACAAAATCTCCAGAACCGTAAAGCCTACAAACTTGAAATTTGGCACATATGTTCCTCTTGGCTTCTAGGGGCTCACTAAGAAAGGATTTTTCAAAATGACCATCAGAGCTATTAGTATTTCCTATATTATTATTATTATTAACACGCTCTGATGCTAAGGAGTTCTACTCCCCCTCTCCACCTGAAAAGAAATCTGTTCCAAATGCAAAACACAAGCAGAGGAGAGGAGTTTTCAGTTTTACTTTCACAACACCAAGCAGCTTTAGTACAAGAACAGTTGAGCTAAGCCACGCCCAGGCTCCTTGCTGTCTCCTTGCTCACACAGCAAATACTGTTTTGGTTTCCAAACAGCCCTCAACTCTCTCACGCACTGACAGGATGCTAGCCAGAGGAATACCAATGGATGCTGGTAGGCAGAGGCAGAATTTTCTTTCTCTTATTTTCCTCCCCAAAAACTAAACCCGACCACATAGTTTCGTCGCGAAGCACGAGTATAGAGCTAGTGAATAAATAAAACAGCTTCCACTTGTGTCTTTTATTTGTATCCCGCATTGTTATTTTTACAAATAACTCAAGGCGGTGAACAGATCCAACACACTTTCCTCCTATTTTCCCCACAACAACACAGTGAAGTGGGCTGGGTGGAAGGAGAGGGAGTGGCCAAAAGTCATCTTGCTGGCTTTCATGTCTAAGGTGGGTCTAGAACTCCCAGGCTCCTGGTGATTGGTCCAAGTCACCTAGCCGGCTATCATGCCTGACAAGAAACCAGAACTCCCAGGCTCCTGGTGATTGGTCCAACGTCACTCAGCCGGCTATCATGCATGACAAGGAACTAGAACTCCCAGGCTCCTGGTGATTGGGTCCAAAGTCAGCCAGCCGGCTATCATGCCTGACAAGGAACTAGAACTCCCAGGCTCCTGGTTATTGGGTCCAAAGTCACCCAGCCGGTTATCATGCCTGACAAGGAACTAGAACTCCTAGGCTCCTGGTGGTTGGTCCAAAGTCACTCAGCCGGCTATCATGCCTGACAAGGAATTAGAACTCCCAGGCTCCTGGTTATTGGGTCCAAAGTCACTCAGCCGGTTATCATGCCTGACAAGGAACTAGAACTCCCAGGCTCCTGGTTATTGGGTCCAAAGTCACTCAGCCGGCTATCATGCCTGACAAGGAATTAGAACTCCCAGGCTCCTGGTTATTGGGTCCAAAGTCACTCAGCCGGCTATCATGCCTGACAAGGAACTAGAACTCCCAGGCTCCTGGTTATTGGGTCCAAAGTCACCCAGCCGGTTATCATGCCTGACAAGGACCTAGAACTCCTAGGCTCCTGGTGGTTGGTCCAAAGTCACTCAGCCGGCTATCATGCCTGACAAGGAACTAGAACTCCCAGGCTCCTGGTTATTGGGTCCAAAGTCACTCAGCCGGCTATCATGCCTGACAAGGAACTAGAACTCCTAGGCTCCTGGTGGTTGGTCCAAAGTCACTCAGCCGGCTATCATGCCTGACAAGGAATTAGAACTCCCAGGATCCTGGTGATTGGTCCAACATCACTCAGCCAGCTATCATGCCTGACAAGGAACTAGAACTCCCAGGCTCCTGATGATTGGGTCCAAAGTCAGCCAGCCGGCTATCATGCCTGACAAGGAACTAGAACTCCCAGGCTCCTGGTTATTGGGTCCAAAGTCACTCAGCCGGCTATCATGCCTGACAAGGAACTAGAACTCCTAGGCTCCTGGTGGTTGGTCCAAAGTCACTCAGCCGGCTATCATGCCTGACAAGGAACTAGAACTCCCAGGATCCTGGTGATTGGTCCAACATCACTCAGCCAGCTATCATGCCTGACAAGGAACTAGAACTCCCAGGCTCCTGATGATTGGGTCCAAAGTCAGCCAGCCGGCTATCATGCCTGACAAGGAACTAGAACTCCTAGGCTCCTGGTGATTGGTCCAAAGTCACCCAGTTGTCTTTCATGGCTAAGTTGGGACTAGAACTCTCCATCTCCCACTTTCTCGCCTGGTGTCTTAACCACTAAACTAAACTGGCTTTCTTTGTCCAACTGTACTCCTTCCGAATAGAAATCTTGGCTGCTTCACTTAACAGCTGCAGTAAAAATGGTCATAAAACGTAGTCCGCTCACATCATGGCTCGCTTAACAAGTGCATTGGCTAGTCATCGAAATTTCAGGCCCAACCGCGGTCATAAGTCAAGGATTACCTCTACCTATAGAATCATATGATTGAAAATATTTCTTCTCCAACTATACCAATATTTCTGTTGCTTGATAGGGAGACCAACTCGGCTTCAAATAGTACCCACTTCTTTTCGTGAACATCAAAAATTTAAAAAACAAAAACAAAAAACCAGAGCAATACACATAGTCCTCGATTTAAGACAGTTCGGTTAATGACCCGTTGAATTTAAAACGGCACTGGAAATAAGTGACTTCTGACCTTTTTTTTTTTTTTTTTTTACACTTACAACCGTTGTTGCATCCCCTTGGTCCCATGATTAAAATTCGGAGGCATGGCAACGGACTCGTATTTATGACTGTTGAAGCTTCCCAGGGGGTCACGTGATCTCCTTTTGCGACCTTCTGACAAGCAAAGTCAATGGGGATTCACTTAACAACTGGATGACTAATTTATCAACTGCAGTGATTCCCTTATCAGCTGTGGCAAGAAAAATAATAATCATACAATGGGACAAAAACTCACTCATCAAATTTTCACAGAAATGTTGGGCTCAATTGTCGTGGTAAGTTGAGGACTGCCTGTTTTTACGTCATGGGGGGGGTGTCACTAAGCAGGGTCCTGGGATCATGCCACCTTCTGTCAAGAGAAGACAATGTGGGGGGCCTCCTATCAACCCTGAAGCAGACCTGATGGAGGTCATTTTGAGGCCACATTGGATCTGAGGGAATAGGGAGAGGGGGAGAATAGAGATAGCTGGGGTTTTGTAGCCAAAACAAAATTCTTTCTCCTGGGAACCAAGGACATTCCCACAGGTGGTCAGAGAAAGGGGGTGTCATGCCCCTGTCGGAGACTGACTCCGAGGGAGAGGAGGAACAGGCGACAGGGAGTGGAAGTGGGGCTCCGGAGGTTGTGGAAGAGGCTGGGGAAGGACAGAGGCCGGCTGGGCAGCCAGAGGAAGACCCAGGCCCATCCCCTCTTCATCCTAGGCCACGCAGGGAGGAAAGGATAAGGGAGAGACGTGGATGGCATGGTCTATGGGGGAGGAAAGGGCCTGGATCCCCTTCATGGGCTGCAGCTGTGAGAGAGAACTGTTTAAAAGGACAGATGTGTAACAAAGCATGGAAATATCTCTAGTCTGTTCCTCTCTGAGTTTGCCGTCATTCCCGGTGTGTGTTCCAATATCTGTGGACGTCTTGCTTGGATCCCTTAATTGTTTCAGTGTTGTTTTTATTCTTTATAATTTATAGGCGTTTTTAATTTAAATGGCATTTCGTCTTTTTCGTAACTGCTTGTGGGGGAGTTTTTTGTCTCCAGTCAAGGGTATTTGGAAGCAAAGTGAAGGAATAAAAGGGGCTTCACCTGTTTTTGTGACTGTGTTTATTTTGTATCCTACCCTGGGTTATCACAGGAGGAGTGAAGTCACCCAGCAGCCGGACAGCATCTTGATTGGACCATGTGACTGATTGTTTGGGGGAAAAGGGGAACAACTTTTAATTAGGTGAAAACCACGGGAGTTGGGGAGTTTTCAGAGTCAGTTTTTCACCAGCCTGTGCCAATATGATATCCAATAAACCTGTTCTTTGAGGAATTCACCTGCCTCCGAGTTCTGTTTGCTATGGGTGGAAGGGGAGCGACACTCAATTAACAAGTCTTACTTAAGCAGAGGAGATTTTGGGCTCAAATGAGGGTGTCAACTCATAAAATATTTCTATGGTCTTTTTAGAGTTGCCAACAGAAAGGGAGGGGCGAAAGGGGGGTTGAAAGAGCAAGGCGGCAGCTTGGAAATCGAAAGTGCATTCCATATATCCTTTTTGTAACTAGGTGACTGAAGTTTGTGCCGGGCAAAAATCTAACTGGAGAACCTGACTGATGACTCTTGGCTATGGATGTGTCCCAATGGAGAATATGAATTATGAGAACAATCAACTCATGGAACAGAAGTTGCCCTCGGAAGTTGTGGGAGCACCATCACTTGAGACTTTCAAGAAGAGACTGGACTGCCATTTGTCAGAAATGGTGTAGGGTCCCCCGCTTGGGTGGAGGGCTGGACTAGATGACCTACAAGGTCCCTTCCACCTCTGATTATCTGTTATCTGATACACCAAAGGAGCGGGGGTAAACCAGGGTCAAGGGTGACAATGAATTACGTGTCTCAGAGTCATCTATACCCAGGCAGTGCTGGACATGTTAACTCCCAATAAAGTTTTGGAAATTTGGCTCAAGACTCATGATTTAACTGCCGGAATCCTGACAGAGGACTTCCAGTGAAGACAATTTTTCTCCAGCAGTGTTGGAGACACTGTTCCAATTTTACCAGGAGATCAACATAAGCAGGGACAGCAATACACATTTCGAGGTGGCCTTGCCTGGAATTTGCGCCGGAGAGCCTGGGTCATCAGTGGGGTCAATCCTGTGCCAGTCTCCATGTTTTCTTTGTTATTCATTGGGGTTCCCCCGGGACTCCTGTTTTTTAAAAAAGAGAGAGAAATAATAATGCCATATTATGGGTAGTCCCTGACCTACAAGAGCTCATTTAGTGAACGTTTCAAGTTACGACAGCATGGAAAACTTATGACCGTTTTTCACACTTATGATCCTTGCAGTATTCCCCACGGTCAGGTGATCAAAATTTGGATCCTTGGCAACTGACTCATATTTATGGCAGTGACAGGGTCATGTGATCCCCTTTGGCGACCTTCCGACAAGCGAAGTCCATGGGGAAGCCAGATTCACTTAACGAATGAATGGCTAGCTTAACAATGGCAGTGATTCACTCAACAAATGTGGCAAGAAAGGTGGTAAAAGGGAGCCAAAATTCACTTAGCAAATTTCTCACTTAGCAACACAAATTCTGATCTGACTTGTGGTTGTAAGTCGAGGACAACCTATAACAGAGTTGGAAAGGACCTTTCAAGTCTTCTAGTGCCATGCCCTTCTCAAGCAGAAGACCCTATACCACTTCAGACGTAACTGTTAATTATTATTCATCTTAATCTATATATATATCAAAGCGAAGTGTCCCTCGCGCATCATCACAAAGATCTCCAGAACCGTAAAGCCTGCAAACTTGAAATTTGGCACCTAAGTTCCTCTTGGCTTCTAGGTGCTCACTAAGAAAGGATTTTGTTAGGAATTGATAGTCACCTAAAGGTTGGGTTGGAAATATATAAACCAGGATGGACATTTAATACTGTCTCTTTAAGGGAATGCTAAAATTGTAATTGGGCGTGGTTCCTCAAACGGCCATAAGATGGAGCCAGAAACCTGGGTTGTTCTGTTCTGTTATTGTTAGCTGCTAGTTGTTCTGATGTTGATGTTCTTGGTTCCTGCATTTTTCCCAATTGACTGTTGCTGATCTTCTTCTTGGATTGCTGTAAGTCTGCTACTAAACTGTTTATGATACTGGACTTTGTTATTCGGATTATCCCTGGACTGAATACTGACTGCTTTAACCGTGTATGACTTGGACTGCTTGTTGGACTTTGCTTAACCGTTTACTGGAAGTAAAAACCTACATTTTACTTTTCAGTGTATCTGTGTACTGGCCATGTGTTGTTCAACATCACTCTCACTACATCTCCCTGTGTGCACTCATTCTCCTAACGGGGAATTACCTCAACAGATTTTCCGAAATGACCCCCAGGGCATTATCATTTCCTATATTATTATTAACATGCTCTGATGCTAAGTTCTACTCCCCCTCCCCATCTGAAAAGAAATCTGTTCCAAATGCAAAACACAAGCAGAGGAGTTTCAATTTTCAGAGCACCAAGCAGCTTTAGTACAGAACAGTTGAGCTAAGCCATGCCCAGGCTCCTTGCTGTCTCCTCCTTGCTCACGCAGCAAATGCTATTTCAGTTTTCATGTTTCAGTTTCCAAAAAGTCCTCAACTCTCTCACACACTGACAGGGTGCTAGCCAGATGAATACTGATGGATGCTGGTAGGCAGAAGCACAATTTTTTTCCCCACTTATTTTCCTCCCCAAAAAACTAAACCCAATCACATAGTTTTGTAGTGAAGCACGGGTATTGAGCTAGTCATTAATATTAGTGTTATTAAAAATTAATACTTTTGTATTACTGCAGTATAGGTGGTCCTTGGCTTATGCCCACAATCAAGAGTAGAATTTCCGTTGTTAAACAGAGCACTTGCTAATTGCATTAAATTATGTGACCTTCTTTGGCCAGAGTGGTTAAGCAAATCCTTGCAGCTGTTAAGTAACTCATGGGGTCCTTAAGTGAATTTGGCTTCCCCTATTCACGATGCTTGCCAGAAACCAGCTGGGAAGGTGATTAATGGTGATCACATGGTCCTGGGATGCTGTGAACATCTTACATACATGCAGGTTCCCACATTCTTAGTATTTCTGCAAAAAATAGTTGTAAAATCACCCGAGGAGTCTGTCAACGACAGCATGGCTTAACAACTGAAAATCCAGACTCAACTGTGATCCTAGTTGCGCACTATCTATAGAGTTAAGTCCTTGACTTACAACAGTTCATTTAGTGACAGTTCAAAGTCACAAGTGAAAAAAGTGACAGGACCATTTTTCACAGTTACGACCTTTGTGGCATCCCCCGGATGATCATCATCATCTTTTAATGACCCCCTAATCCCTTGTGGGGTGGAATCTAGGCAATTGAATCAGAGGTGATGGTCTTCAGCAGGTTCTGACCAGTTCTGGAGAACCGGTAGCGGAAATTTTGAGTAGTTCGGAGAACCAGCAAATCCCACCTATGACTGGCCCCGCCCCCATCTCTTCTCTGCCTCCCGTTGAGTCCCAGCTGATCGGCTGGATCTTCTTTGGTTGCCCTGCACAGGAGAATGGAGCTGGAAAGCAGGTTAGTGGAGTGGGGTGAGGAGGGAATGGGGTTTTTGCAGTATCCTTCCCCTGCCATGCCCACCAAGCCACGCCCACAGAACCGGTAGTAAAAATAATTGAATCCCACCACTGAACGAAGCTGGCAGAGGGATTTAATGGCCGGATGCCCTTCCTTGTTGCCAATGCGGCGTTTTGTTCAGCTGATATATTGTGTGCCCAGAGAGAGAGAAATATCTGCCTCCACGTTAGGATTGAACTCACAGCCTCCGGATTGTGAGGCGAGAGCTCCACTCTAGGCCATCACACCCCTCCTTAACAATCCCCATGATCATGTGACCAAAATTCAGAGGCTTGTAAACCGGTTTGCACTTATGAGCATTGCAGTGTCCCAAGGTCATGCGATCCCTTTTCGCAATCTTCCGACAAGCAAACTCAACAAGGAAGCCGGATTCGCTTAAGAAAGTTCAAAACATCCTCTGTGGCGCAGTGGTTAGAGTGCAATACTGCAAGCTACTTTTGCAGCCATTTGCCTACGATTTGGCAGTTCACACTCCACCAGGCTCAAGGTGGACTTGGCCTTCCATCTTTCCGAGGTGGGTAAAACGAGGACCCAGATTGTTGGGGGCAATAGTGGCTGACTCTGTATACTGCTTAGAGAGGGCTGGAAAGCACTGTAAAGCGGTATATAAGTCTAAGCCCTAGTGCTATTGCTATCTGGCAGCCAGTACAGAATAATAAAAACAAGGACAAATAGGCTGAAAAACAGCTTCTATCCCAGGGCAGTAGCTCTCTTGAATTCTGCTGTACAGTGCAGGGTTGGTGTGCTGTCGAGGGTTTCCCGTTCAATGTGTGGAGGGTGAAGGAAGTGTGTTTCTGTTTTATTTTCAATGTGCACTGAAGATGGTGTTTGATTTCGTTGTATGGGATGCAATGACAATAAAGTAAAAACTAAACTAAATTAAGCTAAATTGATCACTGTGCCATCCTCACAACTCTAGTTGGTGATAAGTTACTAACCTACAACTCTGGTGAGAAAGAAAATAAATTATCTGCTCCCTGTTTGTGGTCGTAAGTTGAGAATTACCTCACAGAAGGACTGAAAGGAAGGTCTGCTCATAACCTACAGGTAGTCCTCAATTTACAACAGTTCATTAAGTGACCTTTCAAAATTATAATGGCATTGAAAAAAAGTGACTTATGAGAATCTTTCACACTTACATAAACCGTCCATTCATTCTTCTCAAAGGATAAAACAGCACACAGGTAATCTTTTCACATTTACGAACGTTGAAGCATCCCCAAGGTCACGTGACCAAAACCCAGATTCTTGGCAACAGACTCACATTTACGACGGTTGCAGCATCCCCTTTGAAGACCTTCGGACAAGCGAAGTCAACGAGGAAGCCAGATTCCCTTAACAATCGTCGGACAGACCTAACAACCGCACTGATTGACTTAACATCGGTGGCAAGAAATGTTGTAAAATGGGATAAAACTAACTTAACAACTGCCTTGCTTAGCCACAGAACGTTTGGAGCTCCACTGTGGTCGTCAGTCGAGGACTACCTTTATAGATCTTTGGGGTCATTTCCCACTGGATATCCCTCTGTCAAGCGTGCCCCTCCCATCCCCAAATTTTATTGGCAGAGGGGAAAAAAATGACCTACTGATTTACCTTTGAATAGCAACTTTTTTCAAGTGTTTCCGGAAATCTAAACCATCTCCGTTGGGAGTGCTACAAGGAGGAAACGCAAAGGACAGATAATAAGGTTAGAAAATCACTCCGTGACCCCCATTCAAACATCAAGTCACCTCCAAAAACTTCACACAAGGGCAAAGGTCTTACTTGAGAAAATTTGTGACCCGAGGAAGCGTCTGGGGGGCTTTGGGCTGGAGACGGATGCTCTGCAGATCCGAGAGAGTAACCAGCACCTTGCCTCCCTTGGGTGGGGATGTTTCCTGCAACAGGAAGGGGGAAATGGTAGCCTTACATCTTGAAATAATAGAATCACAGAGAATCACACAATTGGAAGGGACCCTGGAGGTCTTCTAGTCCTATACTCATGATGGCGAACCTGTGGCACGCATGTCACAGGGGGCATGCAGAGCCATTTGTGCCAACATGCGAGCCACAGGCAAACTTACCTCACTGGGCATGTGCGTGTCTCACAGCTGATTTTGGGCCTTTTTGAGGCCTTTTTCAGCCCTAGAGGCTTGAGGAAAGCCTCTGCAGCCCAAAAAATAGGCCCATTTCGTTACTTCCTATATTTCCGGAAATACTATTTTGGGGGTTGCAGAGGCTGCAGAAGTTTTCATCAAGCCTCTGCGAGGCCAAAAATCAGCTGGGAGGCTCAGTGCAGGTAAGGGGGTCGTGGGGGGGGGGAGGGATTGCGTGAGCATGCACAGGGGGCAGGCACATTGCCTTCTGGGTGTTGGCACACAAGCGCACCCACAATTTTTGGCACAGGAGCCCCAAAAGGTTAGCCACCACTGAGCTATACCATTGGTATATGGCAAGCTGTTCCATTGGTTGATTGTTCTCACTGTCAGAAAATTCTTCCTTATTTCTAGGTTGAATCTCTCCTTGATCAGTTTCCATCCATTATTCCTTGTCTGGTTTTCCAAGATATCTGAAGGCCAGAGAAGGAATAATGGATGGAAACTGACCCAGGAGATAGATTCAACCTGGAAATAAGGAGAAACTTTCTGACAGTGAGAACAATCAACCCATGGAACAGAAGTTGCCTTTGGAAGTTGTGGGAGCTTCATCACTGGAAGCTTTCAAGAAGAGACTGGACTGCCATCTGTCAGTAATGGTGTAGGGTCTCCCGCTTGGGCAGTGGGTTGGACTAGATGACCTACATGGTCCCTTCTAACTCTGTTAATTTCAGACATGTCTTTCTAAAGAGGCTCCAGCAAGTTGAAAGAGCATAACTAATCTTCAATTACACAAACCATAATTAAGACTAGACAAATCATCGCAGTTGTTAAATGAACCATGCAGTCTTTAAGCAAATCTGGTTTTAATAATTGGACTTTGCTCACCGGAAGATCGTAAATACAGGTAGTCCTCGACTTACAACAGTTCATTTAGTGACCCTTCAAAGTTGCAACGGCACTGAAAACAGGGACTTAGGAACATTTTTCACACTGACTGGGCAATATTGTAGCATGCTCATGGGATCAGAATTCAGAGACTTGGCACCTGACTCATACTTATGACCAAGATGATGTGATCCCCTTTTGCAACCTTTTGACAAGCAAAATCAACGGGGAAGCCAGATTCACTTAACAACCGTGGTGCTAACTTATTAACTGCAGCGACTCACTTAACAATGGTGGCAAGGAAGGTCATAAAATGGGGCAGAAAGTAATGTAACAAATGTTTCACTTAACAAGAGAAATTTGGGGCTCAATTGTAGTTGTTAAGTCGAGGACTACCTGTAACAGAATGACAGACCGGGAAGGACCCCTGGAGGTCTTCTAGTCCATCCCCCTGATCAGGCCAGGCTATCACCTCTGCACTCTTTGGGGTAATAAACTACTGTGATGTCTCACTTAATGATCATGGTAAAAATGGTCATAAAATCGGGTACGCTCAACTGATGACCACACTATTTAAAAATAAATTATCTGCTCCCTGTTTGTGGTCATAAGTTGAGAACTATCTGTACTTTTCCTTCACAGAGGGACTGAAAAGAAGATCTGCCAAACCCATTGTTCATTACCTACAGGTAGTCCTCAATTTACAACAGAAATGATTCACATTTACGACGGTTGCAATGTCCTGGGGTCCCCTTTGGCAACCCTTCGAACAAGCGAACTCAATGGGGAAGCCAAATTCCCTTAACAACTGTGTGACTGACTCAACAATTGCAGTGGTTCACTTAACATCCGTGGCAAGAAAGGTCGTAAAATGGGACAAAACTCACTTAACAATTGTCTCGCTTAGCCAGACGTTTTGGGCTCAAAATTGTGGCCATAAGTCGAGGACTACCTGTATGAAGAAAGCAGCTTAGCCGAGCTGCAAGTGTGCTCAACCATCTCATTTCTGGATTACCTTGTCCATCGCTGCTTCACTCTTGGTCTTCTTCAGCTTCACGTTCAGAAGATCCTGGGCTGTTATTTGCAGGGGGACCTCTTTTTTTAACGGGGCAGCCTACATTTGAGGAGAATTGAATGGAAAAGAAAGGTCAGAATCCACGAATCACTCAACCACGAAAAGAAAACATTAGTTAGGGAGTTGCTTGGAGCTGCTTGGATTGGCTGCATTGAGCAAACGGTTGGATTTATGAGGTTTTCAGTGCTTCTTCCGGCCCTCGTCCCCATTTCCGTCACAGTTTTGATATCTGAAAGCAGATTTTTTCCCCCCCATTTTTTTTTAATGTTCACATACAATAAATCCATTCTATTTCAATTGTGTGCTGATTGGGTACATATTTTGTGTGCTTACAATTAATAATACCCTTATCCATATAACAATAATCACATTCCCAGATGAATAATATAAGAACTATCCAAAATACACTGCTCATAAAAATAAAGGGAACACAAAAATAAGAAATCCTAGATCTGAATGAATGAAATATTCTTATTAAATACTTTGTTCATTACATAGTTGAATGTGCTGACAACAAAATCACACAAAATTTACCAATGGAAATCAAATTTAGCAACCCATGGAGGTCTGGATTTGGAGTTACACTCAAAATTAAAGTGGAAAAAAACACTACAGGCTGATCCAACTTTGATGAAATGTCCTTAAAACAAGTCAAAATGAGGCTCAGTAGTGTGTGTGTGTGGCCTCCACCTGCCTGTGTGACCTCCCTACAACGCCTGGGCATGCTCCTGATGAGGGGACGGATGGTCTCCTGAGGGATCTCCTCCCACACCTGGACTAAAGCATCCCCCAACTCCTGGACAGTCTGTGGAGCAACGTGGTGTTGGTGGATGGAGCCAGACATGATGTCGCAGACATGCTCAATTGGATTCAGGTGTGGGGAACAGGTGGGCCAGTCCATAGCATCAATGCCTTTGTCTTGCAGGAACTGCTGACACACTCCAGCCACGTGAGGTCTAGCATTGTCTTGCATTAGGAGGAATCCAGGGCCAACGGCACCAGCATATGGTCTCACAAGGGGTCTGAGGATCTCATTTCGGTACCTAATGGCAGTCAGGCTACCTCTGGCGAGCACATGGAGGGCTGTGCGGCCCCCTAAAGAAATGCCACCCCGCACCATTACTGATCCACTGCCAAACTGGTCATGCTGGAGGATGTTGCAGGCAGCAGAACGTTCTTCACGGCGTCTCCAGACCCTGTCACGTCTGTCACATGTGCTCAGTGTGAACCTGCTTTCATCTGTGAAGAGCACAGGGCGCCAATGGCGAATTTGCCAATCTTGGTGTTCTCTGGAAAATGCCAAACTTCCTGCACGGTGTTGGGCTGTGAGCACAACCCCCACCTGTGGACATCAGGCCCTCATACCACCCTCATGGAGTCTGTTTCTGACCGTTTGAGCAGCCACATGCACATTTGTGGCCCACTGGAGGTCATTTTGCAGGGCTCTGGCAGTGCTCCTCCTGTCCCTCCTTGCACAAAGGTGGAGGTAGCGGTCCTGATGCTGGGTTGTTGCCCTCCTACGGCCTCCTCCACGTCTCCTGGTGTACTGGCCTGTCTCCTGGTAGCGCCTCCATGCTCTGGACACTACGCTGACAGTCACAGCAAACCTTCTTGCCACAGCTTGCATTGATGTGCCATCCTGGATAAACTGCACTACCTGAGCCACTTGTGTGGGTTGTAGACTCCGTCTCATGCTACCACTAGAGGGAAAGCACCGCCAGCATTCAAAAGTGACCAAACCATCAGCCAGAAAGCATAGGAACTGAGAAGTGGTCTGTGGTCACCACCTGCAGAACCACTCCTTTATTGGGGATGTCTTGCTAACTGCCTATGCTTTCCACCTGTTGTCTATTCCATTTGCACAACAGCATGTGAAATGGATTGTCAATCAGTGTTGCTACCTAAGTGGACAGCTTGATTTCACAGAAGTGTGACTGACTTGGACTTACAATGTGTTGTTTAAGTGTTCCCTTTATTTTTTTGAGCAGTGTATCTATTTCACCAGCTTCTCTTATTGCCTTATAACTACATCTAACCTATCTTGCTTTATTTTATTTTCTAACCATTGGTAAAACAAATCCCATTTCATGTAATATTCAGATTCTTCCTTTTCTTTCATTTCTAATGTTAGTCTATTCATTTCTGCACATTCAAATATTTTCTTTGATTATTTTTCCCTCTGTCGGTATCTTATCACTTTTCCAATTCTGAGCAAATACAGTTCTAGCTGCTGTTAAGATATGTATGATTAAGTATGTTTTTTTTCTTTACTATAAGCAGGTCTTTATAGATCCCAGGTTGGCTGGGATCTCAGGGGTTTTGGTTTAGCAATACCCAGAGCGGCTCTCTTTCTCCTAAAAGGCCTCAGAAGAACTTCCACGTTCTGGCCCAGCTTCCCAAACACGACAAACCCTCTGAAGTGAACTCAAAGATTCCTTGATTAGGAGCGCCAGCAGCCCCGGCAAAAAGTTTCTCTCGCAGGCTAACAAGTCCATCCATCTGGAAGATGAATAGTTGTCTGCCACATCTATTCATCTCCCCCCCGCCCTCCCCGCCTTTTATCCCCAGAGCTAGGGTGGAGCTTCGCTGATAGCAGTGGCTCTTCCTTCTGAAGGACCGGCCTATAGATTTCCATTGCTCTCCTCTCCTCTGACCTGGGGCTATTGACTCTCCCTCTGAGACTCTCTCTTTCTCTCTCTCTCCCCCTCCTATCTCTCTCCCCATCTCTCTTTCTTTCTATCTCTCTCTCTTTCTCCCTCCTTCTTTCTCTTTCTCCCTCCTTCTCTATTTCTCTTTCTCCCTTCTTCTCTATTTCTCTTTCTCTCTCTTTTTCCCTCTTCTCTTTCTCCTTCCTTCCTTCTTTCTCTCTCTCTCTCTCTTTCTCCCTCCTTCTCTATTTCTCTTTCTCCCTCCTTCTCTATTTCTCTTTCTCTCTCTTTCTCTCTCCTTCTCTCTCTCTCTTTCTCCCTCCTTCTCTCTTCCTCCCTCCTTCTCTATTTCTCTTGCTCTCTCTTTCTCCCTCTTCTCTTTCTGCTTCCTTCTCTCTCTCTCTCTCTCTCCCTCCCTCCCTCCCTCCTCTCTATTTCTCTTTCTCCCTCCTTCTCTATTTCTCTTTCTCTCTCTTTCTCCCTCCTTCTCTTTCTCCCTCTTCTCTCTTTCTCCCTCCTTCTCTATTTCTCTTCCTCCCTCCTTCTCTATTTCTCTTGCTCTCTCTTTCTCCCTCTTCTCTTTCTGCTTCCTTCTCTCTCTCTCTCTCTCTCCCTCCCTCCCTCCTCTCTATTTCTCTTTCTCCCTCCTTCTCTATTTCTCTTTCTCTCTTTCTCCCTCCTTCTCTCTCTTTCTCCCTCTTCTCTCTTTCTCCCTCCTTCTCTATTTCTCTTGCTCTCTCTTTCTCCCTCTTCTCTTTCTGCTTCCTTCTCTCTCTCTCCCTCCCTCCCTCCTCTCTATTTCTCTTTCTCCCTCCTTCTCTCTCTTTCTCCCTCTTCTCTCTTTCTCCCTCCTTCTCTATTTCTCTTCCTCCCTCCTTCTCTATTTCTCTTGCTCTCTCTTTCTCCCTCTTCTCTTTCTGCTTCCTTCTCTCTCTCTCTCTCTCCCTCCCTCCCTCCTCTCTATTTCTCTTTCTCCCTCCTTCTCTATTTCTCTTTCTCTCTCTTTCTCCCTCCTTCTCTCTCTTTCTCCCTCTTCTCTCTCTCTCTCTCTCTCTCTCTCTCTCTCTCTCTCTCTCTCTCTCTCTCTCTCTCTCTCTCTCTCAGAGCTCCATTCCCTCTTCCCCCTCGGAGCTCTCAGGTTGCCTTGATGCTAACCCTGACTCCCATGCTTCCTCCTCCTCCTCCGATTCGGCTGTTGGAGGGGCCGGCGGCCGACAGGCCACAACATTCCAGAAGTGAACACCAGACTATATAATTGCAGTAGAATTGCTTCAATTCAAAAAAAAAAAAAAAAAAAGGCCAAGAATCACCAGTCAAAAAAGACCAAGAATCACCAGACTTATGGACAGCCGAGGAACCAAAATGCAAAATATTTATTTTTATTTATTTACATCCTGTCTTTATTGTTTTTATAAATAACTCAAGGTGGTGAACATACACACACTAACCCTTCCTCCAATTTTTCCCACAATAACAATCCTGTGGGGTCAGGTGGATTGAGAGGGATCGGCCCGACGTCACCCAACTGACTTTCATTCATAAGGTGCAACTAGAATTCACCCTCTCCTGGTGATTGGCCCAAAGTCACCAGCTCTCATGCTTAAGGCAGGACTAGAATTCCCTGTCTCCTGGATTCTAGTCTTAGTGCCTTTACCATTGGAGCATCCCTGCATTTGTAATGCAGGCGGAGTGTCAAACACCCCTATTTTGTCGGGCTGTGAAAATATTTACAGTCGCCTCACATCCCGGACATAAACGGTTTCAACTCCTTCCCTCAAAACGACGCTATAGAGCCCTCCACACCAGAACAACTAAACACAAAGACAGTTTTTCCCCGAATGCCATTACTCTGCTAAACAAATAATTCCCTCAACACTGTTCAACTATTGACTAAGTCTGCACGACTATTACTATTAATCTTCTCATTACTCCTTATCACCCCTCCCCTCCCACTTGTGACTGTAGGACTGTAACTTTGTCACTTGTATCCTTATGATTTATATTGACTGTTTCCCAGTATGATTTGATTGTTGATTGTACCCTATGACTATCATTAAGTGTTGTACCTCATGATTCTCGATTCTTGACGAATGTATCTTGTCCCTTGTGTCCTTTGTGTAGAGCATCTGCACCAAGACAAATTCCTTGTGTGTCCAATCATACTTGGCCAATAAAGAATGCTATTCTATTCTGTTCTGTTCTACTCCTATTCTGTTCTGTTCTGTTCTACTCCTATTCTATTCTGTTCTATTCTACTCCTATTCTATTCTATTCTATTCTATTCTATTCTATTCTATTCTATTCTGTTCTACTCCTATTCTATTCTATTCTGTTCTACTCCTATTCTATTCTATTCTATTCTATTCTATTCCTATTCCATTCCATGATCACATGGGCACTGCAACCCTTGTAACTTTGGGGACAGGTTGCATGTATCATTTCTTCCGTGCTCCCTTAAGTTTGAACGGTTGCTGAAGGAACCGTCGTTAAGCGAGGACTAGCTGTCCTTTGCGACTCTCATGAGCTAAATCATAGTTCGCTGGATTTAGCACAGTTAGCCTTTCCAAGCATCACAAGGTCTTCCATTTAGAAAAGAAATTCCAAAATTTATCTCTGGTAGGTTTTAACTTCCGTCTTACCTTTGGGTCACTCTGTCTTTTGAATCCAAGGGGTGCTGGGAGTGGGGGTGGAAGTGGGGGAGGCGGTGGGGGAAGGGTGGGATTTTCTGAAAACAAAGGTGCAGGTTGTGCCACGCAGAGTTGTGTATGTGCAGAAGCTGACAACAGGCTTGGAGAGAGTTGGCAAGGTGGGTTTCCCACAGAAGTGCCTCCATTCTGCTTGAGAAAGTGGGGAAAAGAGATGCATTTAATTTACTTATTAGCACTGGTAGTCTTTGACTTACAATAGTGTCAACTCATCAAATATTTCTTTTTTTTGATAAAAGTTTTATTGATTTTAACAACAGACAAAAAACATATAAGACATAAAACATGACATAAAAAAAATAAAAAATAAAAAAATTATAGCATTCTTCATAAATTTACAGTGTATCGGTTGGTTTACCATTCCCTTTTGTGCATCCATTTCATAGTCATCAGAATAATTATATGACATAATAACTCACATTATCAATCATCAATAAAATATCCCAATATCATTATTGAACAATCATTTGACTATAATTTTACTAATTCATACTTAAGCGAGATAACTATAATTAAGTTAAATTATTTTATGACAAATCATGAAATCATATCAAATCTATCATAATAAAATATTCTTAAAAATTATCAAAACCAAGAAAAATTATATATTCATTATTTCCTAAATTTCTAAATATTCTATTATCATATTGTATTATCTAACCACTAATAAAAAACTTCATAAAATTGTTTATCTTCTTGTTCTCTAATTTCAAATGTCAATCTACTCATTTCAGCACATTCCAATATTTTCTTAATAATTTCTTCCTCTATTGGTATTTTCTCACTCTTCCAATGTTTAGCAAATACAATCCTAGCTGCTGTTAATACATTTACAATCAGATATTTTAAATTTTTATTATATATATCAGGTACGATTCCCAATAAAAAAATCTCTGGTTTCAAATCTATGTGTTTATCATTTTTTCCAGCCATATGCGAATTCTAGTCCAATATTTCCTGGCCTCCTCACAAGTCCACCACATATGGTAATATGAGCCAGGTATCTGATGACATTTCCAGCACTTTTCAGATTTATTCTTGAACATTCTTGCTATTCTTGTCGGGGGAAAGTGCCACCTGTAAAACATCTTATACAAATTTTCTTTATATGCTGTTGACATTGTCATTTTATAATGTTGTGACCACAGTTTTTGCCATTTCTCTAAATCAATCCCATATCCAAAATTCTTCCCCCAAGCAATCATTGTTTCTTTAACTTGTTCTTCCTCTAATTTAATTTCCAACAAATAACTATATAAATTTTTAATTACCTTTTCATCAGTACCTGTCAAAATCCTATCTAAATCAGTCAATTTATCATAAAATCCTTCTATTTTAGAATCTAAGATACCTTGCATGTATTTGCGCATATGAAAACCAATTCATCTTTATACCTTGTTCTTCTAAATTTTGCATCGTTTTAAGTTCACCCTTTTCATCCAATATTTCCCCATATCTAACTGTTTGTTCCTTCTTATAAGTTATAGGATACGAAAAAGCTTCAATAGTTGATAACCAAACTGGAATTTTCAAATAACATTGTTTCTTAGTTTTCTCCCAATTCAACCATAACGATTCCCGTATATAATGCCTTCTGAAATAACACCTGTGATTTAGTTCCCTTATACCATAAAAAAGCATGCCAACCCAATAATAAATCATGACCTTCTAATGTCAACAATCTAGTCTTTCTTAACGTTATCCATTCTTTAACCCACATTAAGTTTGCAGCTTGATAATACAACTCCCAATTAGGAAGGCCAAATCCTCCTCTAATTCTAGCATCCTGTAAAAGTTTTAATTTTATTCTCGCTTTCTTGCCTTGCCATATATACTTCAACACAATTTTATTTAGTTCTTCGAAGTAATCCTTACTTAACCTAATTGGTATTGTTTGAAACAAATATAAAATTCTGGGTAAAATATTCATCTTGATTGTTGAAATTCTACCTATCAATGACAATTGTTTTCCCATTTTTTCAGGTCGGATGCTATCTGCTGTTTAAGCTTAATATAATTATTCTCTTTCAATGTAGTACATCTTGACGTCAAATATATCCCCAAATATTTAACTTTGTTCGTAACTTGAATTTTCAATAAATCTGCCAGCTCTTCTCTTTGTCTTAATAACATGTTCTTTGTCAGAATCTTTGTTTTGTCTTTATTTATTTTTAAACCAGCCATCTCACCATGCGTCTCTATCTTTTCCAATAGTTTTAAAGCTGTCTCTAAAGGGTCTTCCAAAATAAAGGCCAAGTCATCCGCAAAGGCTTGCAATTTGAATTCCTCATTTTTGACTTTCATTCCTTTTATGTTTATATCCTAATATTTCTATTTAAGACTTCCAAGGTCAATACAAATAACAAAGGAGATAATGGGCATCCTTGTCTTGTACCTTTTTTAATATTAATAGAGTCTGTGAATTATCTATCTATCATTACTTTTGCCGTTTGCTTATAATATACGGCTTCTATTGCTTGGATAAATTTTCTAGCAAAGCCCATCTGTTCCAATAGTAATAACATAAATCTCCAGTTCACATTATCAAATGCCTTTTGGACATCTAAGAATATCAAAGCCATTTGTTTTTCCGAGTGTGCCTCATAATATTCCAATGTGTCCAGGATTACCCTCATATTGTCTTTAATCTGTCTCTTTGGTAAAAATCCATTTTGATCAGAGTGAATAAAGTTATTTAGGTATTTTTTAAGCCTTTCTGCCAAGATTGAAGCAAAGATTTTATAGTCTGCATTCAATAAAGAAATAGGTCTATAGTTCTTAATTTGTAATGGGTCAACCCCTTCTTTTGGAATAAGGAAGGCGGAGCTTCGTCGCCGCAATACAGCTGCGATCTCGGCTCTCCGAGATCACAGCTGATATCTTCGCCCCTGGTCGGTCCCAACGGACCTAAACCGTCTCGTAGTGACGGTGACAGTAAGGGGCGCGTTCTGTAGATTCCGGGGACATCGCAAGTCCCTGGTCGATCCAGAAGAAGCCCCTTTGCCAACGGAGGAGAGGTAGCCATTAGGCTGCTGAAGCTGGGACAGCTCCGGAAGAACGGGATAGAAAGAAGTGTATCGGCTGGTGAGGATCTTTTTTTTTTTTTTTTGCTTGGGACTCAAGAACATTCTAATATTAGAAGAAATCTGTAAAATTATTGACAGAATTTGATTTAGCAGCGATTTTTTTTAGTAACGTCAAAGTGAGGCTTGGCTTTTTATTTTTACTTTTTTTTCTTTACTGAATTTCTATTGCGATCTAGTTAACCAACTGGTTTTTTCTTTTATATTTTTATATTTACTTGCTTTCTCTTTGCTTTTCTGAACTGTTTGTATTTTTTAAAATAGAGGCCCCCTTTAATATCTTTTTTTAATATACATAAATATGCATACATACTTTTTTTTCTCTTTTTAGGCTTTTTTCTGGGGGGAAGAAGGGGGAGTGGATTGAAGAAACTTTGTAACACTGCCAACTAGAGGCTTGGAAATATTCTGTTTGAAGTTGAAAAACTTTTGTTTGAAAAACTTTTCTCAAGTCTACTGGAAATGATAAGATAGAGGGAAGAGTACTGGAGGATGTTTATACAGGTGCTCTTTGGAACTTCTATTATTAAATGAATATTTGAAGTTTGGCTTTGAAACTTGTGGAGAAGTCAAATAAGAGCCTTGGATAAATAAAAGGCAGTATTTGTCTTTTTTTTTTTTTAACTCCTTATTAATTGTTTCATCCCTCCCCTCCAACCCCACACTATTTTGTAATATTGATATATTTATTTTTTATCTTTTATTATATCTCATTTTTATTTTTTTTAAAGGGGAAGCCTCAGAATACCCTTTTTTTGCTTCTTTTCTCTTTTTTATAGGGATGTCTGCCTTTTTGATTTCTATTTTTGACTTATTTTTATGGCTTTTTTTCATTTTCTGAGGTTTTTCAATTGGATTAAGGTGGGAAGAATTTGAAGAACTCTCTTTTTCTTTTTTCTTTTTTTTCCTTTTTCTTTGCTTATTATTTTTTGATATTATTGGGCTTTATTTTGCTTCTTTTTTTCTCTTCATCTTTTAATTTTTACTTTTGAATTATATTTGCGTATTCTACAATTGGATTAAGGTATTGAAGAACCTGAAGAATCGTTTCTTTTTAATTTTGGGCTTTTTACTTATTACTGGTTTTGTTTTTTTGTTTTTTTTTGTGGTATTTTCCTTTTTTTAAAATTGGATTATAATTGGCTACCTCACTAATTGGATTAAAAGACCCGGAAGACCCTGAGTTATCGAAATGAGTAAGAAAATTTTACCTTCGGGCATCTCAACTTCTGCTCCTGTTTCCCCGTCATCTGGAGGACGACTCTCAACAATGGTGAAGCAAGACAAAGCGCAAGTGGATTTAACGATGGTTATGCAAGGAATACAATATCTTAAAATGAGTATGGAACAAAGAATGGAGAGTATTGACCAAAGAACTGGAAAGATGGATGAGAAAATTGAAAATTTTCAACAAATGATGGTGAAACATGATGAGAGAATCCAAAAAATAGAAGAGAAAGACAAGCAAAGAGATGATACAATTGGGAATATTGATAACAGATTAACAATGGTTGAACAAGAAAAAGGTGGGATGTTGAAGTGGGAGATGGACAGGTCAGAATTTTATCTTAGATTCCAAAATATTGAGGAAGAAAAAGGACAAAACTTGGCGGCAGTAATGATTGAAATTTTGGCTGGAGTCTTGGAAATAACAGAGGAAAAGATGATGGATGGAGTAGATGAGATATATCGAGTCTTCACAAGATATGCGATGAGGAACCAATTACCAAGAGAGGTCCATGTTAGATTCACTAAAAAAACTATTAAAAACCAAATATTACAAGTGGTAAGAGAGAAGAGGTTGAAATATAAAGGCAAAGAGATTCTGGTTTTAAAACAAGTACCTAGAAAAATGAGAGAGATTAGAAGAGAGTATCGATTTTTGACTAAAATGCTATTGAAAAAAGAGGTGAACTATAGATGGCTGATTCCAGAAGGATTAATGTTTACATGGCAAGAACAGAGATACAGAATTGATTCAATTGCAAAAGCAGAAATGTTTTACAAGGAATTTTTCGAAAGAAGAGAAATGGAGACAGAAAAAGAAAAGATTTTAACTGAATTTGAAGAGGACCAAATGGAGATGGAAAAAGAAGAAGGCGCAATAGGTGGACAAATGGAGATCAAAGAACAACGTGAAATAAGATCCACAAGAGCTGTTAGACCTAAATATAAAGCATAACTATGGGGGAGAAAAAACTGATTTCCATGAATATAAATGGACTGAACTCAGCTATCAAAAGAAGGAAAACTTTTTATAAATTAGAGAAGCTAAAATTTGATATAATTTACTTACAAGAAGTACACATTAAAAAACAACATGAACAATTATTGATACGACCAAAGTTAGGGAAAATATTTACTTCTCTGACTCATTGTAAGAAAAGAGGAGTGGTTTTGTACGTTAAAGAAACCACTCCAGCCAAATTGATTTGTACGGATGAAGATGGAAGAGTATTAATAGTTAAAATAGTGGATAATAATATAAAAACTCTCTTGGTTGCAATTTATGCCCCAAATGATAAACAAGAAGAATTTTATAAAAAATTACATATGAAAATAATTGAACTGGACTACGTTAACATACTTATGATGGGGGACTTTAATGGAATTGTAGACAATAAACTGGACTATACAGCAAAAACAGCACGACAAAATAGGAAAACTCTCCCTAAATCTTTTTTTAAAATGACAGATGAACTAAATTTAAAAGATATATGGAGAGAAAGAAATGCTAAAACTCAACAATATACTTTTTATTCAAACAGGCATTTATCATGGTCCAGAATAGATATGATTTGGACATCAACAGAATTATCTAATATTCAAGAAATGAATATTGAAACAAGTATGTGGGCAGACCATAATCCAATGACAATTAAATGGAAAGGACAAAAAAGAAGATCTAGATGGACATTAAACAATACTATTCTAAAGGAAAAAGATTTTACACAATGGATGGAAAAAGAATTGGCCTTCTTCTTCAATGAAAACAAAAAAGAAGATACTTCAATACAGAATGCTTGGGATACAATGAAGGCATATGCAAGAGGATTAATAATTGACTATATAAAGAAAAAGAACATTAGGAAGAGGCAAATGATTAAAGCTCTAGAAGATGACCATAAAAAACTGGAAAAAGAATTACAGAAGATGCCACAGAAAAAAGATATCAAACTTAAAATGGACATAATTAAACATAAAATGGATCAAGCAGAGAAAGAAGAATTGGCACAAAAAATTAGAAGTGCTAAACAGAACTATTTTGAAGATGCAAATAGGCCAGGTAGATGGTTAGCATATAAGCTGAGAAAAGAGAAAGAGTCAAGGAAAATATCACAGTTAATAGATGATCATGGTCAAATTTGTTATGGTAATAAGGAGAAAAAGGCAATCATTCGAGATTTTTATGGACAATTATATAAACAAGAGGATCTTGATGAGGAAAAAATTAAACAGTATTTACAAAATGCTAACCTACCTAAGATACCTGATGAAACTCGGAAAATGTTAGAAAGTGCTATAACAATGTTGGAATTAACTGAAGCACTGAACAAACAGAACAATGGAAAAGCACCAGGACCAGATGGTTTCCCGGCAGAATTTTATAAAACACTACAAGAATCGTTGAGCATTCCACTGTTAGAAGTCATGAATGAAGTTGTGATAAATAAGAAAATACCTGAAACATGGTCAGAAGCTTATATTACACTTATTCCAAATATTTCTATTTAGGTCTTTTTAGAGTTGCCAACAGAAGGGGGGGGGGGGGAACAGTATGGCAGCTTGGAAATCGAAAGCGCATTCCATAGTTTTCAGAGATAATAACTAGCTGACTGAAGTTTCAGCCGCACAAAATTATAACTGGAGAACGTGATTGATGACTCTTGCTATGGATCATGTGCCCAGGGGCAGGATCCAACCAGTGTAATTATTGTTTCGGTGATTTACGATTTGCTGCGCGCGCATGTGAATCATTGTCAGCTTGCGACCTGAACAGCTGAGCAGTGATACGCACAGGGGCACAGTGGTTGAAATGAACTTTTTTTCTTGCTTTTGCAACCACAGCTGTGCTGCACAAAGCAGCTGAGATTGAAAAAGCAGGAAATAAAAGTCAGGTAAGAGTCCGGGCAGGTGTGGAGGCCAAAACAGCAGCAGACAAAGAACCGATTCTATGTCTGCTGCTCTTCAGAGCTACTGGTTCTACAGAGATGGACAGAAACAGTAGAATCCCACCCCTGGATATGCCTCCTTGGAGAATATGAATTATAATATACCCAGGAGGTGGGGGAAAAAACCAGGGTCAAGGGTGACAATGAATGATGTGTTTCAGAGTCGGCTACACCCAGGCAGTGCCGGACATGTTAACTCCCAATAAATCCTTTTAAAGTTTTAGAAGTTTTGCTCGAGACTCATGATTTAAATGGGGGTAATTGCCAAAATCCTGACAAATAGTTGATTTAGTGACCCTTTGAAGTTACAAATGACACTGAAAAGCATGACTCATGACCATTTTTTCAGAGTTACAAAATTTAAAATTTCAATTTCAAAAGTCAGAGGCTTGGCAATGTACTCCTATTTATGACCGTTGCAGTGTCCCAAGGTCAGTCGATCCCCTTTTGCGACCTTCTGACAAGCAAAGTCAACGAGGAAGCCAGATTCACTTAACAACCATGCTCTTAACCGAACAGCTGTAGTGGTTCACTTAACAACTTGTGGCAAGAAAGGCTGTCAAATGGGACAAAACTCACTTAACAAATGTTTCATTTAGCAACAGAAATTTTGGGATCAATTGTGGTAGCAAGACAAGGACTACCTGTAATTACAATTAAAATTTTAAAAATATTTTAAAACATTAAAGCAGAAAGCAGTAAAATGTCAAAGTCAAATTGTCAGCTTTGGAAGCCATATTAGCACAAGAAGCTTCCATGCTGCCACATTCTTGAGCCTGGGAAAATGGGGGGGGGGGATTTCTTGGAGCGTATGTGGTTTGATATAATAGCATTCTTCTTCTAAGTCAAGGTCATGTTCTTTCTGCACCTGGCTGAGAGGACGTTTCAAGTTGTTGTGGTTAGCCGGCAGCAGGTGCGGACGGCTGAGGAGAGCGGGGACTCAGATGAGGGACCAGGACCATTAGGGAGTGGACTGCTGCCTTCCGAGATTGTGGGGGCTGGCAGCAGCGATGAGGAGGTTCCTGAGGAGCCTGTGCCAAGTGCACGTGCACGAAGGATTACTCAGAGGAAAGAACAACTACAGCAGCACAGGCGATTTGGGAGTAAGGCTGCAAGGTCATGGCCCCTCCTTCAAGAAGTTAAAAGCCAGCTGTTAATTGGACATACTTTGCAGGAAGCAAAGATGTTTTGAAACTCGAACGTTGTGGACATTGAAGTATCTTAGTTGGTATTTGAAGACTCTTGTGTTGTAAAATATTTCTAGGTAACCTTATCTGTTATTTTTGACAGCCTCGCACAATTTTGGCGAGGTTCGTGTTTATCAAAGTGAATTAGTTTGCAGCAGCCTTTTAACCGGGAATTCGTAAGAATCATTAAAAGGTTTCTGTTCCCTTTGGTTCATGTTTTTTTATTGGACAAGGGTTTGGGTCAAAACACAAGGTGGGACGCATGGTGATTGGGGCATGTGATGGAGAGATGGGTGCAGGGGGTGGATTTGTAATTTTTTTACTGATTGAAGGGAAACCCAGAACTTTCAGATTCGGGATTTCCCAGATGTGTTAGTTTACTACTCTAATAAAAGGAACCTTTGAGAATGTCTGTCTCTGAGTTATTTATTGGAGTTGAGATTTTCTGGAAAGCTGACATAAACAACATTTTTAAAAAAAAGCAAGCTATCAACATAGTTAACAACATAACTAGGAGGCCTGAACCCTGGCACATGATGCACTGAGAAGTAGTCTTTGACTTATGACCAATCACTTAGTGTCTATCTCAAGTTATGACAGACTCCCCCGAAAGCTACATCCAACTCCCCCGAAAGCTACATCCAGCTACATACACTCCTACAGTCACGTGAGCACATTTTGAGCTCTTGGCAATTGACTTGCAGTTCCTACCATTTGCAGTGCCCCATGGGACTGCAATTTATCATTTTCCCCACCAGAAATAATCTTTTAGTTTTGGTTTCATGAATAAAATACAGCAAGTTATGAGTTTGCTTCACGAGCCATCGTATTTCTTGGCCTTTGGAAACATAAAGACGAGGGATGCAATCTGATGGGGTTGGAGTAACTACAACCATAGAGAGGGGGTAACTAACTTGGAGAATTGACTGCAGCTCAGCCACGTCCCTTTTCAGGTTTTTGACTTCAGCCCTGAGCTCCTTCAGCTCCTCCAGGTACGTGTGCGAAGGAAATGCTGTGCTCAGAAAGAGGTGAAAAATCTGGAAAGAGAAATAACATAGCAATTTAGATTTATATACCGCTTTATAGTGCTTTACAGCCCTCTCTAAGAGGTTTGCAAAGTCAGCCTCTTATCCCCTAACAATCTGGGTCCTCATTTTACCCACCTTGGAAGGTTGGAAGGTTGAGTCAACCTTGAGCCGATGAGAGCTGAACTGCAGTCAGTCAGCAGAATTCGCCTGCAGTGCTGCCTTCTAACCATTTTGCCACCACGGCTCATTATCACATTGCCATACGATTAGAGGAGAAGTAAAGGAAATGGTGCAAATTTTAAGTATAGTCTTCTTTTTGGAGTGGTTGATAAGATGATGGCTTAGACACCAGGAGACCACGTGTTTTAGTTCTACCTGAAGCATGAAAGCTGACTGGGTGACTTTGCGCCAATCACCAGGAGACGGTGAGTTCTAGTCCCCCTTTAGCCACAAAAGCCAGCTGGGTGATTTGGGGCGGTTTCGTCTCCCTCAGCCCAGCCACCTCACAGGGCTGTTGTTGTGATGAAAAAGAGGACAAATATTATGTACCGTGTTACCAATAGAAGGGAATATTTGTAGCTGAGGGTATTATTATAATACTCCACAGTATTATGCATGTTTGCTGCCTTGAATTACGGATAAATTAATAAAGGCAGAATGACCACCTTCTAAATAAATAAATAATAATAAACAAACAAATTCAGGTTATAAAACTCAATAAAACTTGGTTCTTGACCTACTTCCAGTTTGCCAGGCTTCGGCGGCGGCAGAGATTCGCGATCCTGCGCGATCCCTGTTGCGCTATCCGTCTTGGTGCCTCCGACCCCGACGGGTCTGGAGGCTAAGGCTGCGCTGTAGAGGCAGCCGAAGATAGGGGGGATCCGGAGAGGGGTTTGGGGGTGTCGCAGACCCCCTCCCCAGCCGGCAAAACCCCCTTCTCTCAAGGCGGTGGAGCGGCGGTCTGTAATGGCCGCCACAAAGAAGCCAGCAACTGGGTAAGACTGGGCAGGAGGAAGAGGGAGAAAGTCTTGAAGAGAAAGTTTTTTTGGCTGACCCAGGACTTTAAGATACACTTAACATCCTGAAAACTATGACTTTGTTTGAATGATACTTTGTTTCCAGAGGAGATTTTCAAGCGGCGAATTTGAGGTGCTGAAAGGGAAAGTTTACTCTCCTTCCCTATGGAATCAACAAATGGACATTGAGAAACCTGTCTTTTTATAGAAGGTAAAAATTTGGCTCTTTGTTATAAGTGGGAAGGGAGAGGACAAAATATATATATATATATATTAAATCTTGCTGGAGGAGATGCCTTGAAGATTCTGAGACTAGAAACTAATTACAACAAGGCTTTAAAATACAGATTGGGCTTTTTTTTTCTTTTTATGGATATTACCCCAGGAAGAGAAAGTGAGAACTTTGTGCTCTGTTTGAACTGATTGATGACTCTGGGACTTTGGGGAACTGTTTTAACTTTTGAAACATCTTGGTTGTTTTAAGAAGAAGAAGAAAGGTTTATAATGGCTTTACCTGTTGATGAATTTGGAAAAATAAAGAAAGAAGGAAAGGACGCTGTGAAAGAAGCCTTTCACTTTTTGGAAATGGCGCTTGCTATTTACCAGCAAACACAACAACAGATGGAGGAAGCAGAAGAAGAAGAAGAAGCCATCTTTAATGAATCCAAAAGTCTAATTAAGAAAGAAAGGAGAAAGAGAGAAAGGAAAATGAAGGACTTAAGACCTAAAAAAACACCCAAGAAAGAGAAAAATAAGATGCAAAATCAACACAATGTTAGAAAGCAAAAGAAAAAAGGAATACAATAGAGAGGAGAAGCTAAAAAGGCGGAGGTGGGGGGGGGGTAAAAAGGCCAGGTGGGATAAGAAAGGAAGGGAAAAGGGTGGAAAAAGCCACAAAGGTATAAAACAAGATAGGAAAAAAGGAATTTTTTTTAGGGATAAAGGGTAATGTATAATTTTTTTTAAAAAAGAAGATTCTGCAAGGTACATAAATGGTATTGTAGTATTTGTATTAGAAATAAAAAATTAGAATGTTATAAGAATAAAAGATTAAAATATTGAAATGTTTAGTAATGAGAGACTTTAAAATTTAATAAAATAGTAAAGGGAATGTCTAAAATATTGAGTTTAATTAAAGAGTTTAATCGACTATTGTATTGATGTTATAATAAACTTAGCATTGTAGCATTTGTTTTTGAAATAGATAATTGGAATGTTACAAGATTTAACATTTAGATTTATTATCTAATTATGTATTTAATCATTTTGGATTTATTATTTTTTCTTCTTTTTAAAAGTTAGTAGGTAGAATGTATTAAGCAGAATCAGACTGGGTACTAGGCATTATTTTAAATGTTAATTTAGGGGGACGATAGAAAGGCATCATACTTTGATTAGTGATTCCAGGAGAAATCCTTTTTTTTTACTATAGGGAATGAGATAAATGGATAATTTGGAAAGAATGGACAAAAGATACAAGTATAATGATTTAAATTAAAATGAAATAAATAAAATAGAATTAAGAAGAGTGAAAAGCGGGGAGAAGCTATATAGAAGATATAGAATGGTAAATAAGATAGGTAATGGTATATAAGATGAGCATGAATTTAATTGAAGTCCATATAAAGAGAGGTAATCTGGGGCCAAGCTACTTTCTAAAAAGAAGTTTTATGTTTTTGTGTTTTGTGTGTTTATGTTTGTTTGAGAATTAATAAAACCTCGGAGGAATGTTGGATGAGAATAACGGTAAACAAGTCAGAGAGAAATGAAGATGATGACTATAAAATGGATAAATATAGAAAAAATAATAATAATGAAACTGAATAAGAGTAAAGAGAAATAATAAGAAATTTGTTAAAAGATATTTATATGTCCATATGGAAGCAGGGTAAAATAGAATTATGTTGTATAAAATAATGCTTTATTTGATTTGTAAAAATTTATAATGGAAGAGGTTTTATGTACTCAATGGTTAATGATGGTTTGTTTGTCTTTACAATTAATAAAATTTGTTTCAAAAAAAAACACCAAACTTGGTTCTTGCCCAATGAGCTTCCTTAGAATAAGGAATGCAAAAGGAAGCTCATTGGGCAAGAACAAAGTTTATGGAAATGAAACCTGGTTGCCGTAAAAATCCGTTATTATGACATCTTCGGTCAGGATAAAGCATTTTTCTTCTAAGTCAAGGACATGTTGTTTCTGCACCTGGCTGAGAGGATGTTTCAAGTTGTGGGTGTCCACAAAAGCTGATGGTCATTGACTGAAATCAAGCTTCCCTATCAATTTTGCTTTGTCAGAAGGTCATTAAAAGGGGATCACATGACCCTGGAATACTGCAACCGTCATAAATCCATGCCAGTTGCCAAGTTTCCTAATTTTGATTGTGGGGATGCTACAATAGTTATTAGTGTGGAAAAACATTCACAGTTCACTTTTTCAGTGCCAAACAGCCACTCAAGGATTCTACTCCCTGTAAGGCAGCCTCAATAGAAAACAAACTTACTTGTGCAACGTGTCTCTGGCACCACCAACACCAACTAACCGCAGCACCCAGGATATGTTTGAGGGATTCTAGTATGTCTCCAAAAGCTAAAAGCCAGGAAGAGAACGGCCATCTTTGGCTAGGGAGGATAACTGGAGACCTGTTGAAAACAACAGCCAACTCTAAATTAACATTTTATTTGCAAAAACCATATGTGATGACTCGGGGCATGGCACAAAGGCAACCCAGCCAGATGGAGTCCCTTTATTAGCTCCAACTTTACCCACAATGTCCCAGTTACCTTCCGGTCTGGAGAAAAACTCTCCTGGGAACCTGCAACAGCCTTTGACAGCAGATATTCCAATCCAAAATGGTATAAACAGAAAACTTTAAACTATAAATCCAACAAAGCAAGAAGTAAAATAACATGGCAATAAATCAAACCAGTTGGGAGGATGCCAGGAACTCTGACAACAGCAGCCAACATTAGATAAACTCAACATTTGTTTCTGATAAACGCCCTTCCCAACTGCTTCTCCTTTAAACTCCCTCCTCAGGTGTGCTTTGTGAAGGGAATCAGGGCCCTTTCCTACCAGGATGCTTCAAGAATAATGCAGGTAATCTTCCACGCAGGACCACGATTGAGCTTAATTCTTGCTAAGCAAGAATTAAAGTGAGTTTCCCCATTTTGCCACCTTTCTTGTCACCATTGCTAACATCAACTGCAGTGCCTCACTTAACGACCAAGGCAAGGGAAGTCGCCAAATAGGGCCAAACCCACGTAACAAATGCCTCACTTAACAACCGAAATTTTGGGCTCAATTGGGGTTGTACATCAAGGACTACCTCTGAGCGGGTTTAACAAAAAATATGTTGGGAGTTGCAAAATGTTACCCAGAAATGCTCGAGAAAAACCACAAACACTTACTTTGCCGGCAAAACTTTTGAAGAAAGACTGGATGAAGATGTCAACGCAATGTGTTTTTTTCCCTTTGACGAGGATTGTGTTCTGGATCTCCATTTTGGGCACCGTTGCTTAACTCTGGCCATTTTCTCAAATTCCAGGTTAAACTATATCCTCATTCGTGTCACTAGCCAGAATATTTTGAGAAGGGTAACACATATCAGGATATCACCTACAATGAAATCAGATATCTTTATTGCCAAGTTTGACAAGTCTTTAGAATTTTTTTAAAAAAGAAATAGCAATTTGTTATGGCAGTGGCTCTCAACTTGTAGTCCGCAGACATTTGGGGGGCCTTGATGTCACAGGGCTTCCACAAAGACTTTATGAAATATTATGAATTAAATATTGAGTTAAGTCTTGGGGGTCCATGGCCACAAAAAGTATTTAAAGGGGGCCAGTGGTGAAAAAAAATGTTGAGAACCACATTATTGGGAAAAAATAGGATAATTAAATGACATATCTAATTATAGGTAGTCCTCAACTTACTGTCAGGTTCCAAGTAATGAAATCATCATAAAAGGAACTCAGGGGCATTTTCATGCCTCAAAGAACTATTTTATTTAACACTAACTGGTGCAATCCAGTACTGAAAGTTTTCCGGGCTTCCACGTCACTATAACTACTAGAGTTTTTCTAACACTCTTTTCTAACCCTTTTTGGACTTTTCTTTAGCACACGCAATACATACTGACCCCCAAACTCTTGCTTCATTAAGAAATTATAAAAACTGGAATGATTTAAAAGAGCCTTTGATTTATAGATACTGCTAGTTTTTTTTTATTGCTTTAGGGTTGGTTGTTTTATGAATTTATCTGTGGATAGGGAAACTTCCTATTGTTGATTGTTATATAATTGTACTATGTACATTTTATTTTTACTTTGGCTACAATGGTAACCCTCAGAGGTTTTCTCAATTTGGGGTGGACAATAAAGAAATGGAATAAGTAAATTAATATTCTCCTAAGCCACAGGTGTCAAACTTGTCATGTCACATTGTTGTCACATGACATATCACAATGTTTTGCCTCTGTGGAGTTGGGGTGGGCATGGTCGCACATGATGCATCCAGCCCATGGGCTGTCAGTTTGGCACCTTCATCTTAAGCTAATAGTCAGACATGAGATACAGAAAGACATGAGATACAGAAAGATGTGTTCAACACAAATTCATCACATGCAGACTTTGCTTGATCAGAAGGTCCCAAAAAGTGATCAAATGACCCCATAACTGTTATAAATATGAATCCGTTGCTAAGTGTCTGAATTTTGATCACATCATGATGGGGATTTATTTATTACTTATTTAATTAATTTATATTGCCACCTATTCCTCCCCCCCCCGCGACTCGAGGAGGCTTAGAGAATGTAAAACCATATTTAAAATTTAAAAAAAAAAAACAATAAAAACTTACAAAAAGGATGCTGAAAAGTTTTTCAGTGCCGTTGTAACGTTGAAAGATCACTAAATGAAGTGTTGTAAGTCGAGAAGTACCTCTAAACCACTGCCCAAGTTCACCGTTGACCCATCTCGTGGACGAACGATTCGATTCCCACGACCCACTGAATCCGTTGTTCACGTGTCATGGGAGCTTGCCCCCAGTGAACCGAGACTTTATGGCAGAAAGGGGTTTCGTGTCCAAGTCAGGCTTCCTCGGGGACGATCCCGGTCAAACCACCCGGGATGAACAGCTTCCCTAGACGCGAGTAGCCACGTCTGAACTCGCAAGCCGCATCGCCACGCCAAACAATTCAAACTCCGCCGGAGCCAATCACAGCGCAGCAAGTGAGAGCCAACGTTCCACCAGCCTCAAACTTCAAAGGCATGACCGTTCCTTTGATTGACCGGCCTTTAGCGAATCATTTTTTCCCGGTTTCCAACGCGAGCCAATCAGAATAAACGTCGGCGAGAATGGGGACAACGAAAGGGGAGGCAGAGCAAAAGGAGGGCATCCACGAGCCGGGCCCGCCTTTGAAAATTAACAGCTACGCTAAGGGCCAATGAAGCGCCGCATGCTGACGCCCGCCAACCAATCCGGTCTCCCGATTCAGTTTTCTCCCAGATCGCTTCGCTATTAATCAACCAATAGGAAAGGGCGATAGCTTCCAAGCCACTCAATCGGATCTGTCGTTTCATCTTAGGGCGTTATCCCAGGCGTTGTCCAATAGGTGTAAGAACGCCCTCGGAAAAAGCCAATGAGGAAGAGGATGGAATGACGACCGCCCAATAAAGAGCATCGTTTCTTTCACTCAGAAAAGGGGGAGGTCCTGCCAGAGGAGGGGAGAATGCCAGCGCCTGAGGAATGTCAACTATTCAACATGGAGACGGCGGTTACTACGCTCGAGACCATGGTAAGTCTCGGGACTGCTGGACAAGCTACCACCAAGCACAACGGAAGCCGCCGTTCCCTTGAGGACCGAAGCGGCCTCTCGAAGAGCGGCCTAAACGAACGGAAGGAACAAAAGGGGTGGAAAAGCCGCGGAGGAGGGAAGGAATGTAAGAAAAGCTGCCCCCCCCCACATCCCGCCGGATTCAACCATTCCTCACGCCTGCAGGGGGGAGCCCTAGAATAGAGCTGGACGCGCCCATTATTCACCCCGAAAGTGGGGGGGGGGGTTGTGGGCTCGCTGCGTTTCTGCTGTCTGGCTTGGAGGGGGGGCGTGGTCCGTCGGGGGCGTAGCTTCTTGGGCTGGTCCATTTCTCCCCCAGCTCGAATTCCCGCGGGGGCGTGGCCAACAGTGCTTGTAGGCGTGGCTTGAATGCTGGGCTGGTTTCAGTGGTGGGTCGCCCCATTTCTCCTGACCCCCCCCCCCCCCCCCCACAAGCGATGGGGCCTTTGGAAGGCCAGGAGAAAAAAATGCTGGTTGCATTGAAGGAAAAATGAGAAGGTTGGGAAGAGAAACGGTAAATTAGACGGTAAATGGCATTGAAAAGAAAAACAAATAGCCTTTTATTGCTTATAGATAGGCCTCAACTTAATGTTAATGTTTAGTCATTATCCGCTTTAATGACCCTGTAATCTTTTGTGTGGTGGAGTCTGTGCACCTGAATGGAGCTGAGTGATTATTGGCCAGATGCCTTTCCTGTTGCCAGTGTGGAGTTACATTCAACAGGTATATTCTGGTGGTGCCCAGAGAGAGAAATATCTGCCTCTACCTAGGATGGAACTCTTAGCCTCCTGATTGTGAGGTGAGAGCTCCACCTGTAGGCCACTGCATCAATGACAGTTCATTTAGTGACTATGAAATGACAATGGCATGAAAAACCATTTTTCAATTTGCGGCATCCCTGTGCTCACATCAAAATTCAGCTGCTTCATATAACAGACTCTTATTTATGATGATTGCAATGTTTGGGAATCATCTTTTTTTGCCACCTTTTGACAAACAAGTCAATGGGGAAGCCAGAATCACTTAACTGTGTTGCTAACTGAACCACTGTCATGAAATGGGACAAAACTCACTTAATGACTGTTTTTCCAAGCAGTCAAAATGTTGGGCTCAAATGGTGGTCGTAAGTCAAAGACTGCTTGTACTGAAGTACCTGCACAAAGTATTGACTTGTTTTGTCTTCTGAAAGCTTATTTAAGGACTTCCTTATCCTGTTGTCCTCTGGAAGGGCTGGGTGGCCTCTAAATCTTATCCTCTGCCCATACAAAATGCTACCTGGAGTTGATTCCTCTTGCAATGTAGCAGATCTGGAAAGCACCAGGTTGAGAAAAGCCATTTTCAACCATGGACTGTTTTTTCCCCATCCTAGTTGGCACTGCAAGAATATTGTGAGGCTAAATGACAACAAGAACCAGGTTTTGTGCAGAGGTCTCCAAACTTGGCAACTTTAAGAATTGTGGACTTCAACTCCCAGAATTCTCCAGCCAGCATTGTTAAATTTGGGGGGCCCTTGTCTAGTACTTAAGACACCAGGCTAGAAACCAGGAGAAAGTGAGCTCTAGTTTTGCCTTAGGCATGAAATCCAACAAAGTGACTTTGGGCCACTCACTGGGAAACTGAGTTCTAGTCCTGCTTTAGATAAATAAGCTGGTTGGATGACATTGGTGAGTTCTAGTCCTGCCTTAAGGATGAATGCCTAAGCTGGGTGACTGTGTACCAATTACCAGGAGGCTGTGAGTTCTAGTCCTCCCTCTTAGGCAGGGGTCTTCAAACTTGACCGCTTTAAGACTTGTGGACTTCAACTCCCAGAATTCCTCCTCCAGTCAATGTTAGCTCAGGAATTCTGGGAGTTGGAGTCCACAAGTCGTAAACTTGCCAAGGTTGAAGAGCCTTCCTTGTCTTACAGTCATGACTGAGCCCAAATTTCTGTTGTTAAGCAAGTCCGTTAAGTGAGGTTTGCTTGATTTTACGACCTTGACTGGCAGACAACTATTCACCTTCTGGATGGATTGTTAGAGAAACAACTTTGTTGCTTTGAAAGAGAAACTTTTTGCCAGGGTTGCCAGCACTTCTCATAAAGGGTTCACTTCAGAAGATTTGTGGTGTTTGGGGAGCTGGGTCAAAGCACTTTTCTTGCCACAGCTCCTAAGTGAATCACAGCAGCTGAGAAGTTAATAGCCACGGTAGTTAAGTGAACCTGGCTTCCCTGTGGAGACTTTGCTAATCAGAAGGTCGCAAAAGGGGATCATGGGATGCTGCAACCTGTCATTTATGTGAGCCAGTTGCCAAGCATCTGAATTTTGATCATGGGGATGGTTGCAAAGGACGTTACTCTGCAAAATGGTCTTAAGTTGCTTTTTTTTTCCAGTGCCGTTGCAACTTCGAACTGTCGCTAAATGAATGGATGTAAGTCAAGGACTACCTTAGTGAGGAATTCTTGAACTTCCCAATGGGACCTCAGATTATGCTTTTAATTTGCATGCTCATTACTGAACCTTGTAATGCTTGTAAGCCTATTTGTCCTTCTAAGTTTGATTTATTACTTATTTATTAAATGTTGATGCCATCCATCTTCCAAATGACACTGGGTGGCTTGATGGATATTCCAAGGCCTCCCTGCTCTCCCCCACTTCCATTTTTGCCAGGAATGGCCTCTTGAGCTTGCCTTGTCGTATTTTGAAGAACAGTTGCAGCAATTGGGTATGGCTAGTCTAGACCAGGGCAAAGTTGGCTGGGGAATTCTGGGAATTGAAGTCCACCAGGCTTAAAGTTGCCAAGCTTGGGGACCTCTGCTCTAGAACAATGGCCCCCAAACCTTTTGGGCACCAGGGACCAGTTCCATGGAGTTTTTTCCGTGGATTGGAGGGGTTATAGTTTACTGTGCCGCCTGCATCCTGTGGATGGGGCTTTGCTTGGTTTGCTGGTTTCTGGCATGCTGTGGCCTGCTGCTGGTCCACCCCTGGTCTAGAGAAGGACCAAGGGTGACATGATAGCAGCCTTCCAATATTTGAGGGGCTGCTACAAAGAAGAGGGAGTCAAGCTATTCTCCAAAGAACAAGAAACAATGGATGCAAACTAATCAAAGAGAGAAGCAACCTGGAATTAAGGAGAAACTTCTTAATAGTGAGGAAAATTAACCAGTGGAACAGCTTGCCACCAGACATTGCGGGTGCTCCAACACTGGAGATTTTTAAGAAGAAGACTGGACAGCCATCTATCTGAAATGGTATAGGGTCTCCTGCTTGAGCTGGGGGGCTGGACTAGAAGACCTCCAAGGCCCCTTCCAATTCTGTCATCATTGCTGTTTTCCAGATGGCGAGAGGTGTCCGTCCACTGCCCTTTTTATGTTGTACTACTAGTGAACATGCACAAAAAAGCAGTGCAATGTTAAAAGGGCATTGGCCGGTAATGCTCAGTCAGCTAAAAACACAACATGAAGAGAAATCCCGTTATCGTACAGATTTCGGGAGACTGCACGATGGCTTAAAACAGTAATAGGAAATCCCATCTTCCCCTCTGATTTTTTTTTTTTTTTTTTGAAAGTTTTGCTGCAGGAGCATAAAAACACGAGTGCACTTTGGCCTATGGTACAAGTCTACCAAGGTTTCTGTCTGCTAATCCATCCCTCCTTTGCCTATTAAGAAAAAGAGCCTCGTTTTTGCAAAAATGTTTCTCTAAACAAACAAAAACCAATTTTCCTAGTTATTGAGAGGCCGATCTGCAGGAATGCAACTCCCCCTTGCATTCTTTTCATGTTGGGCGTGTGCCTGCAGACATTGCCCCCTCCCCCCACCCTATCCCTCGTGCCAGCATCCAGGCCCAAGGAGGACTGTGCTTATATCTCCTCCTTTTACCAATAGCAATAGCACTTAGATTTTTATATCGCTTTATAGTGCTTTGCAATCTTCTCTAAGCAGTGTACGGAGTCAGCATCTGGCCCCCAACAAACTGGGTCCTCATTTGACCGAACTCGGAAGGACGGAAGGCTGAGTCACCCTGGAGCCTGGTGAGATTTGAACTGCCAAATTGCAGGCAGCCGGCAGAAGTAGCCCTGCAGTGCTGCACTCTAACCATTGCGCCACCACAGCTCCAAATTAACTCTCTTATTTGTCAGACCACTTGAATCTGGCTGATTTTGTACCCAGGGAGATGGTCCTCTGAACTCGGCGAGTCCAAACCAGTAAGGAGCGTCATCTGTCCGTTGGAATATGGTGTGCTGCAGGTGGCATGGTTTGAACAGAGCTGGTTCGTCAATCTTCCCTTTTTTGAGGGACAGCTAGCTTTCTTCTCAAGGAAAACTCCAGCCTCTGATTCTGACTTTTTGTCTTTGGTTCCCATGGCTTAAGCTTTCCCCAGTTGCCTTGGAAAGAAACTGATTGAGGAGAAAAGCAACCTAGAACGAAGAAGAAATTTCCTGACCATTAATCGGTAGATCATGAAACATGTAAGAAAACAACCAAACTCAGAAAGCACTAAGGACCCCACAGTTCTCCTCCTCCTCCCCTCTTCTAGCACTGATGATGTTACCTAGTTGGGTCATGAAATGTCTGCAAGAAAACAACCAGAAAAAAGCAACCAAGGACCCCATCCTGGAGGTTTTTAGGAAGAGACTGGACAATTATTTGTCCAGAATGGGGAAAGATCTCCTGCTTGACCTCTGAAGTCCTTTCCACCTCCGTTATTCTGTTCCCTGGGGCCTTTTCCTGCTGACAGGAGCTCTGACTTCATTGCACTACTGTACTTGCCAGCTAGCAGTGCAATAGTATTGTCAAAGCACTTGCAAGCAGAACCCGCAACAGTGGCCCGGTGGTGGCATCACTCCAATGTTTCTCCAACCCTCCATGGCTGGAGACGGAGCAATTCAGGCTCCAAAGGATCTGGGCTGTCACGTGACTCATCAGTAAAGAGGTCAACTAACCGGTCAAAGGATAAAAAGGAAAAATTCTGGTCTGTCGGTCCGTTTTGCTGAATGGGCAGCTTCAACTGGTTTCTGAAACTGCATGCTGGAGAGGTCCAAAGGTTTCTCCTTGGTGAGGCCTCTTCTGTGGCTTCACAGTTAAAGGTAAAGGTTCTCCTCGCACATCTGTGCCAGTCGTTTCTGGCTCTAGGGGGCGCTGCTCATCTCTGTTACAAAAGCCGAAGAGCCAGCGCTGTCCGAAGACGTCTCTGTGGTCATGTGGCCGCCATGACTAAACGCCCGAAGGCTCACGGAACACTGTTAACCTTCCCACCAAAGTGGTCCCTGTTTTTCTACTTGCATTTTTTATGTGCTTTTTGAACTGCAAGGTTGCCAGAAGCTGGGACATGGGAGCTCACTCAGTTATGTGGTGCTGGGGATTCGAACCGCTGAACTGCCAACCTTTTTGATCGACACGCTCAGTGTCTTAGCTCCTGAGCCACTGCATCCTCTTGGCTTCACATTTGTTTGGGTCCAATTGGTGATTCCTGTAATGGTTCTGCTATTGGTTCACAGAACAATTTCCTTCCTTCCTTCCTTCCTGTATATTAGATTTCTATCCTGTCTTTATTTTATAAATGTATATTTTATAAATACACATATATTATTTTATAAATGGCTCAAGGCAGTGAACATATCTAATGCTCTTTCCCCCTTCAGTTTTTCTGCACAACAACCCTGTGAGGTGGGTGGTTAGTAGAAAGAGTGGCTGAAGTCACCCAGCTGGTTTTCATGCCCAAAGCAGGACTAGAACTCACCGTCTCCTGGTTTCTAGCCTGGTGCCTTAAGTACTCCACCATCGAGCTGAAAGACAGAATTTGTCTCTCTTTGAAAGGCTCAATTCTCACCTTCTGTTGACAAGGCCTGGTGTAATCTTAATCTTAATCCTAAACCCTAATCCATTGGTATATGAAATCTGTCTGCAAACACTGTTGAAAGCACAGTGGCTTTATGTACAGGTAGTCCTCGACTTACGACTGCAATTGAGCCCGACATTTCTGTGGCTAAGCGAGACAGTTGTTCAGTGAGTTTTGCCCCTTTCTTGCCACAGTTGTTAAGTGCATCTCAACAGTTGTTAAATTAGTAACCCCGGTTTTTAAGTGAATCCGGCTTTCCCGTTGACGTTGCTGATCAGAAAGTCGCAAAAGGGGATCCCATGATCCCCAGGCACTTTAATAGCCATAAATGTGAGTCAGTTCCCAAAGGTCTGGATTTTGATTGCATGACCATGGAGGTGCTGCAACAGTCGTGAGTGTGAAAAGTGGTCATGTCCAGTGGTGGGATTCAATTCTTTTAAGTACCGGTTCTGTGGGTGTGGCTTGGTGGGCATGGCATGGCTTAGTGAGTGTGGCTGGGGAAGGATGCTGTAAAATCCCCATTTCCACCCTACTCCAGGGATAGGATAGACTGCAAAGTCTCCATTTCCTACTGCAAAGTCCCCATTCCCTCCCCACCCCACTAGCCTGCTTTCCAGCTCCGTTCTCCTGTGCAGGGCAACCAAAGGAGACCCTGCCGATCAGCTGGGACTCAAGAGGCAGAGAATAGATGGGGGCGGGGCCAGTCAGAGGTGGGATTGGCTGGTTCTCCATACTACTCAAAATTTCCGCTACCGGTTCTCCAGAACTGGGTCAGAACCTGCTGAATACCCACCTCTGGTCATGTCCCTTTTTACAGTGCCCTTGTACACTTTGAATGGTCACTAAATGAACTGTTGTAAGCTGAGGACTACCTGTAGATGTCAGGAAGGGATCCCACTGCCAATTTGCCCTTCGTTTGCTGCAGGTGCCGCTTATCCCGTAGCTCAGGCAAAACGACCAAAATTCATCATCTTCAAAACCCAGCCTGACTGCGTATCTTCAGGGAATCCTGAATCCTTAGCTTGTGTTTGCCGGATGCAATTTGCTCACTGTACGCCACAACATTTATTCATATTGTAACTGGATGATTTGATCGAAACCAGTCCTTAAGGTGTCGTTAAAGTGAGGTACGGGCATTGAAGTAAATGCAATGGCCATAAAAGCATTACATTAAAAAAAAACATATTTATGGAAGCGTTTGCAATCATGGATCTGCAGAAAAATTAAACACGGAAGCGTGTAGTCAGTTGAAACAAGGGGAAAAGAAACTGAGACAGGAGGAAAAAAATACATTTATTGGGTTGTAAATGCCCTAGTGCAGTGGTCACCAACCAGTGGACCAAGGATCACTGGTGGTCCACAAGGAAATTTTGGTGGTCCGCAGAGAAATGTCACCCCCAAAGCAATTAATCTTCTGCTTTTGGCTACACTAAGGAAAGCAGCAAAAGTCTTTCTTTCTTTCCTCCAAACTCCACCAGAAATGAGTCTTTGAGGCCCTGCAAGGCCTCCTGCTCCAAGAGGCTGCGCCGGTGTGACAAGTCTCACAAAACCTCTGGCAGAGTTTGGGGGAGAGAAAGAAAGACTTCTGCTGCTTCTGCTGTTTTCCTTGCATGAAGCCAAAAGTCTCTCTCTCTTTCTCTCTCCCATTGAGAACGGAGCTGGAAACTGTATCCTGCGATCCCAAATAAAGAACAATCAATCAGTAGGAAAACGGGGTGGGGAATTTTCCTGCAGACTTTTTGGGGGATTTTCCCAGGGTCTCTGCTGCTTCCTGCAGAGACCCTGAGAAAATGTCAGCAAGCCACTGTCAGTCAAAATTCATACTAGTGGTCCACGGGATTTAGAATTATGAGTTTGGTGGTCCCTGAGGTCCAAAAGATAGGCAACCCCTGCCCTACTGTGTAACTTGAACAATGGGCCCTATCCAAGAGCAGGAGATTTAATGTGGAGAAAAGCAAGGTTCTACACCTAGGCAGGAAAAACCAACGTTACAAGTACAGAACGAGTGAAACCTGGCTGTAAAACAGTCACTGTGAGAGGGACCTTGGAGTCCCAGTGGACGATCCCTTAAACATGAGCCAGCTCTGTGCAGCAGCAGCCAAAAAAGCCAATACGATCCTTGGTTGTATAAACAGAGGCATAGAATTAAAATCACTTGAAGCATTATAAAGCCTTTATAATACTTTATAAAGCTTTGCAAAGTCTTAGTAAGGCCACACCTGGAATCCCGCATCCAGTTTTTGGTCACCACATTACAAAAAAGATGTTGAGACTTCGGAAAAAGTGCAAAGAAAAGCAGCTAAGACGATTAAAGGCCTGGAGACAAAAACATACGAAGAACCAGTTGCAGGAATTGGGTTTGGCCAATTGAGAGAGAAGGAGGACTGATAGCAGTCTTCCAGTTTTGTTTTGTTTTTTTTTTGTTTTTTTGGGGGGGGGCTACCAAAAAGATGAGGGGGTCAACTTATTTTCTAAAGCACCAGAAGTCAGGACAAGAAACTCTGGATGGAAACTCATCAAGGTGAGAAGCAAGCTGGAAATAAGGAGAAACTTCCTAAGAGTGAGGACAATTAACCAGTGGAACAGCTTGCCACCAGAAGTTGTAGGTGCTTCATCCCTGGGGCGTTTTAAAAAGAGACTGGACAGCAGTTTGCCTGAAATGTTATACAGTTTCCTGCTTGAGCAGAGGGCTGGACTAGAAGACCTCCAAGGTCCCTTCCAGCTCTATTCTGATTGATTGATATTGTGAGCCTCCCAAATAAAACCGACCAGAAACATAAACAGATAAGCTAATTCTACAGGTAATTCTCCAGTTATGACCATAACGCAGCCTGCCCATCACGATAGGAACTCTAGATGGTTGTAAAGTGAATCGGTCATGGGACCGGCACATTTTTATGGTCTTATTTGCAGCAGTTGTTAAAGTGAACCAGTCATTCGCTATGGGTGTGGTTTTGCCAAAAGCCAGAAGTAAACACCAGTTTTCAGCAAAACCATAATAAAACATGCTCATAGGTCTATTCTATTGCAACACCACACAGTCACTAAGCAACTGGTCGTAAGTACTGTACTGTACTGTACCGTATTGCAGAATCTTTAACAAAGGTTCTGTTTTACATTAAGGGAATCTTTCAAGCCAGACAGGACAATTCTCCGTCTCTTTTTATTGCCTGGTTGAGTTGGGGCAGATTCTTTCTAAATTTCTCTGTCCGTTTCTCAGTTGTGAGCTTCTCCCCCTTTTATTTGATGGTTCTTTTGCCACCATCTCTTCTCCTCGCCTTCCAAGGTCATTTTCCCATTCCATTCGTATGTTAAGTTCGTCTGACTAACTTAATGACTGCAGCAAGTCAACATGCGAGATGGTTGGTTGTAAGTCTTGTTTACGGTGCCATTGTAACTTCGGTCACTAAACGAATGGTTGTAAGTCAAGGACTGCCTGTATTCTCCTTAAGAGAGGGTGAGATGCCATCGATATGGAAATATTACTGTATTACTATATTATATATACGGTATTACTGTTCTTCTCATCCTTCCTAGTACCCATCTCTCTTCCCACTTAGGACTAGAATCATGTTGCTTGTATCTTTACAATTTATATTGTTTTATTTGTTTTCCTGGTATGTTTTGATTACGTATTAGTAACCTATATATGATTTGATTGCTGAGAGTAACCTATGACTATCACTAAGTGTTGTATCTTATGATTCTTGATGAATGTATTTTTTTTCCTTATGTATACTGAGAACATATGCACCAAAGACAAATTCCTTGTGTGCTAATCACATTTGGCCAATAAAGAATTATGTTCTGTTCTGTTCTATATATGGTTACAATTCAGTGTCTTCTTTTTTTCTTTTTTTCTTTCTCTTTTTCTCTCCTTTCTTCTTCCTCTTTCTCCCTCCTTCCCTCCCTTCCTCTTTCTTTCTTTTTCTTCCTTCCTTTTCTTCTTCCCTCCCTCTTTCTGTCTTCTTTCTTTCTTTCTTTCTTTCTTTCTTTCTTTCTTTCTTTCTTTCTTTCTTTCTTTCTTTCTTATTTCTCCCTCTCTCTCTCTCGTTTTCTCCCTCCCTCTCTGTTTGTTTATGTATGTATGTGTTCATTTTATTTATTTATTTATATGCTGCCTATCTCCTCTACAAGGTGATCTTATGCCATCTTCCTTCCCCCAATTCATCCTAAGCAGAGGCATTTGGTGGGTGGCCTTTTTCTCACTCCGTACATTGTATTAATGGGGTGCGATTGTTTTTTTCATGTTTTAGTTCCAGAAGGGCGAATCTGACCTGGATTACATCCAGACAACGTTGGAGTTTGAAATGATGAGACGGCTCCCTAACGAACTCACCCAAGAGGTACCGTCCTTAGGCTTATGCCTGAAAGCATTGCTGACACCCTCTGAGAAATATTTTAATGCCTCATTGTCAAGGTTCTTAAGCATGACCATATTTTACTGAATAAGCACAGTTTTGGGGTTGCAAAAAAAAGAATATTGGGGCCCTTGGTGCTCTCTGAGTTTGGCTGTTTTCTTGCAAACGTTTCATTACCAAACTAGGTAGCATCATCAGTGTTATTGGGAGTGTTGTTTTCTTTTTGGCAATTAAACAGAGAGCAAATCCCACTGCCCTCTAGCATTGATGATGTTACCTAGTTTGGTAATGAAATGTCTGTAGGGAAACAACCAAGCCCACAGAGCAACAAGAACCACATAGCCATTATAATTTTGCTTATATCTTAAACAGACAATTTGGGGAGCTCATGATTGTGTCCTACATAGGCATACAAATTTAAGGTTTGTCTTAGCTTGCCTATCTCCACCTTCAGAAAACTGTTCAGTCAGTTCTTTAAGACGATAACCCAAAGACCTAATTGTTGTGACCCAGGCTTCCCAAAATCATGAAGCAGACTCCTTGTCCCGATAAAACCCCTTTTATTAGGTTGAAGTGAATTCCTCTCCAGCAAAGTTTTCCATGAGATTTCACAACTACAGACCTTTATCAAGCTCGGAGAGTTCCCTGGCCGATCTCTTCCAAACGCCACACTGTAGCAGAAATTACTTGGCAAGAAGCCAGGGACAGATCATCACACTAATGAATTGAACTAATTGTCTCCTGCAAACCCCACTCCGCCCCTTTGGCTCGTATTTATTCCTATGGGAGAGGCTATTCACCATCCACCTGTGTCTTTACTCCCAAGTCAGCCCTTGTTCCTTAACTGTTCCCATCTCCTGGCAGCTCTGTGCATGCGTACTCTGCGAACAGGCTCCAGCTGTTCTTCTGCCCCACTTATCCCTGACTCCGAAGGCAGCTGATGACTGTCAGACGGCCCTGGCTCCATCTCTGCCTCTGATGCAGAGCCCTTGTCAGAGACTTCCCCAGACTCTAGGACTGGACCAGGTTCCTCCGCAACCTTCTCACTCTCCGAGTCTGCCACCAGCTCCGCTGGCTGCTAGTGGGCCACAACACTCATAATTTTCCAGAGGCTAACTTTATAGAAGAACTGATTAAGGTAGAACTTACTGATTAACATTTTGGAGAAGGAACCAGGCAACTTTTTTTCCCCCTTGATGCAACCAACACAACTGAGGTTTGCAAAAATATTTGGATCCAAAGAAGCGTTCTGCACACTGCAGTTGCAGTCAGAATGGATTCAAGATTCCATATCCCTGTTTCTCATATTAGATCTCAATTGTCCAATGAAGTTGATTGACAACAGCATGGAAAAAGCCAAAAGGCAAGCTCCTTCTTGTACACTGTTGGGTGTCAATTTGGAGAATTGGCCTAAATGGTTGTGAAGAAGCCGCTTGTTCTGTTTTCCATCTGTTCTTTCACATTCTTGATGGTTCTATGGAGTGTCCCAAAGGTGCTTTTGTTTTCAAGAGACAACTGGATTTTCTTGCTTTTCTTTGAAGACGTTTCGCTTCTCATCCAAGAAGCTTCTTCCACTCTAAAGACAGCTGGTCATTTGCATTTTTTTTAGAGAGCCGTTGAGGCCACTTGGAGATTTATCTCTGTCCTCAGGGTCACCTGAGTAGTCCAAATGGGTGTGGAGCCTTCTACAACCCAGTCCCTTCAGCAGTTCCAAGAAGGCTCTACACCCATTTGCACCTGTTGTGGTTAGCCAGCAGCAGGTGCGGACAGCTGAGGAGAGCGAGGACTCAAATGAGGGGTCAGGACCGTTAGGGAGTGGACTGCTGCCTCAGAGATTGTGGGAGCTGTCAGCAGTGATGAGGAGGTTCCCAAGGAGCCTGTGCCAAGTGCGCGTAATTGCAGGGCTGCTTGCAAGAAAGAGCAGCTACAACAGCATGGGTGACTCGAGAGTAAGGCTGCAAGGTAATGGCTCCTCTGAGAAGATAAAAGCCAGCTGTGAAATGAACGTACTTTGCAGAAGGCAAAGACGTTTTGAAACTCCTGCCTCGTGGACATTCCAGTATCCTGAGTTTGTATTTGAAGATTCTTGTATCACAAATGATTTCTTGTCTGTTATCTTTTGGCAAGTCGCGCACAGTTTGGCAAGGCTTGTGCTTATCACAGCTAATTATTTTGCAAAAGCATTCCAAGGTTTTTGTTCCCTCTGGTTTGTATTTGATTTGTTGAAAAAGGGCGTGGGTCATAACAGCACCACTCAGGTGACCCTGAGGACAGAGACAAATCTCCAAGTAGCCTAAACAAATCTCCAAAAGGATGCAAATGACCAGCGGTCTGCAAGAAGTATGAATCCTTCCATTCCCCACCATCCAGTCAGAGCCGAAGAAGCTTCTTGGATGAGAAGTGAAACGTCTTCAAAGAAAAGAAAAAAGTCTAGTTGCCTCTTGAAAAAAAGGACATTTGGGACAACCACGTCCTGGATGACTGAGAAGCTTCCTAGACTGGAGAGGTTGACTGCAGTAACCATAACATGTGCTCAGTTAGCAGTTGGGAGCTGAAGACCAAGAGATATGGCAGCTCACTTGGACAATTACAGGTAGTCCTCAACTTACAACCAAAATTGAGCACAAAAGTTTTTGTTGCTCAGTGCGACAGTTGTGAGTTTTGCCCCATCTTACGACCTTTCTTGCCACCGTTATTAAGTGAATCACCGCACTTGTTAATAACATGGCTATACGTGAATCTGGCTTTCCCCTTGAGTTTGAGGTTGCAAAAGGGGATCACAAGATCTCGGGAGACTGCAACCGTCATAAGTGTGAAAAACGGTCATCCCTTTTTTCAGGGCTGTTGTCACTTTGAATGGTCACGAAACGAATGGTTGTAAGTTGAGGACTGCCTGTATATAGTAGGCAAAGATTGAGGCCATAAGCTCCCAGCTTTGGCCTCTCATGTTTTCAAGGTAATAGATACTTCACTGTAGCTTGGCTCAGTAGACAGGTGTGCTAACAATCCCCTCTAGTCTGGGAACTCGGTGGTTCTCCCCTTTGAAAGCTTTGTTCTATTCGGACTTTGTTTTTTGAATGTTGAGTTCTGAATCTGCTGATGTGGACCTTGTGTTCTTAAAGTGCTTGATGCCTTTGGCTAGTCTAGTAAAGAGAAGGACCAGGGGAGACAGGAGAGCAGTCTTCCAATATCTGAGGGGCTGTCACAGAGAGGAGGAAGGGGTCAAGCTATTCTCCAAAGCCCACAAAGGCCAGACAAGGAATAATGGATGGAAACTGATCAAGGAGAGATTCAACCTGGAAATAAGGAGAAACTTTCTGACAGGGAGAACAATCAACCCATGGAACAGAAGTTGCCCTAGGAAGTTGTGGGAGCGTCATCACTTGAGATCTTCAAGAAGAGATTGGACTCCCATTTGTCAGAAATGGTGTAGGGTCTCCCGCTTGAGTGGAGGGCTGGACTAAATGACCTACAAGGTCCCTTCCAACTCTGAATATCTGTTACCTATCTGTTTTTTCCCTTCTGTTTCTTGCTTTGGAAACAGGAAAATCCTTTGGCCCTGATACAGCAGCTGTCAGTAGTGAAATTGCGTTACAAAACCTTGTGCGAGCAGCTGGAGAAGATTTCTGCGGAGCGGCGAGAGTCCATGCGTGCTATCCGGGCCACTCTGGCTAAAACAGTGACATTGGCCCAGGAAATACAGGAACATGCTGGGACAGAGGTAATGCTCTGGCTGCTTGATTGCTACTTGTAATTTGTGCTTCTCTCAAGATTTTACCTTCTCTTTGGAGTAGTTGCGAGTCTCTTCCAGATTCCATTTGAATCTATTGGGTGAGCAACAGAAAAACTTTCTAGGGATCAGCGTGCCTCAGGCCAGCATCATTCATCATCAACCAGAGGTTTAGTGGGATAGAATCACATCTCAAGTAATGCCAGTAGAAGAGAAACTCAAAGTTGAACTTTGGGGTCCTTGGTAGTTTTCTTGCAGACATTTCATTACCCATCTAGGTAATGTCATCAGTGCTGAAAGGGAGAGAGGTTTGGGAAGAGGAAGAAGAGGAGGAGGAGGAAGACGACTGTGGGTCCTTGGAGCTCTCTGAGTTTGGTGGTTTTTTTGCAGACACTTGATTACCCAACTAGGTAACATCATCAGTGCTAGAAGGGAATGTGACGTTTGCTCCCTCTTTTTATATGTGGCTTGTGCTGTCAGTGTTGGTGGGAGTGTTTTTGGTGATTCTTAGATTAGGCTGCTGTTTACAATTTGACTGGGGTGTATCCATGAACACCATCTAACTCCTTAATTTCACAATACATGATTAAACTTCACCATAGTTTCAATTGGAAAATGGGGATCTCAAGCCAAATCCAAAAACTACTAGAAAATTACTGGAAACCTGGCACTTAGACAAATCAGCCATTGACAGACGCAAAGAGATAAACCACATCTACATACCATTCAAAATAGACAAGTGAAAAGCGGAAAAGGAAACAGACAGAGCAAAACACATCCTCACCAGCATACAATACTGGTGAGGAAGCAGAGATTAACCCCAGCACCAACTAGACCCATGATGGCGAACCTATGACAGGCGTGCCACAGGTGGCACACAGAGCCATTTGTACAGGCACGCAAGCCTCAGCCAAACTTACCTGCACTGCACATGCGCATGCTTCCCTTGAGCTTCTCAGCTGATTTTTGGCCCCTTTGAGGCTTTTTTCGCCCTCCCGGGAAGCCTCTGCAGCCTTGGGAGGCTGAAAAATGGGCCTTCTGGAAATACCAGAAGTGCCACAACGGGCCCGTTTTCAGCCTCCCGAGGCTTCCCTCAAGTCTCCAAGAGGGCGAAAACGACCTCCCCTAGGCTCTAGAAGCCCTCCAGAGACTGAAAACGGGCACTTCCGGTATTTCCGGAAGGCCCGTTTTTCAGCCTCCTGAGGCTGCAGAGGCTTCCAGCCTCCAGGAGGGCGAAAATGCCCTCAAAATGGTCTGAAAGTCAGCTGGGAGGCGCATACATGTGCAGTGCAGGTAAGGGGGCAGGGGGGGTGTTGCATGTTCAGGGGTGGGTGGGGCACATTTCATTGTGGGTGCCCGCATGCGCACGCTTTCGGCACACCACAACAAAAAGGTTCGCCATCACTGAATTAGACCAACAGAGAAGAAAAAAACAAAATACCCCGATCAAGGAACCACCAGCTCAGACAAACAAGCTAACAATAAACAAAAGCCTAATCAAGGAACCACCAAGAGGAATCCCATCAACGCTGAAAGGGCAAGCCACAAAGAGAGAACAAACTCCACTCCTTGCTATCTCTGATGATGTTACCTAGTTGGGTCATGAAACGTCTGCAAGAAAATGACCAAGCTCAGAGAGCACCAAATAAGAGCACCACATCTCGAATAAGAACTCGGTGACACAGTGCAATTGTTTCTTACGTATTATAAGGCAGTAGCCTAGAGGTGGAGCTCTTGCCTCACAATCAGGAGGCTGTGAGTTCAATCCTAGGTATATACTGTATGTATGTATGTATGTATGTATGTATGTATGTATGTATGTATGTATAGTATTCAGCTTTGTTCGGGTATTTTCCCACATCATGGTAGTTGTGCTTTTAAAGTTGGAGCAACGTTTCGGCAGAATCTCATCTGCCATCATCAGGCTTCTGTATGGTGTCCGTCTGTGAGTCAGACTTTTATAGTTGTTTTTACAAAACAACTTTTACAAAACAACTGTAAAAGTCTTGCTCACAGACGAATACAGAAGCCTGATGATGGCAGATGAGATTCTGCTGAAACGTTGCTCCAACTTTAAAAGCACAACTATAATGACGTGGGAAAATACCCGAACAAAGCTGAATGCCATACATATAAATACCCACAAAAACTTAATAAAACACACACACACACACACACACATTTATTTATTTATTTTCTTAAGTTTTCGCGGGTACTTACATGTATGGCATTCAGCTTTGTTCGGGTATTTTCCCACATCATTGTAGTTGTGCTTTTAAAGTTGTAGAATACATATATACGTATATACATATGTGTATATATATATATATATACATACATACATACATACATATATATATATATACATATATATATACATATATATATACATATATATATATATATGTATATATATATGTACATATATATACATAGATAGATAGATAGATAGATAGGCCCAACGAACGCTAGAAGGGAGTGAGGTTTGCCGGGAAGAAGACGACTGTGAGGTTCTTAGTGCTTTCTGAGCTTGGTGTTTTCATTGCAGGCGTTTTCATTACCCAGCCAGGTAACATCATCAGTGCTAGAAGGGAGTGGGGTTTGTGAGGAGGAGGAGGAAGAGGAGTGAACTTTGCATTGGCGACAGAAAGGGCATGCAGCCAGTAAGCACTCAGCTCCATTCAGTTGCCCCCAATTCCACCCTGATGCAAGGGATTACGGCAGAATCTGGCCGGGGGGGGGGGGGGGCTTACATCTGGCCTGCAGGGCTATCCTGGAAACAGGGAATGACTGGCCTCTGGTGCATCTGCCAGCAAAAATGGGTTCCCAAGCTCTTTTTTCGCCGCCAAAGGGTTGCAGGAGGCCATCCCAGCCGAAAACTGAGCTCAGTAGCCCATTTTCGGAAGCAGGCCAGAGATGTCCCCGACACTGACATCAAACTAGCCATGCCCCCCCACAGTGGTCAAACACAACTCTGATGTGTCCCTCAATGAAATCGTGTTTGATACCCCTGGATTACGGAATCATTTAAAGACAAAAATAAAGAGCAGGGGATTCTACGAACTCCAAAACTGCCATTGAGCAGGTCTTTGAGTAATCTTGTGTCAACCAATGAGCCTAAAGGCAATATGCTAAACCATAACATAGTTAATTGCTGGGTTCATACAACAAGCTCAGCCAAATCAAATGTCACAGGGAATCCCATTACTGTTAAGACATAATTTGTTTCTTTGGCTTAGTAGTTGCAGCTTATAATATGAACGATTTATGATTTAGTTGTCATGGTTAAATTACCTTATTGTGTGGACACAGTAATTGTGGTTTGTGAATTCTAATTGACGGTTTAAAATCAAGTGAGACAAGTCAAAAGCAATTTATCCGTGGCCAACATTGGCCAATATGTTACCTTTTCTTTTAACGTTTTGCCTGTTTACTTCTTAAATGTATATCTTGCTTTTTCACCAAATGGCCCTCAGAGATCTACAAACATTAATATAAAAATAATAAAAAGCAAACTTGCATTGGGAATTAAGCCTTTAACAGTTTGTTGCAAAGCTTCATCGAAATGAGCCAATAGTTAGGCGTGAAAGCTGGCTGGGTGACTTTGGGCCAATCAATAGGAGAGGGTGTGTTCTAGTCCCACCTTAGGCATGAAAGCTGGTTGGGTGACTTTGGGCCAATCAATAGGAGAGGTGTGTTCTAGTCCCACCTTAGGCATGAAAGCTGGTTGGGTGACTGGGCCAATCAATAGGAGAGGTGTGTTCTAGTCCCACCTTAGGCATGAAAGCTGGCTGGGTGACTTTGGGCCAATCAATAGGAGAGGTGTGTTCTAGTCCTACCTTAGGCATGAAAGCTGGTTGAGTGACTGGGCCAATCAATAGGAGAGGTGTGTTCTAGTCCCACCTTAGGCATGAAAGCTGGTTGGGTGACTTTGGGCCAATCAATAGGAGAGGTGTGTTCTAGTCCCACCTTAGGCATGAAAGCTGGTTGGGTGACTTTGGGCCAATCAATAGGAGAGGTGTGTTCTAGTCCCACCTTAGGCATGAAAGCTGGTTGGGTGACTGGGCCAATCACCAAGGGACAGTGAGTTCTAGTCCCGCTTTAGGCATGAAAACTGCTTAGGTGACTTTGGACCAATCACCAGGAGACTGTGAGTTCTAGTCCTACCATGGGCATGAAAGCCAGCTGGGTGACTTTGGGCCATTCACCAGATGGGGAGTTCTAGTCCCACTTTAGACACAAAAGGCAGCTAAGTGACTTCGGGCCAGTCCCTCTCTTTCACCCCAACCCATCTCATGAGGTTGTTAGGGTGGGGAAAATAGGAGGAGGAAGGGGTATCATGTATGTTTGCTGCCTTGAGTTATTTATAAAAACTAATAAAGGCAGGATATAAATAAATGTGTGAAATCAATTCCATTCTCTTCTCTCTAGATCTCTCCTCTGTCTGAAGAAGAACAGCTTGCAATGCAGCATTTGCTGTATCAGACTCCTAAAGTGATAGAAGGTTTGACAGAACAGGTAATCCTAACCATAAGAATCTGGCTTTCTATGTCTCATCCTGAATAGCCAAGGGTAAAATCCTGGCCATTGGATAAGCTTGTAGCATATGTATAAGTAAAGCGGGAGGTTTTTTCCCCCTCTCCTGGAAACAGAACTCAGGTTTTACAATAGGGGCATCAAACTCAAGGCCAGATCTGGCCCGTGGGGTGCTTCGATCTGCAGGGCTGCTCTGGAAACAGCAAAGGCTTGGCCCGTGGTGCCTCTGCCGGCAAAAACAAACAAACTGTGATGAGCCAGGACGTGACATAAAAATAACAGAATCACAAAAGTAGAATAAATTCCCTTTAACGCCTCCAACTTGGGCCTCAATGTCCAATTATCCTCGACTTGATATTAAACTCTTCCAAAAAACAGTCAATGAAGAAAGTAAATGCAGTCCGAACCAAAAATAAAAATAATTAAAAATTAAAAAAAAAACCCAACACAAACCACACTGGAGTCATTAACACGGCAGACCAGGATGATAAATTGCAGACTTCTACAAGATAATGCAGTTACCACAGTTGGGAAGACGCCAAAACCCAGATAATCCTCAACCAAGATAAAACACACTTTGCTTCCAGCAAAGAGCTATTTAAAATGCCCCACTTGTATCCTGTTCTCCCAGCTGCAACTAATGAAAGAGATCAGGGCCCTTTTCTCTCCCGTAAGCCACGTTGCTCCTTTCTCCGTTCCTCCCTGCGTGCCTGAGGATGAAGAGCGTGGTGGCCCTGGGTCTTCCTCTGAATGCCCATCTGGACTGTGCTTTTCCTGTTTCTTCCACAGCCACTGGAGTCATACTCCCACTCCGTCAGCTCCTCAATCTCCCCAAGTCAGACTCCAACAAGGGCATGACACAAACCCTCTGTCAGTCATATTTGGCAGGTCAAGCACAGCCCTGATGTGGCCCTCAATGAAATTGAGTGTCAATAAAACATTTTCTATGCCTGCTTTATAGTTGCCAACAGAAGAGGAGGGGGAAGGAGTTTGAAAGAGCAGTGCAGCAGTTTGGAACCGAAAGTGCATTCCATTCATATCTTGCAGAGATTGTAACTAGGCGACTGGCGTTTCTGCTGGGCAAATATCTAATTGGAGAACATGATGTGCTTCGTTGGAGAATATGAATTATGATATACTGAGAGGGGGTGGGGGGAAAACCGGGGTCAAGGGTGACAGTGAATTATGTGTCTCAGAATCGGCTACATAGAGGTCGTGCCAAAATGTCACTCTGAATGAATTATTCCAAGTTTTTTGAAGTTTGGCTCAAGGCTCATGATTTAATTAGGGGGATCGCTGGAATCCTGACAGCGAGTTTGACATCCCTGTTTTACAACCTGGTTTTTAACTTGCTTCCTTTTTAAACAGCCAATAGTGGATGCTAGTTTCTTCTGCCTCTTAACTTCTTGCGTAAAGATTATTAGACTTTCAGTTGGAGGGTTTTTTGTATGTTTGTTTTTGCACGTCCTATAAAACAGTGGCTCCCCAAACCTTATGGGCACCAGGGACCAGTTCCGTGGAGAAAGTTTTTGCATGCTGCCTGCAGCCCACAGATGGGGGCTTCTGGCATGCCACAGCCCGGTGCCAGCCACAGTCTGGGGGTATGTGGGAACCTCTGCTATAAAACAACTCCAGTCCTTGACTTACAACCTTTCATTTAGTGACCGTTAGAGGACCTCTTAGGAATGAGGTGAAGTCAATAGTGGATAGTAGTGGATAGTTTTTATCTATCTATCTATCTATCTATCTATCTATCTATCTATCTATCTATCTATCTATCTATCTTTCTCTTACTTCATCTATATCTATCTACAACTCTCTGTCTGTCTATATAACTATCATCTTTCTCTCACTTTAACTATCTACAGTTATCTGTCTATCAATTATCTCTTTCTCTCACTTCATCTATCCATCATTTTATTTTATTTTGGTCAATCGCTGACAAAATAATAGGTATAAGAATAAACATGAGTAAGAATACAGGAAATAGGTACAAATACATGGGGACAATAGGACAGGGATGGTAGGCACGATGGTGCACTTACGCATGCCCCTTACAGACCTCTTAGGAATGGGGTGAGGTCAATAGTGGATAATAGTGGATAGTTTATCTCTATCTATCTATCTATCTATCTATCTATCTATCTATCTATCTATCTATCTATCTATTTCTCTCACTTCATCTATATCTATCAATCTATCTACAGTTATCTATCTGGCTATCAATCATCTCTTTCACTTCATCTATCTATCATTTATTTATTTGATTTGTCAATCGCTGACAAAATAATAGGTATAAGAATAAACATGAGTAAGAATACAGGAAATAGGAATAAATGGGGACAATAGGACAGGAATGGGAGGCACTCTGGTGCGCTTATGCACGCCTCTTACAGACCTCTTAGAAATGGGGTGAGGTTAATAGTGGATAGTTTGAGGTTAAAGGATGGGAGTTTGAGGATGTGACAACAGAGTCAGGTAGTGCATTCCAGGCATTGACCACTCGGTTGCTGAAATCATACTTTCTGCACTCCAGTTTGGAGCGGGTAACGTCGAGTTTGTATCTGTTGTGTGCTCTTGTGTTGTTGCAGTTAAAGCTAAAATAGTCATTTACTGGTAGGACATTGTAACAGATAATTTTGGGTACTATGCTTAAGTCCAACCATAGTTCAAGATTGTCCAAGCCAAAATTTCAAGTCTGGTGATATAGGGTATTTTGTTGCGAGCCGAAGGATGTAGTAACTCTTCTCGTGAAATACTTCTGGACTCTCTCAGTTGTATTAATGTCTGATATACAGTGCGGATTTCAGACTAATGAACTGTATTCGAGTATTGGTCTAGCAAAGGTTTTGTATGCTTTAGTTCAGTATTACCGGAGGAGAAGCGTCGTTAAGATTAAATTTACAACTCTTAACTTAAACCGTTTTTCACACTTACAACTGTTGCAGCTTCCCTAGTGTCCTGTGATCAAAATTCAAATGCTGGGCAACAGACTTGTATTTATGATGGTTGCAGCGTCCCGGGGGGTCATGCAATCCCCTTTTGCAACCTTCCGACAAGCAAAATCCATGGGGAAGCCAGATTCACTTAACAACTGGGTTACTGATTCAACAGCTGCAGGGATTCCCTTAACAGCGTTGGCAGGAGAGGTCGTAAAATAGGGCCAAAAGTCACTTTGGGCTCAGTTGTGGTCGTAAGTCAAGGACTACCTGTATTTCTCATTCATAGTGCTAATGAATTAACGTGGGCTACCTGTGCTTTTCCTTTTGTGAGAAAATGGGGGGGGGGTTTCTTCGATGCTTAAAATAATCTCTGTTCTTTTCCTACAGAATTGTCCAAAAGAAGATTAAATCCGCTGATGTCCTGCATGAACATTTCAGAAACAAACTTCCCAGTGGGAGGTGATGAAGTGGCCACATACCTTTTTGTGTGTATATATATATATATATATATATTTACCCTGTTGGAGATTATTCCTGTGTTTGGTGCCTAGGTTCCCCAGACATCATAAGACCACCAAGGTATAAAAGGTGCTGTTTTGAATTATGTGCTGGTGTCGCTATTGTAACTTTATTAAAAATGTGAAAAAGTTTACAAAACGATCAGCCAGTTTACATGATCTGAATGCCTCTGCCCAAAGGGCAGGGTTTTTGTCTGTATATTATTGGTGTTATTATTGGTGTAACCCTGCCCTTCCAGTGTTTACATGTGACTCGGGTTAACTGTCATTAATGACAATTGATTTCTGACCTAGCTCAACATTCCGGAAAAATAAAATGAATAAAACAAAGTAAAATATGGTGGTGATTTTATTTTGCTTAGCCAGAGTCTATAAAAACCATAAACAAGACAACAGTCCATAATTCCTCCTTAGTTCAAACTTCTCACTTGATTAGTTTCCATCTGTTGCTTCATCTGTCTTCTTCTTTATTATATATATAAAAGCGAAATACCACTCACGCATCTTCGCAAAATCTCCAGAACCTTAAAACCTACAAACTTGAAATTTGGCGCGTATGTTCCTCTTGGCTTCTAGGTGCTCACTAAGAAAGGATTTCTCAAAATGACCATCAGAGCATTAGTATTTCCTATTTTATTATTAAAAGGCTCTGATGCTAAGGAGTTCTACTCCCCCTCCCCACATGAGAAGAAATCTATTCCAAATGTGAAACACAAGCAGAGGAGTTTGGGTTTCAGTTTTAATTTCACAGCTGCAAGCAGCTTTAGTACAGAACAGTTGAGCTAAGCCGCGCCCAGGCGCCTTGCTGTCTCCTTGCTCACACAGCAAATACTATTTCAGTTTCCAAACAGCCCTCAACTCTCACACACTGACAGAACACTAGCCAGATGAATACTGATGGATGCTGGTAGGCAGAGGCAGAATCCCCCCGCCCTTTATTTTCCTCCCCAAAAACTAAGCCTGACCACATAGTTTCATAGGGAATCACAGGTATTAAGCTAGTAACTCATAAAGGTAGACCTGATTCCCTCTTCAAATTGTAATAATATGAAGTTGGATGGTCCTGTAGCTGTTTCACAGTTATGTTACTGAACACCTTAACATTTTGGTTGCATGGATGCAATTCAGCCACCTTAAAAACCCGTTTTTCTGAAATGGGCGCCAATGAACTTAATCCGTGAACATTTGAAATGACTATACAAGGAGTCAAACATTCTGGCTTCAAATAAAATGTGCCAACTCAAAAACAAATGGCTGCAATTATGGGATCGGGGGATATCTCTACGGCTTTTAAAAGGGAAATTAAGTGCTGCAAAAAAATGCCCACAAGAAATCTCAACTGAATTCTTTCTTTGGTAATAATGGGGCTAAAGTTTTTGCATCAAAAAGAATGGAACGGCTGGTAAAAATAGCTCCCTTCATCTGAAAATAAATAAAAGAACAGCTGCAGCTGAAACCTGGCTAGACTTCATAATAGCATACCTGGGTACATCAAATTATATATCCAGTCCATATAATTATTGCCCACATTCTACCGAAGCTCTCCTTATTTTTATGGAAAAAAATATAGTCCAGTTTTGTTACTAGTGAATTGTGCAATGTTATCTAAATAGATCTCTAGAGATCTTTCCTTCAACCAGTCGATTGTACTGTAAGAGGTATGGAATCACCTGCATATTTAAGATCTAAATCTTGGTGGGTCGAACCTTTTGGCTTGCCTGAGCCGCATGGAGTCAAGAGACATTGTCTTGGGATGCATATAAAATATATAATACAGTGAATTGCATTTAGCAATAGCACTTAGACTTATATACCGCTTCATAGTACTTTTACAGCCCTCTCTAAGCAATTTACGGAGTCAGCCTCTTGTCCCCAACAATCTGGGTCCTCCTTTTACCCACTAAGGACCCATAGTCTCTCAAAATAACCCCAAACATACATTAAAGTCCGGTAATGCCTTCAACTTAAACTTCACTGTTTTATTAGGCACAGTTTAAAGTCACAAAAGTAAATAATGAGGCAAAAAGAAAACCAAAACAAACCGCATTGAACACCGAAGCAAGCCAATCATAAACTCCAGGAAAATAACTGAGAAGAGTCCATGGGAAGAACGCCAGCAAAGATAAACCTCTTTCAAAGTAAACACTAAATTGACTCCAGCAATTCTGACTGCGCAGTTGTTAGGGATACACCCTAGCAGAATCTGCACGGCAGTCAGTCAGTCAGGCAAATATGTGAGATAAACGTTTTTGTAGCTTACACTCAGTAAAACAGATACACTGTGCTAGTTAAATAGTTTATTCCAGCAAGAGTTTTAGCATAGTCAAAACAGTCCATATATCATTCACTATTTCAGTCTGTCCGGGGATTATTCAGTTGCAAAGTCCAGTGTCGAAAAAGAGGTCAGTAAACTTACAAATATCAGTCCAGTAATATCTCTTCGCAGTAGAGATATAAAGAAGTCAAACCTCCTTTCTTCCTTCAACGTTCAAAGAACTTCAGCAACAGCAGGGAACATGCAGTTAACAAACCATCAATCCATCATAGTCAGCAAGCAATCCAGTACGCCAGCAAGCAATCAAGTTCTCTTGCTCCCTCTTATGGCGGTTTTACAGCCGCACCCAAAATTACATGCTTTGCAGTTTAAAGTGACACATACTTAAAACTCACTATCAGTTTATATATATTACTTTACCCAAACTACGTTAGGTAACCTTGTTATTCCTAACAGCAGTTACAAATTTATATACATAGCTCTCAGCTGCAAGCCATGAGGAGGATCACGGTAATCTCCTCCTGAGTAGACCTCGCTTTTCCCTGATCCTCTCCTCTCTGCTTGCCTTAGGATGGATAGGGGATGGGCCTGGATCCTCTTCTGATTGCTCAGCCATCCTCTGCCCTTCCCCAGCCTCCTCCACCACCTCTGGAGCCACACATCCACTCCCTGTTAGCTGTTCCTCCTCTTCCTCAGAGTCAGTGTCCACCAGGGGCATGACAGAAGGATAGAAAGCTGAGTCGACTTTGAGCCAGTGAGAATCGAACTGCCAGCAGTTGGCAGCCAGCAGGTCAGCAGAAGTAGCTACAGGACTGCATTCTAACCACTGTGCCACTGCAGCACTTCTATTTAGGCTTATATTTTATTATTTAGACTTACATACTGCTTTACACAACCTTTACAGCCCTCTCTAAGTGGTTTAAAGAGTCAGCATGTCCCCCCCCCCCCGAACAACCTGGGTCATCATATATATAAATCACAGTAATGTTAGAAGTGTAGAAGTTTACGATCTTGCATCACAAGTAGCCCTCAAGTTACAACCATAATGGAATCTACCCATTGCGGTCATAACATTAACTGAATTGCTTTAAAATGAATGAACCCCATCCTCTTGGACACCGGTGGCTAACCTTTTTGGGCTCCTGTGCCAAAAATGGTGTGCGTGCTGGGGGGGGGGGACACCAATGGTCGTAAGTATGAGGACTGATTGTAACTCACTTTTTTCAGTGCTGTTGTAACTTCAAATCGTCACTTAACAAATGGTTGTAAGTTGAAAACTACCTATACCTACTTTTTCTCCTGTTCTTCTCTTTTTCATTTGGATAAGATTCAAGCAAAAGGATCTTGTTCCAATCCTTTCCTTTTGGGTCCAAACTATTTCAGCTTTAGTTTTAAAGCTTAAAACTATTATTAAAATATGATTTAAAATATTTTGGGCCCCAAGTATCCCTATTAAACCTTTCAGTGAGTCATCTTCATCTTCTTCTTTTTTGTAAATTTTATTGGTTTTTAAAAACAAACATAAACATACAAAACATAAAAACATCAAACTTTCTTCCATAGGTATACAAGCAGTGTGCCAGTTGGTTTACAAATTTTTTTGTGCATCCATTTCGTAGTCTTCAGTTACAGTTACATTGCATAATAGCTCATATTATCAATGAAAAATTGAATACCCTCGTATCGTTATTAATCAATCATTTGACCATAGTTTTATTCATTCATATTTTATGAGATAACCATAATTTATTTAGTTTATTTTATAACAATTCATATTATCCTCCCAAATCTATCCTGAAAACATTTTGTAGGTATAATAAAAAAGTACATCTTTATATATTTATTCTTTTCTAAAAATCTACATATTTCATTATTGTATTTTATTATCTAAACATTGATAGAAAAGGTCCCAAATTTTATAAAATTGTTTATCCTCTTGTTCTCTAATTTCAAAGGTCAATCTATTCATTTCAGCACATTCCAATATTTTCTTAATGATTTCATCCTGCGATGGTATTTTCTCATTTTTCCAGTTTTTAGCAAATACAATCCTAGCCACTGTTAATACATTTACAATCAATCTTCCTTCATCTTCTTTAATACATCTTAGATTGAAGGATTTACTCTTATGGGGGCAACATAGCCTCCCATATTTTCTTCAGTATTTTGCTTTCTCCATTCAGCCTTTCTGATGGGGACCGTATGTTCCCATGTGGAAAACGATGGCCTTGTTTGTGTTGTCAGCATGATGTCTCTGCACTTTTGATATTTTGTCTATATTAGTCATCGTCTTTAAGGAGCAGATGTCTCTGTATTTCATGATTGCAGCCAGCTTCCCTGTGACAAGGGTGGGCTTCAAAAAATTTTGCAACCGGTTCTCTGCTCAGTTGCTGGGTGGGCGTGGTCTAGTTGGCCTCGTGCACCATGGCTGGTGGACCGTTTTCGCCCTTCCTGGGTTCCGGAGGCTTTCCTCAAACTTCTGGGAAGGCGAAAATGGCTTCCCCGGGCTCCGGAGGCCCTCTGGACCAGTGGTTGTATTCTACCAGTTCGGCCCGGTTCTGGTGAGCTGGTAGCAGCAATGAACAGCAAAGACCGAACCGGTTCTTTACACCATTCTGCTGTTGGGCCCAGCCACCCGCCTGGCCTCCCATACTCACTTGTATCCTCTACATTTGAAGCACACAGAAGAGTGCACCGCGATGGCTACTGAAGTGACCAGGATCGTGCAGGCTTGTGGGAGGCGAGTTGGAACGCCTCTGCGCCTGTGCAAAGTGCGCGTTTGTCGCACGCTGCACACAGTGTGTGCATGTGCGCAAAATGCGCCCACAAAGCCACGCCCACCGAACCGGTGGTAAAAATATTTGAATCCCACCTCTGCTCTGGAGGCCAGAAATGGGCCTGTCTCTGGCCTTCCGGAGCCTCCAGGCGGCCATTTTTCACCCACACCGAGCCTCTGCGTGGCCCCTGTACTTACCTGGGATCCAAAACAGGCTGCATGGAGACTGAGGGGAGGGGAGGGGTGGGCCCAGCCAGGGGTGGGATTTGCCGATTCACTGAACTGGCCATTAAAAGTAATCAAATTAGCTACAGGTTCGCCCGAAACGGGGCGAACGGTAGCAGGCCTCCCCTGCCCTGCAAATTCCTCAGGCTGATCTGTTTCAGCTTCTTCACCTACTTTGCTCTGAGTTGGTTTTGTTGGTTGCACAACATGGAATAATAGAGTTGAGGGGTGGAACTTTGGAGGTCTTTTAGTCCCAAACCCCTGCTCAAACAGGAGATTCTATTGACAGGTTGACAGGAGCTTGGCTTGTTTGCTTTCTAATTGTGAGCAGAGACCAGATTTTCCCTGAGATTATTTTCAAGTCTTCATCCCTTCTAAAGTGCCAGTGCGATACAGGCAGTTCTTGACTTTTTGTTTAGTGACCATTCGGAGTTACAACAGAACTGATAAAAGTGACTTACAACCGTTTTTCACACTTGTGACTGTTGCAGTGGCCCTGTGGTCACGTGATCAAAATTCAGATGGGAGAATGGACGAAAGGACTAAAATTTACATGAAATTACAGGTTGAAAGAAAACTTTTATAAAATGGTGTATCGTTGGTGTACTCGATTCCAGGTAGACTAGCAAAAACATAGAAAGGGATTTCTAATAAGTGCCGGAAATGTAGCCAAAATCCAGTTTCATTTTATCGTATGTGGATATGTGAAAACATACTAGATAAATATAATGACAATGACAATCATATGTGGGTAGTATGTGAAAGCATAATAGATAAATATAACGACGACAATGCCAAAAATATTTTAAGGTACGAATATTAATCAAACCTGAAGCATTTCTTTTAGGTAGGATGGACAAGCCAATTGAAAAACACTTTGGGGTGCTATTCCTGCACATGGTGAGGGCTGCAAGGACTGTACATGGAAAAAAGTGGAAAGAAAAGAGATATTGACGGTTGAAGGAAAGATTTTGAAATGGCCTGAAGCAACCAAACTGAGAGAGCCCCCATGGACTATATCAAGTTAATACTGTTCTACGGGACCAATTCTGCCAAGATTTGAAGGCTGACCTTCAAAATGCCTGGTCACAATAATTTCCCCACAAAAGCACCATTGTTCATGGAAGTTTTCATCTCCTTCCGTGAAAAATTCCTTTGTGTGTCCGATCAGTTGGCCAAGAAAGAATTCTGTTCTATTTTGTTTGGTTCGATTCCGTTCCATTCTATTCTTATTGCTATTCTTAATTTTATTCTATTCTAATTTCTATTCTATTCTTAATTCCATTTCTATTCTATTCTTATTTCTATTCTATTCTTATTGTTATTCTATTCTTACTGCTATTCTTTATTCTATTCTATTCTTTCTTATTGCTATTCTATTCTTATTGCTATTCTATTCTTATTGCTATCTATTCTTATTGGTATTGCTATTTCTTTTCTATTCTTATTTCCATTCTAATTCTATTCTTATTGCTGTTCTTAATCCTATTCTATTTTATTCTTACTGCTATTCTATTCCTATTCTATCCTTATTTCTATTTTTATTGCTATTTTTAATTCCATTTTATTCTTACTGCTATTCTATTCCTAATTCTATTTCTATTCTTATTGCTGAGGGGGACTGAAGGGGCTGGGAAATTAGTCACAGGGGGGAGGGGAGGGTGTTGGTAATATTTATTTATTATTAATTAGGGAATTGAATTGCCATCCATCCAGGGGTGGGATTCTACAGGTTCATACCTATTCACTAGAACCGGGTGTTAACATTCTAAACAGTTCAGAGAACCGGTTGTTAGAAGAAATTACTGGCCTAATCCTGCAAGGAAGGCAGGAAGGAAACATTCTGGTGTTGCTTACAGAAACTGCCTCTCCGTAAACTCTTATAACATTCTTGGCAGGACTAGACTTCCTGTCTCGGGAACTTCTCTGGAGCTTTTTTCCCCTCCTGGTACTTTGCTTGTGTGGAGTGACCATTCAAAGTTATAATGCCACTGAAAAAGTGACTTATGACCATTTTTCACACTTACGACTGTTGCAGCATCCCCAACGTCATGAGAGGCCGGGCAAGGAGATGTGTGCCTCAATGTGAGTGATGTTGAGTTGGCCACACCCAGCCAGTCACATGACCACCAAGCCATGCCCACCAACTAAGCCACGCCCACAGAACCGGTTGTTAAAAAATTTGAATCCCACCTCTGTATCCATCTCGTGTCCAGTGATTCTGGGCAGCTCAGAAGATTAAAACGTTACAAAACATTAAAATAATCCATTATAAATTAACAAAGCCAATGATAAGGGCAGGAATAAGGGAGGTGGGTCTTCTTCAAAGAGGGGGAGTGTGAAAACAAGGCAGAAAAAAAGGAACAATTTGAACTATGTTGTTTAAAGCATCAGGAACATAATGAAAGAACATAAGCAACAAGATCTAAAAAAATTCTGGATCAGAAAATACTGTTTGCACTCTGGAATGAGAGATTATTAAAAGAATGCATTCAAAAGGAAAGCAAAGCCAGGTGGGTGACCAGTCTCTCTCTCTCTCTCACACACACACACAATTGAGCCCAACATTTCTATTGCCGAGACAGTTGTTAAGTAAGTTGTGCTACATTTTATGACCTTTCTAGCGACAGTTATTAAGTGAATCATTACACTTGTTAAGTTAGCAACCCGGATGTTAAGTGGATCTGGTTTCCCCATTGACCCTGCTTGTCAGAAGATAGCAAAAGGGGATCATGTGGCCCCCAGGACATTGCAACCATCATAAATATGAGTTCAGTTGCCAGGAGACCAAATTTTGATCATGTAACCGTGAGAATGCTGTTAACAGTTGTAAGTGTGAAAAAAACATTTTTTTTTCAGTGCCGTTGTTAACCTTGGTTACTAAACAAACTGTTGTAAGTTGAGGACTACCTGTATTGGGTATGTTCACCGTCTTGAGATATTTGTAAAAATAATAAAGGCGGGATGCAAATAATAAATATATTAGCTCTCTAAATTATATTATTATAAAATTTAATTTAAAACGTTAATATAAAAGCTAACAAATTATATATTATAATACTATATTATATATTTAGTTTAGTTTATTTAGTATACTGTACTGTATTGCACCTCGTACAAAATTAAATACCAACTTCAGTGTACATTATGACTGAAAATAAACATAAACACATATGCTTCACATTCTATACATTGAACTGAAAACTCCTGATATTGCATTAATATTGCACTATACAGTAGAATTCAATAGAGTTACTGCCCTGGGATAGAAGCTGCTTTTCAGCCTATTTGTCCTTGTTTTTATTATATTAGCTCTCTAAACGTGAGGGTGATCCTATTAACAATAATTATTACATTGAACCATTCACACCACATTTAGTTATGCTTCAGGAAATATACCTACAATTTTGCAGAACCCTGGGATAGGTTAAAATGCAATAACAGATCTAAATTTAAACTCAGGTCAGTGCCAAATAATCCCACTTTAGTCCACACCAGAAAGGTAAGAGAAGTTTTGCAAAACCCTTCCTCTTTAAAAGGATGGGAAAATGTTTGCTTGCTGGACTACTCACAGAGTTTGTTGCTGGGAGCTTCTGGTAACTCTGAACAACCAAGCTGCAAACACCCAGAACGAAAAGCATCCCTTATATTTCCCTACTCAAGGAAGCATCAAGCTAAATTCACTTGGGCGCCTTTGAACTATAAGTACAACCTGATCTCGTAAGTATGAAAAATGGTCATAAGTTATTTTTTCCCAGTGCCGTTGTAACGTCAAATGGTTACTAAATGAACTGCTTTAAGTCAAGGATTACCTATATACAGTATAAATCTTTACCCAATGCCACAATGAACATGGCCTAATAATTCTACCTACGTTTACTCTGAAAAGTTTACACTGACTGATAAGATAGAATTATTGTTCAACGTTTTAAGATATAGAATAATTATTGAGGGGAGTCCTTTTCTAAAAAACACATAAGGGAGAAATAGACCTATTTAAAATATTTCGTAAACTGAGTAAGTACTGCTACAGTAATAGATGAGATATCTTAAGATAAAAATCAAGGATTCCTTTTGTGGAAAAACAGGTTTGTTTGACATATGTCATGGATTGGTTGGTTGATTGATTGATTGACTTATTACGTGCCACCAAGTAGGTACTTAAGATTTTCTCCAGGACAATCTGTTCCCAACCTGCTTTTTCAGATCTTCCTGTGAGGAACTTACTGTCCTTACAGTCCATCCATACTGTTGACATTCATCTGATAGAAGAGAATATATGTAGCTGAAATGAGGGGTCCTTGGTGCTTATCCAACTGGATCAATGCTAGAAGGGGGAGGTGTTTGAGGAGAGGAGGAAGATGGGGTGAAGAAAGAGGGCCACTGGGGTCCTTGGTGGTTTTCTTGCAGAAGTTTCATTACTCATATCAAGTGCTAAAAAGTGGCATTTACGAAGAGGAGGAGGGGGGAGAGGAGGAGGAGGAGGAGAACTACTACTAGTCGTAGTCTCTGAGCTTGGTTTTCTTGCAGACATTTCATTACCCAACTAGGTAACTTCACCATTGTGAGAAGGGAGTGGAGTTTGCAAGGGGGAAGAGGAGGAGGAGGGGGGAGGAAGCGAGGACTGTGGGGTCATTGGTGGTCTCTGAGCTTGGTTGCTTTCTTACAGATACTTCATTACCCAACTAAGGAACATCATCAGTGCTGGAAGGGAGAGGGATTTGAGGAGAGAAAGAAGAGATGGGGTGGAGGACTGTGAGATCCTCGTGCTCTCTGAGCTTGGTGGTTTTGTTGCAGACGTTTCATTATTCAACTAGATAACATCATCAGTGCTAGAAAGGAGTGGGGTTTGTGGAGAGGAGGAGGAGGAGGATAATGTGGTCTTTAGTGCTCTCTGAACTTGGTTGTTGTCTTGTGGACGTTTCATGACCAAACTAGGTAATATCAGTGCTAGAAGCAGTGGTGGGATTCAATTTTTTTTACTACTGGTTCTGTGGCTGTGGCTTGGTGGCCGTGGCTTGGTGGGCACGGCAGGGGAAGGATACTGCAAAATTCCCATTCCCTCCCCACCCCACTAACCTGCTTTCCAGCTCCATTCTCCTGTGCAGGGCAACCAAAGAAGACCCAGCCGATCAGCTGGGACTCAATGGGAGGCAGAGAAGAGATGGGGTTGGCGGGGCCAGTCAGAGGTGGTATTTGCCGGTTCTCTTAACTACTCAAAATTTCTGCTTCCGGTTCTCCAGAACTGGGTCAGAACCTGCTGAATGCCACCTCTGAATTGAGCCCAAAGTTTATGTTGCTCAGTGAAATAACTGTGAAGTGAATTTTGCCCCATTTGACGATTTTTCTAACCAAAGCTGTTAAGTGAATCACTGCAGTCGTTCAGTTAGTAACACGGTTGTTGTTAACTGAATCCAGCTTCCCCATTGACTTGGCAACCGAGTAAGTACATGCCAGTTGCCAAGCCTCCGAATTTGGATCACGTGATCATGGGGAAATGCTGCAACAGTCGTAAGTGTGAAAAGCGGCCACAAGTCCCCTTTTTCAGCGCCGCTGCAACGTTAAACTGTCACTAAATGAACTGTTGTAAATGTCGAGTATCACCTGCATCACCTTTGCGGCACGCAAACCTCCTGAACCCGCTGCAACCTGTTCCTCCTTACCTACTGCCCCCCCAACCCCGCCACTAGCATTTAGCGCATGCGTACCCTTACTCCCCCCCCTTCAGACAAATCCCGAGGGAAACGAAACGCTCCGGCAAATCCGAGCGAGCGCTCGTTCCTGCGCAGGCGCAGAGAGGCGCTCTGAGCGCGCGCGCCGGCTAATGCGGCACCTTCGCTTCTCGGTTGGCGAGCATGACCGCGCAGGCGCGGTAAGGCGGCCAAGGGGCTTCTTTTTTCTCCCCTCCTCCCTTCCCCTCCCCCGACCCCACAGCCGCGAGGCGCGAGCCGGCGTGGCCGTTGATGACTCGATTTCCCCGTTTCTTCCTCTCGGGGGTGGAGGAGAGAGAGGGAGAGATGGCCGGGATTGGGGCGGGGGGGGTCTGGTCTGCGGGATGAAAAGGCTTTGAAAAAAAAAAGGGATAAAAAGCGGGACCCCCTCGACCGACCCCCGTTTTTTTTCCCCCCGGTGGCTTCACACACGCAGGAGTGGAAACTGAGGAAACGGAGGCGACCCCCGCCCCCCTCGAGAGAGAGAGGCGGTTTCCAGTCATGGACGAGCAAAGTGTTGAGGTAAAAAGCCTTTGTAATTGTGGTAATAATAATAATAAAGGGGGGAGGGGTGCACCTGTTGGAGCGGGGGGAGGGGCTTCTCTCCCTCAGACCTCCACTTTTGGGGGAGGAAAGGTCCTCCCTTGGGGGGGGTCTCCATTTGGGAGGAGGGGGGAAGATAGCCACACCGTCCCACTAAGAATAGCGCCTCCTCCCTCAAAGGTGGGGGGGGATCTGGGAGGGGGGTGTCTTATCCTGGGTGAGATGGGGTGGATGCCTTCCCCCTCCCCAAATTGGAGACCCCCAGGGGAGGACATAAGTAAGACACCTTCACACACACAGATTCCTCCCCCACCTTTGAGGGGGGGGAGTTTCCTATCTTGGGTGGGATAGGGGTGGCTGCCCTCTCCCTCCCCCCAATTGGAGACCCCAGGGGAGGATCTTTTCCCCTCCCCCCCAAATGCAGACCCCCCCAGGGGAGGATCTTTTTCCCTCCCCCAATGGAGACCCCCCCAAAGGAGGATCTTTTCCCCTCCCCCCAAATGCAGACCCCCCCAGGGGAGGATCTTTTCCCCTCCCCCCCAAATGCAGACCCCCCCAGGGGAGGATCTTTTCCCCTCCCCCAATGGAGACCCCCCCCAAAGGAGGATATTTTCCCCTCCCCCCAAATGCAGACCCCCCCAGGGGAGGATCTTTTCTCCTTCCCCCCAAATGCAGACCCCCCCAGGGGAGGATCTTTTCCCCTCCCCCCCAAATGCAGACCCCCCCCAGGGGAGGATCTTTTCTCCTCCCCCCCCAAATGCAGACCCCCCCAGGGGAGGATCTTTTCCCCTCCCTCCCACAGATGGACAGGACTCCAAATGAAATTGGGGGGGGGTGTTAGGGTATTTTGAAATAAGGAGGGGGGGGGAATTCCTGCATGTGTGGCTATTTAGGCTATTAGGTGAACATGATTTGCCCTTCCTGTTTTGGGGGCATCTAGTATGTCAGCCCTCAACATACGACCACAATTGACCCCAGAGGATTTCAGTTGCTAAGGAGGACGGTTGGTAAAGTGAAGTCGTTCTTTCCCCCCACTCCATTTTACCGCTTTTCTTGCCACAGTGGTTAAGTGAATCACCGCAGGTGTCTTAAACTAGTCACACGGTTGTAAAGTGAATCGGGCGTCTCCCTTGGTTTCGGTTTGTTATTGGAAGGTCTCAGAAGTGGGGAATCGCATGACTCTGGGACAAAGCGACCGTCGTAAATATGAAACCAGTCTGAATTTTGATTGCGGGACCACGGGGAGGCTGCAATGGCGGTAGGTGTGAAAACTGGTCAAAAGTCACATTTTTTTCAGTGCCATTGTAACTTTGAATGGATGCTAAATGAATGGCTGTATGTTGAGGAGTAGCTGTACAGAAAAAAGAAAAAAAAATAGATCCAAATGAGGAAAAGGAAGGGTTGGAAATCTTTCCCTGATAATAAGTCCCAGGAAAACGGAGCATGAGAAAAACTAGCAGCTCCCTGCCTGGCCCTGAAAAACCAATAAAGGAAATTGGCACCCCAGGACAGAGGCTTGGAAACCGGGGCCATCACCAAGAAGACCCCTGCTTTCTACTACCAGAACCTCCTGAACATCTTGTCTCTGGAGATTCTCGGTCATCCTAGGCCATGGTTGTCCAGTTGCCTCTTGAAAAAGCACCTTTGGGACTCCTGAGTTTCGCTTTCTCCTAATGGAGTGGGCAGGCATGGGTAGTAGAAAGAGGGTAGTAAAAGGTCTTTGGGGGGGGGGGAGGTGAAATTCAGTGGTTGTTGACGTAACTATTCATTTAGTGACTGCAGTTACAACGGCACTGAAAAAAGTGACATGATCAGTTCTCACATTTACGGCTGTTGAGCATCCCCACATTCACATGATCAAAATTCAGGCACTTGGCAACTGTCATGTATTTATAATAATGACACTGTCCCGGGGTCATGTGATCATTTGTGACCTTCCCAAAGTCAATGGGGGAAGTCAGATTTGCTTAACTGCAACACAATTTACTTAACTGCAGTGATTTGTTTGAACAACCATGGCAAAAAGGTTGAAAAATGAGGCATGACTAATTTAACAATTGTCTTGCTTAGCAATGGAAAGATTGGACTTGATTGTGGTCATAAGTTGAGGACTACCTGCAGTCCCCTCCTCACTGTGGTTACCCTTCAAAATCTTTAGATTTATTTATGTCTATTTTATTTATCACACTTAGAAACTGCCCATTTCCCTCACAGAACGACTCTGGACAGTATACTGGTCAGACATAAAAACATCACAACGCTCTGTGTGTGTGTGTGTGTGTGTGTGCGCGCATGTATGTGTATATTGCCACCTATCAGCCCATGGCGACTCGAGGCAGCTTACATAATGTAAAACTATATTTAAAACAAAAAATAAAATTAAAAAACACAACCTAACAAAAAGAATCAAATAAATTAGTAACGTACAATAAAACAAAATTTGGATTTTTTTTTTTTTAATTAAAAACTCACTCCTACCCCATCCCCACCCCAACGACAGCAGACTACACTAGCCATTTGATGGGCTCCATCCCTCTCTGGGTTCCCCAGGCCCACTGGCAAAACCAGGTCTTCAGTACCTTCCGGAAGAGTGCTAGAATGGGGGCCATTCTAATCTCTGGGAGGATGATGTTCCAGAGGGAGAGAGCGAGCCACCACGGACAAGGCCCTTCTTCTGGGTCCCACCAGGTATATCTTCCTCAGGGGTGGGACCCACAACATTCCTTGCCTCCTTTGCTCTAATGGGTCAGGTAGATGTGATCGGCAAGAGACGTTCCCTCAGATAACCTGGACCCAAGCCATGAAGGGCTTTAAAGGTGACAACCAGCACCTTGAATTGCACCCAGGAGCAAATCGGCAACCAATGCAGCTCCTGCAGGAGAGGTGACACATGTGCACACCGGGGTCTGCACAAAAGCATGCGGGCCGCTGCATTTTGCACCAACTAGGGCTTCTGGATGCTCTTCAAGGGCAGCCCCATGTAGAGTGCGTTGCAATAATCAAGACGGGTAGTGACCAGAGCATGAGTGACTGTGAGTAGGGACTGTTGGTCCAGGAAAGGGTGCACAACCTGCAGTTGGGCATAGGCTCTCCTGGCCACGACTGCCACCTGCTCTTTGAGCAGGAGTCGTGACTCCACGCAAACCTCTAGATTATGGACAGGGTCAATTTGGGGTATTGCCACCCCATCCAAGACCAAAGGTGGCAATTCTCCCTGAGCCAATGAACCCCAAACTCAGAGCCACTTGGTCTTGCAAGGGTTTAGTTTCAACCTGTTGCTCCCCATCCAGTCCCTAACAGCCTAACAGCAACACTTAACTCACCATGGGCCGAGACATACAGACATATATATAATAAAGGCAGATTAAAACAACAGAAATTCAAAGTGATAAAAGTGTAACCCCATAAATCTCTGTTTTGGGTTTTCTCTGCACAGTTGTTTACATGATTTCAGTGTTGGAGGAAAAACAATTACATGTTGCAGGAGAGAGAGTAAAGGAAAAAATAGGAATGGAAACACTGAAATTAACAAGAATGTTATTGATGAGGTGCATGGCAATCATGTTTAACCACAATTAATATTTAAGAAAAAAACAGTGCAAATTACACAAAAATAGTACAAACAATATTTTTCTTTCTCAGTCAAGGGCCACTTGTATGGCCAATAGTAGAGTTATTTAATATCCCACCTTCATTATTTTTATAAAATATCAGGGCAGCGAACATATCTAATACACCTCCTTTTCCCTATTTTCCCTACAACAATCCTGTGAGGTGAGCTGAGCTGAGAGAGATTGGCCCAAACTGACTCAGTTGGCTTCCATGGTTAAAGGGGAATTAGAGGTCACCATTTCCCATTTTCTAGCTTGGTGTCTTAATCACTAGACCAAGCTATGACCAAACTGACAGTAGTGCTGACTATTGTCTTTATTTTAAATAAGCCACCTTGACATTTTTGGAAAAGCAATCTAGATCTTAATAATGTTAATTAATAAATGCTCTTCCCAGATTGTCACTTTGATATTCATAATTTACAATTCACTTTTTCTGTTATAATAATACTTTACATTTCTAGTTTCCAAGATTGAGTAGAAGGCATTGTTCTTTGGGTTGGTATAAATTCAGCACACTTGGTCTCTTCTTTCCCTGATACATGAATTGTTGCAATGAGGTCAAAAGAGGAAAGAGGTACTGTGGTTCATGAAAGTTTATGAACTGATAAATCTCCCCTTTCAGCTGCTGCAAGGAAATATTAGTAACAAATTAATGCAGTGAAGTCACAGATCTTGGATCTGATAATTTTTTCACCTCTTCCTATATGCTGCCTGTTTAAACAGGCATGATGCTAGAGTTTGATGCTGTCATATCTTTGAACAGCCATTGAATGAATGGTTTTTAAGTAAGGACTACTTCTGCTATCTTGAGGTCATGAAGGAAAGGCAAGATAGGAGTTTAACAGGTAAATGTACAAAAGTACAAACTTTGAATTGCACTGTATTCCACATAACTTAGCAAGAATAAAATACGATTCATTTCCATACCTTTCTGAATGCTACCTGCAGCAAAAATGTACTGTGCAAAAAAAGAACATTCTGTTGGAATGTGCATTTTATGAATCATATGCATTTCAGTCCATCTTAGAAACATACCAGCGAGTTCTGTTGGTTTACATGACCTCCCACTACTTTAGTGATGTTTGTATTCTGCAAGATTATTATAGAGTAGATGTGTCCAACCTGTGGCCCACGTTCACAGCCCTGGACTGTTAGTAATGCAAACCCATAGGATTGTAAACCTTTTAACAATATTATGTGATTTATATACATTAACTATATTATATATTTGATAGGCGACCCAACACAATTCCACTCATTGCGGCCAGGCAAGCCAAAAGGTTGGACACCCATATTGTAGAGTGTCTTCTAAACAATGATATACCATATTTATTTTTGCTCTTTTGTTGCAGTGTTAGCAAGATACTGAAGTGTGTATGTAGATGTCGCAAGCCTTTTTAAAATTTTGATTTAAGCAATGACATTTAAAAAAAATTGCCTGTTGTTTCCTTCCAGACATGGTTGTATAGTATCTCAGAGCAATATAGGTGAGCCTAGGTTTAATTAAAATGTGAGTTGAAATGAATAAGATAATGTGGGTGCAGTTTACAGATAAAGCTGATCCATATTTCTCTTGATTGTGTTTCTTTCTTGCAGAGTATTGCTGAAGTATTTAGATGTTTCATTTGTATGGAAAAATTGCGTGATGCACGCCTGTGTCCACACTGCTCCAAGCTATGTTGTTTCAGTTGTATTCGGGTAAGTAATCACAAATTTGGAGCTAAGTTACTCATGTGCAGACAGTTGTACTAGATTTTGGATGTAGAACTGTTTTTGAAAATACTTCAAAACAGATGTAAGTGTACAAGATTTCTAATTTATTGGCACACTAAGAAAAACAATTTTAACGTTTTGTTCTGGTGCCTGCCTGCTTTCCATTTACTAGGAGCCATGCCCCAGAGAAATTATTGAATAATGTAAACTGATATTCTTCCCAAGCTAAAGGTTAATTTTGACTTGTTTTCATCTTTTCTTTCAACCCAAGAGCTAAAAAATTGTAGGTTTCTTTTCTGGTCTTTCAACCAGTTGGACTTATTCCTGGGATTATGCTTAGATTTGTATCCCCAAAGGTGCTTTTTTTCAAGAAGCAACTGGACTTTATTGGGTTTGTTTGTTTTTTTAAGACATTTTGCTTTTCATCCAAGAAACTTCTTCAGCTCTTTCTGGATGGTGGGGAATGGAAGGAGCTGAAGAAGCTTCTTGGATGAGAAGCGAAATGTTTTCAAAGAAAAACCAGAAACTATACCTGCCTCTTGAAAAAAACACCTTTGGGACAACCATGACCTGGATGACTGAAAATCTCCCACAGCCACTTAGATTTTTATGTTGCTGTTAAACTTCTTAAAAACCTAGAAATTTATTATAGTCACAATTGTTTTGGGACTAGTGATACTCTTAGAGCTTTTTAATTTTCTGAACAAAATAATTAAATAGGTTGGACCAATATTTAGGATTAATATGTTGATAACATACAAAGAAGTGCCACGACCAACTTTTTTGATTAATTGTTAGCTCCATGTGTGACTAACAGACCACAAGTTCATATCCCGCCTGGTTAGGTGAACTTGGGTTAGTCCCTCTTTCTCAGACCAACCTACCTTAAACAGGGTTGTTATTGTGGGGAAAATAGGAGGAGGGAGGAGGAAGATGTGTTGAATATATTTGCTGCCATGAGTTATTTGTAAAAATAAAGGCATACAAATAAATAAATCTAGACTAACATGTTTGCACAGCATTTTAGATTAAACTGGGATTGGCTAGTTTATACCTTAGTATGTTCTGGGAATTCAGCCATTGTCTTAGCAGGTTGTATGATCCAGGCCAATTCAACAAAGTATAATTTGGTATTGGAAGTCATTTTCTGAGTGCAACAGTATACAGTATATAGATAATAAATAGGGATAGATGGCAGTATTTGTATATTGTGTGAATCCTATTCAAGAATATTTTACTTATGCTAAAGAAATGTGTCCAAACTTATTGTAAGATTTATGCTTTTCTAATATTTCTGGAACTCTTTGGTGGTTAATAAATATGCCTGTTTTGTTTGACAGCGTTGGCTGACAGAACAAAGAGCTCAGTGCCCACATTGTCGGTAAGCTTTCACTTGAAGCCCTTTGTGTTGTGGTAATTAAAGCAAATTCTTTATTTTTGATAGTTTTTGTTGCTGATACTCACAATACATGTTTGGGAGGTACAGACAGGTTATCGTTTAAATTTGGCACATGATGGAATATTATCTATCTTGATGTCAGTCATTAATGGAAGTTTAATCAAGGTACAATTTTAAAAATTACCCACAATTGTCACTCATTGGGGATAAAAGAGCAATTTTTAAAGGTTCTGGGAAAGAGGCGGCACCTTTGAGGTCACTGAAAACAATTCTCTCTAGGTCAAAGTATCGATAACCTGGTTCCCTCTAGTACAGGGATTCCTAAACTTTTTGTCATCACACCTCCCTTTACTGTAATCTTAATGTACACTTATCTAAATATCCAAATACCAAAATGAGCACAAATGGATAGTGAAAACAATACAGTGAAACTAAAGATAGATTTATTGTAACACTGTACTTAAAAGGTTCTCTACGTCTCACCTGGCATAGGTCTCCATCTCCCCAAGGGAAGCCTGCTCACAGTTTGACAAGCTCTGCTATAGTACCTTTGACTTCAGGTTCTGCGATTCCCATCCCATAAGCCATCATGAGCAATGCAAAGAATTGGTCTCTTTGCATGCTGTAAATCTCAAACTTATGAATGCTATTTTTTCTTTAAATCTTTACAGTTCTGGCTATATCCGAGCATTTATTCCCCCTAATTTTTTTTATTTCTGGTTTCAAAATATCTGTTAGGCAACATTTCTCTCCTTGAATGAACATGAAATTATTTACCATTCTTCATTAATTAGCTTCCCCTTAATGTGGAAAAAATTAGAAGGAGGATTTCAAGTTAGAGCGCCTGAATTATAGCTTATTAATGAACACCCCCAACTTCTAATATATATTATATTATATTATATTATATTATATTATATTATATTATATTATATTATATTATATTATATTATATTATATTATATTATATTATATTATATTATATTATATTATATTATATTATATTATATTATATTATATTATATTATATTATATTATATTATATTATATTATATTATATTATATTATATTATATTATATTATTTGTATGTATGTATGTATATATATGGATCTTTGGTTATTCGGGTTTTCTCCCGCGTAAGATTGGAAGTATCTAGGCAACGTTTCGATGAAGTCTCATTCATCATCTTCAGGCTTGGTCTTCAGCTCTGTGCTTCTCAGAGTGATGTGAGCTTGCAGCTGCTTCTTCCTTTTAACTGCTAGTGGGGGTGTGACTTGATTGGGTGGGGGCTTGGCTGTGTTCTGATTGGGTGGGGGGGTGTTCTCATTGGTTGGGGATTTGGCTGTGTTCTGATTGGTTGGGGGTTGGCTGTGTTCTGATTGGCTGGAGGCATGTTTTGTTCAGGTGGGGGCTTGGTTATGCTCAGGTTAGTCTTAGTTGCTGGGGGAGCACAACCCCAGCACGACCAACCTGAGCACAACCAAGCCCCCACCTGAACAAAACACGCCTCCAGGTTCATATAAATACTCACGACAACTTAATAAAACACACACGTATTGTATATATATATTTGTTTTCTTGAGTTTTCACGGGTACTTACATGTATGGCATTCATCTTTGTTCGGGTATTTTCCCACGTCATGGTAGTTGTGCTTTTAAAGTTGAAGCAACGTTTCGGCAGAAGCCTGATGATGGCAGATGAGATTCTGCCGAAACGTTGCTACAACTTTAAAAGCACAATTTACCATGACGTGGGAAAATACCCGAACAAAGCTGAATGCCATAGATAGATAGAAAGATAGATAGATGGATAGATAGATATTGTATATATATAATTAATATAATTAATATATATATATTATATAATTATATGTTGTATAATATATAATTAATATTTTATATATATATATGTATATAAATACATATAAATATATATAACATATAGTGTTTTTATTAACTGTTTCAGAGGTAGAGATATTGGATAAAAATCTTATGCATCTGCATAAACTCCTGTTTTCAATTCTATTTTTTTCCTCTAAAAAGCAGGATTTTTACTAAAAACTTTTCCTTGCAGAGCTCCACTTCAATTGCGAGAACTTGTCAACTGTCGTTGGGCAGAGGAGGTGACCCAGCAACTTGACACACTCCAGTTGTGTAATTTAAGCAAGCATGAAGAAAATGAAAAAGACAAGTATGTAGATTTAAACGGCTGTTGACCGAAGGGTTTGTCATGCATACCCCTAAAATTGTTCATGATCAGACATTTTAAACGATGATTTTTTTTCTCCTGTAAATTGCTATATATGGAGTGGATGTACAGTTGCATTTATGTGAGATGTTAAAATGTAACATTGGTATTTACAGTGACATTTGTTTTCTGTAATGGATTGAGGGTATCATTGGTGTGTCAATCATCCTCCCACTTGCTCTAGTTCAGGGGTTTCAGAATTTTTAGATGCAGTCATGGGAAGGCAAGCCTTTCTTTACAAACCCAGAAGGCTCTACTACAGAACCGCAAAAAGTTAAGTAAAAACACTGATACCGACTCCTATTTCAGTGTACAATGTACTCCATCCACCACATGGAGTTTTTGACTTAAAACTGTAATTGAGCCCACAACTTTCACTGTAAATCATGATGATTGTATAGTGGGTTACCATGTGACCAAACCTAATTTTAGTACCTTTTTTTGCAGCAGTTTTAAAGCAAACACTGCGGTTGTTAAACAAACCCATTTTTATCTGTGTGGCTTTTTTTTTGCTGGAAAAATGGAAGTAAATGCAGGTTTCTGGCAGAAATGTTGTAAATTGTAATCAAAGTGACTATGGGGCACTGCAAACAGTCATAAATGCAGGCCAGTTGCCAAGCACCTAAAATATAGTCATCTAACTATGGGGGAGGGCAGATGTTGGAACTTAGACTCTAGGTTATAAGTAACATATTCTGGGTTGGTTTGTCACAGTTTTGAACAGTAGCTAAGCAACTGGTCTTAAACCCTACTTGTACACCAAGTAGTAAATTTGTATTCCACAATTCACAATTTCATATTCCTACAATGGTAGTAGGTATCCTTCACTGGTGCATACCAAACAGACTCAAAATTTAGGGTGGAAAGATTCACTAAATGAATGTGCTTTACAAGGAAGTGATCACCTGCCAAGCATTCTCCAAGGGAGGCTTGAGCTGAGGTTAAGCACAGGATTTATAATTCTTAATTAAGAATGACATCTAGGAGCATTTGTTGGAAAAGTAGCTGGATCTTTGTGCTCCTAGTACTATGATATAAACATGCTCTTCCAGAACAGCATTTGAGTACAATTTATACCCCAAAGTTATGAAGCCCCTATCTGTTTAGATAGCCAATTTGTAGTCAAGAAGGGTATCAGGAATGTAAGCAGAAAAGCAGACTTCGTTCAAGCAAGCTGGATGTTGGTGGTCCTCCAAGCATCCAGTTCGTGCTAGTCCTTTGCCAACCTGGAATTTTGCCTAGAATAGAAGAAAGCATTTTATGAAAGGATAGAAAATAAAAGGCCTTCCCTTTTGCAGCAAGAATAAAAAACCTTTGGGGTGATTTTATAGAGAAGCTACGTGCGAAGCGAAGCTAACTTGCAGAACATTTTAGATGTAACCTAAACATTGTAGCTGGAATCGTTCAGTTTCTGTGTGTGCAACTAACCTGCACCTTGATAATGGAAATACTGAACAAGAAGCTTGTGAAAAGCAGTCAGGGGCCAAGTATTTTAATACATTTCTTTCTTAATTTAAAATACATAATTTTTTATTTAAAAAATTCTGAATATACAAATGAAAATGAAGACAATGGGGGAAAAGGCAAGGGAAAAAGGGAAAGGGAATAGAGTGAGGGAAAGGAGGAGAGGAAGAAAAAGAAGGGTTTTATTAAATACATAAGGAATTTGTCTGGTAAAAAAGCACTCAGTGTACTTGCAAAACATCAGAGAAAAATAATAACTGAATTGCTGACTTGAACCTTCCCTATGTATGTCATTTTACATTGTTTCCTGTTTTTATCAGCATTTCAGCTGTAGCTCACTGGCTGATGTCAAGTAAAAATAAGCTCATTAATGGCACTTTGTTAAAATGATTGAGGAAAAAATGACTTCCAGTTTGAGCTTCTTCAGTGACAGACCAAAACCTTGTCTCTGCGAGGCTTCAATTCATACTCGCCACTAGAGCGCCCCGAGACAGCTGGTTTCGGGGCTAAGCCACCCTCTAGAGGTGGTGAAGAGGGGGGAGACTGCCAGCAGGGTTGAGGAGAGCTGCATCTCTCCTCCCCAGCTGGCCATTACTCCCTTTCCCAAAGGTGGTTGCAGCGGTGGTCAGAAATGGCCACCACAAAGAAGAACTCGACCAGAAAAGAATGTGCAGGAGCAAGATAAGAAGATAAAGTTTTGGTTGACTGGGTCAAACAGCAAAAGCAACAAATAAGGTACCCTGGAATTGAAACTAAAAAAAAAGTAACATTGTTCCCTAAGAAGATTTTTAAGCTGCGAAGGAGAGAGAAAAGGGAAAAGATTTGGTTTTCTCCTTTTCCTATACTGACAGCTAAGAGACTTAAGCAAGAAATTGGAAAAAAATCCACTTTGAGATCAATAGGCATTTAATGCTAAAAATAAAAAGTCAAAGGGATAATAAAGATTTCTGGATCATTAAAAGCTTTTGAAAACAGGAAAGGAAAGAAAAAGAATAAAAGGGCAGGATCTGGAAGGGAGAAGACTGCCTGGAATTAAAAAAGAACTTACAGCAAAATCTCAAGAAGACTTCCAAAAGATACATTCTAACTGAAATATCGCAACAGAAACCCCAGGAAGAGAAAGTCAAAAAAGAAATAAGAAGATATAACTCAGGACTATCTGGATTACTTGCTGATTTCTAGATTCTTGGTTATTGTTTTGAATGATTAAAATCAATCGGGTGGTTGTTTAAAACTTTTTAAAATGGCTCCACTTTTAGAAGAACTGAAAATGGAACTTAAAAAGTACAAAGAAAATGCACAAGAAGGGAGAGGTTCTTTTGGCTTCATATTTCAGTTTTTAGAAACGGAGATTTGGAATTATGAGAAACAACAAGAAATGCCTGCAGAACAAGAAGATTGCAACAAAGAAGAAGCCATCTTTAATGAACAAGTAACCTTAGATGGGGGGGGGGGGAAGGAAAGTGGAGGAAAGAGAATGGAAAGAGAATGGAAAGTTTAAGATTGGGAAAAACAACTCCAAAAAAAAAAGAGTGAAAAATAAGTATAAAATCAGAAAGCAACAGAAGAGGGAAATGCAGAAGAGAGAATTAGAACTAGAGAGACAAGGGGGTAAAAAGGGGAGGGAGAAGATGAGAGGGAAGAAAGAAAGGAAAAGAAGTTATAAAGGACAGAAGCAAAATATAGAGAAACAGGGCCTATTTAGAGATAATGGGTGAAAACTTAATGGAAAAAGGGATTCTGCAAAGGAACATAAGATAGTATTGTTATATTAGAAATAGAAATAATTTTAGAAAATATGAAACAATGTATGATTAAGATGTCTGATAAAATAACTCGTAATTCAGTGGAATGCTTGTCAGTAAATAAATGTAACAAAAGGTATATTTAATGATTTATAAAACGTGTGAAGAGAAATAAGGGAAAAATTATGGAGATTATATGTGTTTTTAAGGAAGTATGATATTTAATTGAAAAGAAGTGTTAAAGATGTTAAGATTTTAATGATTATTAATGATAGAACTGAACCGGAATGGAATGAGGGTTTATAATTACATATATTTACAATCTTTTTTTTTTTTTAAAGAATATAGTGTGTATTATAAGAATGTACCAAGCAGAATTCGATTGGAAGTTATGTATTATGTATTATATTAAAAGTCATAACCTTAAGGTATATATTGAAGTTTAAATAAGAGTTGAATGGATGTAATTAAAAGATATAAAGGTGTCATACTGCAATTAGTAACGACAGGAGAACATTTGTTTAATGAGAAAAGATAATATGAAATTGAAACAGAACACACAAAAGTATAAATATAATGATTTGAATTGAGATGAGATCATCAAAATAAAATTGAGAAAATTAAAAGAGGGGAAAAACTATATAGAAAATGTAAAATAGTATAAGATATGGAATAGAATACAAAAAGGAGCATGAAATTGAGTTTTGTGTCTGTATAAAGAAGTTCAGCCCGGAAGCATGCTATTTTCAAAACAGATGTTTTACTTGTATTTTGTGTGTGAAAGCCCAAATAAAACTTTATTAAAAAAAAATGATTGAGGAAAAAATGTACAATGGCTGCTGTTCCATCTGTCTAATTGCAATTTTTCCTTTTTTTTAAGGTGTGAAAATCATCATGAAAAGCTTAGTGTATTTTGCTGGACATGTAAGAAGTGTATCTGCCACCAGTGTGCACTTTGGGGTGGAATGGTGAGTAAAGCTTATTATGTATAAATGAAGAACAAAGAGTTTTCTGTACAATGTTTATTTTATAGAACCAAAAGCACTGCCGTGTTATTGAAAAGTTGTGATGAGAGGTTTAGTTTCTTGGGGTAGCATTTAGGAGGTGAGTTTTTTGTAATTTAATTTGAAATTACATGTAATCCTTGACACGATCACAGTTGGAACCAGAATTTCCATTATTAAGCAAGGTACTTGTTAAGTGTTGCACCCAGTTTTATGATGTTTTTTCCATTAACAACTATCATTGTAGTTGTTAAGTAAATTATTCAGTCATTAAGCAAATCTACCTTCATCCATTGACTCTGCTTGTTAGAAGCCAGCTGAGAAGGTGACAAATAGCTATGGCATCACGCACACACACACACACACACACACACACACACTGGTTTTTAAGTACCTGAATTTAAATCATGTGATCATGGGGACACTGCAACAGTTGTAAGTGTGAGAATATGTCATAAGTCACTTTTTTCAGTGCCTTTGTCACAAAATGAATAAGTCAAGAATTACCTGTAATATAGTTATTGAAGAACAAAGTAATTCTTCAAGTATAAAATTCAAAGAAGAATATAAAGTTTTGTTTTTTTCTGACCACAATCAGAAAATCTTCCTCCACCTATTTAACACCTGGTAACACTTATTCCCCTTTGGTAGGGATTTCTTAAATGACTTATTCTGATCCGCTGTGCTGACATAATGTTCATGTAATGTAAGATGCAGCGATTTAAAATCAATTAATGAAAATCAGCTTTGACAAGAAAAGCATGCCGTATACCTTTTATTATTTAAACCTTGAATTAAGCATTTATAAGAAGTGTTTCTGGGGAGTTAATTTATTTTTTCCCCTGAAATATTAACTTCAGACATCTACATTCTTTAACGAGGCAGCAAGCTAGAACATTTTACTTCAGTTATGTATTCACTAAGAACCTGAATAGATTTTTGTGAGAAGTGTGACTGGAATTAAAACCAGATTCAGCAGGTTGAAAAGGGCTTTCTTCCAATAATAATCTTTGGGATTCATTGGTAACAGTGTTTTGAGCTGGTACAATGAAGCTACCATAATCTGTATCTTTCTAACAGCATGGTGGACATACTTTTAAGCCTTTAGCGGAAATATATGAGCAGCATGTCACAAAAGTGAACGAAGAGGTGGCAAAGCTTCGCCGAAGACTTATGGAGCTGATAAGTTTGGTACAAGAAGTGGTGAGAACAACTCTTCCAATTTTGTTCACGTATAATTCTCGTATTTGAATATATCTGCTGAACAAAAACTCCGCATTGGTGACAGGAAGGGCATCCGGCCAGTAAACACTCAGCTTCATATAGTTGCCTAGACTCCACCCTGCAAGGGATTATGGGGTCATTAAAAGAGGATGATAATTCTCATATTCTCAAAGCCCTCTTAGTGAGATCATTGTTTGAAGTTGGAAGGTGGTTTCTAACCTCGGGCAGTTGGGAGAGGAGGACAAGGTGAAAGAAATAGTTGTTTTGCAGGTTGAAACAGTAATAAACAGATAAGCTTTCACTAAGAAGAGATGTGAGTCTCTCAATCTCCAGCTTAGCATTTTCGGCCTTTGCAAAAAGTAACACAGATAACCCTTAATTTACAATCACAATTAAACCTCAAGTTTCCTTCACTCAGCAGGGCATTTGTTAAGTGAGTCATGCCCCCTTTTACGTCCTTTTCCCCTTGGTTGTTAAGTGAATCTCTACAGTTGTTAAGTGCATTGTGCAATCATCAAACAAATCTGGCTTCCCCTAATTCATCTTGCTTGTCAGATGTTCCTTGGAAAAGTTGCAAATGGCAATCCCAGGACTCCTTTACTCATCATAAATCAATGCTGGTTTGCAAGCATTGACTGTGGGGATATTGCAACAGCCATAAGTCTGAGAACTGATTATAAGTCACTTTTTTCTGTTGCTGTTGTAACTTTGAACGGTCATTAAAATAGTTGTGAGTCGAGGGCTACCTTTATTCTAGAAAAAGGGACTTCCTGGTTAATGTTTTCAATGTGGGAATATTTTTAATGCTGCTCCTTTAAAAAGAAATGAGCAAAGCATCATTAATTTAACGTCTCCCAACTCCCAGGTTACTTATTATATTTGTGGTTGAGAGACAGTGAATAATAAAACAATCACGCCTGTTTCCTGGGTGTAGAAGGGGAGTTAGAGTTATGTAGAACAATCCTGAGGTGTAATCCAAGGTGGTTTATTCTCCTGATATATCATAGAGGGGGGAAATAAAAGATCCCAGTGACATTTACATTAACCCTAGTGGCATTTACATTGTAAGGTATACGTTTGTGGGCTTCTCTCTTTCCAAATGGTGATAGCTGAGGCAGTCTTATCATTTAGCTGCACAGAAATTATTCCAGCTTATGCTTTGAAAGCCAGGTGAATGTACTGGTTAAGGCATCAGCCTAGAAACTGAGAATCTTGAGTTCTAGTCCTACCTTAGGCACAAAGCCGTCTAGATGACCTTGGGCCAATAACTTTCTCTCAATCCCAAAAAGAAGGCAATGGAAAAACCACTTCTGAAAAACCTTGCTAAGAAAATTGCAGAGACTTGTGCAGTCAGTTCCTGTGGATCAAATGTGATTGAATAGAAGAAGAAGAAAAATATTCTTGTTTCTTTCATTTAAGCAAAGCGGTTGTGCAGGTAGCCAGGAACGTATGCAAACAGCTGCTGAAGTTAGAGAAAGATGTGGCTGTTATAATGATTTTGAAGGAGGTGCTATGTACGCTTCTCCACCTATTCAGTTCATTTCTGTTGAAGGATTTACACAACCTAGAATGCCATTCCCATGTAAACAAAAAACATCCGCCCCCGGCAGTTCTAAATTGATGCCCTGTGTGTTTTTCAGGAAAGGAATGTCGAAGCAGTCCGCAGTGCGAAAGATGAACGTGTTCGAGAAATCAGGAACGCCGTGGAGATGATGATTGCTAGGTTAGATACCCAGCTGAAGAACAAACTTATAACACTAATGGGTAGGCTTGCCTTTTTTGCAGCGTGTGTTATACAGTATTTTAGGACAGGAATTGAACTTAGCACTTGACAGATGTGTCTTTGCTGAAGGTTATGTTCTCTTGTTGCTCATTTATTGAGGGGTGTGTGCCAGTGGTTTGTGAGGTTTAATTGAACAGTGCAGTTGGTCCTCACTAAGCATCACTTGTTCAGTGACCAAATTTATGGCAGCACTGAGCAAGTGGTACTTATGATTGTCCTCAAACTTCCAGCCATTGCAGCATCCCCACAGTCATATGATTGCAGTCAGGAGGCTTGGTACCTGGCTCGTGATTATGATGTCACAGCATCCTGCAGTCATGTGGTCGCCATTTGCAACTTTCTTTGCCAGCTTTTTACAAGGAAAATCGATGGAGAAGCCAGCAGGAGGTCACAAATGATGACCACATGAGGTTGTTGCTTAACAACCTGTGGTGATTTGCTCAACAATGGCAACTGGAAGTTCTGGAATTTCCAATGGGATTATGTGGCGTTGAGCTTTACAAGCATGTTGCTTAGGAATGGAAATTCCGATTGCTATCATTAATTGAGGACTATGTTTTGGTGCATTTGAGTCAAAAGAAATGGGACTTCCCGTTCTGTTTCCAAGATTATTTATGTATTAATTTACACCTCTGGCATTGGCTTTGTCCCCACAGTATGCAACAATGCATGAACAAGGTGTTTGTCTCCTCCCATCTTCCAACAATAGGAGGAGTAGATTATTTTATAAAAAGGCTGAGTTGCTTATGAGTCAAAGATGGCTCAGCCTTGAACTGAGCAGAAATTCTCTTGGCCTAGGATTAAGCTATAACTTGATAAGTCTGGAAATATTTAGACATAGAAAGCAGAATATATAATTGATGCAAAATGCCTGCTCTGCTTTTCAGTGGAAAATAGATCTGCCTTGTCTTGCATCTGACAGTCTTTTAGATATTCCTAAATCGTTCTCATATCCTCTAAGGTTTTCTTTTACAAGCCAAACCTTCCCTGCCCTTTTAAATTTGTGTATTTTGTTGACTTTATGTATTCAACTCTTACGGCCACAAAAGAAATGTTCTACATTGCAGTTCTTGACTCATCATCCAGAGACCTTTAGAAAGGACACAAAGAAACTCCAGGACGCAGTGGAATTTCTTTGTGTCCTTGCTAATGTGCGATGCCTAGTATTAGATTTAATCCATCGATAATATTATTACATGGTTTTTATCTTTTTAATTGGGCATCGCCCACAATTGCTGTCTGAGTGAGATGGACAGTTTCTAATTTGATATAAAGTAAATAGAGACCTAACCAAAACAGACTATAATGAAACTATTACCTGCTGCCACCTGAATGCAAGTGCTTCTGTTAACACAGCTCCACCTTGCCTTGGTTTTTTAGTGCTACATCACACAGCATGTGCATGCTCACCTAATGGTCCTTTTTATCATAAAAGACCTTTTTATACAGGTTGTCCTCGAGTTACAATAGTTTGTTTAGTGACCATTCAAAGTTACAACAACACTGAAAAAAGTGACTTGTGACCATTTTTCACTGTTACGACCGTTGCAGCATCCCCTTGGTCATGTGATTTACATTTGGATGCTCAACATATTTATTTATGCTTAACATGTTTATGACAGTTGCAATGGCCCCAGGGTTGTGTGATCCCCTTTTGTGACCTTCTGACAAAGTCAATGAGGAATCCAGATTCACTTAACCATATTATTAATTTAATCAACTGCAGGGATTCACTTAACAAATGTGGCAAGAAAAGTGATAAGATGGGACAAAACTCACTTAACCAATTTCTCACTTAGCAACATGAATCCTGGGTTCAGTTGTGGTCGTAAGTTGAGGACTACCTGTATTTGCGAGCTGCCTAGAATTGTGGTTATGATTGGAGCAACTTCTAAATTTGATTAAATAAATAAATACTTCTGGTCTCTTCTTGTATGCACTGTTGCCAAGCAATGCCTCTCCAGTCCTGGTCTCTAGGCCCCTTCTGATTTTCCCCACACAGATGGTGGACTTCTTACAGTTAAACATTACTACCTCTGAGTTGGCCCTGTGTTAAAGCCTCTTTGGCTTGAGGGCACAGTGCTGGCATCGTGTCATTTTGTTTAGATTTTGGTTCTTTGTCTACTGAATAGGTCAGAAGACATCACTCACCCAAGAAACGGAACTTCTGGAATCTTTGCTGCAAGAAGTAGAACATCAGGTGATGGGATTTAGTTTTGTGGATTCTCAATATTAGGAAAACGATTTTAAGATAGGATACCCAGGCATTATTTTTATGTTTAAAATGACAAACCGTGTCTATGATTTTCTGGCAGTATAGGTAGTCCTTGACTTACAACTTACAATTTACAATCATTGCTAAGCAGGATGGTTGTTAAGTGAGTTTTGTCCCATTTGTTGCCATATTTGTTAAGCAAATCATTGCAGTTAAGGGACTCATGTGGTTGTTAAGTGAATCTGGCCTCCCCCATCGACTTTGCTTGTCAGATGCCTGGTGGGAACGTTACATGTGATCGCATGACCCTGGGACTGCAGTTGTCATAAATACATGCCAATTGTCAAGCACCCGCATTTTGATCACGTGACCATGGGGGTTTTAAAACAATTGTAAGTGCGAAAATAGATCACGGGTTGCTTTTTCAGTGCTGTTGTAACTTTGAACAGTCACTAAGCGAATGGTTGCCAATAAAGGAGAATATTTGTAGCACAGGCTTGAAGTGAGGGGTCCCGAGTGCTCTCTGAGCTTGGCTGTTTTCTTGCAGAAGCTTCGTTACCCAAACTAGGTAACACGGTCAGTGCTAGTTAGCTACTTTGGGTAATGAAATGTCTTCAAGAAAGCAACCAAGTTCAGAGAGCGCCAAAGACCCCTCAGACAAATGGTTGTAAGTCAAGGACTACCTTATAAAGTGAAGAGAGCTTGTTTGGGTCAGAGCAAAACCCCCTCTAGTCTAGCATTGAATTCATTGTGATTTTATGTGCTTTGTATTTTAACACAAATGAAGGCAAGTATACTGTACATGTCCCAAGATAATGCTGATCCAGTCTGGGTCAGTTTGTATTTTAAGGTGGTTGTTTGACTTGGGCCTATCTTGTGCTCCATTTCTTTCTTTGCAGCTGAGGTCGTGCAGTAAAAGTGAGCTGATCTCAAAAAGCGCTGAGATTTTAATGATGTTCCAACAAGTACACCGGAAGCCCATGGCGTCTTTTGTCACCACTCCTGTCCCCCCAGACTTCACAAGGTACAACTTCAGCTATTTATGATGGGTCAGGTTGGTGTTTGACTTAGATCACTGTTTCTCCACCTTGGCACCTTTAAGACATGTGGAGTTCAAACCTCAGAATTCCCCAGCCAGCCATAATAAATGAAAGGCACTTGAGATCAAAACATGTAACCTTCTCAACTTGTATAAGGCCTGGCATTTACGCAAAGGATGTGAGGAACGCATCTTTTTTAAAAATGAAAACACCTCGGTGATAATTAGTCACTATCGTTTAGTGAGTTTTGGGGAAGAGATTTGCCTGGTTTCCCCAACCAGGGTTAGGGAGACAAGCTAAACAGAATGTGCAGCTTAGTCAGATAGGCACACAGATAAATGAGTGAGCTAAGCTTGTGTGTTTATTAACATACAGTAAAAATAACAGATACGCTTGTGCTATCAAAAATATAGTTTATTCCATTATGAGTTCATAGCATAGTCAAAATAACAGTCCAATAGTCATGTATCATTTAGTCAGTCCATTCAGGGATATTCAGTTAGCAAAGTCCGTGTTAGAATATCCTATGTCAATTCACTTACAAGTCTGTCCTTTGTTTTCTCTCCCGTTCGAGCAATGCAGACTTGTTTCCTTGCAGTAATCAGGGATCATCAAAGCCAGAGAGAGAGCAAGCTGCAGCCTTGCTTCTTTTAAAGTGCTTTCACAACCACTCCCTTAATTACTGTCCCACAGTTAAAGTTGCAGACACTTTAACTTACAAACTATGATTACATATTATTATTTACCTAAACCAGTTAGGGTAAACCAATGTTATCCCTAACATTCTCCCCTTTTAGGAAAATAATAATATAACTATTTATATCTTTAAATCATATTTGTTACAACTCTCTTTAAACTTAGTTACTCCTTGAGCTTTTGTAAATTGTTCTGCAATGTTTTCTTCCGTCATGCAGTATTCCAATTTAATTAGCCCATTCTTTACAGATTCTCTAACATTTAAGTATCTTAAATCAGTATGCTTTGATCTAGTTTTTACAGCAATACTAGTAGCTAACTTTATAGCTGCTTGATTATCCTCGAACACAATAATGGAATCTTTTACAGTTACACCCATGTCTAATAATAACTGTTTGTACAAAATGAAATCAGTGCATAGTAATGACAGACATGAAAATTCCGCTTCCATCGTGGACAAGCTGATATGCTGTTGTCTGATTGACCTCCATCCTATTAGTGTCTTACCAAATAATATAGCCATCCCAGATGTTGATTTTCTAGTGTTTATATCAGTTGCAAAACTTGCATCTGCATAGGCACTAAGATTCAAATCACCCTTTGGTTCTATATACAATGCATGGTTCATTGTTCCTTTAAGATATCTTAAAATTCTCTTTAATGATTGCCAATGACATTGATGTGGATCTGAATTAAAACGTGCCAGCTGATTTACACTATAAGCTATATCAGGCCTAGACCAATTGCTTATATATGATAAGCTACCAATCAAAGATTGATATATGGACTTATCAAATTTGGGACTTTGAGCATCAGTTTGGCAAACTTCCTGACTCATTGGAGTCTTTGCCGGTTTACAAAGTTCCATTTTAAACGTTTTAATTAATTGGCAAATTTTATCTTCTTGAGATATCTTAAAACCATTTTTTGTTTTGTTAATTGTCAATCCTAGATACTTTTTAATTTCACCTAAATGCTTTAATTTTATCTTTTTGGCTAATAATGATATAATCTCATTAGCTTCATTATTAGTCTTAGTTATCAAAGCAATATCATCTGTAAATAATAACAATAATGACACCGTTCCATTATTTTCTCTTTTAAACACACATGGATCTGCTAAACCAGATTTAAAACCTATATTGTTTAACTCTTTCACAATATATTGGTTCCACTCAAACCCAGATTGTTTCAACCCGTAAGGACTCTTTTTGAGTTTCCAACAATCATTACTATTTACTTTATTGTCTTTTATACCTACTGGTTTTCTTAAATATATAGTGTGCTGCAATGGTGCATGTAGATAAGCAGTTTCTACATCTAAATGGTTAATGACATAGTTTTTCTTAGCTGCCCACACTAAAGCTGCTCTTAAAGATGTTGCTTTAAGACTTGGTGCAAAAACTTCATCGTAATCAGATGCAGTTTGTTTAAATCCTTGAGCTACTAACCTAGCTTTATGGGTAACAGTCCCATCATTTCCTGTTTTTACTTTAAATATCCATTTGCACCCAATGGATTTTTCTCCTGGAGGTAATTTAGTATCTTCATAAACTTTCATTACCTTTAATGAATTTAGTTCCTTTTCCATTGCCTTTTGCCAATTCTCCTGATCCTTAGCAGGATACATCCTAAGTTCATCTACACTAGTTGGAACTTTAGTTACTTGGCAAACTATACTTGCTTGATACCTATCAGGTGGTCTAGTTACACGTGTAGTACGTCTAGGTATTACAGGACTTACAGGTGGACTTTCATTTATTAACTCTTCTTGATTATCTAACTCTTCCTGATCAATTGTTTCCTCTTGTTCTGGTCCTATTTGCTCTTCATGGACTTCTTCTTTAATTGGACTCTTCTTATAACTAATCTGATCTTTCTGCCTTTTGTAGGGTTCAATAATTACTTCATTATTTAAATCTTGCTCTAATCTATTCCATCCTACATGTTCTAGGAATTTAGCACTAGCACTGGTGTAAACTCTAGATGTACCTGGTTCCCAGAATCTATAAGATCTATGATTAGATGTATATCCAACAAAATATAATCTTTTAGCTCTATGTTGTCCTTTGTGTCTAAGTTGTGTAGGGATATGCACCCATGCTGGTGCTCCAAATGTGTGCATGTAACTTAAATCAGGTTTTGTACCATGCCACAATGTGAATGGTAATTCACCTGTTGTTGAATTAACAACATTATTTAATATATGATTACCACACATTATTGCTTCTCCCCATAAATTGTCAGGTAATCCTGAATCAGACATCATAGTTCGTGTCATTGATTGTAATGTTTGGCCTCTTCTCTCTATAAAGGCATTATGTTGTGGCCTATATGGTGCAGACTTTTTATGTTGAATACCTAACATTCTTAGTCTGTTCTGGAATTTATTATTTGTAAATTCCGTACCATTATCTGTTATAAGAGTTACTAATTTCTTTTTAGTTTTCCTTTCAGCAAATTTAATCCAATTAAAGAGATTTTGATATGTTTCAGTTTTGCTCTTCATTAAATAGCAAAAACCCATATCTAGAATAGTGGTCCATTATACTTAGTATATAACGAGCTCCTCCTACACTTGGTTTTTTAGGACCTATTAAATCAGCAAATACTACTTCTAAAGGTTCTTTGGTAGTAAATCCATCAACTCTATTAGCCGGTGTAACCCTGGCTTTGCTATGATTGCAAATATTACATTGCAAATACTTATTACAAGGTTTCAAACTTATTCCCTTAGATAATTCAACAGTTTTCTTAAGCATTTTAAAATTTAAATGCCCTAACCTTCGATGTAACAAGTGAATACATTCATCATGAGGTTTCTTATTTTCATAAACTGTGTTAGCCACCTTTAAACCATCATCATTTAACACATATAATTCACCTCTTAAAGATGCAGTAATTTTCTTATCTTCTTTTTCAATTATGCAGTTATCTCCTTTAAATATAACTACATATCCTAGTTTAACCAAAATTCTTACTGAAATTAAATTAAACTTAAGTTGTGGTACATATAACATTTTTACATTCTCTTTTATAAAAGAACAATATGCTATACCTTGACCTTTAGCTTTCAGTTTCCAGCCATTGGATAACGATATCTGCTGTGTACTCTTGGACATTTTAATAAAATGTTTGTTATCATTAGTTATACAATGAGATGCTCCACTATCAACCACCCATAAATTATTTTTTACAGCTCCGTTAGTATACATGGCTAACTCTGGATTTTTATTTATCTTTTGATGACTTTTAGTATTCTGGCCAGCATTCTGGCGTTTTGCCTTTTTACAAAATCTTGCCAAATGTCCTCTTCCTCCACAATTAAAGCACTTTTTAATTGCGTATGCAGTAGGAGATTCATTATCTTCTTTTTGAGGTTGCTGCCTCCTTAACTCGTCTCTTTCAAGCCTTCTTCTGGCCTCTTCAATCAATCTGCCAGTTATATCAGTTAAAGTTAGGCTTTCCTTTGGCAATATTTCAAGTGAAGTTACGTAGTTATCATAGCTTTCATCAAGGGAAGATAGAATTATGTAGACTTGGTGTAGTTCAGAGAAAATAAGCTCTTTCTCGTGCAGTTCTTGAAAAATGCTTTGCATAGTTTTCAAATGACTCAGCATATCACCATTCTTATGGAGATGTGTACTGAAAAGTTTCCGTGTTAGATTTATGTGAGCACCAACGTTATCTCGAACATAAATCCTCTTCAGCTTCTGCCAACACCCAACAGCTGATTTCTCTCCGTGGATATAAACAAGTTGCATATCAGTTAAGGTTAAAGCAATAATGCAAATAGCTTGCTGATTTTTATGCATAAATTCTTCTATCTTTAATTTATCTTCCTCATCCTCTGGATCCCATTCTTCTACGTTTGGTGGATTTTCAATTATGTTCCACAAACCTTCTCTTCGTAGAAGCAGACTACATTTCATAGACCATGATACATAGTTTGTTCCATCCAACTTGGATATCAGGGACAAACTTTGTAGATTGACTTGTGCCATGTTTTCTTATATGGATATAAAAATATAATTAATAAAACACAGCTGTCTGTTTACTGTAATGTATAACAACACAAACTCTCACTTTTACATAAATCTGTTTTATCCTAATTAAACTGACTTTGCAGCCTCTGGGCCCATAACCAGTGTTAAGCCTGGTTTCCCCAACCAGGGTTAGGGAGACAAGCTAAACAGAATGTGCAGCTTAGTCAGATAGGCACACAGATAAATGAGTGAGCTAAGCTTGTGTGTTTATTAACATACAGTAAAAATAACAGATACGCTTGTGCTATCAAAAATATAGTTTATTCCATTATGAGTTCATAGCATAATCAAAATAACAGTCCAATAGTCATGTATCATTTAGTCAGTCCATTCAGGGATATTCAGTTAGCAAAGTCCGTGTTAGAATATCCTATGTCAATTCACTTACAAGTCTGTCCTTTGTTTTCTCTCCCGTTCGAGCAATGCAGACTTGTTTCCTTGCAGTAATCAGGGATCATCAAAGCCAGAGAGAGAGCAAGCTGCAGCCTTGCTTCTTTTAAAGTGCTTTCACAACCACTCCCTTAATTACTGTCCCACAGTTAAAGTTGCAGACACTATAACTTACAAACTATGATTACATATTATTATTTACCTAAACCAGTTAGGGTAAACCAATGTTATCCCTAACAGTTAGTCAAGAAGAATTTAAATGATTCTCTGAGGAAAACGTGCAATTAAATAGAAAATATAAACAACTTTTTTTTTCTTTGCATTGTAAATTGCATCTTTGAGTTATAGATGAAAGTGTTGTTTTAGATTAGCCAGTGGTAAGCTTGTGTGAATGAGGCAAAAGGGGAGATATACCCACCAATCTCCTGTTTACCACACTCCTTTTAGCAGTTCTGAGAAGCTTCCACACTCATGGTATTTAGACAAATACAATGATAATAGAATAATAGAGTTGGAAGGCACCTTGGAGGTCTTCTAATCTAACCCCCTGCTCAGGCAGGAAATACTATACCATTTCAGACAAAGGGTTGTCCAATCTTTTCTTAAAAACTTCCAGTGTGGGAGTACCCACAACTTTGGAGGTAAGTTGTTTTACTGATCAATTGTTTTAACTGTCAGGAAAGTTCTTAATTCCAGGTTGCTTCTATCCTTGATAAGCTTCCATCTTGTCCAGCCTTCAGGTGCTTTGGAGAATTGACCCTCTCTCTTCTTTGTGGCAGCTCCTCAAATATTGGAACACTGCTATCATGTTACCCCTAGATATTCCTTGCCAAGAAGATTCATGTATTTGAAACTAAGACATATTCTGAAGTTGAGATGATAGTGCAGATCATTTTGGCAAATTGAAAGAAAAAAAGGACAAGTACAAAAAATGGAAAGAAGGACATACGACTAAGGCAGAATATCAGCAAATAGCCAGAATCTGCAAAGTCAGGATAGCAAAAGCTCAGAACGAACAAAGACTTGCAACAAAATTCAAAGATAATAAAAAAAAGTTTCTTCCAACATATAAATAACAAGAAAAAAATCAAGGAAACAGTCGGTCTACTAAAGAGAGAAGATGGCAAGGAAGTAACAAGCAACAGAGAGAAAGCGGAACTTCTTAACTCATTCTTTGCCTCTGTCTTCACACAAAAAGAAACTATAGCTCAACTCACCAAAAACATAACTGTAAAAGACAGACCAGAAATAAAAGTTAAAATAAGCAAAAAAATAGTAAGAGAACACCTTCTGATCTTGATGAAAACAATCACCGGGGCCTGATGGATTACATCCCAGAGTTTTAAAGGAGCTGGCAGAGGTCATCTCAGAACCACTGCACCATGTCTTTCAAAAATCCTGGAGCACCGGGGAACTACCAGAGGACTGGAAAAGAGCTGGTGTGGTTCCCATCTTCAAAAAAGGGAAAAAAAACAGACCCAGGAAACTATAGACCATCAGCCTAACATCAATACCTGGGAAGATACTGGAAAAGATAATAAAAAAACATCTGCCAACATCTAGAAACAAGTAAAGTAATAACCAGCAGTAAGCACGGGTTTGTTAAAAACAGATCATGCCAAACCAATCTTATTCATTCTTCAACACAGTAACTAAATTAATAGACCAGCAAAATACTGTGGGCATAATATATTTAGATTTCAGCAAGGCGTTTGATAAAGTAGACCACAACCTACTTAGTAAGCTAGAAAAAAGTGGAATAGATAGCACCACCACTAGATGGACACGCAACTGGCTGGCAAACGTATTCAACGAGTAGTCCTAAATGGGTCTAAGTCTACATGGAGGGAAGTAAGCAGTGGGGTGCCACAAGGTTCCGTCTTAGGCCCAGTATTCTTCAATATCTTCATTAACAATTTAGATGAGGAAATAGAAGGGGAACTTACCAAATTTGCAGATGATACTAAGCTGGCAGGAATAGCTAACACCCAAGAAGATAGGCTCAAGATCCAGATGGATCTTGGCAGACTAGAACACTGGGCCATATCTAACAAAATGAAATTCAATGCAGAGAAAAGTAAAGTCCTACACTTAGGCAAGAAAAACCAAAAGGACACATATAGACTGGGGTAAACCAGGCTCAATAGCAGTAACTGTGAGAGGGATTGTTAGGAATAACAGTGTTACCTAACGTAGTTTGGATAAAATAATATATATAAACTATGATAGTAAGTTTAAGTGTGTGTCACTTTAAACTGCAAAGCATGTAATTTTGGGTGCGGTTGTGAAACCACCATAAGTGGGAGCAAGAGAACTCGCTGGATTGCTTGCTGGATTGATGGATTGATGGTTTGCTAACTGCGTGTTCCCTGCTGCTGAGTTTTTGAACATCGAAGGAAGAAAGGAGGTTTGACTTCTTCATATATCTACTGCGAGGAGATATATTACTGGACTGATATTTGTAAGTTTACTGACCTCTTTTTCGGCACTGGACTTTGCAACTGAATAATCCCCGGACGGACTGAACTAGTGAATGATATATGGACTGTTTGACTATGCTAAAACTTACTGCAATAAACTATTTAACTAGCACAGTGTATCTGTTTTTACTGAGTGTAAGCTACAAAAACGTTTATCTCACATATTTGCCTGCCTGCCTGACTGCTGTGCGCATTCTGCTAGGGTGTATTCCTAACACTGGTTATGGGCCCAGCTGCACAGCCAGACTAACCAGGTAAAGTGAGAGTTAGTGTAGTTACACAATACTGTAAACAGACAGCTGTGTTTTATTAATTATAGTTTAATATCCAGAGAAAGATGGCACAAGTCAATTTACCACATTTGTCTCTAATATCCAAACTGGATGGAACAAGCTATGTTTCATGGTCTATGAAATGCAGCCTACTTCTACGCAGAGAAAGTTTGTGGAATATAATTCAAAACCCACCAGAGGTAGATGCTTGGAATCCGGAGGATGAGGATGATGCCCAGAAAATACAAGAATATAAAACTGAAGAATGAGCAAGCTTTCTGTATAATAGAACTGACACTCTGTGACCAGCAGCTTGTCCATTTCGTGGACAAGAAACAGCTGCGAAATATTGGGAGAATTTAAAGAAGATTTATGTTCGAGACAGTGTAGGAGCACATATAAATCTTACATGGAAGCTGTTCAGAACACATCTTCAAAAGAATGGAGACATGTTGACTCATATAAACACTATGAAGAAGATTTTTCAGGAACTGCATGAAAAAGAACTTATCTTCACAGAACTACATCAGGTTTATATAATTTTGTCTTCGTTAGATGAGAGCTATGATGACTATAACTTCACTGGAAGTACTGCCAAAAGATCACCTCACATTAACTGACATTACTGGCAGATTAATTGAAGAAGCCAGGAGAAGGCTTGAAGGGGATCAACTGAGAAGGGAACAACCACAAGAAGAGAAATTATCTTCGACAGCCTATACAATTAGAAAATGTTTTAATTGTGGAGGAAAAGGACATTTGGCTAGATTCTGCAAGAAAGGAAAACGCCACAATGCCAGCCAGAATGCTAAAAGGCATCAAAAGGATAAAAAATGTTTAGAGTTAGGCATGTATAGCAACGAAACTGTGAATAATAATTTATGGGTTGTAGATAGTGGAGCATCGCACTGCATAACGAAAGATAAGAAAAGATTTGTTAAGATGTCCACGAGTTCACAACAGATATCGTTAGCTAATGGCTAGAAAATGAAAGCAAAAGATGAAAGTATTGCACATTGTTCTTGCATAAAAGAAAATGTAAAAATGTTATATGTACCACAACTTAAGTTTAATTTGCTTTTGGTTAGAGTTTTGATTAAACTAGGTTATGTAGTTACCTTTAGGGGAGAAAACTGCATAATAGAAAAGGAAGGTAAAAAAGTGACTGCAACTTTAAAAGGTGAATTGTATGTGTTAAATGATAATCAATTAGAGGTGGCTAACACACTGTATAATAACGTTAAACCTCGTGATGAATGCATACATTTGTAACACGGACGTTTAGGCATATAAATTTTAAAATGCTCAAGCAAACGGTTGAACTGTCTAAAGGTATAAAACTGAAGCCTTGCAGTAAGTATTTGCACTGCAATGCTTGCAGTCAAGAAAAAAGCAAGGTAATACCAGCAAATAGAATTAATGGATTTAAAACTAAAGAGCCTCTAGAGGTCGTATTTGCTGATATTATAGGTCCTAAAAAACCAAGTGTGGGAGGTGCTCGTTATATATTAAGTATAATGGATCATTATTCTAGATATGGTTTCTGTTATTTAATGAAGAGTAAAACGGAAACATATCAGAATTTCTTTAATTGGTTTAAGTTTGCAGAAAGAAAAACTAAAAGGAAACTAGAAACTCTTATAACTGATAATGGTACAGAATTTATAAATAATAAATTCCAAAATAGACTGAAGATGGCAGGTGTTGAACATAAAAAGTCTGCACTGTATAGGCCACAACATAATTCCTTTATAGAAAGACGAGGCCAAACAATACAGGCAATGGCTCGTACTATGTTGTCGGATTCAGGATTACCTGAAACTTTGTGGGGAGAAGCAATAATGTGTGGTAATCATATATTGAATAATGTTGTTAACTCAACAACAGGTGAATTACCATTCACACGGTGGCATGGTAGAAAACCTGACCTAAGCTACATGCACACATTTGGAGCACCAGCATGGGTGCATATTCTTACACAACTGAGACATAAGGGGCAGCATAGGGCTAAAAGGTTATTCTTTCTGGGTGATGAATCTAATCACAAATCATACAGATTCTGGGAAAAAGGTACATCTTGCGTTTACTGTAGTGCTAGTGCACAATTCCTTGAACATGTAGGATGGGAAAAACTGGAGCAAGATTCAAGTTAGGATGTAATCATAGAAGCCTACAAAAGACCAAAACAACATATCAGTAATAATAAGAGTACAATTAAAGAGGAAGTACAGGAAGAGCACATAGGACCAGAACAGAAAGAAATAGGTGAACAGGAAGAAATAGATAACCAGGAACAGGTAGAACATGAAAGTCCACCTGTAAGCCCTGTAATACCTAGACGTTCAACACGTGAAACCAGACCACCTGACAGGTACCAAGCAAGTGTAGTTTGCCAAGTTAGTAAAGTTCCAACTACTGTTGAAGAACTTAGAATGTATCCTGCAAAGGATCAAGAAACTTGGCATAGAGCGATGGAGAAGGAACTAAATTCATTGAAACAAATGGAAGTTTATGAAAATGTTAAATTACCTCCAGGTGAAAAGTCCATTGGCTGTAAATAGATATTTAAATTAAAAACAGGTAAAAATGGGACTGTTACCCATAAGGCTAGGTTGGTAGCTCAAGGATTTAATCAAACTGCATGTGATTATGATGAAGTATTTGCACCGAGTCTAAAAGCAACAACCTTAAGAGCAGCTTTAGTGTGGGCAGCTAAGAAGAACTATATCATAAATCACTTAAATGTAGAAACTGCTTATCTGCATGCAACCATTGCAGCACACTATATACCTAAAGAAACCTGTAGGAATTAAGGATGATAAAACAAATAATGACTGTTGGAAGCTTAAAAAGAGTCTCTATGGATTAAAACAATCTGGTTACGAATGGAACCAATATATTGTTAAAGAGTTAAACAATATAGGGTTTAAAGCAGGTTTAGCTGATCCATGTGTATTTAAGAAAGAGACAAATGGAACAGTGTCATTGTTATTGTTGTTCACTGATGATATTGCCTTAATTACAAAAACTAATAATGAAGCTACTGAGATAATATCATTATTAAGTAAGAGGATAAAATTAAAGCAATTAGGAGAGATAAAATAGTATCTAGGATTAACAATAAATAAAACCAAAGGGGGCTATAAGATATCTCAAGAGGATAAGATTTATCAATTACTAAAAACATACAAGATGGAACTTTGTAAACCGGCAAAAACTCCAGTGAGTCAAGAATTTGGCCACACTGATGTTCAAAATCCAAAATTCGATAAGACTATCTATCAATCGCTAATTGGTAGTTTATCGTACATTAGTAATTGGTCAAGGCCAGATATTGCCTATAGCGTTAATCAATTGGCAAGATTCAGTGCTGAACCCACTGAACGACACTGGCAAGTGACAAAGCGTATCTTAAGATATCTTAAAAGGACAATGCACTATGCATTGTATTTGGAGCCAAAAGATGATCTGATTTTAAGTGCATATGCTGATGCAAGTTTTGCAACAGACATAAACACTAGGAAATCAACTTCAGGTACGGCTATACTGTTAGGAAAAGCACTGATTGGTTGGAGGTCAATTAGACAGCAACACATAAGTATGTCCACAATGGAAGCAGAATTTTCATGTCTATCTTTATTATGTACTGATTTAATTCTGCATAAACAGTTGTTATTGGATATGGGAATAACTGTTAATGATTCCATTGTAGTATATGAGGACAATCAAGCAGCCATAGGGATGGCTACAAATATTGCTGTAAAAACGAGATCTAAGCATACAGATCTTAAATATCTGAATGTAAAGCAATCTGTAAAAAATGGTTTGATAAGACTAGAATATTGTATGACGGAAGAAAATATTGCTGATCAATTTACGAAAGCCCAAGGTTCAGTAAAACACAAAGTAAGTTGTGATGACTATGGATTAAGGTTGTAAATAGATATATATATTATTATATTACCCAAAAGGGGAGTATGTTAGGAATAACAAGGTTACCTAACGTAGTTTGGGTAAAATAATATATATAAACTATGATAGTAAGTTTAAGTGTGTGTCACTTTAAACTGTAAAGCATGTAATTTTGGGTGCGGTTGTGAAACTGCCATAAGAGGGAACAAGAGAACTTGCTGGATTGCTGGATTGCTAACTGCGTGTTCCCTGCTGCTGAGTTTTTGAACGTCGAAGGAAGAAAGGAGGTTTGACTTCTTCATATATCTACTGCGAGGAGATATATTACTGGACTGATATTTGTAAGTTTACTGACCTCTTTTTCAACACTGGACTTTGCAACTGAATAATCCCTGGACGGACTGAACTAGTGAATGATACATGGACTGTTTGACTATGCTAAAACTCTTACTGGAATAAACTATTTAACTAGCACAGTGTATCTGTTTTTACTGAGTGTAAGCTACAAAAACGTTTATCTCAAATATTTGCCTGACTGCCGTGCACATTCTGCTAGGGTGTATCCCTAACAGGGATCTTGGAGTCTTAGTGGACAACCAGCTAAATATGAGCAAGCAGTGTGCAGCTGCCGCCAAAAAAGCTAATGCAATCCTAAGTTGTATTAACAAAGGGATACAATCAAGATCAAGGGAAGTACTAATATCACTCTAGAAAGCCTTAGTAAGACCACACCTAGAGTACTGCATCCAGTTTTGGTCACTACATTATAAAAAAGATGTTGAGGCTCTAGAAAAAGTGCAGAGAAGAGCAACCAGGATGATTAGGGGACTGGAGGCTAAAACACAACAAACAGTTGCAGGAATTGGGCTTGGCTAGTCTAGTGAAGAGAAGGACTAGGGGAGACATGATAGCGGTCTTCCAATATTTGAGGGGCTGCCACAGAGAGGAAGAAGGGGTCAAGCTATTTTCTAAAGCTCCTGTAGGCCAGACAAGAAATAATGGAAACTGAACAAGGAGAGATTTAACCTGGAAACAAGGAGAAACTTTCTGACAGTGAGAACAATCAACCAAAGGAACAGCTTGCCCTTGGAAGTTGTGAGAGCACCATCAGTTGAGACTTTCAAGAAGAGATTGGATTGCCATTTGTCAGAAATGGTGTAGGGTCCTCCCGCTTGGGCGGGGGGTTGGACTAGATGACCTACAAGGTCCCTTCCAACTCTGATTATCTATATCTTCACCTGCTTCTGAAATATCCTATCAATTTCAGAGGGCTGAATTAAATTCATTAAATTAATTAGAAATTTTTGGGATCACTCTAATATAGCAGTTCTGCATTGCCTATTGAACAACCCAATTTGGTTTCATGGTGGAAGCACCAGGCTAGAAAGCAGGAGACTGGGAGTTCTAGTTCCACCTTAGCCATGTAAGCCAACTGGGTGGCCTTGGGCCAGTCACCATCTCTCAGTCCAACTTTCTTCAAAGAGAGTTGTGGGAAAAATAAGGGGAAGAAGGTTTTGGATGTGCTTTGAATGATTTGTAAAAACAATCAGGTGGGGTTATAATAATATAATATAAAATATATAATAATATATATAATACATATAATAAATAAGAAAGTCTCCAGACTTTTGTATCATTGCTATGAAGATTAGAAGCTTTTCGACCTAATTGTTAGCCAGGTGTATGTAATATGTGTTGCATGAGTACTGTAGGTGTGTATTGAAGGTTGTATGATGGATTTTAAAAACAGTATGTTTTGTTTATGGCCATATATTTTAATAAATGATTACCATCCCTTTTTAAAATCCTGTGAAGGAATTGAAGCTTCCTGCAGTTTAATAAGGAAATGTGTGAAGAGTTTTTAATATATATATATATATATATTATAGGGGTCTCATCCTTTTTCTTTTTGTCTGCAGTGAGTTAGTTCCTGCTTATGATTCAACTACCTTTGTCCTGGAAAATTTTAGGTAAGAACATTACCTAATTCTAATTAATTCTTTAGAGGTGGGTCTGCGATGACTGCCCTTGGATTCCAGGAAAAAATGTGTCTGCTGAAAAGAATGACATCTTGGCTCTACATCTGTTTCTCCACATACCCTGGGATACCCCGATCTGAAGCAGAATCCAAAGCATAACGTTTTAAGAGCCATGATGGTGCAGTGGTTAAAAGGCAGCATTGCAGGCTAATTCTGCCAACTGCCAGTAGTTCAATTCTCATTGGCTCAGAGTTGACTCAGCATTCCATCTTTCTGAGGTTGGTAAAATAAGGATCCAGATTGTTAGGGGCCATATGCTAACTCTGTAAAGCACTGAGGGCTGTAAAGCACTGTAAAGTGGCATATAAGTCTAAATGTCAGTGCTTTTGCTATTAAGGAATGGCTGCTTTGTGGAACTGAGTCTATATTCAAAGGCTGCTATCATTCTGTGTGCTAAATTCTTCTTTTTCAACTTTCTTAATAGCACTTTACGCCAGCGAGCAGATCCCGTTTACAGCCCACCACTTCAAATTTCTGGGCTTTGCTGGAGGCTTAAAGTGTATCCAGTAAGTTTTAATTGATGTTTATTTACTTATTTAATTTTATTTATTCATCATATTTAGAAACCAGCCATCTCCCTCCCAGAGGGACTCTGGACAGTGTACAGATAAAATATTAAAAGCATTAAAAGCAACACATAAAATATAAAACTTAAAATAGACAAGCAATGTTAAAAATTAAGTAAATAGGATTGATAGCTTTAAGAGATACTTGAATTATTCTTGTACACTACTCAAAAAAATAAAGGGAACACAAAAATAAGACATCCTAGATCTGAATGAATGAAATATTCTTATTAAATACTTTGTTCATTACATAGTTGAATGTGCTGACAACAAAATCACACAAAAATTATCAATGGAAATCAAATTTAGCAACCCATGGAGGTCTGGATTTGGAGTTACACTCAAAATTAAAGTGGAAAAAAACACTACAGGCTGATCCAACTTTGATGTAATGTCCTTAAAACAAGTCAAAATGAGGCTCAGCAGTGTGTGTGTGGCCTCCACCTGCCTGTATGACCTCCCTACAACGCCTGGGCATGCTCCTGATGAGGGGACGGATGGTCTCCTGAGGGATCTCCTCCCACACCTGGACTAAAGTATCCCCCAACTCCTGGACAGTCTGTGGAGCAACGTGGCGTTGGTGGATGGAGCCAGACATGATGTCGCAGATGTGCTCAATTGGATTCAGGTGTGGGGAACAGGTGGGCCAGTCCATAGCATCAATGCCTTTGTCTTGCAGGAGCTGCTGACACACTCCAGCCACATGAGGTCTAGCATTGTCATGCATTAGGAGGAACCCAGGGCCAACCGCACCAACCTATGGTCTCACAAGGGGTCTGAGGATCTCATCTTGGTACCTAATGGCAGTCAGGCTACCTCTGGCGAGCACATGGAGGGCTGTGCGGCCCCCTAAAGAAATGCCACTCCAAACCATTACTGACCCACTGCCAAGCCAGTCATGCTGGAGGATGTTGCAGGCAGCAGAATGTTCTCCACGGTGTCTCCAGACCCTGTCACGTCTGTCACATGTGCTCAGTGTGAACCTGCTTTCATCTGTGAAGAGCACAGGGCGCCAGTGGCGAATTTGCCAATCTTGGTGTTCTCTGGCAAATGCCAAACATCCTGCACGGTGTTGGGCTGTGAGCACAACCCCCACCTGTGGACATCAGGCCCTCATACCACCCTCATAGAGTCTGTTTCTGACAGTTTGAGCAGCCACATGCACATTTGTGGCCCACTGGAGGTCATTTTGCAGGGCTCTGGCAGTGCTCCTCCTGTCCCTCCTTGCACAAAGGTGGAGGTAGCGGTCCTGATGCTGGGTTGTTGCCCTCCAACGACCTCTTCCATGTCTCCTGATGTGCTGGCCTGTCTCCTGGTAGCACCTCCATGCTCTGGACACTACGCTGACAGACACAGCAAACCTTCTTGCCACAGCTTGCATTGATGTGCCATCCTGGATAAACTGCACTACCTGAGCCACTTGTGTGGGTTGTAGATTCCGTCTCATGCTACCACTAGAGGGAAAGCACCGCCAGCATTCAAAAGTGACCAAACCATCAGCCAGAAAGCATAGGAACTGAGAAGTGGTCTGTGGTCACCACCTGCAGAACCACTCCTTTATTGGGGATGTCTTGCTAACTGCCTCTGCTTTCCACCTGTTGTCTATTCCATTTGTACAACAGCATGTGAAATGGACTGTCAATCAGTGTTGCTACCTAAATGGACAGTTTGATTTCACAGAAGTGTGACTGACTTGGAGTTACAATGTGTTGTTTAAGTGTTCCCTTTAATTTTTTGAGCAGTGTATTACTTCTGATTCACTTCAGTACTCTAGTCATATAATTAATCCTGGTATATTGTTCAACTTGCTGAAATTCAGGAGTTTAAAATGTAAATATTTGAATGTAATGTTTTGATGAATGCAAACTAAACATAGAGCCTCAACATAAATATTAACATATTTTGGTATGGATCGGCCAAAAAAACCATTGATCATATGCTATATTGTTTCCCTTTAAAAAAGCAGATTAACCACAAGTAATTTTCATTGACTATTAAAAATAAAGCTCATTATTTTCTCAGTGAGTCATGTCAGAATTGCTTCTTCCCCGAATTCCTTGTTTTGGGAAAGCTTGGATATTATTTTACGATTAAGCCCATTCCTAGTCAAACAAATTGTTTGAAAATATAGCAAAAATGGATACAAGATAAAAATAACTTGCTTTAACAGCTTGTCTAACTTTTGTACAAGACATCCTAGATTCTGTTTTTCATATTTGAACATTTGAGATCAGAATGTCTGTAGCTTTCTCTTGCGTTCTGTTTACTGAATGAATATTAAGCTATTTGGCAGTTCAGGTCTTACTGGCTCAAGGTCACTCAGCCTTTCATCCTTTGGAGAGGGATAAAAGGAGGACCCAGATTGTTGGGGGAAATATACTGAATCTGTAAACCGCTTAGAGAGGGATGTAAAACACTGTGAAGCGGTATAGAAGTCTTAAGTGCAATTGCTATTGCTATTCTGCTGAATGAGAAACACTGAGCTTTTATTCATTATGGGGGACTTTTTGTTCAAACTGTCAGCACATGATAACAGAATAACAGAGTTGGAAGGGATCTTGGAGGTCTTGTAGCCCAACCTGCTGCCTAGGCAGGAAGCCATATACCATCCCAGACAAATTGCTGTCCAATCTCTGGGAACCTTCAGTACTACCCACAACTTCTGGAAGTCATTCCACTGGTTTATTCTCACTGTCGGGGAAATTCCTCCTCAGTTTTAGGCTGGTTCTCTCCTTGATTAGTTTCCATCTGTTGCTTCTTAGTCCTGACTTCAGGTGCTTTGTATCAGATGACACAAGAGATGTATGTTTCAGTGAACAAGCCATTTCTTTGAGGCAATAAAGAAAAATAGATGCAAGGGAATATCTGAGTTACCTTTCTTAACTTTAGATCTGGTGAGCTCTGCATCTGATAAAAAGTTGACTTCCGTCACAATAGGGAGCTATGAATAGGAAATTCAAAAGCTCTTTTGATTGCTCCAGATTTATTCCTAACTTCTATTTTAATTTTTGTGTGTGTGAAGGATGGAAATGGAGTGGTACGTGGCTACTATTTATCGGTATTTCTTGAGCTCTCAGCCGGATTGCCAGAAACATCCAAGTAAGAACTAATGCAAGCATCTGATATTATCTACTGCATGCCTTTCTCACAATGAAAATTGTTCCATGTTTTATTTATTACTCATTAAATAAATTTGTATAGCCACCCAACTCTCACATTGGTTATTCTAGGCAGCGTATAATAAATACCCATTATCAAAACCTTTTGCCCTCCCTCTATTTGGCAGTAATTTGTGGTTCCCAGCCCACTGACAAAACCAAAATTTTAGTGAAGGCAACTCTATCTTGTGTGTGTGTGTGTGTGTGTGATTTTCCACAAAGAAAGAAGACCACCACCAAGAAGTCCCATTATTGTGGTCCTACCAGATGACAATCCCTAAATAATGTGTTAATGTAAGTGCAGGCACAGTTACTTTTGGCTTTTATAAATCTCACCTGCTAAACTCCAGTATCTGGCTAGGAGTTACAAGAGAAAAATGAAAAGTGTTAGTTTCATTTCAACTGTTCTTCCTTAGAGTGAAAAAAACGGATCTTTTTCTGCTGCACTTTCCATATGATTCACAACACAGCATTTGCAGGACCACCAATTCCATTTGATACCAGCCCGCCCAGTTCAATCGACCAAAATGAATCGACTGTTGATCCTCCATTTTGGGGAGCTCTGGGAGCTAAAATGAGGAGGTGCTGCTTTTGTGTGACACTGCTGATGCTGTAGAGCAGCGTCCCAGCTGAGACAGGCTAACCGTCTCCTTGATGGCCTTTTGGATGCTTTAAGATGTTCAATTTCATCAAGCCATTTTTTTCTGTTCTATTTTTATTGTTTGTGGCTTTTTGCTAGTGCGGAATTTATTTTAGCATTTTATCATTGTATTGCTGCTTGTTTGTTTCCTACTATATGCAAACCTTAGGGGTCTCTGAATTGTAGTGGGATAGAAAGGTGAACAAAAATATAAATGCTAAAGAATGAATTTTTAGTTACGTGAAAAGAGGGAAATGGACAAACATTAGTACTCTTCAAGTTACTCTTCAGAAATTCTCTTCGGGATTGAAAATGGTTCTGTGAAATGTGAAACTGCAGGGTTCTTGGTGTTCTGTGAGCTTGGTTGTTTTCTTGCAGACATTTTATTACCCAAATAGGTAACATCAGGACTAGGATAACCCTGACCAACAAATATTCTCTTCTAAATGTGAAATTGTTAGAAGTTTGAAAGTGCAGGCTTTGTCCATTAGCTTTGTCTACTGAGCATTGCACTAGACTAGACTGTTATGTGTGGCTATTAAATTGCTCTCAGTATATGGGAAAATGGTTTCTGTTGTTTAAAATCGTGTTGTTTGCCAATCACCTTTAGCAACCAATCAGAATAAAGTTGGAAGGGCCCTTTGAAGTCTTCTAGTCCAACCCGCTGCTCAAGCAGGAGACCTGGCCTTTTCCATTCCAGACAAATAGCAATCCAGTTTCTTCTTAAAAACCTCCAGTGATGGAGCCCCCACAATTTCTGGTGACAAGCTGTTCCTTTGGTTAACTGTCCTCACTGTTAGGCAGTTTCTCCTTAATTCCAGGTTGCTTCTCTCCTTGATTAGTTTCCATCCATTGTTTCTTGTCTTGCCTTCTGATGCTTTGAAAAATAAGTTAATCCCCTCCTCTTTCTGGCAGCCCCTCAAATACTGGAAGATTGCTAGCAAGCTAAGAATCCTGGACTGGATTGTGCTGAACTTGCTGTAGAGAGATATCTTAACTTTGGGAGGGAACAGAAGCCCCGCTGAGAAATTTGCCTATCTTCCATACATGAAAGAGGATTCTTTCTTCTAAAACAGTCATGATATCTAAAATAAAATAATGTATTAGACCTCATTCCAAAACCAAAATCCTAGTCCCTGGTTCTGTTTGCTATTTAATATATTTTATCTGAATTCTTTCTTTTGGGAAAGCTTGGACATTTAGAGTAAGATTTAGTTTTTATCTTGATTGCTTCAGTTTTTTTCAAGATAGGGTACAACTGTCACTGCATACTTTAAATCTCTCAGATAAGTTCCCAAGGTTGGTTATATGTACTTATTTGTCTCCTTTCATTTTAAACCATTTGGTGGCATTTTAATGCCAAGGCAGTGCACCATCTGCCCTTGGCATTTCATGCACAGTCTTGCGTGGGATGGCCAGAACTTGAATGTTTTTCTTTCTTTCTTTCTTTCTTTCTTTCTTTCTTTCTTTCTTTCTTTCTTTCTTTCTTTCTTTCTTTCTTTCTTCCTTCCTTCCTTCCTTCCTTCCTTCCTTCCTTCCTTCCTTCCTTCCTTCCTTCCTTCCTCCCTTCCTTTTTTTTTCTTTGCTTTGCACCACAGTAGTACCTTTTAATGTATGTGTCCAATGAAAGATGTCATATATATTTTATACGCTCAACAAAAATATAAATTTGGAATATGCATCCTTGAAAACATTAGATATACTAATATATTGTAAATCTTCCAAATAACGTAAGATATTGAGTTATTTTGTAGGTCTAAGATGATCCCAATGAAAACAGATCTGTGATTTTTATTCACTGTATTCTTTTGATCGAGAACATCTCTATCAATTATTAATGCGTGCCTAAAATTTTGAAAAATATGTATTTTGCATTATAAACTTTAAATTAGTTCTATACAAGTAGTCCTCAACTTATGACCACAATTGAGCCCAAAATTTATGTTTGTTAAAGTGAGGAATTTGTTAAGTGAGTTTTGCCCCATTTTATGATTTTTCTTGTCACATTTGTTAAGTGAATCGCGGTGGTTGTTAGGTTAGTAACATGGTTGTTAAGTGAACCTGGCTTCCTCGTTGGTGTTGCTTGTTAGAAGGTCGCAAAAGATGGCCACATGACCCTGCGATACTGCAATCGTCATAAATACGAACCAGTTTTCAAGCATCTGAACTTTGATCACGTGACCACGGGGATGCTGCAGTGGTCATAAGTCACTTTGTGCAGTGCCATTGTTACTTTGAACAATCACTAAACAATTTTTTTTTAAGACTACCAGTGTATGGATGTCTTGTCTTTTCTCCCCCCACCCCCACCCGCCCAAATGTTGGCCTTTTGTTGTGTTTTAGTTTTCAGTGACACATGTAGGAATGTACTGAGAGCCAGAAAACTGGTTGTCGCTCCCTGAGATTGGTTGCAATTATTATTGCTCTGTATGTACCTCAGATGCATATAAATATAAATGGAATGCATGTCTATGGGGAACTGAAGAAGCTTCTTAGATGAGAAGTGAAACATTTTCAAGGGGAAAAAAATCCACTTGTTAAAAAAAGCATCATTGGGTAAATGGGATACAGTATATAAAAATAGCATGAATGAATGAAATAACATTGCATAAAGAAACTTAAAATTCTGAATTTCTATGGCAAGATACATTATTATATCAATCTGAGTATCGGTAGTCCTTGATGTATGACCACAGTTGGGATTGGGTTGCTAAGTGATGCAGTCTTTAAGAAAGTTGCACCTGATTTTACCTTTTTTTTTGCTGCAATCGTTTAATGAATCATGCAGTTATAAGGTAAATTTGGATTTCCTATTGACTTTGCTCATCGGATTAAATTTCCATTTATGTAATTCATTTTTTTGGGCACCAATATTTTTGGGCACCAATATTTCTCACTGCATCTTATTATATCCACCCAAGTTCATCTGAAAATTACCTTGGGAAAATATGGGAATACACAGATATAATACAGTAAGAATGAAATGCTGTTCCCTTACTTCCTTCCAGATATGAATATCGTGTTGAGATGGTCCATCAATCCACTAATGACCCTGCCAAAAACATCATTAGAGAATTTGCATCTGATTTTGAAGTTGGGGAATGCTGGGGTTACAACAGGTTTTTCCGACTGGATTTGCTTGCCAATGAAGGCTATTTGAACAGGCAGAATGACACGGTCATATTACGGTAAGAAAGATTATGAAAAGGCATCCTAGCTGGGCTTCATGGCCATCAAAACCTGGGCTACATTAGGGGCTCTTGGTCTTAAGTGATAAGAAGAGAGGCTCTTTTCATTGGTAGCCCTTCTTCGCTGAAATATTGTTGATACGTGACTGTTTGAGGCAAGACTTTATTATGAATGAAGGCAAATAATATGTGTCCCAGGATAATGTTGCAGGATCCAATCTGAGTCGGCCCCGGGACCAGAGGTCTTCCAAGCTAGAAAGACGTTCTGTAAAGATGGGTTCCAGCACAAGTCTGAAAGCTCCGAAGACAAAACCTCTGGTGCCGTTGACCAATCAAAATTGCTTCCTGCGGACCTTATTCTCTTTTCTGTGCCAGATACATTTTAATCTTTTATTGCTCCTTTTTCTATGTTACCCGTTTTAATTATAATGTTTCAATGTATAGTTTGATTGTTTTAGAACGTTTTAGTTTGTTGTAAGTCATCCTGGGAAAATCTGTTTTTTTTTTTAAGAATGGCATATAAATGCTAAATACAAATGACTTGGGAGTCCCTAAGCAAAATTAGATAATTGCTTAAATCTCTTAGCAGATTCCTTATTGGGATTATTTGCAGCTTAACGAATAACAGCTAGCACTTAAGTGTTGAAAGGAAATACAATTTTCCCAGTCCCACTTCAGAAGCCAAGTAAACAAGCGTCAATAAACAAAGAGTGACATTTTAGCATTAGCCAGTTTAATTAACTGAATGTACTTTAAAGCCCTAATCCCTTCAAGTAAATGAGATAGTGTTGGATAACACAACCCTGCTTCTCCTAATAACACTGTCCTGTTTGGACTATGGAAGGATATACATACTGGAGGAAGTTGGAGAGAATCCAAATGCTGAAATGAGTTGCGTTTTTTGGAGTAAGCTTGGTGAACCTTTTGACATGCTCTTTCTTCTAAAGGTTCCAGGTGCGTTCACCTACATTCTTCCAGAAATGTCGGGATCAGTACTGGTACATTTCTCAGTTGGAAGCTGCTCAAACAAGCCACGTCCAGCAAATAAATAATCTGAAAGAGGTAAGCAGTACCTGCACACAGTACATACATATTTATTTATTTAAAACATTTATACATAGCCATCTATCTCCTAACCAACTTTGGACTGTTCCCAATCAAAAGTTAAAACAACATGTAAATCATATTAAAACCATGAAATTGGATTAAAGCATTAAAATACTAACACTGCTTATTCTCCTTTTCTATGTTGTATTGCCTTCCCAAGATTTTAATAACTGATATGTGTTCCTTTTTTTCTAATTCAAACTTGGAAGTATGTGTAAAAAGGTTCAAGCTAAGGTTATAAAGATAATCCTTGACTTACAACCACTTGTTTAGTGACCTTTCGAAGTTATTATGGCATTGAAAAATTGACTTAGGACTGGTCCTCACCTTTACAACCATGGCAGCATTCCCACAGTCACATGGTCAAAATTCAAGCACTTAGCAACCTGCAATTCAACAGTTGCAGCCTTCTGGGGTCATGTGATCACCATTGCACTATGAAGTAGTGTATAAGTCTACAAGCAAAGTCAATGAGGGAACCAAGATTTGCTTAACGGCCACGTGCGTCACTTAACTGCAGCAATTCATTTAACAATTGTGGCAACAAAATGATTGTAAAAATGGATGTGCATTTGTTTAGCAGTGGAAATTCTGGTACCAATTGTGGTCATAAGTCGAGGATTACCTGTATTAAAAAAAAACTGACTTATCTTGCTTAGTATTATTATGAACACCACTTTCCCTGCCTGGTGCTTCTTGGATTTTTTTGGTCACAATTCCCTAGTCAAAATGGACACTGTTTGCATTTGTACTTATTTCATTATATTTAGAAGGTACCTGGTTGGTAAAAGCTGTCGTACACTAGGCGGCAAAGTATTTTAGAGTAGGCCTGAGCATGCTTTTGTACCACCTTAATTCAGGCATGTCCTTTTTTGGGAATTTCAGGCTTTGAGGTGAGCCCAAGAAAAAGTGCAGGGTTTTAAGCCTGGGGCAGCAGGATTGGTGTATGCACCTCCTCATCCCTGAAACACCTTTTAAACTTCAGGTCTCAAACCCTACATGTGCCTCGTTGAATACGTGTCATGGGAATTCTGATGATAGCCAGTTTAAATGCTTTGTTTTTAATGGTTGGCTGTTGGAAAAATTAGAACAGGAAATGAACATAAAAATTAGAATTCGGACGGTGAGAACGATCAGTGGGAAGACTTGCCTCCAGGAATTGTGGCTGCTCCATCACTGGAAGTTTTCAAGAACAGATGGGACAACCACTTGTCTGAAATGGTACAGAGTTCCCTGCTTGAGCCAGGAGTGGGACTAGAAGTCCTCCAAGGTCCCTTCCAATTCTTACTATTCTGTTTAACCTCACGGATGCAGAAGCTGAGTCTAACCGACTGTAGCAATCTGTTGTGCATTGTGGAGACCAGGTGGAGGAAAGCATTTGTATCACCCATTTCTGTTACCTGGTTTCTTTTGCAGTAGAGAAGACAGATAAAGGAGAACAGGTGTAGCTCAGCGTTGAACTGAGGGGTCCTTGGTGCTCTCTGAGCTTGGTTGTTTCCTTGCAGACATTTCATTATCTAACTAGGTGATGAAGTTATCTAGTTTAGGTATTGAAACATCTGCAAGCTCAAGAAAGCACCAAGGACCCTTCAGAGAAGAGAGAGCTGGAGGATGGGAAGGTGCGGTGGCGCCAATTTCATCTCACTCAGCCAGTGTTTGACCTTCCAGACTACCTGCTTTAGGGCATTATGCTGCAGTTTGGTGACATGGTTAGTTTGGAGGGATTGTTAGTCCTTTGTCATTTCATGCACTTAACTAGCTGGCATTACTTTTGCCTCTCCCAAGAATTGCTCAGATTATCATTTCAGGCCTCTGGGAGATTTTTCCACTCACCCCTCTACCCTTTATTTATTTTTTATTTTTTTGATAGTCAGTTACGAACAAACGACATAAGATTATTTAATCTTTCAAATGCAGGCATGTGTTTTTTGTGTACATGTTTTAAGGTAGTTCTTAAGCCTGGGTTCCCCAACCAGGGTTAGGGAGACAAGCTAAACAGAATGTGCAGCGTTAGTCAGATAGGCACACAGATAAATGAATGAGCTAAGCTTGTATGTTTATTAACATACAGTAAAAATAACAGATACGCTTGTGCTATCAAAAATATAGTTTATTCCATTATGAGTTCATAGCATAGTCAAAATAACAGTCCAATAGTCATGTATCATTTAGTCAGTCCATTCAGGGATATTCAGTTAGCAAAGTCCGTGTAGAATATCCTATGTCAGTTCACTTACAAATCAGTCCTTTGTTTCTCTCCCGTTCGAGCAATGCAGTCTTGATTCCAAGCAGTAATCAGGGATCATCAAAGCCAGAGAGAGAGCAAGCTGCAGTCTTGCTTCTTTTAAAGTGCTTTCACAACCACTCCCCTAATTACATTCCCATATTTAAAGTTGCAGACACTTTAACATATAAACCATGATAACATATTATTATTTTCCTAAACCAGTTAGGGTAAACAATGTTATCCCTAACAGTAATTTTTACTTAGAGTTACCTAAATCATTTTGCACCTAAATTCTGTATATAATTCAGCCACTACTCATGTATATGCCACTGAAACACTTTTTACTGATCTACATTTCTTTATATTTTGTTCCTCTTAACCACCCATCTCCCTCAGAGTTCAGAATTTCCTTTTTCCCCCCCTTTTGATTTCCCAACATTTTTTATCCCTTCGTGGTTTCCCATTATTAAATCATCTGTTTTAACTACTTTTAAATTCTTAAACATTTCAAAAATTCTAGAAAGAGACCTGATTTGGTATCGTCTTCGCAGAGGACTCTTGGACCAGAGATGCTCC